>OZ014487.1:27589420-28189420 GCA_963965965.1 Trididemnum nubilum
TGACGCTGGTAGGCAAAATGAAGAACAAAAGGCAGCTTAGCTTTTTTCAACGCTGGAAAATCCACGTTTGAATGTACATGTTAGTTCGATCCATTTCATTGAGAACTATTCATGCGCGAAAAACGTAGTGTTTAGCAGAATTATTTTTTATAGAACTGTATTCATCTATGACCTTTTTAACAGCATTTTGAGAAATTAAGAAAACTTTTGTTTCAATGCGCTTCAAGGTGCAAAATTTTAATATCTGATAAATCAGAATGTAATTCTGTAGCGGCCTCTATCCTTTAAAAAATGTATTTAAGGAGAGCTCTACAAACTAAACTCCTTAATTTGTTTTTCTCACATCTTATTGATGCAAAGAATACATCAATCAAAACAATTGTTCATATTTTGTCGAATTTAGCCAAATTGTGATCAAAAGTCAAAAAAGGTAAAAACTTCGCTCAATAAACTGAAGAAAATTGTTTTAAACATTAAAAGCTACAAAATGCGAATTCGCGTAATTATTTTGTAGAATATATTTTACATGTACTGTAAGTCAATACAATATAATGTCAACAAATCGCATCTAATCAACATAAAAGTCCGTAATAGTCGTGCTTTGACTAATCGCAATTTTTTCAATCGCAGAAAATCCACGAGCAACTTGTTCTCATCTTTATGCTCCAGTTAATGGAGGATATGTTCAATCCCAGCAGAGAATATCAACTTGGTATGAAGATGACGAAGCCACATTCGTTTGTGACATTGGCTTTGAAATGTTAGGAAGTAGATCGACAAGATGTTTGTCTAGTGGGAGCTGGTCAAACGACGTACCAACTTGTCAGCCGCCAGCACGTAAGAACAACTCTAGAAATGTAAAAAAAATTGCGCGGTAGGCTGTACAATACACCAACGTCCGAGATAATTCATTTGACCCTATGATCTGTATGCGAAAGGCAGCAAAAATTAAGAATACGTATTCAATCTACCACAACATTTTTTTTTATTGATTGATCCGTATTTATTCTCCATTTATGAGGAAGAGACGGTGGCGCTTTTGTTTTGGTCGAATTGTCCTCACCCGCTTAGCAGTTGAGCGTATTCCAGGCTTTCTAATTGATGTTTGTCATCTTCCAACGTAAATTTTCTTTTTGTTCGAGCCACTAAGCCGAGATAATCGTCCAAAGACGCAACAAAGTGACTAGGTGGCGAATTGTGGGCAACAAAGAAATAACAAAGTAACTAGGTTGGACTTGGACCGAGATCATGCGATCAAGGTCGTTGTCAGAACTACTGTATATGCCATTGCCCTCTCCTCCACGGCGTCAACTAACTTATGATCTCTTTATTCAGGTTCTTGCCCACATAGGCCTCCCCCTGAACATGGCTCATACGCAGGTCATCAGTCGACCAAAACAAGTTGGGCAGTTGGTGAAGTTGCAACTTATGTCTGCCAATCTGGATACTCTTTGATATATAGTAATGCAAGGTGTTTGGAAGGCGGAGTGTGGTCTAATTCTGTGCCTGCATGTCAAAGTAAGCAAAACCAAAGTGCCTAAAGCATTAAAAAAAAATTTACAGCATTGTAAAATCCACTTTCACATCGCCAAGAAAAATATTTAGTAGATTGTAGAATTTTTTTGAGTTCAATGCTACCGATTTGTGCCTAGTTCTGGATATAAAATGTTTGCTGCTAAAACGGTAAAATCGGGTTCAGTTTTCTGTCCCGTCTATCTTTCTTCTGTCTCGTACTTGCAACGCTTTGGCATGACGTTCAGGAAAGATTTGAGTGAAGTTTCCTATAAATGTAATAAACATGCGGACAAATAGTAGTTTGATCCACAAAGCCATTTCACTACAGCCTGGCTAAACGCAGTTTGGTAAAAAAGAGTTTTGTGCAGGAAGTGAAACAACTACCACTTGTTCCCTCCCTGGTTATCCTGATCACGGCATCATCCAAGTTGCACAAGTTGGTCAAACAACGTTCTCAGAAGGGGAACATATCCGGTACGTCTGTAATAGTGGTTACAGGGTAGACGGAGATGGGCGGGTTGGATGCTTTAGTGGACAATGGACTCATGTACCTGTTTGCCGAAGTAAGTTTCCACTTTGCAAGGAAATCGGTTTGCTGACTTAATTATTTTGATTGTTCTTAAAACGTTTCTACAAGACTTGAAACGTCGCAGAATTTTTCTCAAATATCAATATTTGAAAAGTTTTTGCTATAAGTATTGATATTTGAGAAATAATTTGTACCGTTTTAGTTCAACGTTAAGCGATAAATGGATTCTGAAAACGGTCTACACTTGGAACAACGTTAGTTTGTTTTTGAAAACGTCTTGATCCAGTTAAATATAATAACGACTTTTAAAATTTGAATTTTATCCAAAATTGACAAGCGACTGGATAAAAGACTGTGACGTAACTTTAATCACGAGCATATGCTCAGTAATTTTTTGCTTACAGGAAATCAGCAAGGCTTTCAGGGTTGTACCCTTCCTGAATATCCTAAAAATGGACGAATTCGTACCGATCCACCTGGGAGAACTCACTTTTCTGAAGGAGATTATATCTTTTACGAATGCAACGATAATTACGTGGTTGATGGGGATGGAAGAGTGGGATGCTTCAACAATATATGGACTTACGTCCCGGAATGCAGACGTAAGTATCTATGTTTTTCGCAATCTACGTAATTTAGATAATCATGCATGTTTGTCCACAATTTTGTCCGGGTTCTCGGTTTCTTTTTATCTTCTTTGGTCCTTTTTTTTGTAGAATGAACCAGCATTAAATCGCGTAAATTACAAAAGTTAATAATATAAACCAATTGATAATCTTGAGTTGGAAGCTGGTTATTTGAAGCTTTTTTGGCTTACTTGTTCCTTACTAATCTCATGCATCTTTTTAAAACACTTTGATTAATTTTACTAACAGTGCTGTGGGAATTTTGAGAAACAATTAACGCTTCATTATAATTGCGCCTCAAACTCACTGTAAACTTGAATCTATTTAGTTTCAGTTTTTGTTTTGTACAGGTGTTCTGGAAAGAAATAAAATTAATCCTTTGGTTCAATAATATGCATATTTCATTATTTTTAGATCATAATCCAAAGTTGTTTTTGCTTTATTGAATAATTCATAAATGCTCTATTATGCATTGAAATTTTGAAGCTTCCGGCGTATGTAGTTTTTAAGTAAGTGTTGTTCAAAAACCACGGTATGCTTCAAAAGCCGTGGAATTTATTAGTCAATACCTTCAAAAAGGTTGAGGATCTTTGAGTAAAAAATAATTTTTTTAGCTTCAGCATTTTGCTCGCATAGACCTGTTCCGACGCATGGATTTCAGGTTGGAAACTCGTTCAAAACTGTTTGGCAAGCTGGGGAATCTGTGCAGTATCAGTGTAACACCGGGTACAATCTAATTGGAAGCAATCATGTTACTTGCCAAAGTAATGGTGTCTGGTCAGCATCTGTCCCATCTTGTCAAGGTAATACGCAAGTAAAACGTTTGGGTCTTCAACTTTTAGTATGCACATTACACAATGGAGGAAGGGCGTTGAAGCTCATGCAGTTGGCGGAGCGTTCAGATGGTGATTGAAAGGTTTTTGTCTCCCGATTCGACTACCGATCTTCCAGTGGATTGTTGAACTTTTTGAAAGAACGCTTATTTCTCATTGGAGTTAATCACAATCCGTTTATTATACGTATGTGGCGGCTCAGCTTCACGAAAACCTTGCGAATAGAACCCAAAAGTATTGGATTGTTGTGGTTAGAAAAAATCCTGTCACATATAAATGCATGAATAAAGTTGTGTATGCTGCACAAAAGTTACAACAATGTTTAACCATATACAAGCAAAATTATTAAGACTATTGAAATCCACTAAATCTGTAGGACGTAGGTATTGATTAACTCATGGGCACTGCAATGGCACCTTGGTAATGATTAGTTTTGATCTAACTGTTGTTTTTATTTATTTATTTTTTTGGCTTATTAATGCTTTAATACGTTGCAAATATTCCAAAGTTAAGACTTCTTTGAGTTTGGTAGAAGTAACACAGATTTACTCAGAGTTTTACTTGGTAACATTTTTTTTTTAGATTCCGGTTCACAAGGATCAACATCACCTCAAACACATGGCCACAGAGGTAAAATATTGCAATGATCCGAAATTGATTAGTGGTCTAGTAGATCGAGCGTTTGCTACTGACACGGTGGACTCGGATACGATTCCCAGTCGAGTCAAACCAAAAACTGTAAAAATTGATATTCATGGCTTCACTGCTAGGCATTCATCAATAAAAAGGGCAGTGTGAAGCCTCCCTCCACCGAGTGTGGTAGACAGTTGGGCAGATAGCAGCTTGACTCGAAGACCAAAAAAGTCTCTTCGCTGTCTTCTGACCAGGGCAAATTGGTGAATAAAAACGTAATTACAGTTAAAAAGAACAATACAAACCTCCATCATAGATGGCAAACGATTAAATCTCAACTGTTTTAAGCAAAATTAAATTATTTTAAAGCTGAATATGATTCAGATGTGACCTGCCCTCATCGTCCTGCCCCTGTTAATGGAATCTACATTCAAGATGTGGGAAAAACCGTGTGGCTACCAGGTGATATTGCAAGATACCGATGCAATCCCGATTACGTTTTGTTTGGTCATAGTTATACTGACTGCAGAGCGGATGGCACTTGGCAATTTGATGTTCCAACGTGCCGACGTAAGTCCAATTTGTTTGGCACGGTATACACAATTATTTCTAACGCAAGTCCACTTTTCTCTTATTCCGGTGGCTCCGTTCTCGAAAAAAGGGAAGGTGTAGAGAAAAAATAATGAAGAATTGAAAACAAAAAGACTGGATTGAAAACCTGGTCTTGTAAAGGGGTATCTGTCGATTTAATTCTGAAGCCTAAAAGATTTTGTCGAAGGTTAAAGCTCTATGGCGAGTTTCAAACTTTGAGCAAGTTGAACGTAGCGTATAGGCCTACATTTGTTTGCTTAGAATATTTGTTTTTTCAACCTGTATCAGTTAGTTTTGTTGCTCACTAAATGTCGGTTACAAAACTACAAAATTCAAGAAAAATATGATTTACTTTAAAATATTAAATCTTCCAAATATTACATATCAGATTGAAGCTGTTAAACTTGATTCTTAAAACAAATGGAGTGGGATTGCATCTTATACCTAGCATTATTTGTGTTGATGTTTTTCATTACAAACGTGCTTTTGCTGCTTTGTCGCATTCTCAATTGTTTTCATTCCATTTTGTTTTTATTCAAAGCTATTATAGTATGTAATTTGGTGTTATAGGCGGTTGCCAGCGACCTCAAAATCCTCAATTTGGATCGGTTCATTCCTTCCCGGAAAACAAGCAGCAGTTCTCGGACGGCGACGCAATCGTTTACAGATGTCAAAATGGATACCGCTTACAAGGAGAATCAAGAGTTCTCTGCCAAAATCATGGATGGACTAGCCTTCCTAGCTGCGTGTGTAAGTCTTCATATTATGAGAGATATAAACTTGAATGTTGAATTAGAAGTCACCTGATAGAACTTTGCCAGAGCTTATTCAGATCTATTTCCTTTTATTTACATTTTTAATTTGGTTTTGTCTCATTCACTATACTGCTATGATATTGCGGTTTTGCTACATAGTTAGGGTTTAATACCATGAATCTACTAGCGGAAACACTGCGTCCGATTAGGCAGGCCTGGGACGACTCTCAGACTTCTTTCTCCATATGCAAACAAGTAAGCTACCAGGCAATTTCCTGATCAATCAACAACTCAATTTTCAAAAAAGTCCAATCACTTATTGCAAGTTTAGCATTGCATGTCAGTACGGTTTTGGTGCTAATTTCGTGGCAAAGCAGGGCTGTATTAATTCAGGCCAACGATGGAAGGGAAGTGGCAGATCGCAGTATGGGCCCCCACAAATCCAATTAAAACTTGCAACACTTTCACTTACTGACGTGAACTTGATTTCCAACATAACGTTTTGGAAATAGTGCTAAAGGACACTTTTATGGTTCCACTACCACAACACATACAATAAGACATCCAAAATAGAATAAATTGCCTTCTCGTTTAGTTGAAGTCACGTGTCCACACCGTCCAGCTCCTCAGAACGGAATTTACATTCAAGACGAAGACAAACAACAATGGTTTGTGGGCGACATCGCTCGCTATCGTTGTAACAATGGCTTCATTATGGTTGGACACAGTTACATCGATTGTTTGGCAGATGGAACTTGGAGGTTTCATTTACCCTCTTGCCACCGTGAGTTAATAACATTCATATCACACAATTCAAATAAACACAGTATCGCAATCTGTTTATTGGTTTGATGTTGTAAACCTAACTAAAGTTAAATTCCCCAGATAATTATACAGAAGACCACAAGTGCTAAAGTGAATTTTGATTGCTAAATTCAGATCTCGAGTGGTTCATATGAGCTTAAATTAGCTTGCTGAATTAGTTTGTCTTAAAAATGTTCAGCTAACAGTTCGCAA
The DNA here is from genome assembly GCA_963965965.1 of Trididemnum nubilum. NCBI lineage: Eukaryota > Metazoa > Chordata > Ascidiacea > Aplousobranchia > Didemnidae > Trididemnum > Trididemnum nubilum. The sequence continues at coordinate 27,595,920 of OZ014487.1, forward strand.
TCCTACTTTTGGTTGACGGTAGCTTTCTGAGGTTGATGTACTCAAATGTTGAAAAAATAAAAGTTGCAAGCAATTAGAAACATAATTTGCTGTAAATGAAACAGAAAAACAAACTATTTATGACAAAACTTTAAACAGAAAATTTATTTTTATATACCGGTATATAAAGTATCAAAGCATTTAATTGCTACTAATTTATTAGTAACGCATATGTTTTTAATTAGCCGAAGACCTACCGATTCCTGTTGACCCTCATCACCAGCCACATACAACTCGCCCTGCTCCAACAGTTACAGCAAGACAAGACGGTAGATATTTTGAACTGTACATTACAATGCTAAACACACAAAAAGGCAGTAACATCACATCAAATATTAAAACTGTAGCTGCTGGTGGACAAGCATTTTGATTGATATTTAGCCAAGAAAAGTTACAGTATACATCAAATCGAATTGAATCTTCCATTATACTCGATCTTTTACGCCGAAACGTGTTACGAGTTGGCAGGGCCCATCTCTGCATACCATTGGGCCGACACTCCTGCTGGAAACACAGTTCCTTTTGAAGAAATGACGCAGCAGTGGCGAGCCGTTAGCAGCACGGTATACGATTTGACCGGCCCGAGATTGGCATCTGGGATCTTCCACTCCAGAGACGAACGCGTTACCGCTGGAACGACTGTCCGGTGTAGAAAGCTTTAGTACATATTAGGTTTGTTGTCTACGGTACTGTATATCAGCATAGACAAAATTTAAAATCATAAGCTTTCAGCTGGTGAGATGATTCGTATTGATATTTGACTAAATGACTCATTACTGATCACTTTCTCCTTTGTAGGCCGATGTAACAATCCACCAAGTATTGCTCACAGTTCTGTTCATTCCTCTCCTCCCAACAAAAATCGCTTCCTTACCGGGGATGTGGTTATTTACCGCTGCAATGCCGGCTATAGGCTTAGTGGCAATTCAAGAGTAACTTGTGGAAGAAATGGCTGGTCTCAACTCCCATCATGTCAAAGTATGATTGATTTGTAAACCTATAGCTTGATCCACGTTGAAAATCGGCACCGCTAGAATATATTAATCATAATATGGTAAAATTGCCACAGAACTCTTTTTAATTGCAGCAAATAAAATGACAGCACGCATGCCGTCTTTTTGTCAAAAAACCATTTCGTTTGGTTTCAGGCAACCTACAAATATCTGCATTCAATTTATTTTGTCTTATGAACAGCTGCTGTTGTGTACAACTTATTTATAAATACCAAAACGATAATTTTTTGTATTACTTTTATAAAGTGTTCAGTTATAGCCAACCTTTTTGACATACTTTATGGAAATTCTGCTCACACACATCTATTTCTATTTTCTAGGATCTGGATGCAGTCGACCAGCAACTCCTGAAAACGGAGTTATTCTGCCAACCAACAAACAACGATTTTCAAACTCCGAATTCATTTCGTACCGTTGCAATCAAGGTTACACGCTTAGTGGAAACGCACGAGTTATTTGCACAAATAACAAATGGACGCATGTACCCATGTGCAGACGTAAGAGGAAAATGCTTTAGTCTATACGCTGTAACAGAAATATCATTCGTTTATCATCAAAATCCTTGGCAGTAAGCAGAAAAGAGGCGTTTTCCATTTTTATGTAACCAGTTGTCACGTGTCTGTTGAATCTATCATTTCCGCTCGCAAGGAATTTTTTCACGTCATAATTCAAGTAGGCCCAAGACAAAAAGTCGTTGAGTTATTCTGACCCTGAATCAAACCCGGTACTATTGCGACTATGCTATTACTATTGTTTAATAAAGTATACCTGACGGATTATCAACTTGGCCATAAAATAGAAAAAAAAGCACCGTATTGATTAGCACAGCAAGCAAAAAATGCAGAAAATGAGCGTCCAAAATCGCCCATAAAATGCGGGCTTGGGTAAGCTCTGTGATAACCAATTGCTTGAAAAAAGGTAGGTTCAGCACCAATTATTTTGGTGGATGTAAAGGGGTTAGCAGGCAATTGTATTTGTTTCATGAAACTCGACGATCTTTTTTACATATTTAGATGTTTTTACAACAATCATAGTCTCGGGAAAAGATATTTTTTAAGGGCAATTTTTTGTTTTTAGGCCCGTGTCCACGAAGAGATCCACCAGCACATGGTCAGTATTCTAAACAAAGCAGTGGTTGGTTGAGTGGTGACGTAGCCCAGTTTACGTGTTCAGAAGGCTACGTTTTGATTGGTCGAGATCGTTCCACGTGTCAAATGGACGGCACGTGGCAGTATGACGTGCCAACTTGTAGACGTAAGTACTACAGTACTTAGGTAGCAAAACAAATTCAAAGCCTTTAATTGCAACGAATTTGATTGAGCGGTTTTACCTTTATTTTTTTGTCACAAGACAGCGACTGCGGCAATAACTTTCGGACAATTCTGCACCCTCTTAAGTATTAACTATGTTCCAAAGTTTCCAGTTAAGCTTTGACTTTTTGCTGATACATATGCTGCTTGTTGAAAGCCGCTACGTACATGTACGTAGAAATCATTTGCGTACATCGCTACTTAAAAACGCTACGATATGACTAGCAGGGGGATCGAACCCAGTTCATTCAATCAATTAAGTTTGTTTTGAAAACAACGTTTCAGCTCTCTTAACCACGCTGCAACAATTTAAAAGCTAAAGGAGAAAAATAGTAGACATATATTTGAATGCAGAGACAACTTTTAAATTTTTCCTCAGACCTCGAGGTCTCAAAATGCCGAACATTTAAACGTCTACATTATTTGCTTAGTTATTAAAAGTTTTTTGTTGCAGGAGAAGAAAGGCGATCAGGTTCATGCGGTGGAAGATGTGGTCTTGTAAATGCCGGGGGTTGTGGATGCGACTATCAGTGCGCTAACTATTTAGACTGCTGTAACGACTTCAAAAAATCCTGCAAGACTTCAAAAAAACAGAAAAATAATTAACTTTTTTAAATTTTTTGAAGATGACGGGATTTTATTGATAACTCTTGGAAAGATTCGAAAAATAAATGAATCACCCCATAAGTTACACCAGACATCTGTCATTACAGCCTATATGCTTATTTTGTGGCTAGGCAATGTCATGACAGACATGTGATTAAACTAATTGGGTCGTTCATTTATTGTTAGTTTGTGCTGCGATAATGTATGCCTAAATGTTTGCTTTTTTGTCTGTAACATTTCTGTAAAATACCGGCGTATATAGTGTCTTATGAGTTCATAATGTAGCCGAATTGTAGTTGTTTTATGCTAAATTTTCACTGTAATGTTTATTTCTTAATTTTCAGAGTTTTATAATATGTAACATTTTTGCTTGTGCTTTCTAAAATATGTTATTCGCTATAATAAACTTGTTGGTGATTGAATATAACATGCTTTCTCTATTAGCTAGTGATTTAGAAACAATGGGTCTAGGTTGTTTTGCAAAAGAACTTTTATGTAAATTTGCAAAAAAAGTTGCACCAGCACAATAAATTCAAAGCCAACTGAAACCAGCTACAACGCTACGATATCAATACATTACAAAAATTGATTCTGTCAAAGACATCGGATCTGAAAGAAGTGATCTATTTCTGCTGAAGTGCAAATATCTGAAGACAAAGAAATCAACGACAATGAGATAGCAATCCTTGTATTGTTAGCATAGATAAAAAATATAATGCTGCTTTCACACTTTGGCGACTTTGACTGCGACTCCACTGCGAATCAATTCGCAGAGCAGTCTTAGTGCAGTCTCAGCGCAGTCTCCGTAGAGTCTTCGTGGAGTCTTCGTAGAGTTGCAAAGCAAGGCGAATCCTATTCGAATGCGTTTCGAATTGATTTCTACTAATGTAGAACAAAAAAAAATATTCATTTTCATGACAAGAGAGCTGGTGGAATTAAAGAAAAAATTTATTTAGAAGATTAATTAAGCATATTACTTCTGAGGAAGATGTAAATTTTATAGTATAGTGAAAGCTCTAATTTAGCAGTGAACAAAAAGAACCAACGTTGTCCAAAAAATCAAAATCCGAAAGAAAATGACTACAGCCGGTTAATTTTCGTGACATAGCTATGGTGTGTTACGTCATATCTAAGCGGTAACGCGGTATTTTTTCAATGGTACCGTTAGATCATTACCGCGGTACTTTGCCATTTAAAAGCGCTTCTGGTTCTTGATAGAAATGCAAAAATTTTATCTAAACCAATGTGAAAAATAAGAAATGTTTTAAATTGGCATTGTAATTTACGGGCAAATTTCAACATCTAAGCTCTTGAAAATCCTACAAAAGTTGTCAAAACTTTTTGAGAGCAAAATTTTGAACTAAATATAAACCAATTAAATTGTTCCTTTTTTTTCAAAGTTGATTAATGATTATTGCAACTTAATTTAAAAATCACAAAAGCAATAAAATGGGTAAAAACTTATGAATTACGGTACCGGTAGCTTTATTGTAGAGTATCATTATTTTTAATTAAATTTTTGTTCAAGTCTCTATTATTCCGCTTTATTTCTGTGATTTAGATGGTATATGCTCAGCAAATTGGCACAATTTTCATTAAATAGATTGCACTCTAAGTCAATTACTAAAATATGCAATTTTAATATTGTTTGACACTGCTGCTGCTATAATGCACATTTTCTTGCCAGCATAAAACGTAAACATATCCAAGGGCTTACACAGAGGGAAGGGTTTGGGGGTTCAACCCCCCCTCCCCATTGGTTTGTCGACTAAAAGGCACAATTAAGAAAACGTCACGTTTTTAGCTCTTCTGAGCCTGTTTTTTTTTGCAATGACATAGAATCCAATATGATTTAAAGCCACTTTTGAAACATTTAGAGTTTCTTGGGGGGGGTTAATTTATCAAATATAGCACTTACGAATTAGTAACAACTTCAAAAAATTGTCAAAGTTAGCAAATTTAACTGCTAAAAATGCTTAACATTGGCTTTATCGAAAATTTGGAGATGGGGTTTCAGTATTTGTTAATTAATCAGTATTAGTTAATTACTAATCCACTCAAACATTGTTCCATTAGCCCCTCCAATCCCCAACTGTGTCACTCTATAAACTACAGAATATAAATGCTTGTGAGATTTTTCAACTTATGATTCTGCGTACGCCACTGAACACTTGAGAAGAACAAAGATCTGAATCAGAAATTGTTCCACCCAAAATCAGTCCGATTTTTTGCCCAAAATTAGGTGAAGAGCAAAAAAAAAGGTCTTCACTAAAATTTAGGCGGATTTTTTGCCCAAGCGTGGATGCAAGCCTAAACGAAACTCACAAAACATTGCCCTTTGTGTGATCCAACCTTACGCCCAACTTGCAAAGCGGGAGGGGGCGGGCTATGCCGCAATTTTGCATACTATTCTATGCAATTATGCGATCCAGGCGACCCAGAGGGGGGCCATGGCCCAATGCCCCCCCCCTAAATACGGCCCTGAACATATCCAACTTTAGAGCATAAAATAGAACTTCTGGAATAGTTTTTCGAGAATGAAAGAGCCGAAGCTGTCTTAAAACAGAATATTTGAGAGACGTTTCAACTTATCAATTTGTCATTACTTATCTTTTTTGCTTATGTCCTGCAAAGTGCAAGTTCAACAAAAAGGCGATATAAATCGGAAATTAACTAAATGTTGCTTTGCAGCAAAAGGCATTATTGCTTCCGAAAAACGAGTACAAACAAGCGAGATAAGCTAATGATTTTACAAGTATTGCAATACTGCTCTTAAACACCACTTCATTTATCATACTACTCAGCCATTACCAGCTATAGGCAAACTTAGTATTTTAATTATACTCAAACTTTTTCGGCGTTATAATTAGGGCCTTCATCAAAAAACTGCAAATATCAGTAATAGCACTGTCAAAATTAACTCAAAATAGTAACAATATTTTTCGAACATACAATTAGGACTGACAACTGCATCCGGCTAGACTGGCATTTTATGGCTCTGGCGATTCCTAGTAATAAGATGAATTAAAATAAAAGTTTCAATTAATTAATTCAGTATAATTAAAATATAAAGCCTAGCTTGTAGTAGCTTTGTAATAAGATAACGGAGTGGTGTTTTTGAGTTGTGTTGCAATCTGGCGGCCTAAAGTAACCTCTCTACTGAAACTATAAATTTGATTTTTACACTGTTAGAAATCTTACCAAACGACACTTCTTTATTCAACCACAAATCATCCACATCCTGATGTCGTCAGTTTCAACCTATGTTTGATTAAAAACAACGAGAAAGTCAAACCAGCAGTACAAAAACCCACGAGGTCTCCCATCAATTGAAATGAATGCTACCAATCAGTTATCTAGCGTATCACCAGAACTATATTGTCTATCTACTGACGGTACTGTCAGAATCAAACAATGGATCCCACATTCAGACACCCCATATCTGTTCCAAACATAGCCCTATATAAACGTAGATGTACTATAGCTAACATATACGTTGTCAAGCGCACCATTCCTAAACCTTTAAAAATAAATTTAAAAGCAAATTCAAAATTACTAGAATTGCTATAGGTTTTAAAATCATAGAAAATATTGACTCCGACTACTAAAAACTCAAGTTTTTATGCTATGCAATTCCGCATTAAAATTCTCTTTAAAATTTTTCCGATTTTCTTTATTTTAATCTACTTGTCGAATCTTATTTATTAATTTTCATACATTTTATTTATCAATTTTCATACAAATTTTAATAGTTTCATTAGATTAAGGAAAGAATATTTTAGCTTTAGACCTTACTTTTGCCCAATAGCTGACATTTCCGCAATCATTTATTTTATCATTACCTTTTCACCAATCATTTTTTTTTGCAAAATGAAATTTATTTCAAAGCAATCAACTACGTCATTTCCATTACACTTGATATGATTCGTGGCGCAGTCTTCTTGCATTCGCCAGAGTCGTACTGCAGTCTCCGTGTGATCGCAGCGCAGTCTCCGTGAGATCGCATTAATTTGATGGCGAATGCACTGCGAACCCACAAAGACTGCAATACGACTCCACGGAGACTGCGCTGCGAATTGAAACATTTTTGAATTAGTTGAAAAATTTTTGCTCGTTGGCGACTACACTGCGAATGTGCTGAGACTGTGTTAAGACTGCGCGGAGACTCAGAAAACTGAAAAATGTTCAATTCGTAGTGGAGTCGCAGTCAAAGTCGCCAAAGTGTGAGAGCAGCATAACTTACATATGAAAAAAAAAAAAAAAATTACGCCTGCCTTAGCTTGAAAACAAAGGGCAAAAGTTGAAATTTCAAAGTTAATGTAAATATACTCTATTTTGTAGCAGAACAACTTTATAAGAATACGAGGTTCATTTTGCTTAAAACTTAAGAACAAATTAAGAACAGCGCCAGACTCAGCATTTAGAATTTTAAACAGACGAAAAATAATAAATTTCAAATCCAATAAGAAACTAAATTGTGTTCTGATTTAAAACGATAAAATTTCAGTGATTTTCCAGTATTTGCAAGGAAATTCGCAACGATTCCAGTAGAGTGCAGTTGCGCATTGCGCATACAACTGAGAAAATTTTTGATTGTCATTCAATTTGAAAACAAATCGCTTTTTCGCTTCTGCAATTTTACAATGATGCAAAAGCAGCAAAAAAAGTCTGGACTCAAGCTAACAGAGCATTCAAAATAAAGTAGTTTTGCAAACGTGATTGCTAAAATCGACATTGATGCGCCTAAAATTTAAGAACAAATTGAAAACAAATGAGTCTGAAAATTGGCAAAAAATAAGAACAGCTAGTCTTAATCCAAATTTACTGCTTTTTTTCGCAAAAACGATGTAATCAAATTCAGCGCTGTACCAACTTTAATGATTCGGCTTACAAATACAGTTTACACACACCTCAAAGTAGAAATGACACAAAAACTGTTAACACAAAGCGGTTTTGACAAGGTTTTGACAAGCTTTTGACACTACAGGTTACTGAAAAACTCATTTTCTCGAAATCGTTTTTTTGCAAGACCCTCTGGTTTAGAACTTCCAACTGCTTGGTAAACAAAGATTAAAAACAAAATCACCTATAGGAGGCTTACCCAAAGATTCCCCAAAGTGTATTTAGCCTTTAATGTAGCCTTTAATGTAGGGCTAATTGAATTTATTTAGCCTTTATTGTAGGCTACATCAAAAACTAAATAAATTTAATTTAGCCTTTAATGTATCCCACCCTGGACAAAAGTATTTTGCAGCTGCTGCTTGGTAATTAAAAGTCAGTAACTACCCTTGAGAACAAAATTTTGCGCATTTTTGCCGAAAACAAAAATAGTAATTTTACAAGAACTCAACATTTTGTTCGAGTATCTTTAGCTAAAGTAATTTGGTAATGGTCCTTTAAATAGCTGCTTGCTTTGGAACTGGAGTTACTGGGATCAATTTCTAGGTCAGTTAAATCAGTCACAGTGTTGCCAACGGCTTGCCATCTTTGCAGCAGATTTTTTCGAAAGAAACACTGTATTTGACCAGGCGCAATGACGTGTAGATGAGCCCCGCAAACACGTTCTGCGCTTCAGCGTATTGCAGAGAATGAAATTTAATTTTCGATTATTTTACGGAAAACTGCAATTAAAACAGATACATAGAAAAAGCAAAATATTCACACGCATATTTTTTATTGATGTTTTTGGAGTTTTGTTTAGACTTTGAATTAGGCTTTTTGTCTGCGAGTTTGGATTGGTACTTTAGCTTTAGACTAATACTGTAATATAATAATTATAGTTAGGTTTAGTTACGACTAGAATTATCAAAAAACGTGATCAAATTTCATGGTAAATTAAATCCGGTTAAAAATACTTCCTGCATTAAGCAGTCCACATAAAAATAAAACCTCAGAAAAATTAGGTTGAGAATAATAAACACCATATATTCTTCCCCAAGAACAACAAATTTTTAAACTGTTTGATGGATTAGGGCACTTTTATAAATTTTCAAATGTAGTTTTAGTCTCATTAATAATATACTGTAGCTAAAAGCAATATTCCTAGACTAATAACAATTTTCTGACTAGACTTCAAGGCGATATGATGCAAGCAAAAGCATTTTTACGCATGTTTTTTCCTGTATGCCTCACTTATAGCGTCTGCTTTTTGATATGGTGATGTTATTAAAATTATGGCTGTTGTTTTGTAATAATCTGACCAATTTTTCCGAAAATTTTTGAGTAATAATAAAATCAAAAAACTTGGCTGTAAAATCGAAATTCTCGGGTTTCCTAGATAGCTTACTGCCTTTGACTTAAACCATCGTACGGAGAACAAAACTGTTTATCTTTTTTCAGTATTTCATTTTTTTCTTTTTTCAGTAATTTTGTTCTTTTCGTGTGAATATTAGCACTATTTGTGCTCTCACTCATAAATACAGTATGAACAAATTAAAAACGCTTTTTAATTCAAAATTCAAAAAAAAATTAATTGAAAATTAAAAAAATTAACATTTAAAAATAAACAAATAAAAGATTTTTCAAGCTGTAGATTAACAAACCAACCAAGATATTCATTTTTTTCCAACTCATTTTGGTATCTTTAAACAATTATGCATTTGTAAGCATTTTCAAAAAAAATTGCAATCTTGAGAAGAAACGGTTGTCCGTGGTTGGTCTACTGATTTGCAACAAGTCAAAAAGATCTTCAAAATTTATTTCTGACTAAAAAAAAAAAAGAAAAAACAAATTATGTCACAAAAGTTATTAACTTATTTCAAAGTTATAATTACTTTTGTTATAGAACAAAGATAAGCCTTAAAGGAAGGATAGCCTTATTAATTGATTAAAAGGCAAGTTTGCATGGACCAGTTTTCATGGAAAAATGCTTTGTTTTAGTATTGTTTGTGAATCGTTTTCCAAAATTGTCATTCTAAAGCTTAAGTTGCTGCTAAAAATAAATGAAAATTTACGACAAAATTTTTTCTTATCACTGCAAGAAAGTTTGCACAAATAAATGTTGCCTAAATCATGCCTAAACATGCCAATGTATTCCATAATAAGTAATTAATTGAATTCCTTGAAGCGTTGTATTTGTTTGGGTATGATTCAGATTTATCAGACACTACTAGTGGTGTTTTTTGTTCTCTAAGGTCATATAGAATGCACATGAATTTTTTATGGAATTAGAAGTGCAAGTAAACAATTACCTAACATGATGCAATAATACGTAGTAAGCGAAGCTATTTTCGGTGAGAGGCCAGCTGAAAACAACAATTATCATTTGCTAACTTAATTTTTAAAAATATTGTACGCACGCATATTGCATCCCGTATGTTCGTTTTTGCATAATTATATTTTGGTGAAGTTTTATTTATTTACTTATTCATTTTTTATCAGAATCGAAATAATTTTTGGCTGCAAAAAAAAACTGAAGAAAGAGATATCAAAGACTCTTTGAATAATTTTTCGTTGGTTTGATTAAGTATCTTTAAATTGAAACGACTAAGCTATCAACTTTAATTGCAATCACATTTTATTCACCGAGCTGCCTGGGCAAAACTACATTTTTTGTTTCACTAAAAATTTTAATTTTTCAGTATTTTTGTTTGACTTTGACATAACAGAAATAAAGCTGTGTAATTGATGCAATGGATCAGTTTTAATTCTTTTCCAGGTCAAACCATAGACGTAAACTTTGGCATTCATAGCTTCCTTGCTTGACGATCAGCAATAAAATGGACAGTGTGAAGCCTCCAACAGTCTGAAGCCTTTAATTGATCAGTGGTCTACTCTGATGGATAGAGCCTTTGCTGCTGAAAAGATAGTCTCGGGTACGATTCCCGGTCAGGTCAAACCAAATACTATAGAAATTGGATTCACAGCTTTTCTGCTTGACGTGCAGCAATTAAAGGGACAGTGTGAAGCCCCCGCCGTATGTGGTAGACAAATGGGCAAGTGGCAGCCTGACTTGAAGACCGAAAGATTCCTTAAGCTGTCTCCTGACCAAGGCAACTTGGTGAATGAAATGCAATTACGATTACAAATCTACAATCCAGCGTGTGCAATAGACAGGTGGGCAGATGGTAGCTTGACCTGAAAAACGAGTGGTCACTTTTATGTCTCACAAAAAAACGCAGCTCTTGGAATGGTTAAATGGAATACGAACAGTTTGTACATTTGTTTTATTTTTATATTGCTGCAAAATTGTTTTGCTGCAAGTATGTTTACAAGTTTATTTTTATTTCTTACTCATTTTTTGTACAAAAATAAAATAACTTAGTATTTCTTTTATTCAATAATTTGCTCTTCATTGCTTTTTGTTATTGATAATAGCAATAGTTCATTAAGTTCGTTAAATTTTGATAAATGCCAACTCTGAAAATGGATTATATAACTTTATTACCACTTGCAGGTCTAAATATAAACGGAAAATCCAAAATTTTGGTCGTGCTTTAAGAACAAAGCAAACAAGAGATGCAAAGCATTTGTGCAAATACCCTAGCACTTATAATTTTCCAAATATTGGTTATGCTATTAGTCTTAAAATAATTACTTTTAGCTGAAGCATCTTAAGTTATACAGAATAAATTGTTAAAGAGCGATTCAATTTCTTTAAAAAATACTCGCTTGTTTTTTATCGTAGGACATACGTATAAATTAACAGGTAAATAGTGAATTTAAAATTTTCAAGTTGGTCGCACGTAACAGAGCTGTATCTTAACAATGAAGCATGTAACAACAAGCGGTAAATTTATGTGCTATTTAATTGCATGGATTTTTCCTTTTTCATTTGTTTTTGCATGGATTTTATCAGCCAGTTGGTCAAGCGGTACAGCATTCGTCTCTGGAGCGAGAGATCTGAGATTGAAATCTCAGGCCGGTCAAATCGGATACAGTGTTGCCTACGGCTCGCCACCGCTGCAGCATTTTTTGGAATAGAGCTGTATTAGTCGGGCGACCGGCCCGAAAACTCGTAATACGCTTCGGCGTTATACTGCAAGTACGCATAATAAAATTTTGATTTGAGTATTTGTTTTTGCATTTGCATTAGATACATAATTCAGTGGAACCTCATTTGGCGACCACTCTGATAACGAGACGCAGAGTTTTAAACGGGTCGACTAGTTCAGACCCGAACCCGGCCCGAACCTGACCCGAACCCGAAAACCAATTTGAAGCCCAAATCATGCTCGAAAAAAAATTAAGTTAGGTCTGAAAAACGTAAGCGCTACTGCCAAGTTATTTTATTTATATTTTTGTTCACCTAAAAAGCACGTCTCAGGCCCAAATTAAACCGAAAATTTTGTCAACTTTAGGCCCGAACCCGGTCCGAGCCCTGCCCGAATCCGAACCCAACCCGAAAAACCCGGCCCGACTTACAACTCTGATGAGACCACCTCATTATCGGAACCACTTCGGTCCGTTTTCACATCGACAACGTTGGTGGTCCGCTAACCGGGGCTTCATTGTATGTATAATGCGTATTTTACGCGGGTAACAACTTGACGTGAGACACTGTGAGTGCAGCGTTGAGAACCTAACGGCAAACTACAAAACAGCTGATTGCCAGTTCTACTTTCTATCCCACAGTTTAAATTGATTCATTAGGACAAAGATACACCCAAATGGCTGCAGTAAACCCGTCCAACAAACCAGAGTTGTAAACGGGCCGACAAGTTCAGGCCCGAACCCGGTCCGAACCCGGCCCGAACCCGAAAATTAATTTTAAACCTAAATCATGCCCGTAAAACCCGAAAGTGGAGTTAAGTCTAAAAAAATTAGCTATATTGCCAAGTTATTTTGATTATTTTTTTGTACACCTATGACAAAAAGTACGTCTCAGGCCCGAATTAAGCCCGAAATTTTTGTCAACTTTAGGCCCAAACCCGGCCCGAACCCAAACCCGACCCAAAAAGCCCGGCTTGACTTACAACTCTGCAACGGACATTTGACGTAAATCTTACATAATTCTATTTTTACTGTATATTTAGTTTCATAATCATTTCGATTTTTCCTAATTTAATTACTGTGATATACGATTTGCTATTTTGGTCACTGCTAGATAAGGCTTTTATTTTTGTGTATTTTGTATATAGCCCATTACCAAGTTTGTAATTTCGAAACACTTTGGTACTGTTACAGCGTCAATCTCTGCAAAAATTATTATATAGCAATGCATGAGTTTTTATTAATCTTATGACGCAGTGATTTGAATTAGTAGTTACATTATCTCTGATGACGGTATATAATAAAATATAAAAGAAAAAAATAAATTTAGCATTGCATTCCAACAAACTTTATCCAGAATGCACGCAATTTATAAAAACATATTTGTGATAATTAAATCGCTGATGCAGTATGAATAAAGTAGTATAGATGTTATTACGTTAATCTTTGCAAATTTAGAATTTTTATATGCAATAATAGCATTTCAAAGAATTGGTCAATGTGATGCTTCAAATTTTGGAATATATGCCTTAGAAATCAAACAGATTTGAAGACAAATGTGGAAAAATAATATTTTGTTACATAATAATTTATTATATTTGTTACATAATAACTTAGAATAATTTGTTACATATACGTGCATTACATTTATTTATTGCCGACCATTTGGTCGAGCGTTAACGCATTCGTCTCTGGAGCGGAAAGTATGAGGTTCAAATCTCGGGCCGGTTAATTTTGACACAGTGTTGTCCGCGGCTCGCCACCGTTGCAACATTTCTTCGAAAGAAGCTGTGTTGCTTGGGCACACTGACGCGGAGACGGGCCCCGACAACCCGTTACACCAGAGTTGTAAACGGGCCGACTACTTCAGGCCCGAACCCGGCCCGAGCCCGAAAACTAGTTTGAAGCCCAAATCATGCCCGAAAAAACCCGAAAGTTAAGTTCGATCTGAAAAATTTAGCAATATTGCCAAGTTATTTTAATTATATTTTTGTGCACCTTTGTCAAAAAGTACGTCTCAGGCCCGAATTAAGCCCGAAATTTTTGTCAACTTTAGGCCCGAACCCGGCCCGAACCCGGCCCGAACCCGAACCCGACCCGAAAAGCCCGGCCCGACTTACAACTCAACGTTACACGCTTGGGCGTAATACAGCGAGTACAATGAACGATTTGATTTGATCCAATCAAAATCTTTGTTTTTTTTTTCACTTTTTGGTGTTTTCTTTCAGTTTTTTTTTTCGTTTTTGTTTTACGATTCTTCTGTTCTTATTAAAAAAAGAAGGAAAGCAGTGACGAGAAAATTGCACGTATTCAAATTTTTTAGATATTTGTAACATAAATGCAAGTTCTTAAAGCCGTTAGCGAAGTACAAGTTTGCCGTTAAAATTATTCTGTTTCAAATAAGATTTGTGAACAATAACATTTACTGCAAACGTAGGTATAGGCCTAGGCCTAAGGGTTTGGTGTTCACCGGGCATAAGTAAAATAACTCTGCTTCTGGCGTTCTTCCGGTGAAGTCATAGTCACAGCAAGCTTGATCTTAAAGCCTTGTTGTTTTTATTGACGTTTCGTTGGTCATGACGACTAACATCATCAGTAATACGAGCAACGATAAAGAACTACGACTGAAGCTACGTAGCATCAATATAATTAGTAAAATTTTTCAAGTTTTAAAATCCGAAAGTTAATTATTACATCACAACAATAAAAAGAAATTTGTAGAAAAGCGGATAGTGTTAAAACTTTGGTCATAAAAACTGCAGTATAAACTAACATGATATCAAAGCATCAGGATACTAAAGCAAAGAACGATAAACTAGTGGAAAAGGTTCTTTCAATATTTTTATTGCTTCCTGGAAATCAAAGCAATTCCATCAAGGTTTTTATTAATTTCAATTTTACGGACAAAATTTTGTTAAAAATTGTTAAAATTCAGACAACAATGCTGATTTCTTTCAAAGCTTTTTATTTCCTAATAATGCTTTGTTTTGTTAAACTAACAAATGGATTATTACATTTCACATTTTTGGCATCGATAATCAGAGAAACTTGGCACCCTTTAAATGAGACATGATTAAGGCCGACGTTGTAAATGCAAACAAAATAATCAATCTCATACAGTACCGTACGTATTGATAGCATTTAAAAAACGAATTAACAAATTTTGATAGCAATGTCGCCAATCTGTCTTGTTTAACACGTTTTTTTGCTTTAGCGTTTAGAATAATGTTCTATGAAATCAGTAAAATTTTGATTTAAAAAGCAAGTTAACAAATTTTAACGAAAATAACTCAAGCAGGTGCGGATTCCTCGAACCACAAAATACTTAATGCTAAGACAAGTGTGCGGATCATTTACTATAGTTAGTCTGACGCTGTCCAGTAATAGGAGGATAAATTTGCAGTAACAACAACAAGAACAATTTTAAATGTCTGACTGAATGTTTTGATAGATATTGTTTATTTTGAGGAGCCAGACAATCGCAGCATTATACAAACTAAAAAACAACAATAATTTATGATTATTTCAAAATAATTGATTTGTTCTTGTATTGAAAATTAGGGCAAGTTTTAATTTTGATTATTCTTTTTAAAGTAATTTTGCAAAATTCAGTAGCTCAATAGAATTTGTAAATTAACAAAGCACATTTAAATAACCATGCAACATCAAATAAAAGGCAAGAATACCATCAAATACAAAAAGCAAATTGGGAAAATATTGGATAAATTGTGGAATTCCTCAATTAAATCACACTAGGATTGCAGTGTATAATCTATTTTCATATCTATATACTGCTAACAATTACAGCTAAATTTAGCAAAATTGTCTGTTCTATATGAGTGAAATAAGGACTAAAAATCTGCGATATCATCACGATATGGTTATAGCGTATTACTTGGCAAAGATTGGAACTTTGAAGTTTTATGGGTTATTTTAAATAACTTAATCAAAACCGTTCGGTTATAGGGCGTAGCCATTGTCTGAGGTCAAACCGTCATATAAAAAGGGAGACTTGGCAAAATTCAATTTAATTCAACAAAGCTTAGGCGAAGGACATAATGAAAAAATTAATATCGCGATTAATCTTTGCCGCCAAATTATGTTTGCTGTTAGCAGTGTGGGAAAGTTGGGCGTGTAGCCCGCCATCGAGACCCACTGGGGCTACTTATACCCCACGCCGATATCGATTTTATTCTGGAGAACGGATTCATTACAGCTGTCATAGCGGATACACACCTGTAAGCGGGTCAACCAGGAGAACCTGCCAAAGATCAGGTGAATGGTCAGGGTCACCATTGCGATGCGTGGGTAAGTAAACCTTTTTTATGTCTTTATTCACCACGTTTTCTCGGCCAGGAAATAACATCAAAGAAACTTTTTCCTTTCCGTCGTCGAGTCGAGTTACCATTTGCCCACCTGTCCGGCACGCCTAGTGGCAGCTTCATACTGACCTTTTAAAAGCCGAACGTTAAACAGGAAAGTTCAGAATACAAATTTTTTCTAGTCTTTGGTATTTATTTGGCTAGGAATCTAAGCTGAGTCAACCGTTTCACTACCAGACACTATAATACTGGACCACTGAATGATTAAATGGTGTTGTATTTAATTAAATATGATAACTTAGATAAATAGAAAAAAATTGGTTTTAGTGACTTCCAGCAAAGACTCGGTTACTAACGATGAAACAAAATATTGCACAACGCAAAACTTAATGTTTTCAATTTCAATACAACATTAGCGCCTGTTTTGCCGAAAACGAAAGGTGGTTATATCGATAAAATTTACATTTTTTTAAAGTTAAAAACACTTTAAATTTTTCAACTGAAGAACAGGCGGCATATTTCTCGGCAAAACAGATGCTGTTATGGTTTTTTGATTTTTTGTGGAATTTTATGAGTAGCTAGCTGAACAGCAAATATAATACCAATTTCGAAATATCGCAGAAACTTTTAAACAAAATTTACACGTCTACAGTATTGATAAGGAGGCATTGTACAGCCGCAATCACATCCAGTAGATAAAGTAACTCTAAAAATGCAAAGTAAAGAAAATACCTTTACTACCTAAAAAACCCTCTTTGGCATGCAAAAGCCATTGTGTTTAAATGTATTTTAGTGAGTTTAGCCTATAGTGATTAAATAAGACGCTCGCAGTGATTTTTCATTGCGGAGGTTTGAAGTAAACTATATCTGCTGTGAAAACTAAAACAATTTGTTCATTAATAAATTGATACACTTCATACCAGTTCGCATTAAATTTTGACCTAAAATAGATTTAATATAAGCAACAAGTTTTTTTTTTACCCTAGTCAGTGGTAGACAGTACCATTCCCAATATGTGAAATATTACAAGTAGATTGCTATAATTGGTGTTAACAGTTCAAATTCGACTATTTTTTTAAACAAAATTGTATGTATTTTTTGGATTAAATCAACTTTAAATTGAAATATTAAAAATACCATGTAGTATTTTAAAATATTATCGAGCTTGTTAAAAACTTGTTTTGAAATGTTAGTTGGTGTTATTATGCTTTTTATACTGCAACCGAAATTATTAAAAGACGTTCAGTATTTAACATAAAGCAACTATATGAATTTTTTGGTTTATCACATGTTTGGCTTATTGTTCAAAACTACAAATTTTGCGTTATCAAAGCATTCTTTAAATAAGGTAAACCTTTTAACTATTTACCAAAAAATTCTGCAATATTTTTTTATTAATTTGGCCATATCAATAGCTTATTAGATGTCTTTTTGGATTTTTTGCGCAGTCAGCAAAATAAAAATAGATATTAATAAATTTATGCGTCACGTTTAGTTAGCGCTTTGACTAATTTTAGTATAAGCATTCATGTTATTAGCTTTCATTAAAAGGGTACTCAACAAAAATGGCTTTCAATAAGTGATTTAATTACTTTCAATAAGTGATTTAATTACTTTCAATAAACGATTTCAAGGACTTTCAGTTTATCGTAAATTATTAAGTCTTGCTCTTTGCATTTAAGCTAGCCTCGATGCAGACAGAGTTATCGCAGTGTAGACAACTCATGGTGCCACAATCATAATGTACATATTTCAATTAAGAATAAAAAAATCACTACGAATAATCGTAATTGTAAACCTTATTTTGTCACAATGTTGCTTTGGCCAGGAGGTAAAAAAGGAATCTTTCAGTTTTTTAGCCAAGCTGCAACCTATCTACCACATAGCCTACGGTGGAGGGTTCACATTGATCCTTTTAATACTTAATGTCAAATCAGTTACAAAAGTTTTACTACCGCAAGTATGGTAACTTTAGATATTGCCAATTTATCATGTTCGGAGGACATTAAAACGGCCTTTCAATATTCAAGTTAAGCTACCGCCTGTCGCCACTCACGGTACTGGAGCTTCACACTGTCCTATGTTGCAGTAGATAAGAAAAAATGCTGTGAATACTAATTTCTATAGTCTTTGATTTGGCGTGACCGGGAATCGAACCCGAGTCTACGGTTTGAGGACAGACGCTTTATCCATTAATTTACCACGGATCATTTGAAATACAATCGTAGGAGTACAAACGTTTCCTTTACATATTTCAACAAATTTGGCGCTGGTGAGGCTGCTTGTTGATATTTCAGTACCCCGGGCTTCTACGTTTTGACCATTTAAGAATAATACTAATAATTTAATTTTTGATATCATTAATAAAAAGTTTAAAATTTGACTTGACGGCCAAAAAGAGACAAAGCTTCTTTTGAAGCAGCAAAAACAGTTCTTAAAAGATTGTTATCCTTTGAGCAGCATTTGAATTCGTTTATGAGAAAAACTGCGACTTTAACACTGCTAAATTAGTCGATAAAGAAACGAACACGACAACACCATGTCTAAAATTAACTTTTTCCCTGTATATTGTCTCATATGCAAATTACAAAAGTAATGTCGTGTTTCAGCTCTTGTTCTCTGATCATAGATTCTTTATTAGTAGACTGGATACTGACTGTTTTGTCTTTTTTTCTTCACGGTTCATTCGCGCTACGAGTATGTCCAAATGGTTCAAGCAATTCAGTAGAATAGGCGTGACCGCAAAAAACCTTCGCAACAAGAGCAAACTTTTTTTCTTCAATGCTCTTTTCTTTTCTCCGCCCGTCTGTTTCTAGTATACTAATAAAGAGTCTATGGGCTGATGATTAATTAATTATTTAATATCGAAAATTAAAAACGTTTAATTTTTAATTACAAAACGCGACCATTGAGAGACGTTTATATGATTATACTCGTATAGCGTACATGACATCGAACACTCAAAGCCTTTGTGGTCATTAAATGACTAATTTTCATGGCTTTTATAGCAAATTATTGTTTGCTACACGGCTTGTTCTCATAAAAATTTAATTGCTTTTGTAAATGCATTTCAGCATTGCATTTTGTATGATTCTATGCCCAAATGAAAATATCTTGAGATAATATGGATTGATAGATGAAGTCTACTAAAAGAAAATATTCGTTTCTAATTAATAGTTTCAAGAGCGTGCTATATGTTTTTTAAAGAAAATCCAGCAAAACCATGCTGATATTATCTGCAAGTTTTATAAATTCGACTAAAATTTCATCATGTTATAGTTACCTGGCACATTAAATTTGATTTGGTTAAATAATAAAATAGTAGCCTTGTGGCTTTTGCTCGTTTTTTTTTTGAACTCCCCAAATTCAAATGTGATAAGTGATATAGAATTTTGTTGATTTTTCTGCTTGGCCAAATAATTTATTGTAAATAAATATACATACAAATAAATTCAATGAAGCCACAAACTTAGAAGCTATTGGCTAGATGAAAAATTGGCAGTGTTGAAACTATTTAAGCAAAAATTTTGTGGAAAAAAGCGCAAAGGTAGTTTCATATTTTAATCAAATTTGATTCCGTTATATTGTTTATAACACCTGTATTAATTTCAATAAACCAATTTTGTTTAGCACGTCGACCAGTGACGTCATCATGCACTAGGCCGAGAAATCCAACCAACGGTGTAGTATATTCAAATCCCAACTCAAAGGCTTTCTTTGAAGATGATGAATACGTTCGATATGAGTGCAACAGAGGCTACGAACTGCATGGATCTTCCACAGCCTATTGTTTCAGAGGACAATGGAGTCACGTGCCTGTTTGCAATGGTGAGAAAACACTATAAAAGTTCTTTTGGAATAAAGGGGATTTGGCTGAAGAGAAAAACTCAAAGTCCTTTTAAAGAATTAATTTCATAGAAATTCAGTTCAAATACGCTTTAACAACAAAGTTGCAACGAAGAGCATTTTACAAGTTTTTTTAGTCAGGTTATTAAAGCTAAAATGATACGATCTAAACAGGACAAATTAAATTAAATTGTATCGCACCAAATAGACAATAATTACAATTCAAAAAAAAAAAAAGTCGTTACTTTGCTTTTCAAAATCGAATGGTTTTAAATATTGTAATTGCTTTGAAAGATAAAGATTCCGCTATTAAACGGTACCGGTAAAATATTTGAAATCTGGTCATTCCAAACACTTCAAAATTAATAATCACAACATTTTTGGGAACCGTAATAAAGCAATGAATCCCCATCATGAGCAAAAAAGCGGAAAGTTTTACTTTAAATCCTTGAGGCCTTTTTTTACGTGGTCTCTTAGGTTAGGCAACTTGCAAATTCAGTTTTAGAAGTCCATAACCTTCTGTTGAGTGAAAATAATGGTGGCGCTCTTCTTCGGACAAATCTGCACACACATAGGAAGTGACAAATTTCCAAGTCCATTTGAAAACGTGAAAAATGGTCAACTCCTAAGCGAGCGAAAATTCGTCCAAAGGATAGTGCCACCTTTTCTGGTGACAGAACGATAAAGATCCATCAATCAACCAGCTAGACAATCGTTAAATCCCTTTATTGTATTGTTAGCTGTCACCCAAGTGACTTGCCCACATCGAAATGCTCCAGCGAACGCTCGATACGCCACATCACAAGCCACAAAACGCTCTTGGTATGTGCGAGAGGTAGCTATCTTTATGTGCAAAGATGGATACACCATGACTGGGCGACAACTGTCCATGTGCATGTCCTCTGGTAGCTGGTCAGCTGATGTGCCAAGATGTGATCGTAAGTGTTGATGTCGTGGGCAAAATTTGTTCAAAATTTTAGCCTAATAGTTGCTGCGAACAGAAAACGTTACTACCAATCGTGAATTTTTCCATTTTGGATTGATCCGCTTACAGCGCATCAAAAAATTAAAAGTGACTATTTGTAATATTTTAATTTTACGTACAGTACAGAAAACTACAGCATGTGTTTACGTTAATTTTGCCTACGATTAGGAATGCGAACACGACCAATTTTTATTCAAAATCAAGCTCGAGTTTAGTCTATTTTAGCGAGTCTGAGTTCTCTAATTTAATTTTTTTGAGTTTGAGTTCGACAAAAGCAATCAAATCGTTGAGTTCAAGTTCAGGCTGACAAATACGTTTAATTGTTCACAGTCGGTGCTCATTGCTAATAATAAGATAAAACTATTTCACTTATACAGTAGATGCACAATTTTCGTTGTACCTCAATGGTTGGAAAAACCGCAATCTACACGGCTTGATCAACAAAAAATATTTCTTTTGACAACTTTTTAATAAACTCGAGCAGTATTATTCGAATTCAGCGAGATCGAGTTCAGAAAAATTTTTCCGATTTTAAGTTCTACTTCGAGTTTGCTGCCCTGCTGCATTCAACGGTATGTGAACATAATAGAACAACAAATTCATTTAATGCTTATAGTATACATCGTTTGGCCCTGTCTAAATTTGGCGAAAAATAGTGAGCGCGTCGCTTGTTGATTTTTACAAACTTTACGCTTGTAAGTCGGCCCGCGACAACGTAACAAGAATTGAAAATAGGTTTGATTATTTTTGCTTTGTTGCAGCTGTTTTTGTACCCACCTGCCCTCACCGATCCCCACCACGATACGGAAGCTATGTGTCGTCACAAAGCAGCAAAACAAGTTGGAGAGTGAATGATGTAGCTACGTACCAGTGTAACAATGGATACGAGATGCAAGGCGACCATTCATCTCGATGCATGTCCAGTTACAGTTGGTCTTCCGACTTGCCTACTTGTCGACGTGAGTAAAATGTTTTTTTCAACTATGAAGCTAAAAATTAGACTTGCTCCAAAACAGCTTTATCAAAAATAGATGTGAAAGGGTGGTAATATTTTACCACACTGTTTCAACTCACCAGTTACCACTTTCAAAAATATGCAAAATATAAATAATATAATTGAATGTATTTAAATAACATGTACAATGAGTTAAGTTGCAAGTTGAAACGTCTCTGATAAATAGTAACCACCGCCATGACTCTGTTTCCTCCAATACGGAGCAAACAAAGCAACCGCTTCGGGAAAATCGCCGTGCGCAGATAGTCCCATAAATAATCATTACAAAATGCTGGCCATTAGAGTTTTAAACTTTCGAACTTGATACAAAACAGCTTGGCAAATGTTGAAGACAGTTTGCTTAAAATCAATTTGTGCGTTTGTAGGAGTTTGCCCACATCGCTCCCCACCACAATACGGACAATATGCGGGCCAGCAGAACAGAAAAACAACGTGGTATGAAGATGACGAGGCAAGCTACGTGTGCGATGATGGTTACATGTTGTCTGGTCAAGCACGTGCAACGTGTCTGTCAACAGGAAGATGGTCCCATAATGTTCCTACATGCCGTAAGAGTAAGTGAAACACCCAAATGTTTTTGTAAAATTAGTTTACGTTTTGTTCTACTTAAGACAGCTTTCAAACGACTTTGAAGTTATTAATTTTACTACAGTATAAAAAAGAGCGTCTCAAAAAAGGCCATTTTAGTCGAAAATAAGGTTTTGCTTAATTTGGCATCAACTTTTGCTAACGAATAAAAGCGCTCTCAAAAATCCCAATCTTCTTTTTTCTTTCACGGTCATATAGATCTCATTTTTGTTTTGCTAGTATGTGCTTCTTTCAATCAAAGCAACTCACTAATATTGAGCAGTAGTTTTTTGTATTTCAAGCATTAATTTCGATTCTTTTTTTCTTCAAATTGTATGTAATACAGTGTTGTTCAACAAGCATCTGGAAAATTCCAAAGTAATGTTTGTTTTATGTTCTTTGCTAGTTAATTCAGGTTAAAGGATTACTAAGTGATATTGAAAAACTAATCAATTGCTAACATCTACAGTATAAACACGCAAAGAATAGCTACAGTTTTATTAAAATTGATCATCATCAAAGCGAAAGCCAAAGCCATCAATCACAATCAGTGCTAAGAAGACGACCAAATGCTGTAAAGAAAGAGGACTAAATTTTGTTTTATTTTGGAAATACGACTATATCTTGTTTTTTTAGTAACTTGTCCTCATCGTTATCCACCGCAGTATGGAGGATACGTGCAGTCTCAGCAGTCCAAAACAACGTGGCACGTGAACGATGAAGCAACGTATGTGTGTAATGACGGATACGCTTTAATTGGTAGTCAGAATTCATGGTGCACGTCAACGGGAAGTTGGTCAAGTGAAATGCCACGTTGTCAGAGAAGTAAGCGGTTGACTTTGAAACTGAAACGGCATTTGATTTTACTTTATGTAATCCTGTAGCTTACACGAAAGTGTATTAATGTAATTCATCGACGATTCTTCGATTGTCCTCGTGAATTCATTAGCTGTTTGTGATGATGTTTGTGGGCATTAAAACACAGATTTATCTTTTCTACACCTGGAATTAAAATTTGCTTGCAAAGCTTTATCTAAGGCATTATTCTTTCCAACCCAAGTCGTCCAAGCTGAAATTTTTTCCACTTCGCAAAGTAGCAATTCGATACTTAGAAATGTTGGAACCTTACAGCCTCGTATCTTGTCAAATAGCGTAACTTCTAAGATTTTTTACAAAACGCCATTAAGCAATTACCTTTGACGTAGGCCTCTATTTTTTGGTCATAATACCGTTTTGTGAACACGTACACCAACTTGATTGCAGGAACTTGTCCACATCGCCGCCCTCCACGTTTTGGAGGATATACTACGTCACAACGATCAAAATCAGTGTGGTATGTCAATGACGAGGCAACTTATGTTTGTGACGACGGGTACGTTTTACATGGACGACAAAATGCGCGATGCATGTCATCAGGAAATTGGTCGAGCGACATGCCAACTTGTCAAAGACGTAAGATTAATATTACTGCAAGTTAAAGTAGTAAATGATGTGGATCTCACAAAGGCTGTTTGTACAATCGAAGTAAAAGATGTTTTAGCACAACTGGACCGGGTTAGTCGTGGCTACTAAGTTTAATTATCTTCGTATAACAAATACCAATCAATGTATGACCATAGACTGTTCATCAGTAGTCTGAAAACTAACCGTTTTGTCTTTTTCTTCATGGTCTGTTGGTTCTAAAATATATCGATTCGTCCAATCAGCATGACGTTTTTCTTCATGGTTCACTCGCTCTGCGAATACGTCCAATCAAATCAGACGAACATGCGTGATCGCAAAATGCCTTTGCAATAAGAGCAAACTTTTTTCTTCAATGCTTTTATCTTTTTATCTGCGGGTTGTTTTTAGTCTATTAATAAAGAAGTCTATGGCGTGATTATAACAAATAGATATTTTTGTTTGATATGGCTCAAAATTACAAATATCTGCAAAACCTTTGTTGCATAATTATACTCATGTTAAGAAATAAGATTTAATTTTTGACTTAGAATGGTCATAGAGAGCGGAAAATAACATGTACTGTATGGCTGAAGTATAGTTGGCATTCGAACGTAGTCACAACGGCATGATACCTCTAAAGCACTGGAACTATTAATAGCTTGGCATTGTACTGTATAACAATTAACAAAAAGCGAGATAAGCACTAAGCAGTCTAGAAAGTGGTTTGTGAGCTACATGGCAAGCATGTTTTATTAATTTAGACAAATCAAACGTGCTTTCAGGAACTTGCCCTCACCGGCAACCTCCCCAAAATGGAGTTTATTCTCGATCACAACGAACAAAAACAACATGGCTCATAAATGATGAAGCGGTGTATATATGCAATGATGGCTACATGCTGAGAGGGATTTCGCAATCTAGGTGCAGATCAGACGGAAGCTGGTCTGCGGACGTACCTGTTTGCGGCCGACGTACGTTTTACCAAATCAAATCTTTCATTATAATTGCTGTATTACGTCGAAGGTGTAATGAGTTCGCAGGGCCTATCTCCGCATCATTGCGCCAGAATAACACAGCTCCTTTCGAACAAAGGATTTTTATTTTGCTTTATTATTCTTTTGACAACTGATTTAGTATAGAAGTTAAGCGAGTTGATTATTAGCAATGAACTCTTTCGCCATCACATTCCATTAATTTGATGTGCCTGTTACTACATAGGTCATTGCCCTTACCGTCCACCTCCTCGTCATGGTAGCTATACCGCTGCCCAACGATCGAAAAGGCTCTGGTACGTGAGAGAAGCAGCAAGGTTCATCTGCAACGACCATTATACGATGTCTGGATCAAGTGTTTCAATTTGCTTAATGACAGGAAATTGGTCAACCTCCGTTCCTTCATGCCGGCGTAAGTTCAATACTTGCAAACAGGTTTTAAAACACTAACATATGGGAACTTGATTAGTGGACTTTTTGGATAATTAATCAATCAAAAACAATACAGTCTGAATACTGTAAAGCATATTTATTGGGGCGTTTCGGTTATTTTCTTTGGCAATTTCATTCAAATTCAAGTAGTGCAGAATTGATTACATTGTTTTTGAATAAGATAGAAAATGGTTTAGAGAAATTCGGTAACGCGTTCGTCTCTAGAGCGGGTCTGAGATTCAAATCTCGGGCCGGTCAAATGGGACACATTGTTGTCAACGACTCTCCACCGCTGCAACATTTTTTCGAAAGGAGCTGTATAACTCGAGCGCATTGACGCGGTGATAGGTCCTACCAACTCGTTTCACGTTTCGGCGTTCTACAGCGAGTACAATTAAAGATTTCGTTTGATTTGTGTCAAACGTCTCAATAAATATGCTCTACAGTATTGCAAGTGCATTGTTTTTGATTAAAACCAAAATACAATTTCTTGCATTCTTTTTTTTAATGATTATGCTCAATGAAAACCACAAGTCATCCGTTTTTTATAAAAGCATAAGTTTTATTCTAAATCCTCGCGCCAAAGCATTATCATTTGCTTTCATCTCATAAAAAATGTTTCTTGGGATGAATACTCGCTTGTAAAAGGAACTTTATTGAGATTTCTCACTAAAAAGTTATTTCTTTTACGTATCACGTACAATCTGCTTATCATTGATTGTTTTTGCTGAAAAGTTGTGCTAGTATCAAAGATACCAAGGTAACAGAGACCTAAAGTGGAAACCATAAACTTTGGGCCTTTTTCCTAATTTCAAGAAAATTTTTTAGGGGTACATGCTAATTCAAATGCTTTGTTATGAGAGGGCTTATGATTGCGTTAATGATGGGAGTTACAGTACAGTACTTAGTGGCCAAATGCCTTTAAAATCCTTCTTGTTGATAAATACAAAGATTTCTCTCGAGTGGACAGTTCCTCAATCAATCCAAAGTGTTCAAATAAACAGCTAACCAAATAATAATAATGAGCAATTCATTTCCACTTTCAGATAAAACCAACAGATGTCAATTCATCTGATGCTGAAGCCAAAAAACTAAATAGAATGTATACATTTTGAATGACAAGAATCTGGTGCAAAAGCATAAATTGGCCAAAAGTTTTAACGCTTGAAACAATTATGCATGAACTCTCAAAAATATCCCTCATTTCAAGTCCAAAAACCTCATAAAGATATTAGCCCAATTTTTGATTAGCGACAATATGAGACATTACATTATAGTTTGGCAGAAAAAAGACAAAATTTGAAGCCCAAAAGTACGGTAACTTCTAAGAAATAGCAATAGCCAGTAATTACAATATTCAATGCAATTTAATCCCATTTGAATGCAACTTCTAAATTGTATTTCATTATTATGAAATGAACAGAAAGCAATAATTCGTTATCTATTATTAAACGATTTAAAGTCAAGTAACTTTTCAGCTAAGAGCATCAATCAAAATATATTTGCGTTGTTAGTTTAGTAGCTGTTTTGGTATCGGTATACAAAAAAGCATTTGATGATGAAACAGAACAAAATAGCAAGTTATTTGGTACAGTTTCAAGCCAACACAATTTATTCAGCGCCTGCAGTCTGTATTGCCAATTTGAGTAATTCAAAAAACTATTGCATAACTTAATTTTTATTTTAATCTGATTTATACTTAAATTGAAATAATTGTAATTGGTTATTATGGTTTTATGCTGTGAATAGCTCATAATATTTGAGCAGTAATGTTATAACAAAATTAAAATTCTGAATATTAATAACTACAGTTAGCATACTACAAATTACTGAGATTATTTTGCAAGCATAAATACTAAACAACCTTCCACAAATTGGCATCAAAAAGCCAATAATGTTGTAGATGTGCTTAAAACTCCACTACTTATTTTAGTCACATGTCCTCATCGATCTGGGCCACGTTTTGGTAGTTACGTAGCCACACAACAATCGAAGAGGTCGTGGTATGTTGGAGAGAGAGCAGCGTTCCAATGTAATGCCAGCTATGTCATGTCCGGAAATGCCCGTTCTGTTTGTCTAGAAAGTGGCAACTGGTCAACTTTGGTTCCCTTTTGTCGCCGTAAGTAGAAAATACCCAAACTGATTGGTACTGTATGCTCGCATGATAAACTCCAACACAAATCTGTACTTTTTACTAGAGTATTTTCCACTCTTTGAGGCATCAAGGAAAGATAAGCTATAAACAAGCTTTACGCCCTCATACATAAGGTAAAAAGTTTTTGGACACGTTCGAACTCAGATAAAACAGTTACATTGAAGATCTTGAGCATAGAATGTGGCAGCTCAATTTTGTGCAGCTGCCCCCACAATTTCCACTGAAAAACTGGCAGCGAAGATAAATAACTTTCCCAAGTAGAAAATTGGTTGGGGACCTATTTGGTTGGGGACGTGTTTGATGTGTTTTATTGAACGTGGTTGAAGAATAAGATTGAAAATTTCTGCAACACTTTTCACAATTTTCTACGTACAATGATGAAATTTTTGAGCAAAAATCCTGCATAACGAAAACAAAAACGTTATATTTTTCAAGGTACCTGTCCTGATCGATCTGCACCAGAAAATGGAGCCTATGAAGGAATCGTCGGCAGACCCTGGGTCGAAGAACAAGAAGCCCGTTTCGTATGCAATGATGGATACGTTCTTGACGGCGAAAGGCGCTCAGTTTGTCAAATATCCGGTGTTTGGACGTTCAGTGTTCCTTCTTGCGTTAGTAAGTACTCTGCACTTAACATTTAGGAGTTCTTTTCTCTTTTCGATGTAGAGTTTTGTACTAAACGCTACGTATACTAACTTGAAAAAAAGAGCTTCAAACACAATCTCTGCTTCAATAACAAAATTAATGTTACAGGAGTCTTGGGGTCGGCCACATCAGAATGATATTTTTTTTTAATGGACAAAACCTACATAGAATTATTTTGAAGCAATCAATAGCTCGACAAACTTATTGATTCCTAAAATTGAACGAGAAATTTTAGCCCAATTCTTTGTGCTGTAGATACAGTAAAATATTCACCTACTGATGAAACCCACGATTAAGGTAACCCAATGCTATCATGTTTATGAAGACTTCGCACCGCAAATACGGTCTCATCAGACGAGTCTAGTAATATAGATTGTAAACACAATTATGAAACTATTTTTGCAAGAATTGTGATCAAAGGCAGTATTGAGTTTAATAACTGATCGCTTTGAAGAAAAAAAATCTAATAAATTTTTGCTTCAGGAACTTGTCCTCATCGGTCGCCCCCACAAAATGGTGCGTACATTGAAACTCAGAGATTAAAGACTTCGTGGTATCTTGATGAAGCAGCTTCCTTCATCTGCAACGAAGGGTATCTTTTATCAGGAAGCAGTCTTTCTTCTTGTTTGTCAACTGGAACGTGGTCAGCAAGTGTCCCAGTTTGCCGAAGTAAGCGCTGGAATCATAATTTATCATACGCTTGTTTTGTATTATGAAATCGTGCTTGTTACCATATCCGGCTAGAATAAAAATTTAAAGCGCCTTTGGTGATGCCACTTTTGCAACAATTTAATCTGCCTTAATGGAAGAAACAGAAAGCTTTTGCATGTGCTAAATTCCCATATGAGATATGTATACTGGACTAATTGGCAAAAGACTTCAAATCTATTTATTTTTGTTTTTACTATTGTAATTTTCACCGATCTTGAGATTCATTGTCAACTCTTAGGGTTGAATCCCATTTGAAAAATAATTTGATCCTTGAGGAAGTGTTTCTATTATGCCAGCTTGGTTAGAGATATCCAGTTAAGCCATTCACCGTGATAGTGCTGTCTTTGAAATTGTTTTACTTAATAGTTGTAAAAAATATGGTTCTTTTTTTGCCAATGTTTGAAACAAGCAAAGATTAATTTGGTAAGAAGTAGTTTAGCGTAGTTAATAGAAAGTAAGGCTTCTCATAATCCAACAAAGAAATATGCTCATTATTAACCATCAAGTTCACCAGAAACTTCTTTTATAGAAACATGTGCTCATCGATCACCACCACAAAACGGAATGTACACTCGAACACAAAGAACTAAAACAACCTGGTTCCTAGATGAAGAAGCAAATTTCATCTGTAACGATGGCTATGTTTTATCTGGAAGTAGAAGATCAACTTGTTTGTCATCTGGGTGGTCAATTGCTGTTCCCAGTTGTGCTATAGGTTTGTTAGAGCAGTTGATGTAATTGCTTTAAAAATAAAATATAAATTAACCACACTTCATTACTTTTGCAAGTTGGATGAATATTGAGCCAAAGAGCATGCCAAAGATCAAAATTAATCTATTGTTCAGTTAAGACGCACTGTAGTCAAGTAAACAGAGCGTCTTCCACTTAAACGAAAGAGTGTTCTATTTCCGGTCGGGTCAATCCAAAAAGTATAGAAATTGGTATTCACAGCTTTCTTGCTTGACGTTTAGCAATAAAAGAGACAATGCAAAGCATCCGCCACGTTTGGAAGGTTGCAGGTGACAGTTTGACTCGAAAACCAAAAGATTCTTTTGCTATCTCCTGGGCAAAGCAAGTTGGTAAATAAATATGTATTGTAATTACAAATTTCACTGCAGTTTACTTTGTGATTAAATAATAGACAAGTTAAAGCATAACACAAACATTAAAATTGAATCAAAACTATCAATGATGGGGAGGTTGTGAAAGACCTTGCAGTCAACAAGTCAAGCAGCCTTCCAAATTTTGTTACCTGTGTCTACCGGTGTCCTGGAAAATGCCTGTACTGAAAATACCGGCACTGAAAAATGCCGCAACCGGAAAATGCCGGCGCTGGAACCTGCCAGCATAGGAAAATGCCGGCACTAGAAAACGCCCGCACTAGAAAACTTAAAAATAACTTTTAATTTAATAAAATTTGAACTTTATAGTAACATGCGTGCATCGTTCTCCACCAACTAATGGAGCTTATGTTGCATCGCAACGTAGTAAGACAACTTGGCACGTAGATGACCAAGCTTCTTTTGTCTGTAATGATGGTTACATATTGTCTGGAAACAGTAGATCACGATGCTTGACGACTGGAAGTTGGTCACATGCACCTCCCACTTGCCAAAGACGTAAGTGAAATCACTAAATATCAAGTGACAAATACTGAGATAGTTGCTAAGGGCAAAGTATTTATTTTTACGTAGTGTAATGTGGAGAATGCACACCTTCATGCGTTTAGTTTGCCGAAACGTAGCCAAATCGACAAGTAAAATAATTTCTTGTTTTTGGAGCTAGTTGATACTAAAAAATCACAGATGCTTGTAGTGTGTTGCTTTTATCATTGCCCAACTACTTGATGACAAATCATATGAATTGAAATCGGCAGCTAGCAGCCTCTGCTGAGACAAAATGAGCAAAACGTCGAGTTAATCTGCATTTTTTGTATTGGAAAAAAAGATTTGTTTTAAAATTTACAATCCATTTTGCTCGAAAGCAATGAAAATTCTTCTTTAATTTGATTTGGAAACTGTAAATACCGTAACTGTTGCAGTGGAGTTAAAGGACTGGATATGAAAGCGGGGTGAGATTAACAGCTGATCGGGAAAAACAAGTAGAGCATTAAAAATTCCACGAACAAAAATTTAAAGCACATTATTTTGATGATAAAAAAAACAACTTGAAATTTAGGAACTTGTCCGACCCAACCAGCGCTTAGTAATGGCGATCACATTGATGGAGCAAGAGTAACTTGTTATGCTGGCAATGTGGCAAACTTTTGCAGTTGAGCTGGATACGCATTATCTGGCACGCCCCATCTAGAGGTGAAAATTTGGGAAATTGGACCTCCGCTGTTCCAAGATGTCGCCTAAAGCTTTGTTAAAACACTTATTGTGTTTACCTTGGTCCCTTATAATTTGGTCTATGTCGATGCACAATTTTGATGTTTCGTTTTGTTAGACTTGAAATTTAACAAAAAAACTCTTTCCACATTATGCTGCTTCAAGTCTTGTTAAATAAGATTTCGCTATTATAGTTCGGTACCTATATCCAGACCAATACCAAGTTACAGTTAATTTCTTATCGATCGGTCTGGTGAAACAATAAGTGAAGTGTAATAAATTATCGTTTTGCAATGTACTTTTATGCCAGCATATTTTTGCAATGCTCTTGGCAGGTGTTTGTTCACATCGTTCCCCACCGCAAAATGGAGCATATACAAGATTACAAAGAACACAGACAATTTGGCATGTGAATGACGAAGCGACATTTGTGTGTAACGATGGATACATCTTATCAGGGAGCAGAAGATCGACATGTTTGTCAACTGGAAGTTGGTCTGAAAGTCTTCCATCATGCCGAAGTATGAAATGACGATTTCTTTGTTGCAACACATTGAAATGTTCAGTTAAAAGCATCAAAGAAATTTATCTAAACTGAGTGGAATCATGGAAATACATAAATTTTGTTATTAACGGTTTTGGCTCTGGTTACTTGGCTTTGGTCCATGTCCCTTGAGCACTCTGGAAATTGAGAAGACAGTGCACAAGTTATATTTTTTGATTAAGTGTTTATTGAGCTGATGACCACGAAATATGAGATTTTATTTCAGGAGGCTTGGTTTTAAAAAAAAAACTTTGCGTAAGTTCACCTTGATTTGAGTGCTGATGAAGTTTCGAGGATTTGGTACATTTTAGTTCAATGTTTTATTACATTTACAGCACCTTCGCATTGTGCTTAAATAGTTGTAAATGTCGTAATGTTCTTTCAGGAATATGCCCTCATCGTGAACCACCCAACAACGGAGCTTACGGTTCATCACAAGTAACGAAAACATTGTGGTATGTGGACGAAACAGCTTCATACATCTGCGACAATGGTTTTATTTTGTCAGGAAGCAGAACGTCAACTTGCTTGTCAACAGGGTCGTGGTCCGAAAGCGTTCCTACTTGTGGTAGACGTAAGTAATTGCAATGTACTGTAATAACTTCATTTTCTACAAACTACTGTTGCACCTCGGACAATAGACAGTAGGTGGGGGAAGTAACCTTTGCAATCTTAGCGTCAAGTTACCATCAAGTTACCTAGCAGTAAAAATATTTTTGCTTGTTTTAGTAGCATTTGGTTGCCCAGACCGGGAATTATATTTGAATAACCATTTCAATAGCAAAATATTTTTTTTCTAGGACCAATGATAGGTTATCAAGGAATATCAAACACGGTGTTGCTGACAAAAAAGGTCTTATCAATCCACAATCAGACAGGGTTTCAAAATGGAATGTTCATATTTAATCCATTTTAAAACATTCAATTATTTCAAAACTGTAGATTCATCAGCACTTTTTTGCATTCTAGAAAAATCTCTAAATTTATAAAAAAAAACAACTAAAATTTAAATAGTGATTGCTTCTGCTTCTGCTTCTACATAAGCATGCTTCTACATGAGTACATTTAGAAGTCACCGCAAGACAGAAAACCGGTTTGCTCTTTATGATCGGTGACGTGTTACTGTAGTGCGTAATGTATTTTGTAGGGTATTGTGTCTTTTATTAATGCATTATAATGCCTTTTTCATAGAAACTTGTCCAAACCGTCCTTCTCCAGATAATGGTGTTTACGTTGGTGGAAGCAGAACAACTTGGTATAGGGGAGACTCAGCTACATTTACTTGCAATACTGGGTATATATTGTCTGGGTCCGCCAGTTCAAGCTGTCAATCTACTGGAGTTTGGACAACAGAAGTTCCAACTTGTCGTCGTAAGTAATGCGCCAAATTTATCGAGTATATATTGGGTAAAATTTTGTAAAATCAATTGGCCGAATAATTAAACTTTCTTGCATGGTTTAATGCTACAAAGCTCTTGTGCGTATCAAATATGATTATTTAAAAATCTGGGTACAGTCAAAGAATCACGTAATCTTTATCAAGCTTGCCACCACGAAACCTAAGTTTCTTTATTCGGAAGCTTAGTTTCAAAGAAAATTTTGTGTAATTAAACACTAGTTTTGGTGTTGATGGTATTTCCTGATTTTGGTTTATTTTAGTTGAATGCTTTATTACATTTAACAGCATTTCAATATTGTGGTGAAACTATATGTCGTAATGCTCTTTTCAGGAATCTGTCCGCATCGTGAACCACCCAACAACGGAGCTTACGGTTCATCACAAGTAACGAAAACATTGTGGTATGTGGACGAAACAGCTTCATACATCTGCGACAATGGTTTTATTTTGTCAGGAAGCAGAACGTCAACTTGCTTGTCAACAGGGTCGTGGTCCGAAAGCGTTCCTACTTGTGGTAGACGTAAGTAATTCTAATTAAATATTTATTTACGAATAAATTGCCTTAGGCATCTAGGAGTCACTAAATAGATCTTACGATCTTGGAACCGACCTGCTGCCAGCCCACTTGTTTAGAGTACGCTTTGGATGCTACACGCCGCCCTTTTTTAATGCAAAACTTCAAGCAAGGAAGCTATGAATACCATATTTTATTGTCTGTGGTTTGATCAGATTGAAAATTGAACCTGAATCTCAGCTTCAGCAACAGAGTATCTTTCCACTCGGCCCCTGATTGACTGTCTAGTCCTTGTGCTTAGAGTTGGTTCAGCATCTAGTCCCAATATGCTGACAATTAAAGTACTATCAACCCACAATGAGGCGAGATTGAGAAAAATCAATTATCCATTTTTTAAATAATCACTTTTGAAAATATGTATTCTTCGGGTATTTTTAGCGTTTAGGAAAATTTTCTGTCTTTTAATGGAACCCTAAATTTAGCTGGCCCAATGCTTTCAAAAAAATGTGCTTAACTGAGCTCCAATTCATATTCTGGGACATCTATAAAAGACTACAACAGTATTAAAGTAAACCACAAAAAAACATTAAAAATTAAGACATAAAACCCAACAGTCTGTTTTACCCATAAACCCACAGACTGATTCGGAGACATTTTAATGAACAATCAATTTATTTCGTTTTTTCAGAAACCTGCCCGAACCGACCTGCTCCAGTAAATGGTGCTTACATTGGTGAAAGCCAAACAACGTGGTATGGAAGTGATTTAGCTACATTTACTTGCAACGCTGGTTACATATTGTCTGGATCAGCTACTTCAAGTTGTCAAACTACTGGAAGTTGGACAACTGAAGTTCCAATCTGTCGTCGTAAGTAATTTTGCAGTAAAATTTATCGAGTTTGATTCGTTTTTATTCTCATATAACGAGGAAACCGATGGTGACGCTATTTTCGGAACGATTCATCCGTACTTGCTAAGAATTGATGGTTTTTCAAGTTTTGCGGTTGACTACTTGTTACGTAAATTTGCTGCTTGTTCTTAGCCACCAAGCCGAAAGCGTCATATCCAAGGATGCAATAACGTGGCCAAGGTGTGGTATAAATCCCAGATCATGAAATCAGACTCGTCGTAATAACGACGTTTTTATCCTTTCACTGTAGACAAATTAAATTTAGACATTTGTTAAAATTTAATAGAGTTGTTGGAAAAATTGGTCTTTCTGTTACGGTTTAATGCTTCACTCAAAGTACTGGTTCTTTTTAGGTGTTTGTACGCATCGTGAACCTCCACGCAATGGAGCGTACATTCGAACACAGCGAACCAAGACTAATTGGTTAGTTGATGAAGAGGCAGCGTACGTCTGCGACGACGGTTTTGTGTTAACAGGAAGCAGGACATCAATTTGCTTGTCGACTGGAAGCTGGACTGAAAACGTTCCAACTTGTTCTAGACGTGAGTTTAGCATATTAGTTTATCCTGTGATTTTTTTACGAAAAATGTTTCCCGATCGGAAATTTTGTAGGTGAGTGTACACTATGTTTGAATTAGCATTGTACCATGCCCAGTTAACAACAATTTACACCGGACACGAAGTGACACGAAACGAAGATTGGGAACCTTTGCGAATGGTCGCTCTTGTCACTTGCTCAAAATAAGCCGACTATTCATCAACAATTTTGTCTAACTGAAGTTAAGTAACCGCTCGTGAAGTTTGCGTCCAGTTGAAACTTTTTGCAAGTTGTCAATGACGTTACATTATGGTTGCTTATTTGCATCGGTTTGCGTTGCTTCGAGTTCGGTGTAAACGCACCTTTGGTCACATTATACTGCGTGAACCTTGGTTGATTATTGTTTCGAGCTACGTATTGTATATTTGTTGCAAACGTGGGCTTATTTTTTGCTTGAGAATATAAGTTTATACAGTTCATTGATTTGCACAAATGCATCGCTCATTATGTGACTTCGTTTATTGGATCCTCGCTCGGCCACATACTATGCAACTGCAGTGCTTCCGGAAAAAACTCTTTTTTTTTTCTTGAAATTAGGCAGAATATACTTAGGACTGCAATTTATCGTTTTAAAAGGACTCGATAGGAATTTATAGCTGATCTAAGAAGCAAAACACTTGCAATGTAACTGACACTTTATTAGAAACCTGCCCAAATCGTCCTGCTCCAGATAACGGTGAATATATTGGTGGAAGCAGAACATCATGGTACGCTGGAGAATTGGCAAGATTTTCTTGTTCTGCTGGATACGAATTGTCAGGATCAGCTCGTTCAAGATGTCAATCAAGTGGAATTTGGGAAACTGAGGTTCCAACTTGTCGTCGTAAGTATTCAATAATTGTGTAATACATTTACTGTTTCAAGATTTGCTGATAGCTTAAAGTTTGCTTAATTTTGCGAAAAATGTTAGTCGCGCAAGAATGCAACAAAAATCGCGTGCAAAAAAAAATTAAAAATGAGGAAACGTTTTTACTTCATCTAATCACAAAGACTCTTGAATATTCATTAACTTTGCTCTTACAATCAGCAAAGACTTGAACTTGTTTTTAACATTTCTTAATTTTGATTATTTTTTAACCGTTTTTAATTCCAATCGAAATGATTCATGGACTCATATGGTTTCAAGGGGTGTCTTCCATATATTTTGCTTGCTTTCTTACGTGGGTTTTCAGTAAATCTTATTGGGGCCACGATACCAAGCAATGTTACATAGCTTATACTTCAATTGATTTTTATTATATAAAGGAACTTAGTGGATCAAGTTTGGAAAATAGAGTCATCTTAAAATTCTTGTTTACTTTTTCAGGTGGTTGTCCTCATCGCCAACCGCCTAGCAATGGCGCATACACACGGTTACAAAGAACAAAAACAACTTGGTTTGTCAATGAAGAAGCCATTTACGTCTGCGATGATGGATTTGTTTTATCTGGAAACAGAGCGTCTAGATGCTTGTCCACCGGACTATGGTCTGAAAGCGTCCCTACGTGTGGTAGACGTAAGTAAATTTCTGTCAGTTTAAGTCAAACATAACTGTTTCACTTATTTATTATATTGTACCCTTTACTCATTGTTTGATGCTAAGCAGTCTACCTATCAAGGCAGAACATTGTCGCAAAAGATCTGCAAACAGAACAAAAAAATTGCGTTGGACTTGTTTGGCAGACTCAAATTACGTACAGTAGTTCATAATTATAGAAATGTATGAATGAAACAAAAATGTACATTCTTTTTTGACATCGATCTTGCTGAAGCTATCGTCGGAGTAAAGTATTAAAGGCTTACCCGTGAAAACTTTAGTTACGCAGCCAATATCTGGCCACAAACTTCAATTTAGAAAATCTAAATTGTCAAAAAATCTATTTGAGTTTGTTTTTTGTAGAATTGGCATGGGTCATGCCGCACTGCACATTGCACAAGTACAACATTGCTTCGTCACCAGAGAAAATCTTGTTTTTTTCCATGAAAAATTTTGTGATGCAATTTTGTTTTACTACTACTAATAGAGGAAAATGTTTTTTTTTATCTTAGAAACTTGTCCAAATCGACCTGCGCCAGATAATGGAGATTACGTAGGAGGAAGTAGAACAGCATATTTTGCGGGAGATTTAGCCACATTTATTTGTACTTCTGGTTATGAATTGTCGGGGTCAGCTTCTTCAAGATGTCAATCCAGTGGAAGCTGGAGAACTGATGTCCCAGTCTGCCGTCGTAAGTTTTATTTTGTGATACTTCACAATTCATATGATCACATGGACGCAAAGTGGAATATATATATGCAGTTTTGTTACAGCAGTAGTTGAAAAGAGATTTTACGCTATCGCTTTTGACATGGTTATTTGTAAATTTTTGACCTATATTTACAACAAATTTTGGGTACGTTTGTGTGTCACATTTTACTGTACAGTCAAACCTCGGTTTAACGGACAAATGCGGACCAACGACAGTCCGTTGTTGGAAAAAGTCCGTTAAACGAAAACGCAGTGTTCCTCACTCTGTTACAAGCTGAACAAGCTGACTGATACGTCTTGTGATGTCACAATGCAAGTAAACGGGGAATCATTATGTCTCTGCGACAACGTAGCACGATTTCTCGTTTCGTCGGCTATTGATTTTTGCTTGTAACAATTACATGTACAGCAGTCTATGCTTACGGAACGGTAAAATCCGAAGTCTGTTAAATCCGAAGTCCGTTAAATCGAGGTCCGTTAAATCGAGGGTTGACTGTATTTAGCTTGGGACGTTAGGGTTTTGATTCTTTGCGAGGGTTGTTTACAGTATTTCTGTTTTATTTAGCTCAATTCAAACGCTTGACCATGTCTTTTAGGCGTATGCCCCCACCGTGCTCCTCCTCGAAACGGAGCATACACTCGACTACAGAGAGCAAAAACAACGTGGTTCGTCAATGACGAAGCCACTTTTGTCTGCAACGATGGATTCGTATTTACTGGAAGTAGAACTTCAAGGTGCTTGTCCACAGGAGTATGGTCAGAAAGTGTACCTACATGTGGCCAACGTAAGTGGTTTAATTAATAACAGACAACAAAAAAGCGAAATATTACGATCTTGCCTATATCAATGAACGTTGAATGACGAAGCAGTTTGCAAAGTTGATTATAACGTTTCCACAAATATTAGTACTCACTTCTTTTTTGCTTGACCTCAATAAAAGGTACAATGCAACAGCATATGAACAGTCGAAAGTTTGACTTAAAAATCGAAACGACTTGATAGGTAAAAATGCAATTACAATTGTTGTTAATTCCATTATTTTTGATGCAAAATGGATTTGTGGTTTGTTTCTTAGAAACATGTCCTAATCGTCCTGCCCCTGATAATGGAGCTTACGTTGGTGGAATAAGAGCAACCTGGTTTTCTGGAGATTTAGCAAGATTTACTTGCTCTCCTGGATACGAATTGTTTGGGTCGGCTAGCTCAAGATGCCGCTCAACAAGAAGCTGGTCCAGTGATGTTCCAACTTGTCGACGTTAGTTTAAATTTTATTTGAACTTTGTCACGAATAAACTTTACATTTTGCAGACTTTTCATGTCGACGTAAATCTAAATTTTATATGTTGCAGAAGTTGAATTAACGTTTTGATAAAATGAAATGCAGTTTTACTTGAGTAGATCTCACAGTTTATGCTTTGTTGTTGGCAGCAGCCACGTCAGCTTTTGAAAATCTTTATAAATTCAGTTACTGGCAGTTGCAATCCGAGTCAGTATTTTTTGCTCTGAGATGACGTTACTTTCAAAAACAAGTGAAGGTTTTATGACAAAACATATAAATCACCGATGTTTAGGTGTGTGTCCGCATAGAAATCCACCGCGCGGTGGAGCTTATGGAAGATTACAAAGAACTAAAACTACATGGCTTGTGGAGGAAGAAGCTATATTTTTATGCAATGAGGGATTTGTCTTATCCGGAAGCAGATCGTCAGTATGTCTGTCAACCGGAGTGTGGTCGGAAGACGTTCCTACTTGTATCCAAAGTACGTTTAATTTGATGTAAAAACAATTTGGTGATAAAAAATAAAGCTTAAAATGAATATCTCTGGAGCGGTAGGTCTGAGGTTCGAATCTCGGGCCAGTCAAATCTGACGCAGTGTTGTCAAGAATTCGCCACGCTGCAACACTTTTTCGAAGAGAGCTGTGTTGCCTGGGCACAATGACGCTGAGATGGGCCCCGCATACTCGTAACACACTTTGGCGAATTACAGCGAGTATAATGAAATATTTGAATTGATTTAGCTTCTTAATTTAGCGTTGTTTTCTATTATTGAAACGCGAAATTTCAGGGAGGAATTTAATCCACTTTATACGTTTCTAACATTTGCTGACATTTTTCAGACTTGCTGACATTGTTAGAACGTCAAGCTTTTTCAAATTTGCTGACCTTGTTAGCTTTGCTATTCGTTCTGCTGTGTGGCTTTCTTTTCAATGTCAATTCTGCCTTGATGTTCAGATGATCTAACAAACGCACCAGTATTACATGTTTATGCACATGAATTAATGAATGAGATTGATTAACACAACA
Source organism: Trididemnum nubilum (assembly GCA_963965965.1). NCBI lineage: Eukaryota > Metazoa > Chordata > Ascidiacea > Aplousobranchia > Didemnidae > Trididemnum > Trididemnum nubilum. The sequence goes on from OZ014487.1 coordinate 27,635,761, forward strand.
AACAAACAATTTACAACCATCCAATGTTTTATGATTTTGAACCAACTAATGTTTTATGATTCATTTAGATACATGCCCAAATCGACCTGCTCCTGATAACGGAGCTTATGTGAGAGGAAGCAGAGCAGTCTGGTATGCTGGAGATTTAGCAAGATTTTTTTGCTTTGCTGGATACGAATTGTCGGGATCAGCTCGTTCGAGATGTCAGTCAACTGGAATTTGGGCAACTGAAGTTCCCGTGTGTCGACGTAAGTCAAGTTTTAAATGCATCTTGTAGGATTTTCCAAGTTGCTTCGATTGGTATGAACTTTGCTAGCGTCAATTCGAACTGCATTCAAAAACAATTATTGCAAAAATTTGCTTTTTCTAAAAGTTTCTTTTATTATGTATTGTATTGTATTTGGGCGCAATAAACAGATATAAGAAAACATAAGACCTGGTAATAATAAATTATAAATTATAGCTCCAAGGACTCTAGTTAAACCGAACGATGGCTTTTGAAATTGCTATTGGTCTGATTGAGGTAGAAACTTCAAAATTCAAAAAATTTCAAAATTTAAAAGTTGGATACATACACTCTGGACAAGTTAAAGCATTAAAAACATACTTTGGTATACATATCCATTGTATTTTGACTACACTTTTTAATCCACTCAACCCAAATGAGCAGACCATCCGCTCTACTCTGTACCTTACAAGATTGATGGATTAATTTGTTTGGATAAGGATACAACCAGCTGACTGCAAGAAACCTGTCCGGACAACAATGCTCAAACGACCGACCGAATCCACTTATAGGCAGATTTCCATTTTATCGTTATTGATGAATAGATTTGTAAGATTGGTTTCTTCAATACTTAATTTTCCGTGTTAGTTGCTGGGCATCGACTTGAGATTAAGTAGCTACACTTCCTCTATGTTAACAAAAGCCTACCATTGTTTAAGGTGTTTGTCTACATCGTGAAGCGCCACGAAACGGTGCGTACGTTCGCATTCAAAGAGGTAAAACAACATGGCTTGTGAACGAAGAAGCCATTTTTGTGTGTAACGATAAATTCACCTTAATCGGAAGTAGTTCCTCGCGATGCTTATCCACGGGAAGTTGGTCAGATGGTCCCCCAACATGCAGCAGACGTAAGTCAAAGCAGTATTTTCTTTTACAACATAATAGTGTGGAACTAAAAAATCTAAGATTTCATTTCTACTGTATAATTGGTTCTACTGTAGTCGGACATTTAGCAATTCTTGCTGCTTATTCAACTAAAATGCTAACCTACCTGAATGGTCTATTTAAGTTGGCGCAAAACCGTCTTCATAACACTGTTACTTCTGAGGTAAAGTACTGTAACTTGTGGTAGATATCATTTCGATAACGTGCTTTCTGGCCTAAAGGCTACCACTGAGGAATTCTAGATAAGAGCCACCAGAGCGAAGACTCTCTGACTTACAACCATTGGTTGCAATGTTCTGCACTTATTCCTTCAAACATAACATCTCATTAAAAAGTTTTTCGATAATGGTTTCTGAACAACTTTGGTCTATATTATCGCTGGTCTTACGCTCATTTTCCCTAACTTATCGAGTTCTGGGTGTGTTAAAGCTTGCTACAATTGCTGGTATATTTTGAATTTCAGCGAGCTGTCCTCATCGAGCTCCTCCTCGAAATGGAGGTTATATCCCATCGTTGGCGAGGAAAACAATTTGGTATGAAGACGATGAAGCGACATACGTGTGTAACAGCGGTTTTATTTTGTCTGGAAACCGTAAATCAAGATGCACATTCGCTGGAAATTGGACAAATACAGTTCCAACTTGTGAACAACGTAAGTAGGTTGGGTAGTTGGTAGTTTTTTACACAATGTGCAAATACGAAAATTTAGTATTTTCTGCTGAAAATTAAATTAGTGAACAAGCTAATTTAAAGATAGAATTGCCTAAGAATATTAGAAATTACACATTATTGCTCATACCTATTTCATTGTAGAATTACTACTAATAGAATTATAAAAAAATTAGTAAATTATTGCAAATAACTTTGTTTTCAAAAACACGCTACTGTAAAATATTATTTAGTTATTTAAATCTTCGCTTAGACACAGTGCAGTGATGCATTCTCAATATATTCACTATATCATTGTATCTGTTGCAGGGACATGTTCTGATAGACCTGCTCCAGATAACGGCGCATATGTTGGTGGGATTAGAACTGCTTGGTACGTTGGGGATGTAGCGAGGTTCGTATGTAATGATGGTTATGGATTATATGGACAAAGCAGGTCACAATGCCAATCTTCTGGAAGTTGGTCAACATCTCCCCCTGCTTGTCTCAGTAAGTAATTCGTTGATTACCATTATTTTCTCACACGTACTTTTTTTCATTTACCGCCCAAAATGGGCAAACCTCCGTGCTTTACGCATCGCAGCTTTCCATGCCATGTTGCATTGATGGGGGGATGATACTAATTCATTTTGTTACTTATTTCTGCGTTTAGGGGTAGGATAACAAAATTAAGTTTTTTTTAACAAGCATGATTAACCACAAACGTCTCTCACATCGAGGGCAAAGAAATTGTTCAAACCTTTCTTATTTAAATGATATCAAAAATTCGAAACATTTGACTAACTTATGCTACTAGTTTTACTGGCATTCGACTAACTTGGAAAAATATTAAACAAATTTGAAATACCATAAATACTACAGAAAAATAGGATCTCTTTTTGATTTAATTCTCGTTCTTTTCGCAACTTCTCAGCGGTAAAATTCTATCATTTTGCATTCATTTCTTCGATTAGTTTTTTTTTTCTGTTAAAACTCCCGGTCGGGTCAAACCAAACACTACAAAAATTGGTTTTCACCGCTTACCTTCTTGACGTTCAGCAATCAAAGGGACAGTGTGAAGCCTCTACCGTGCGTGGTACGCACGTGGACAGGTGGCCGCTTGAATCGAAACCCAAAAGGTCCCTTATTCGCTGTCTCGTGGCCAAGGCAATTTGGAAAAAAAAGATGTAACTACAATTTAATTTAAACACTATCTTAAAACTGAAGTGAATTTGCAACTGGTTGGCTAAATCAATTGCATTCTAGGAATATGTCCACATCGTACCGCGCCTAGCCATGGAGGCTACGCTCGAATAAGTCGGAAAAAGACTATGTGGTTTGTGAATGATGAAGCGCACTACATATGCCTTGATGGGTACATTTTAACCGGGGCTAGCAGTTCAACTTGCTTGTCAACTGGAAGATGGTCTGCTGATCTTCCTACTTGTCAACGACGTAAGTGCTTTATTTTGCGAAATTCAAGTAAAAATTGAACCTACAGTAAATGATCAATGGTCGAGTGGATAGATATTCTGCTACTGAAACGGTTGACTTGTGTTTGATTCCCGGGTAGGTCGAACTAAAGACGAAAAAAGTTGGTATTCCTAACTTCCTGCTTGACGCTCAACAACAAAAGGGGCAGTATGACAGGCGTGTGTGGTAGACAGGTGGGCAGGTGGCAGGTTGACTCGAAGATCACAAAAATTCCTTCGCTGTCTTCTAAACAAGGCAACGTGGTGAATAAAAACACACTGGTGAATCAAGCAATTACTTTTTTCAACAATACCAATTTAATAATGTCCGAATTTAACTAATTAATGCTCAAAGTATTCTATTTGAATAAGTCAACCAATAAAGATTCTACTAAGGTTGAAACAGACTAGGATTTTTAATGTTTTAACTGAGCTATCTACAGTATTTTTCATTATTCCTCAAATGTTAGAACTTGATTAAGAGCATGGACAAGTTGAGCATTTAAAGATTTTAACATTAACTGGTGTCAACTAACGTGTTTCTTGCAAATGATGCCAAATTTTCAAGATCGTTTTGCAACGTTTAGGTACTTGTCCACATCGTCCACCTCCACGATATGGACGCTATGTTGCTGCCCAGATAAATAAAGCCACGTGGTATTTTGGGGAAGCAGCTAAATTTGAATGCATGCCAGGATATGGTTTGAGCAATAAAAAATCGTCGTTATGCTTGAGTTCTGGAAGATGGGCCACAGCTGTTCCTTCATGCCAATGTAAGTTTTGGCCCAATGAAATTATACAAAATTGTTTGCATAAAACCTGTTTGAATTTGGCAGTTGGTCGAGCGGTAACGCGTTTGTTTCTGGAGCCGGAGGTTTGAAGTTTAAATCTCGGACCGGTCAAATCGTACGCAGTGTTGCGAATGGCTCACCACTGCTGCTACATTTCTCCGAAAGGAGCTGTGTTGTTCGCAGGCGCAATGACGTGGAAATGGGTCCCGCAAACTTGTAACACGCTTCGGCGTAATACGGCGTTTGATTTTTTGTATTGATTGTAACGAAAAATTTGGTTTGTCGTAAACGAACTTAAGTAACAAGTTAGAGCAAAACTAACTGTTGCTAGTGGTACTTTTTGGGATTGATTGTCTAATAATACGCAGTATTTTGGTTGCCAGTTCTTGAAGAACTTCCTTCAATTGCTGTTGCCAATACTTTTACAGTGTTTAATAAAGCAGGCAAATTCTTGTAACAGAATTTTTGTAAAAAATTTAAAAATTGCATTTGTAGAAAATCAAGGACTCTAATTATCATAGATTTACTTCTACAGCATTGAAATTGAGGCGTGTAATCTTTGTACTTTTAAAGATATTCCAATTTGCGTTCGACCACCAAACCCTTCTTATGCTGTGATCTCTTCGAAGCCTGCAAATAAAAACGAGTTTAATGACGGGGAATATGTAGAAATTAGTTGTGAATACGGATATCGCCTGAGCGGATCAACAAAAGTTTATTGTAGAAACGGAGTGTGGATGAGATTTCCAAACTGCATTGGTGAGGTTTTTTTAAGGTCAATTATCAATTTTAGCCAGGCGTTATGAGTTATAACTGAACAAAACATTGATCGAGGCACTTCTTTGTTTTATAAGAACTAGTATATTATGGCTGTTCTTAAATTTTCACTAATTTTCAACTTCATTTGTTCTTAATTTTATTGGAAAATAAAATGATCCAAATTGATTCTTGCTCAATCGAAAGTTGTCTTTTGTTATAGATTATGATTACTGCTATATAAATTAACAAAAGCTATATGGGAAAAAAAAACTTTGCTTTGCTAATTACGCACAAATGCATGGTAAACGCCTGTGTTTTTAAATTATTTTTTCATGCCGAAGTTGACTTTAATTTGTTCTAAAATTTTGAACAAAAAATGAGCCTTGTGTTTTTAATAAAATTGTTCTTAAAAAAACAATAAGTGAAGTTTACCTAAAACACTATTCAGATTTACTTAGATTATGGACCGATATAATTTTTTTAAAGATTTACAGTACTTAGCTAAATTTAGCTTCTTGTATGATTCAAGTCTTAACTTGAACTTACAATGTAGCACTCCAAAGTTTGTTGATGAAATGATGGTAAATTGACTAACTTTGTCATTGATTTAGTTGGTTTATGTATAGCGAATTCCGTAGTATTACCGCATTAATTTTGATATGGCATTGATAAATAGTGTTGCATTTTGTTATTTTTTGATGTGATGTACTGTAGGTATTTAAATATTTATAGTAATGCACTATAGTTTGCTTACACGTTTGTACTTTTTTGATTGGAGGGTCTACTTTATTGCTTTAAAAAATCAACAAAATTCAACAGTTTAGTCTAGTTCTTGCCAGGAAATGGAATTGAAGATAATTGAATTACAATAATTAGTTGGAGTTTTTAGTTTTGAAATTGCACCAATTATAGCCTAATTACTAATGCAAAAAAAAAGTCAAATTTTTATATGAAATGCATCAAACCAGCAGTGGTTTTGTTTTTAGAAATAACAACACGGTGCTCGCATCGACCGGCCCCACGATACGGTGGGTATGTTGCGGCCCAAGCAAATAAATCTTTCTGGTTGGCGAGAGAGAAAGCAAGATTTTTTTGCGATGATGGGTATGGAATGATTGGAAGTGAAATATCACGATGTTTGGCCAGCGGAAGCTGGACCGCTGATGTACCGCGATGTCAAAGTAGGTTGAAAAAAAATCTTTCAAAAAAGTATAACGTAAAAAACTATCGTAAACTTTTTATTTGTGGTTTTTAAGATAATGCATTAAAAAGAATTGCAATCCAGAGAAAGACTTGCAATCTTTCTACTGTAGATTGCAATTTTCGTTTGAACAATTATTCTAAAAAGATATTCTGATATTGTTCCATATAGTGCAGTTTTAAGAGAATTTGATAATATTACTTCCTCACATATCTGCTTTCCCATTAGGCTAGGGTTTCATCAGCTTCTGAGTTCACACGTAGCCCATCCTGGCAGCCCACTCGCACCTTCAAACCACACATGCAGGCAATTTCTGCACTTGCCATTGTACCCTCTTCTCAGATTACTCCGATCAAAGTCTGACAGCAAGGTCACCAGAAGGAGAATTCTCGACCAGTATCACACTGGCACTTCACTTAGCTCAACCGCAATGCGCTGGCATCACTAAGCATGGACACCATATATGACATCACACTAGCAATTTACCACAATAGTACGCTATATGCATATTTCAAACTTGTTTGTTATCATCAGGCGTACATAACTTTGTAAATGCCTACAATAAATTTTAAACTCCAAAAGCAATATGCATAAAGATGATAACAAACAAGTTTGAAATATGCATATAGGGTACTATTGTGGTAAATTGCTAATGTGATGCTAAATATGGTGTCCATGCTTAGTGATGCCAGCGCATTGCGGTTGAGCAAAGTGGAGTGTCAGTGTGATACTGGTCGAGAATTCTCTTTCTGGTGACCTTGCTGTCAGACTTTGATCGGAGTAATCTAAGAAGAGGGTACGACGGCAAGTGCAGAAATTGCCCTCGTGTGTGATTTGAAGGTGCGGGTGAGGCTACCGGGATGGGCTACGTGTAAATTCAGAAGCTGATGAAATACTAGCCTAATGGGAAAGCAGATATGTGAGAAAGTGCCACCTCACAATCGGGAAAAAGTTTAAGTTCTAAGTCTGCTATGTAACATTTGAAAATATTTCCAGCATAATGACGTCATTGCAAAACTTTTTTTGCAACGATTTTTCGTTTGTTTATTGTGTGGTGTCAAAAGTGATTCAAATTTTTTATGTATGTGATGTGATTTTTCAAATTATCTTTCTAAAGCGATGATATCATAATGATTTCATGCTCTACGCGTTTTGATTCAATATTTCAACATACATAATATGGATCATTTCATCATGTAAGATGACAGTCAAACTTTTCGAGATTATATCTGAGGAAATTTGGCTCAAACTCAAATCAAATAAAATCACTTCCACCCAATAAAACAATAGAGTGTTAACACTTTTGTTACTTGGTAGAAATGTGCCCTAGTCGGCCTTCTCCTTCCAATGGTGCATATGTGGAAGGGTTCAAAACCAATTGGTTCATTGGAGAAGAGGCTAACTTCTCTTGCAACGAGGGTTACAGCATGACAGGCTCAGCTTATTCTACATGTCAATCATCCGGAATTTGGTCATCGCCAGTGCCAGGATGCAAGCGAGGTACTGTAGATTGGTAAAATCTGTTTCACGGTACACGAATTTATAATCATTAATGTATTCTCATAATTGTTTTTTTTAATTGACACCATGCACTACAGTACTAGCATGATAGTTATTTACTAACTGCATTCTGTTGTAAGTTTGCTGTAGTAGTATGTTTCGCTTCTAAATTTTGAGCTGCAGTATCTCTTCTACCGAGTCATGTTTTGAAACGTTACTTATGCTGTACGTTACGCAAGTCCATAGCAAGTAATTTCTTTAACAGATACGTACCGATAGTTCTTGAAGATCTAATTCTACATCTTTCTTTTATGACTTTATGACTTATAGTTGCCCCACTTCTACCTTGTCCACATCGTCCTCCACCACCGCACGGAAGCTATGTTTATGCCCAACAAAGCACCACTAATTGGTACGAGCAAGATGTTGCTAGATATAAATGCGACTATGGATACATGCTGGTTGGAGACAGTAGCTCAACTTGTGGGTTAAGCGGCCGATGGGAATCTGCAGTGCCAACTTGCAAACGTAAGATATTTGGTTTGTTTTAAATTCTGCAAATAAAGTTTTAGGTCGTTGATTGTAGGTTGATTGTATTAAAGGAAATGCGTTTTGATTTGTTTATCACGCTTGTAGTATTTTATAATGAGCTGAAGTTATTGTGAAAATAACGTCTGTTTAGCTTTCACTACAGTACAAGGTTTGTAACGTGTAAACCATTCGATGAATTTTTCAAGCTCAAAAATATTCACAACTATTGGTTGAAAAAGATCTTTGCAGCTTGGTCGCCATAATGGCTCTGAATTTCAAAGTATGCATGACCATTAGTCCGTAGCGTGGTAGAGAGGGCAAAGGCGTCGCTTTCACAACGACCTCGATCGCATGATCCGGTTTCAATCCGTTTCCGGGCCACGTTGTTGCGTCCTTAGAAACGACGCTTAACGATGACTGCTTTGCTTGGTGGCTTTGAACCAGCAGCAAATTTAGAGGACAAGAATTCAAAGAAGTTCACAGAAACATTGGATCACTAAATAAAGTGATCACTAAACTCCAAAGTAAGCGCGGATTTCTCCGAGCACAAAGCAGTCATTGCAATAAAAAGTGTGCGGATCGTCCAACAGTACCGTGTTTCCCCGAAAATAAGACAGTGTCTTATATTAATTTTCTTTTGAGAAATAACACCAGAGCTTATTTTAAGGGGATAAGATTTATCAAAAATAAAATTGCAAAGTAGAAAATTACGAGATTTTCAACTACACAAAATATGAAAACCGATATCCATTTACTTATAAATAGCACATTTTTATTTAAAAACGGCTGTTCATAAATTGAATAGTGGAGTAATATTCATGTTATCTCAGGTCATTGAACTTTTTCCTTTCCGACAACTTTTAAATTAATAATGGAAATATGATCAGTTTTTAGCTAATCTATCCATTAACTAGCTCTACTTTTTATCTTAAACTCCCACAATATTACTTTTCAAGCTGTAAAAACAGACTCGAGGACAAAAAATACATATGCATGCTTATCGCCTAAGTCTTATTTTTGGGTAGGGCCTATATTAAAATCATTTTTAAAATTCGAACTAGGTCTTATTTGCGGGTTTGGTCTTATTTTCGGGGAAACATGGTAAGCGTCTGACGCTGTCCGGTGACGAAGCATAAATATGCTCTACATCGTTGAAAATTTGCATTGTGCTGTAACGTTTATTCTGGATATGTTTGCTTATTCTACGGACTAAAAAACTTTAATTTTGAGCAGAGGTGTGCACCCATCGAACCCCACCAGCCTACGGGTCATATATTGGTGCTCAGCAATCGAAAAGGGTCTGGTACGTTGGGGACACAGCGACATTTACCTGTCGTCAAGGATACGAGATTGATACGCGAAGCGTGTTTTGTTTGAAGGGCGGTGTTTGGTCTGCTCCTGTTCCTAAGTGTACAGGTTAGTAGGGTTGCCATTTAATTCTTGAATTCATTGAGCAGTCTAGGCCAGTCGTTCTCAACCTGTGGTACCGTACCAATGGTGGCACGCGAAGGCTTTTCGGATGGTACGCGAGTCACTTTCATTTTTGTATGCAAAAGCATGGACTGACTGCTTTCTTGTATTCTATTTATCCGGTTTTGTTTCAAATAAATAAATTTTTGCGAAAGCCTGCAACTCTGATTGTTTCGTAACATCGCGACCTTCATGCACATAAAGCAGTGTCAAAGTATGCATCACAAACCAAATAATGACTTTTGCACGAAGCAAAATATTTCAAAAATATTATTAAGTTTAGTTATGGGATTCCTTCCACTCTTGCTTTTTTGAACTAAAAAGCAGTAGGCCTCTATGCATTTAAAATTTAAAGGGCACTTTTTTTCAATTTTTGACTTGCTGTCCACTCGCTAACTGTTTGAGTATAGTTTGAATTAGACTGAAGATGGTTTGCTTGGCACGAAATGTTTTTCGTAAAACTAAAAGTTTAACTAGAAGGAAATACAAACAAGCTCAAACTTAAAAATTTTCTTTGTCTAGTTAGATGTTTTCTATTAGCAAAAACATTCTTTTTAAGCTAATTATTATTTGTTTAGTGAGAGTCAAAAAGATTGTTTGCAACCTTCCAAGTTCTCCTGCTCACGGCAGGATTCGAACTGAACCACGAGGAAAACGCGTCTTCAATGATGGAGAATATATCTACTACGAATGCAATAAAGGATATCGTCTAGTTGGAATATCACGTGTTGGGTGCTTTGGTCGCAAATGGACGTCAGTGCCAAGTTGTCAACGTAAGTTATGATAGAAACAATTGACTCAAATAAGAGTTTTTCTAAACTTTCCGGATGAGTTAGCTTTGAATAATCAAAATTTTCAATTTCAGAAATAGCTACACGTTTAGCATTTTAGAAAGGTTTACTGCAATGTTTGGGATCTTAAACTAGAGATACTAACATGTTTCGACACAGTCTTATGTCATCTTCCTTGCGATATATTCAAAAACATAAGCAATGCACTGAAAACAATTTAATGCAATATGCGATAATTTAGTGCAATAAACAATTTAAACAATTTAATGCCGCCCATTTACATTCAACTAGAACTCTCCCTGTACTTTTCCATGTCCTATGTCGTAAATGTTTGTCGTCACGGAATTGTACATAAACTGAACAGATGCATATACTGTAATAATTTTCTACCTGAAATTTAAATCAATCACACAAGTGTATACTTTGTTTCAGTGATGTGTGTATTGTGCTATTGTCGCCTGATGAGACTTTTGAGCGAAGTCGCTATGCGTCGTGATAGCTCCGCGCATATAGCATTAAAATGTTTTCAGCGTATTGCTTGTGCTTTCGAATGTAACGCCGTGAAGATGACATAAGACTGTGTCGAAACACGTTAGCATCTCTAGTTTGAGATCAAAAGCATTAAAGTAAAGCTTTATAAAATGTTTAGCTTTGTAGCCGGTTTGCTAAATAGCTAGACGTTTCTTCTTTGAACTTCTACTTGCTGTAGGTGTTGATGGGTACCGTTTTGATGGTTCATTTTTAATGATATGTTAATTTCTGATGGTTATCAGAACATTGCTATTCAAAATCACCTGATTAAATGAATTATTATAGTAATTCGGGGCATCTTTCGGCGTCTGATTTTTTTTTGGTATTTGTTCTTCCTTTAATAGAATATTATGTATAGCAGTTTATTTTCATTCAAAATGTTTTAGCTACAATCACGTGTCCACATCGACCACCACCAGCCAATGGTTTTTTCGTTATCGGTGATGGAAAGACCACGTGGTACGCCGGAGAATCTGCTAGGTACGATTGCAACGTTGGCTATTTGCTGATTGGAAGCAATCACGTTACCTGCCAAACCAATTCTCATTGGTCAGCAGAAGTTCCGAAATGCCAATGTAAGAAATATGTTTCTTAAACAGATTTGTAAAACTACCAATCAATTTAAAGTTTCACTTTTTATAACTTTACGTATACCGGTGCAAGCATTTTGTTGGTTTTCTCATCCAAGGCAACAATTTCAGCTAATGTCTATTTGAAAGTAAAGATTGTTAACTCGAGTGCAAAAAACTTTTTGCAAATAAATTTTTTCTAAACAAAGAAAGAGATTTGAAAATAACAAAAATTGATAAAGAGTACCAGTGATCTGATCATATTGAAAGATCGAGTCCAATATAGGCAACTCTAATAAGTAAATCAACAAGGAAAACTTTGGATTAATTTGTAAATATTGTACAAGAATAAACAAAGGTAACCGTAAACCCTGACATTGCTGTAGGCTTTAAATTGCAGCACAAGTCGCACTATGCAACGATGTATTTATTATTGAAACATCAGTCAATTTCACTCACTTCTTTCCGATTACCAAGGGTGTAAAAGAATGGAATTCTTTTTATGAATTGTAACAATTTTGTCAGGCAAACTAATAATCTAAAATATTTTAAAGCAAAAAATCCATTGCCAAAACCAAGGCCTCCATTACCGCCAACACCCGTTGTGCCATACAAACCTGGAGTTCATCCTTCCCCAGCACCCCATCGCCGAGGTATTATTATTGCTAATTTGTGTGTTTTGTGTTGTTGTTTTTCTAGAGGCATCCAATTACTGATCTTTAGAATCCTGATGCCATGATACCACGTTTTAATGAGTTTTGAACGTATGATTTGCCTGCACAAATACCATTAGGCTTTAATTTTTATTTTGCTAGCTATGGGTAGATCCGAAATTATTATTTTTAAGTGGGCAATTTTAAAATTTTTGAGCTTAATTTTTGACGACTGTGAAAAGCAATGAAACATCCTTGAATTACGGTAAAACTTTGTTGTAAATTAGAACTAAAGGGGTCGAAGCGACAGCGGCAGGTTTGGGTTTATTAAACGATTGTGGCTGTGGAGTTGGTCGAGCGGTAACGCGTTCGTCTCTAGAGCGGGAGGTCTGAGGTTCAAATCTCGGGCCGGTCAAATCAGACACAGTGTTGCCAACGGCTATCCACCGCTGCGACATTTCTTCGAAAGGAGCTGTGTTGCCCGGGCGCAATGACGCGGAGATGGGCCCCACCAACTCGTTACACGCTTCGGCGTAATGCAGCGAGTATAATGAAAGGTTTGATTTGATTTGATTTGAGTTCTTCATAAGAGCTTATTAAACTCGGTCAATACATCACGCATGAGCACTTCTGGTCAACGTCACAATTAAATTAAAGATTTGCAATACTTTTTTTTGGTAAGCTTGATCACATTACTGCCCATCACGCATGAGTACTATTGAAAATACAACGAAGAAACAAAAATGAGAAAAAATAATAAAAAGAGATTTTGCCAGTCCATAGTAAAGTGAACTGACTGCAATGTATTACGCCAATATCGGTTTGCAAATCCTGCTTTAAGCTAGACCATCTCCAGGAGAAAACCATGTTTGACCCGAAAAGAAGGATGCGTTAAATGTTTTACTCAAACTCGATAACCATGAATATTGAATTTCAGTTATAACTTGCCCTCACCGTCCAGCTCCAGTCAATGGAATTTACATTCAAGATGTACGAAAGACAGTTTGGCTCCCTGGTGATATTGCACGATATCGATGTAATCCAAACTTTATTTTGATTGGCCACGGTTACACCGACTGTCGAGAAGACGGGACGTGGAGATTTAAAGTTCCTACTTGTCAAAGTAAGTTTTAAATAATATAGTGAGCAAGCAATATGGTAACGCTACTTCCTTGAAGTATACGCTTGTCTTCAATGCAAGACATGGATCTTGTTAAATATTTTTTTGTAATTTTTATCACGATTTTTTCAGGGAAAAATTCTAGTATGTGTAATCGTGGTGTTGTATTATCCAAAATGCAGGATTACACAAAACATTAGATTGTGCAGATATTACACAGTATGTCCATTACTAGGAATGGCTTATTCAGTAAGGCCTAATTTTTTGTCAATCATTTTACTAGCTACTGAAACAATACTTATTTTGAAGTGTTTGTTAATAATAATAATGCAGTCATTGGTATAGCGGCGTTTTCTACATTATAGCAGATCAAAGGCGCTCTACAACACAAATTTAGTTTAGCAAGATAAAAAAATAGCTCCCGAAGTCATAAGCAAGAAATGTTGGGTACACTACAATTGGCACTTGGCTCACTTGTTTAAAAAATAGTCAGGTGGATATAAAATGAAAAACAAGCAATAAAGATAAAATAAAATTTTTGTTATTAAGAGCACCGAAAAAAAGATGAAGCACTGAGCTATTACTGACCTTTCGAAATTGTATTCGTTCTTTGTGATAAATTTGCATTTTTCAGCGTACCAGCTGTGTATTCTGCGATTAAAATACGTTTTGATAAAATTTATGCATCGTGTATGCAAAAGTTAACGTTTTTGGCTTTCACAAGTGTATTTCAAAGCCAATGTCAATGGTTTTCAGACAACCACCCTACCACCAATGCGAGAACCTATTGTAACAGACCTGCCAGTCCCAATCATGGCTTTGTGCATTCCATTCCTGTTTTTAAGTCCAGATTTTTCTCCGGAGATTTTGTAACATTCACTTGCAAACCTGGATTTGTATTGGACGGACCTCATAAAGTCCAATGTCTTAATAAAGTATGGGAATCAAGACCGCAGTGCATTTGTAAGTACTATTTCAACAACACCTTCAATAGGAAAAAACGTTCAATATTGTTCAACATATTACTTAAAATTTTAATCTAAAATTGCCGGTTTTTTCGAGCGTTATTACGCCAATTCTACACTCTACTAAGTGTAGTTTCCCACTAAGCGACAAAGCCATGCAAGATTTACAGATCTTCCGCAACGACGACAAGCGCATTAATTACTTTGATCGACCAGTTAATATTGTGCGAAAAAACGAGGTTTTCTTGTGTATTTACGATAGTGTTTATTTTAGTTTCACCTTTGCGAAAAATTAGATTTAAGAGGTCGAACACGAGCATTGCGCCATCCAGGGCTCAGTTGTTAGGGAGTCGGGATTGAGGTCGAAAGACTGATGACACCCAGTTTAACTCCAAAACTGACCATGCCTAGTTGTGTCCATAGGAAAGCTACTTACCACTTATTGATTGTTAGTTTCTAGTGGTCTTACCCTTTGGGATGGCTTAATGTGACAAAAAGCTTGTAAACATAGTTCCCCCAAAAAACCTTCATGTTGTGTGAGGCTAGACAGAAGTAGAGTGTTTATAGGTTCATACGAATGAATATATGGAACTTTTACTGAGATTGGTGTTCTTACTGTCCTTCTCAACGTTATGTTTGTTTTATTCAGCAATCAATCCCCATCCACCCACACATGCACCTTCTGGAAGAGGTAAGGGACCAATTTAATGTGAAAACTTATTCAAATTAAAAGAGTTTTATAAATCGTGACTCTACGACGCATCATAGCACTGGAAGTTCGTAAATTAATTTAATTTGTTTTTACTCTGCTTTTCTGGAGTAACTTACATTCTTTGCTTTTAACAATTTCGATAACAAAAAACTTCCACCAAATGGAGGCTTGAAAATTAATTTTCGTTTAAAATTGTACTAGTTAAGATGAAGCTAATTACGCTTTTGGAGCCGTATCCATCCTTTACTAAATCTGTTCAACTACTGCAATAAGTTTGTTTAAAGCTTTGAAAAAATAATACCATTAATTTTGTGTTACAGCATCTTGTCCAACCCGCGACCCCCCTCCTCATGGTTTTTACCATAGTTATCAATCCACGTGGCATAGCGGTGACACAGCCGAATTTACTTGCCCAGAAGGCTACGTACTGGTGGGACAATCAACCTCCGTTTGTCAACCCGACGGTTCATGGGATTATGACGTACCTACTTGTCAAAGAGCAGGTGAGAATATTTGAATGAAATTTAATCCCGTAGTTTTGTCCAATCCCAGACCTACCTTCTCCTAAATATTACGAATTTGTTACTGCACAGTGAGGAAAATTGGTTGCGGCGCAAATCAAATTGATGAAGTTTCACCGTTCGCCCAATTTAGTAAACCTGAGGCAATATTTTTTGAAAGATTTTAAGGTAGTCAATATTTTCCCAATTTTGTTTAGAGAGTTCTTAAATATTTTTTCCTCCAAAACTTATCGAAGTTTTTATTATTGGTTTATTTAATCTCTAATATTCACCATGACTAAACAAAATAGCAGAATCCTTGCAACCTTATAAAATGCTCTAACTTGTTCAATTTCAGGACCACCATCGACAACAAGACGGAGCACAACAACATCTCCAGCTACAACTCCCTCTTCGTCACCGGCTGCAACTACCTCTTTGCCTTCGACTACAACTTCCCCTGGATCAATATCCTGCAGTGGACGTTGCGGAGCGTTTGACGTGGGTGGTTGCACATGCGATTCGGAATGCGAATTTTATTTTGACTGCTGTGGCGATTATCAAACTTTCTGCTCTAGTAATTCTACAGTAACAAGTAAGTTTGCATAAACAACATAGCTCGGCTTATCTATGCACAGTTGCACATATAGCTTTTTTATAGTTAAACTGTTAGGGCGGGCTTTTTCCACCCCAAAAGGCTGTTCTAGCTTTGTTTTCGGACTTTTCGTGATGTAAGTCCAAAAATTGGAGTTTAAATCAGACTTAAAAATGACTGAAGAAACTTTTTATGTAGTCTTTGTTTTACAGTTTTGGCAGCCCTGGCTCTATAATTTAGAATATGACTGTTCAATAAATTAAACGCCATGTTGCGTAACCGGTGTAGTTGACAATGAATACAAACATAATAGTCTTTTACTCGTTTGTTTTCAGTTTTTTTATAAGTAATTTGTATTGTTTATAGGTACTTAAAAAAGTCAACTGCTGAAAAGCTGCACTTGCTTCTCACTTTGGCATCAAAATTACACTGGAAGAAAAGGCTCGCTTTTGACCGTCTAAAGTTCTGCATTCTTTGGTCGATTTTGTTGTTTGTCGCATTGTAGTGTATTATTGTTCTGCTGTGCAAAATATTAAAATACTGTATTGCTGCGACTAGTTTATAAAATGATATTTTTTCCGTTAGTTTTATACCTCTTTGAAATAAATATTGCGTTGAACATATTCTTCTCTAAATTAGTTAATTCTATTTGTCATAGTTGCAAGAATCGACAGCAAAACTTAAATCTTGGTAAAGTGTGAGAAATTTTACAGTATTTGTTGACAAAAAACAACGATAATGAACCGTAAGAACACTCTCGGTAATTTGCTGTTGACTATTTTCTAATTCGGTCGTAGTCGTGCGCAGTAGCGTAGCCAGGGGGGGGGCTATAGTTTTCCCCATTGGCATGTCGACTAAAATGCAGAATTGGAAAAACACTACGTTTTTAGCACTTTTTGAGACCGTTAAATCCACTAGAATGGCCTAATAGCGATTTAAACATCTTTTGAAACATATATTTAGGGGGGGATAATTTTTTGAAAATAAAACTAACAAATAAATAAAAACTTTAAAAAATGGTCAAAACTACGCCATCAAATTTGATCGCAAGTGTAAAAATGCTAAACATAGATGTCATCAACAAATATACTTTAAACTAAGAAATAGGGGGGCTATTCAGTATCAGTTACTTACCAATTTCTCTCAAATTTTTTTCATTAGCCCCCATCCCCAATTATTTTTTTTGTATAAACTGTATACGAAATAGATTAGGCCTACTCCGTGTGAGTTTCATTGAACTATTCGATTTTATAATTTACCAGCATCTAAATAAGAGAACTAAAATTTGACCATTTGCCACCTCCCAAATAGCACATTTATGCAACCAGTTTAATCATGTTTGCATTGCCAATTTCTAAGCCACGTTTAAAAAGCATTATTTTTTATCAAAATAGCCCTAAAATAAAGTTATTTTTGCAAAAAAATGCAAAATTTTCGCGCGCTGGGGGTTCCGCCCCCAGACCCCCGTACCCCCGTGCCTTCGGCTTTGCCCCCAAACCCCCATCGGCCTCCGGCGGCTCTGCCCCCAGACCCCCAAAACAGCCCTCCCCATTGCGAATTTTTGGCTAAGCGCCTGGTCACGCGCATTGTTTTTTGTTGTTGTTGCATTACAAAAGTACTCCGGACAGCGTCCGACGATAATAGGGTTTGTACAGTTTTCTAGGTGAACGCTGATGACTCTAGTCGGTTGGCAAAGTCTCAAATTGTAGTCTACGTTGACAAATCACACCTACACACAAGTCTGGGGATGGAACCACCGGATGCTGGAGTCCATTAGGTTTTGGGGGTAAAGCCGCTAAGCAATTTTGTAATTTTGTAGAATAAAGTAGCCATGTTTAAGCAATTTCGATCAAACTTTGTACATTGTTAGAACCACTTGAAAGAACAAAAAAATTGCTAAAATATGAAAGGCAGTTGAAGAATTACATTGCCCAGACATTTCCAGCTCACTCCCTTCGCACAGGTCAAGTTCAAAACATGTTCAAAGAGATACTTCTCAAATCTATTTTCTTGAAGAAATGAGACCTACTTGACGTAATAAAGATGTGCCCTAAAGCTTTTTCCACAAATTTTATTTATTCGCGAAAATACGATTTAATCCGTTTGACTCCGTACTATTGGCAACTCTTTATTTCGCAATTTCATGACATTACAAAAGGCAAAATTTTGCTAAATTCTTCCAGATTAATAAAGGCGATTACCAACTGGTAGCAGAGAGCAATCTAACTAAATATGAAACTTTGGCTACTGCTGGTGTTAGCTGTAGATCTAGGCTACCAGTACTGATCAAGTGTAGGGCTAAGGTGATGTCACAAAAATTTCGAAAGGTGGGGTTGCAAATGGTACGGAGTCAAACGGTTTAAAATGCATTTTTGCGAATAAGCAGAGTTAAGGAAAAAGGTTTGGGCAGCTCTTCTTTGCCTTCAGTAGGTCTCATTTCTTCAATAAAATCCATTTCGAGAAGTATACCTTTTAACGCTTAATTATTTGTGGGTTAAATTTTATATGTGACAAAGAAAGGGGGCAAAAACCTCTTAGCCTCTGTCCTGGTCGCGCCGCTGAGTCGTCGGCATAGGCACCAAAAGAAATGATTGTTACGTTAAGTTAATTACGAAATTATTTCATGCTAACTCACTGCTTGTTCTTGGAGTAAAAATGCGTCTGTGATATCAAATTGCCGGAATTAGCACATTACGAAAGAAAGTAAAAAAATTGACCAAACTGGTTATTTGCTTCAAGACATTTAACATTGTCAAAATATTTATATTTTGCGTATCACCGCGCAAATTGACAGACTTCTATTGGTAGATAGTGGGATCCTATATGTGATGGGAGCTCCCGGGCTCTTGGCCTCTTTTCTAAATTCGGCCCTTGCTGCTTTATCATCATAGGTACCTTTTCATCAGAGGTGTAGTTCTTGAGGACTTCCTTGGCCTCGAGGACACATTTTGAAGTTCTTGGTATTTGCCCCGAAGGGCAAGTCCATGTCCTTGACCTCAAAGCCTCAAGATCTCGAAAATTGCCCTGCCCTCGGCTCGAGGACAGCACTATTTTTTGAATATTTTGTTAGAAAACGCCAGAAATCTCAAAGAAAATTTGCGAAGACCTTTTTTGTTTTCCTCCTTTGGAGATCGCCTGTAGAGAACACTTACGCCTGTGTCCTTGGCCTTGGGTTTGAGCATTCCTGTTTTTGGCCTCTAGAGAGTCTGCCCTCGGAAGGGCTGTCTTTGGCCTTGGTCTTGGTTTTTTTGGGGGGTCCTTGGCCTCGAGCGTTGTGTCCTCAACACCACCTCTATTTTTTAAATGAAAAAAGTGGTGGCTTTACCAATCTGTATTTTAAATTTCTGTACTTGAAATTTGTGTTGCTATTGTGAAGTCATTGTGGATTAAAAATCACATTATGACTCCGCTCATTTTGCATAATTTCGCAATTTAAAATTTAGGCGGCAAGCAGGTCCTAAACTTGTAGCAGACAGAAACAACGATTAGTTACCGGTATCGTTCCGGTATAAAGCGGCAAACTAGCTTTCAATTTAAAGTTAAAAGTCACTTTTAATCGGGTAAAATTTCACTATAAGAATTTACTGGCCTATCTTTATACTCAACATGCTAAAAAATTAGGCGTAGTAACTTTGAATTTATGAGGAATTGAGCAGTCTACTATGAGCTTTCACAGTCTAAATTAAGCAATAAACTACCGGTAGGCTATGTCCTTGTAGGCAATCATGGCTGTACGATACATTAGGCTACAGAGTAAAGTACTCTTCAATTTTTGCTGAAAAGTATGTTACGTGGTCTTTATGACTGTATGAAGGTACAGTCCTACTTTGGTACGGTGTTGAATGTGCGTACTCTACTAGCATACCATACCGTACCATGTTTACAGGCTTCATACCCGGTTGGAGTTGAACAGCGCCAACTTGGCAAAACTGGTTTTCATGAATCTTATTTTAGGATATATACCGCTGGCTATGCAGTTAAACCTCTTTTGAAGCGCAGAAAATCAATGAGATCATTAGAAAAAATTTGGCAATTTTTTACCTACGTACCGAAGCTTACCTGTACTTCTCAAGTATGGTAGGCCTAAGCTTGAAGCATACTGGTAGGTATCGGTATCATTTTTTGATTAACCTACGTACTGTAGGCTACCTTTCAAGAACAAACAGAGTGTAGCGGTATCGATAGGTGTGGTAAGGATGCAAAATTTGTTTTAATACTAGGCTAGTAGACTAGTACCCACTGTCGCGTTACATTAGGATGGTACGGTAAAGCTTTGAAGTATTGGTTCAAATTTTCCACGTACCTTACCATACTGCCATCCTTGTTTTTAGGCTCAGTGATTAGATAAATAGACTTGTGCTCCAGCAGCAAAATCTAACACAGCTTAAAAGCAGCACTGAGACAAGCTAAATAAAAAGCTACTGTACCGTAAATTCCTATTAGCCTATGCTAGAATTGTATCGCATATTTGCGTTTTCCGTGCTTCAAAAGAGGTCTTTTGCGCTTCAAAAGCGGTCCAAAGATCTCGTTTTTCGTGCTTTAAAAGCCAAGCTCATCAATCTACAGGTCAAGGTCTTTGCCTGCTTTCTAAAAATAAACTTATCTAAGTTAAATCACCCCCCAAAAAAACGATCCAGTAAGAGGTAAAAGATAATAATTGAGAACCATAAAACCGAAAGAAATGCCAGAAGAAAAACTGGTGAAAACTGATAAATGTTTACCTGCATGCAGGCTTAGTTATCTCAATTGTCAATTAAGAAGCTTGCAGAGCTAATTAACAAATTATCGGTACCGCCAATTGGGGTGTCTTTGCACAGGTAGGCGACTTTACACAAAAACTTTAAAAAAGTTTTTTCCAGCAATAAAAAAATAGAAAAGTGAGCAAAACTTATTTTATCTATGATTGTCAGTGCTTTATGTTAGCAACAATTGAATTTGTATTGCAGATTGCCTATCCAATGCTAACATTATTAATAGTGTGGCTTGAAAGCAAGTGTAAAAAAGTGTCAAAAAATACATGGTGCTGAAATTGCTTATCTTAAACCGATGTTCACATGTATCGAGTATGTCAAACTGATGTTCACATGTAATGAATGTTCACATTCATCGAGCTTTCTTGCATTCTCTATGTCTGAGGTTATTGCTTTAACTTTGTTTATGTTTGAATTGCAATTGGATCAGAGTAAAGCCTTACCAGATAAAATAACTTTTTTATGCTGGTCATATAGTTTTTGATTTTGTGGAGTGACTTTACACATCAAAATTAACTATGGTGACTTTGCACATACAACCAAACAGTAAGATTTAAGAGTGAAAAAGATGTTACTGGAATTGATTGTAGGTGTTTAGTATGATCTCCTTTACTCCAGCAGCAGCATAGCTCAGTCAGTTGGGTACCAGTACGTTGACTGAGAAGTTGCTCACTAGTTTAAAGCTTGCACTGGGCATATTGTCATTTTGCTCTTGGAAAAAACACTTAGCACTAATTTCCTGATTTGGTCAAGCAGCCTACCCTTCGAGGTTGCTTAGTCTGACTGAAGGCTTGCAAGCAGAACCCTACCACGCAGAAAGAGTGATCTGCATCTGGCTGGTTGAATGGCACAGGTCACCTGGTTCATACAAAAACCAACCAATCTACTGTAGCGATACTATGATAGTTTGTTTTTTCTCAGGTTGCCTATTTGGTTACTTTCTGCTTTAGGTTGAGCGTTTAACCTACTTTTAAGCATGTTGTTAAACGTGCACTAATGATAGTTTATCATGTAACCAATGATATATGTTACTGTTGGAAAAACCATAACAGGTCATTGATGTATAAATTATGGTGCCTATTTATTGATAATGTAAAATGGCCTAATGAACCTCAAATGAATCTGACTGTGTTATACATTGGTTTGGAATGTTGTAAATATGATTTTCTTATTATCAGCTTTGCTTATGTACCTTGTAAAGTTTATGCAAAAACGTTGTGTAAAGTCACCTCAACCTGGGGTGACTTTGCACAGAGCAAACTTTTTTAAAAAATGGTTGGTATATGAAGAACACTAAAAATCAATGTAGTATGTATAGGTAGCCTTTACATGTTGCACCATAATGCAGCAATTGCCAAACCTGTATCATAACTAAGTAACTTGTATGAGATACAGATGTGTCAAAATTGTGCAAAGTCACCCCGGTCAACAGTACCTAATTAAGACGCTTAATATTTCAGAATGTGAAATCAATAGTTAAAGTGCTGAAATGATTGCTTTTTTCTATGCAGCTCATCTAAATTCTTGGATTTTACTTGAAAGGACATTCTAGTCAAATTTTTCGCTGATGACCAAAATCGTGAGCAAAACCTAAAATGCTTTCTCCCCAAATTTGAACTTTCTACGTTTTCCCGTCTTCAAGTATTGCAGTTCGAAATTAAGAATTTTCTTCTTACTTCAATGCTGCCATGTTGTCAGTATTGTGACAGATGATTAACTTTTGGAATGCTGGCTTACATATACCTGAAAAGCAGCTAATTTGCCATAGCAGTGAGTAGCCTGTCAGTTGTCTTGACAACAGCTATGTTGCAAAACACTGATAAGAATTAGGAACTTGTAGTAACTTTTTTAAATGTTGTTTCTAATTGGCAACCCTGGCAAAATTTCTTAGGGGTAAAACCTTTTTTATGGGAAATCTTAACTGTCAATTTCTAGAATGTAAAGTTGTTGAAAGTTTAAATTTGGAGAAGATAATTTTCAAATCTGTCAAAAATTTTTTTGGGAAAACCGAGCAAAAAAAGTATCGACTTGAATGCTCTTTTAAGTGTGGTTGTTGTTTTTTTTTTTAATGTTTTCAATGGCAATTGCAGAGGTGGAGTCGAGGACACGCTCGAGGCCAAAGACATAAAAAAATCCGAGGCCAAGGACAGCCTTTCCGAGGACAGACCCTCTTGAGGCCAAAGATAGGAATTCTTGAGGCCAAGGACCAAGGGCACAAGCGCAAGTGCTCTCCAAAAAAAAGGTTTTCAAAAATTTTTTTTCAGGTGATCTCCAAAAAAAAAGGTCTTTGCTGAAATTTTTCAGGCGGTCTACAGAAAAAAATGTCTTCCAAAAATTTTTTTCAGGCACTCCACAAAATTTCAACAATTTGAGGCCTTGAAGCCGAGGCTGAGGTTTTCAAAATGTGTCCTTAAGGATGTCCTCGAGGCCAAGGACATCTTCGAGGACTCCACATCTGGACAATTGCTGATGAAAGAACATCTTTTTAGGCTGCAGTATAGATCAATGAAAGCATAGCCTGTATGCAATCATAGCAAACCAATAAGGCCTATGAAGATGGAAAACGTTTTCATTTAGGCTAACCCTTTACTAATTGCACTCTTAACAGTACTACAGTAGCCTTTAGCTTTTCATGTAATGAGAAATATATTAACACATTGTTCAACCATGCTTAACCATACCAGTATCTAATATTGAACTTGACTTTGAATTCAATTTTATTGGAAGGCTCCATTTCATTGGACACTTTTATTAATTTTGACTCAACTCCAAGCAAACTCAAATCCTTATTTTAAAAGCAACCCAAAATTTAACCCAAATCCTATTCTTGATTGTTAAAAAGGAAATGGAAAATGCACAGATTAATATTCCTTATTTTGATTTTACTCTCTTTAACTTTAAAATTTCTGGTCAAGTAGCCACACTAAAATTAACTTGAACTTCCAATAAGTTTGGCTAAATTTTAATCATCCAGCATAGTTTATAACTTAAGTTTTAAAATTTTTAAATTTTGTATAAGTTGGTTCCATGTAAAATATTTATTGCTCTAAATAAATTATTTAAATGCTTTTTGTTTCGCAGATTACAGTTTTTAAGATAGAACAGCTTTGGTAGAACTGTTAGACTAACTAAAAAAGTGGTATGCTTGTGATATTGTTTTTATGTATGATTCCAATAGTAGAATTACGAGCTCAAACATTTTTTCACAATTCGATTTCATCTTCAGAGTTTTTCATTGAAACTAATAAACTAGCTTCATTTGATGAAGCTCAAAGTGCATGTTTCAATGTATCTGGACATTTGTTTTGGAATAAGCACAAATCTGCTCTCAGGCTTATCGCAAAAAATTTTCGCAACTTAAAAAGTAAGAAACTAAACCTGTAAGTTAATTGATGTTTTTAGCAGTCACTAAAAAAATACTGTATTACGATGCATGTGCAGTGATGCAATTCAAAATTTGCTGGAACCAAATCTTTTAGCGATTCTTGAAACTTAGTGATTGGTTTGTTTCAGTCAAAATTGCAGGATATCTATGAAAGCACTTTTAAACAACATTTGGTTCTCTAAATTTAGAACCGCTTCGTGCAGGCCGCTGGATAGCGTCACTAGTTGTATGTGGTAACAACATGAAATGCTGACTATTAATTATGTATCCTTATAATTAAAATGCTTTCAAATCTTTGAATAATTCAGCCGAACGTTTTTATAGAGGTAATCAAATCTAATAATGCAGACCCATCATAGAGATTGCCCTTTTTTTATCACAGATTTATATCGAATAAGCATCCCTAGAACTTTTGCATACCCAGGATTTTGTAGTTATACTATTTTTGTTATATTCCACTGTACTGAAAGCAGCATCGCAACATTTTTCTCAAAGCAAATGCTGCTTTTGCTCAAAGTGGTAATTATCAATTTACAATGCTTACTTTGAATAGAAATGAGTTGTCTTTTATAATTTTACAATTGTTTTAGTTTCGTCAAACTATTTTTACATTGGCCTGCAAGAATTCAACAGTGGAATGCTTCAATGGTTGAATGGAGAAATGTATGATTCAAAATTAAAGATTTATAAGAATCTTCTTATTTCGAAAAAAGATCAGCCCACCAGCAGCAATGCAATAATTCGTTGCGTTGCTTTGAACTATCACCATAATCTTCGATGGGAGACTGTTCAATGTGACACACCTAGACACTATATTTGTGAAAGAACGATTGAATCAAGTAAACGCACATATTATGACGTACTAGCCTGTGCCGTCGCTACGGGGGGGCCATGGGAGGTCGTGCCCCCCTAACGGCTGTTTGTGTCCCCCCATTTAGGTTTACTCAAAATGCAGTTTTTGGAACGTCACTCAACGACATGCCAACCGACAGAAAACGATGCAAAAAGGAATAATCACGTTCAACCCTCCTTTGACGTTTTCTCGATTCTTTTCGAAATTGCTGGCAAATAACTGCTGTGCCACATAAATCTGGCGCAATATTTTGTCTTATTAACACGCCTTTACGAATGTGTAGCGTAAGAGACATGAAAGCCTGCAGAATCGTTACCGGTACTTCGTCAGTGATTGTGATTTGAAGCAATACATCAAAACATTTTTTTTGAAAACAGATGTTTTGATTTTTAGAGCACACTCAAGATTTTGAGGTGATAGTCAGCGGCGCAACCCAGGTCAAGGGCTTAAGCTCCCTTAGCCAAGTCACTTAGAAAATATTTTTTCAAAATACGAGCGTTTAAACGTATTTCAAACTTGACCTGAAGTGAGGGAAGTAAAGCTGAGGGTGCTAAGAAATTTAATTCTTTAAAATGGTTTCTGAATTTTAGCAATTTAGTAATTTCCATGGCTTCAAAAAGTTCGAAATGTGATTAAAATGACGTTAAAATTGCTATTTTTCCTTGCAACATTGCAAAAATTGCGCAGTTGCTGGGGCTTCGCCCTCAGGCCCCCCGTCCACAGTCACTAAATATGTAGCGACTATGCCCGTTTGTGACACGCTTGAGTTGCATCAGTTTGTGCAGCACGGGGGCTAAATCAGGCAGCTTTTGTCTAAGAAAAACTTACTGTTGGTTATGGTCACCCCTCTAAGCAAAATTCTGGTTGCACGTCTGGTACAATCACTGCTGTAGATAGATTTTTCATGCGATTATGGGCCGCGGAAGAAACGAGCTAAGAGACGCTTCAGGCCTTATTTTAAAATTGCGCATAATTGTAGCCGTGCAAGATCTGAAGATCAGTTTTTGTATGCAAACTTTAGTGCCCCCCACTTTTGACTAGTGTCCCCTCTTTTCGGTTGCTCTGGCGACGGCATTGGTTCTAGCCAACTAGCGTATTATTTCGGTAGCGTGTATTTATGTTGTAGAAGAAAGCTTGTTTTAAATTTCTTTATTCATGCCACGCAATATTAAGCTCAGAGGTTCACAAAATGAATTATCAGTATCAATGTAGAATGTATATTCCAAGGTTACTGCTAAGGAAGTGAGAGATCATCTCATCTACATGCCACTGTAAATAAAAGTCCAGAGAGAGGTATGGCAAGCCTAATTTTTTGTTTTATCAAGAGAACTAACGACTACTCATTGATTGTGAGTAATTTCTTAACTGTTTTCTAAACTCTTACGTTTGTTTTTTAATTATTTAATTGGAACTATTACCGTATATTTTTTACAGTATGGGAATACTTCAATTTTGCTGTCTTCTGTATTGCAGAACTCTCTTTGGAAAGCTCTCTAATTTCACGAGTACTAACAAAGAAAAAGATGGAAACAGAATTAACCGAAGAAGGTAACCAAACTTTTTCCTGTTTTTTTTTTGAAGATTTTAGAACTAATGATGATCATAAAATTCGCTGATTGATTATCATAGGTGGAGTTCTCGAAGACAAATTTTGAACTCCTTGGCCTCAAAGGTCAAGTCCTTGGCCTGGAAACCTCAAGTTCTTGAAAATTGTCCTGTCCTCGGCTCGAGGACAGCACCATTTTTTTAATTGTTAAAATTTTGCAGTTTGCCTGAAAAAAAATTTTGAAGATTTTTTTTTTATTTAAAGAACGCCTGAAAAAATTTCTTGAAGACCTTTTTTAGAAGAACACTTGTGCCTGTGTCCTTGGTCCTTAACCTCGAGCATTCCTGTCCTTGGGCTCAAAAGAGTCTGTCTTAGGAAAGGCTGTCCATGGCCTCGGCTTCGAGCCTTGTGTTCTCGACTCCACCTCTGTAAATTATTATGATTTATGAGCTATAAACAGTACCATCAATTTATTTGGTACTTTCAACAATTGGCCATTTTGAAGCAAAGATTCAATTTTTCACAACTCGTAGTGGAACAACATTGGATGAAACCTTAAGACTTGCTAATGATGTTATATAGTATGAGTGTGAGCATTTGCTAATCAAAGTGGATAATGGACTCAGAAAACGGGAGAGTTTGTATTTTCGGCGCTTAAGAAATACTTTCATTTTCTGGAATGAAATTGTGTTGTTAGAACTTGCGTTTGAATACAATCTCGCTAGTAAAGGTGATGCCAATGAATTAGATGACTACAAGCTGGAAAAGGTTCAAGCTAAATTTTTGGATAAAGGTACTAAGTTTCTTGTTTAGCCTTACATTTTTCATAATACTTCATGCAAAAAAAAATATCAAAATTTGACAAAACTATTAAACTTAACTTCGTTTTTTTACGTTGAAACAAATCTCTAAAATTTGGAAGAATTTGATTACCAGTAATGATAATAAATGGGAAAGGCTAATTCGGAAATGGAAACTGATTGATTCAATATCAGGTTTTGAAACAGTGTAAGGATCCAACTTTGCTGTAATTAGCTCTGGCGCTCTGTCGAGCATTGTTTTGAATTGGTTGAATTCAAAAAATTATTTAAGTCAAGTCAAATACAAGGTATTTAACCATGTAACTCCGAGGTTAATTCCAGGTAAACGTATAAGTAAGTCGCAACATAAAATGAATTATGTGAGTACCAGTAAGGAGTCTGCGAATGGACCTCGCTGTCTTCGAGTCCATCAGCCACCTATTGTGTAAATGATATGATTGGGGCATTAATAATGAAGACGCAATTCATAATAGCTCTGCTTTGGAGCGTCGGGAAGCCGACCAAATAATTTATAACAACTAATTAGAAATTTTTGTTATTACAAATTAAATCGATTTTTGGGTAAAGACTTCATAGCTAAAGGATTATTATTCCAGATGTTGACTTTTTACCGCATTATACGTTTTTGCAATCGATTAGAGGGATACGTAGGGATATGTGATATTTATTGGGATTAGTGGGATACCTCTTCACAATCAATACATTACCAGAAGCAGCAGGCAGCATTAAATTGAAGCAAAGGTATAGAATTCATATTTTGTTTGCAGAACTAGCGAAGCCAAGTAATAAGGTTGGTTCAAGTTCTCCTAAAGAATTCGCTCCAGAGAGAGCTCCAACAGATGAAGGTCTGTAGTGTGCTTGTAGCCAAGCTGTGTACCGGTACCCAATGGTATGATAAACTTTATTCGTTAGTGAATTCAATTTGATTTGCAATAGTGCATGCAAACTCAGTAGATGTACGAGTACGTCAGAGTACATATATTTTCGTGAATATGGATCAGACCACTGAAACGTAAAAAATGTTAAAAAATAAGTTTACTGTAATTCACCAAAACGGCTACAAAGTTAAACATTTTAGAAAGGTTTACTTCGATGTATGGGATCTCAAACTTGAGATAGTAACGTGTTTCAACACAGTCTTATGTCATCTTCAAGGCGTTACATTCAAAAACATAAGCAATACACTAAAAACAATTTAATACAATATGCGCTGAGCTATCGCAACGTGTTTCGACCCAACTCAAGAATCTTATCAGGCAATAATAGAACAATATATACATCAGTTAAGTAAAATATACACATTGAGCGATTGAGTGAAAATTCAGGTAGAAAATTATTGCAGTATACGCAACTGCTCAGTCTACTAGAGGTCCCACTGTACTTTTTCATGTACTGTCAAAATGTTTTTGTCGTCACGATGTTGTGCATAGACTGAACTGATGCGCATACTGCAATAAGTTTTTAGCTGAATTTTAACTCACTCGCATAATGTCTATATTTTGTTTAACTGATGTATATATTGTGTTGTTATCGCCTGATGAGACCCTAGAGCAAGGTCGAAACGCGTCGCGATAGCTCAGCGCATATTGTATTAAATTGTTTTTAGTGTATTGCTTTTGTTTTTGAATGTAACGCAGTGAAGATGACACAAGACTGTATTGAAACACGTTAGTATCTCTAGTTTGAGATCCCAAACATCGAAGTAAATGTTTCTAAATCTTTAAAGTAGTTCAACAAATGCAATTTCATAGTTATTTTGCTGAGTATTAATAATGGACAAAGAGGGTAAGAGCGTCGTTTTTACGACGACCCTGATTGTATAATCTGGGTTATCGGTTACCGGTGCGTAGTTGCGTTTTTGGATAAGACGCTTTACGATAAATATTTCTGCTTTGTTTCATAAATTGACAAAAATTCGAAGAAATACACGAGAACATTGGATCTATGAAAACTCCTAAGCATGTGTGGATTTATCCTAGCACGTACCGCTTTTCGCAATGAGAGTGTGCTAATCATAGCAAAGTTAGCGTCTGACGCTGTCCGGTGGCAGAAGGATGAATATGCAACTACAACAACTGCAATGCTGCTTATGTGGGCATACGGTATGTTTGGTCTGTTATATGGGTCTATAAAATGTGTGCTGTAAAGAAGGATTGCATTATGTGATTACAAAATGTGTGTTGTATAATCCTATTTTTGATTAATCGTTTTTGCTAGACTTTGTTTTTCAAAGCAATCTCTCTCGTGTAAGTAGTGCTGATGAAATAGCTGTCTCTGAGATTGAAAAGAATCGAGCCAGATTTCCAGATCAAGGTACAGTAGTCTTAGTGTAGACTCATTTTTCTACAATATTGTGAAGAACGTTGCAAAATTGATTAAACTAAACTGAAACGTAAAATTTAAAAATACATTTTGGAGTTTGAAATAAGTCATTTAAGTTTAGCATAATTTTGCAAAGCATTTTGCTAATTATGCTGAACAAAAACATAAAATTATGCTTAAAAAATACATTTTTGCATGTGAAATGATTCAATAGACTGAAAAAGCTTGACTTCCTTCGTGGCCGACTCCCGGAAAGTCACAACGACTTCCTCTGGCAGTTAGGTGGCAATGTCAACCACAAACAACCCTGCAACAGCAAGCAGTTCGAGTCATGATGCATAGAGCTAGACAGCACTGTTTTGAGCTCTTAGCTCTTACCAGCGGCCCTCAGCATATCTAAACCAAAGGTTTTCCCCAGTCACCTCTCATCCAAACTGGACAAACCTTAATGGCTTGCACAGTAGCAGAGGCTTTGACTCAAGCTGCTTGCGGCTTCAGGGTTGGTGGTCAATATTGCCACCTAACTGCCTAGAGGAAGTTGTTCTGACTTCGCGGAAGTTGGCCACGAAGAACATCGAGCTTTTTCAGTTTTGATTTCCGTGGTTACGCAGAGGGGAGCCCTTGTATTAAAAATAGCTTATAGCTGTCTTTTACTAGAGCCCATCGATTTTTCACTTCTTTTGTGAAGTACCACAAGTGAAAAATCGTTTGCTCCCCGTAAAGCCTATGCCACTGGGCTAGCGATTATGGTTTGTCCAATTTGGCGTAGAGGTGGTTGGGAAATACTCTTTGTTTGGATAACCTGAGTGTTGCTGATGAGAGCTAAAAGCTCGAAACCGCACTGTCCAGCTCTGTGATTGAATAAAGTTAGAATAACCACTTAAAGAGAGCATAAGGTAGCATGGGGTTGAATTATAATTTGGAGCCGAAGTTGATATTTATTTTAATCAAAATCTATTGTTTACAGAGGTAACTCAGTCCAATAACAAAAATGGTTCAGATTCTCCCGAAGAATTCACTCCAGAAGCAGGCTTAACAGATGAAGGTTTGTATCTATTGCTGGGTTGTATATTGGAATTCAAGGCTATGATGAAAATCTTGACTATTGACAATATTTAGTTTATTTTTGGTCGAAAATAATCAAAATTAAGCTTCGCTAAATTTTTCCAATACTAGCTGGTGGGTATGGTTCAATTGTTTCTACTTAAAAACGATAATGCGTCGTCAACGTGGCCACAATAGTAAAGGCGTCGTTTCTGAAACAACATTGATGACATGAACTGAGTTCAATTTGCGTTCTGGTAACGTATAATAAGAAAACTTTAGGTACCATTAATTAAAAAATGATTGTTTTTAATCGTAGCTTTGATTGAGCCCTTGAGACTCTGTTTGCTACATTATAGTTTATTATGAATTTTGCTATACATTATTTTGAATAAATTTCAAGTGTCATTTGCAGATATTCTTTTTGTTTTGGCAAACACTGCTGAAGAGAAGGAACTACAGCAATTGGACATGACAGACGAAGGTACCAGAGCTAAATCATTTTTACTTGGATTTGTTTCATTGTTTATGAAGTGCTTATCAGATATCAGAAGCTTGAAAATGTGAGTGATTAGTTTATTTGTATGCTGAAAGACTGGCCAGTTTGTCGAGCGGTAACGTGTTCGTCTCTGGAGCGGTAGGTCTGAGGTTCACGTCTCAGGTCGGTCAAATCAGCATTGTGTTACCAACGGTTTGCCACCGCTGTGATATTTTTTCAAAAGGAGCTGTGTTATACGGGCGCAAAGATGTGGAGATGGGCTCCGCAAACTCGTTTACACGCTTCGGCGTAATACAGTACAGCGAGTATAATTGAAAGATTTAATTAGATGATTGTATGCTGAAAATTACTGCATCGAAATTACTAAGTTTTAAAATAATGTTTGGCACATTTCGATTGACGGGGCAGCGTTTTCCTAATTTTGGGTTGGTATTAAACACAAAGCATTGCAACCTCATAAACCACAGGAAATTTATCTAATCTTCTAATAAAGGCCTAATTTCGCTGAACACTTTAAATACTAAATATAAGGCATACATGTATTGATGGATTGCACGTGACGTCATCACGCTGTTAGCCAAACCGATGGTCGTCAAAATCGCGGATCGGCGCTATGTAAATGCATGCAAAAACACTGTTAGCAAAGATATAAAGCTTACTTTCAGGCTCTGAAAGAGTTGATTCTTTGTAACATTAAAGTTAAATGCTAGATGAAATCCTGTATCAACTGAAAAAGATTTAAATTAGTAAAAATTCGGTTTTTGTTTTTTTTTGAGTGTGGTAAATCCAGCTTCATGTTAAAAGGGCATTTTACCCGAATTTTGAAAAATTGCGAAAAAATCTTTTAAAAATATGTTTACCAACATGATCCCATTGCGATTTTTGCAAATCATCCGGTTAAGAAAGTCTAAGAGAAAATATTTTATGTTTTTCCCTTAGAATCCAAATTTCGGCCATCTTGTTTCAAGTAGATTGCGTAAAAAATCAGTTTGTAACTTCTATTTCCGAGTCTTGCTATGTATCGGGTTTCTTGAAACTAGGTGAGTGCTGAAGGTGTAGGTAAATCAATTAGTGGAACAGTTACTGTTTGAATTCAGAGAAGTTAGATGTTTTCTTAGTATGCTTTGTCGGTCCAAGTTCTAGCTAAGTAGTCGGAATACGTTAAGGCTTTAGGCGTAGTAGCCTATAGCCTATTACAGCTTGTGACTATTGCTTTGTGTAGATAGCCTACCCGAAAAAAATTATTGCTTGTTAAAGGCTAAGGCGTCGTAGCTGACAATATATTAGACTAAGATTCTAGTTTTTAGTGAGCCAGTAAGTTTTATGCGATTACTGCGCAACTGGTTTAGGCCTAAATATGAAATTGCAAGCTTCAGTGCAAAGCATTTTAGTTAGCATTTTTCGTTTAGGTTTGTTACGGTTATCAGCAGGTACCTACGAAGCCACTTCCTCCACAGCTGTAAATGAAATCAGTCATTTGGAACGATTTTGACCTGCGTCTTTTCAGTTTGGTAATGGTCAAAAAGCGTTTCTCCATAGTCTAAGGGGAAAAATAATTGCGAATATTTTACGATTTCTTGGCCGAAAAGAATCAAAATTGGTGCGAAAAAATTCTAAAATATTGCCAAAGTTGTTTCACTATGGTTTTGCAGAAAAAAATTTTAAACAAAAACGTCTTGAATGCCCTATTAAGTAACTCATTAGAATCATGTAATATAGATGGTGGTAGCTCAGTGGCGTCGCTAAGGGGGGGGGGAGGGGGCGAAAAAGGGTGCCACCACAAAATCCCACCCCGGGTGCCACCATTCTTAGCAATGCCTCTGTGGTAGCTAGTTTCGGTTATTAAATTCGATGCTTACTATTGACGGCGGTGTAATGGAACAGTTGTATCTCCTTTATTTGTAATAAAATTAGCACATTTTTAAACTTTTGTAATTTCATAAGTTTATTTTGTAGGATCTTGGTGATTTTTTGCATTTCCTGTTGTTATTAGCGGCTTACCGCTATGGTTATTGGTTGCCGGGAGTTAAAACGCGTAAGCAGTTGTTTTCATTAAATTATTTCGTAGAGATGTCATTTTAATTTTAAACCAATGATTAACTTGCCTCTAGGTAACTTTGGTCGAACCTTAATTTGCATTTATATCGACTTGAGCTAGTGATGTTAAACATTATTCATAAATAGAGCTTAAACTAAACATAAATCTGCCATGTGTTACTGCTGTGACATAGAATTTGAAGTATTTTGGAACATAGCCAAATCTACAATGTGAACCAAAGATAAAAACCGGTCAAAGTGGACAATGGCAGGCAATGGGCGATGAGAATTCACAAAAGGCGTAACTTTCACTATTTGCTGAGCTATGCATGCTGCTTAAATCGCTCCTGGTAACTTTCAATTTAGGCCAGGCTATCTGCAAAAGTATTACTTTATAATCAAAATCTTTAAACATACCCACTGATGGAATTTTCCTTTGATTTGCGGTAACATCCAATGCTTTGTAGTAGCGTTTAGACGTCCAATCGTTTTGGCGGGAAAAAGTTATGACGTAGCTGCAATCCATCAATTACGCTAAAGCATGGATTGGTCGTGTGAAAATTAACAGCATGCTTTTGTGAAGCGTGGACGATGGTGGTAGCATGCTGATGGCAACGCCACGTTGAATGTAGTCAGCCCCAAACTGAAGTTATAGCTTCAGTTTCAACCGCGAATATGTTTACCATTTATGTCAAAATATCTTTTAAACATCCATGTTGTAGTGCCGTTTTCATTACAAAAAAAGATCAAAAATAAAACCAATACAAACAAATAGGAAGCAATTGTGAAACTCTGTCATCACCTCCTTGTTTTTGCAGAAACTGCTTATTTTGAAGCTTTAGAAAAAGCAGTGAAACAAGGTTTGGGCAATGCTACTTCCACTTCGTCAAATGCCACTGTTGTTTCCGGAAACAGTAGAAATGGTACTAATACTACTGTCTCTTCCAACGTTACTACAGCTGTTTCTGGAAACACTGGCAATAACACCAATACTACCACTGTTTTGTTCAATACCACAGGAGCATTGCCGGGAAATACTACTTTTGCATCACCAAATGCCACTACTGTTGTTTCTGGAAGCAATACCACTACAATGAGTGCCAATATTAGCACTTCAATAAGTGCCAATACCACCATATCTTTGTCAGGAAACGCCACTAATATCACTTATGCATTGTCAAATGCCACTAGTACCACTTCCTCGTTCAATACAACAGCAGCTACATTTGGAAATACTACCACTACTGCATTACCCAATGCCACTACTGTTGTTTCTGGAAGCAATACAACTACAGCAAGTGCCAATACTACTACATCTTTGTCAGGAAACTTTACTACTACTACCAATGTTTTATCAAATACCACTAGCACTACTGTTTCTTTCAATACTACAACAGCTATATCGGGGAATGCTACCACCACTACAGCATCATCAAATGCCACTTCTGTTGTATTTGGAACCAACATCACTACAACAAGTGCCAATACTACAATGGCTTTGCCAGGAAACACCACTAATACAACCAAAATCATTTCAAATACCATTGGTACCACTGTTTCATTTAATACTACAGCAGCTATTTCAAGAAATACTACTACTACCACCACTACCTCCACTACTACTACTACTACTACTACTACCACTACCACTACTACTACAACATCACCAATTACTACCCGTGCAACGCCTGGAAACTCTACCACACGGCCAGCTCCAGTGCCTCCCGCCCCTCCTATTCCTGTAACTACTGTATCATCGCTTCCTCCATCAAACATTCCTTTGCCGCCTGGAGCAGGTGAGTGACTGCTAAGTCATGAAGTCTCATAAGACAACTACAGTGGCTGTATATGATTCAGAGACCACCCTTTGAAAATGATCAGTTTCAAAGTTCACAGTCAACTTTATGTTGCACATGTGACTAAATATGTTCATGTTATGCATTTTTGAAAAGGGTTAGATGTCTAGTTTTATATAAACTGAAATTTAATTTTTTTCAAAAATCCTCTTGCCAAAAGTGCATCCAAGTATGGCGTCATGCAAGAAATCTCTATTTTTCACATTTTGGGTCACCAAAATGCAAAAAAACTGCAAAACAATGTGTGAGAAATACTTCGAAATAATTGTCAAATAAGCAGTGTAGCCTAATGTGTAAAAGTCTCACATCGCGATCATGCATGTTTTATTGTTTGTGACATCATAATTAAGCAGTTTTTAGAGATTTTAGGTTTACCCATCTAATCATCATTGTTGGGAATGCAAGTCAATGCAGACACCAAATGGAAGTTTACTTGTAAAAATAAAGAAAAAAAATTTTGGAAATACAATTTCAAATCATTTCGGCATCTAGAGCAGAGATGTTCTAAAAGTGGTGAGACCGTGTGGGGTCTGGAGAGTTACAGTACCACTCTCGATTTTGAAAGAAACCGATAAAACCAAAAACTACTCAGAGAAAATTTTCATCAGGATATCGTTATCTTACAAAAAATGATATTAAATAAGTCGTCCATTGGTCTAAAACTGAGACAACGGTGTTTATTACTCTGCCTCTGAAATGTGGAAAAATTTTTAAACTCCACTTTTAAAACACATGTTGTTGAAGTTACTGTACCGGTAACAATATTTTTAAACCATAAAAGTCTAAAAAATTGAATCTTGAAGTTGTAAAACCATGTTAAATTCGTTTAAATTTAACTCAAGTTAGCTCTTTAATCCGACCCTGTTAATTTAGATGCAGCCACTCAAGCTATTGTCTGTAGAAATATTCCATGTCCTTCGAATTTTTATTGCTATTCTTTCCAAGGGTAAGCTACAGTCAGATTTTTGTTCAATTAAAAAAACAATCAAGTAGAATTTTTGCTTTAGAAAAAAGTATATTTTCAATTTTATTTGTAACTAGTGACTTAATTAGCGCAATTAATAAGCGTTTACCGCCCTAAAAAAAGCGCTTTTAGGAAAGTTTATTTTTTGCTGAAACCAGTTCTAAGTTTGCGATGCTGGATGTAGGATAGAAGTTGAAACAATAGGGTCTTGAAAGCTGATTCACAAACCAATCGATTTGACGACTCTGAGCAATGATAGAGCCTATCACATTTGGGATTGCTAATCTTACTAAAATAAGCTGTTAAGTTCATTCACTTGCGCATATAAACCAAGCATTGTGCGTCTGTTGAACCATACCAACGCTAACCACATTTTTTTGGATTCTGTTTGCACGTCTTTGGTCAGGCTGGGACACAAGAGCGGGTATAGTGCTTGGCCTCTTGGAAAATAAGCATAAAGTTTCTATCCCAAGAACGCAAAGACGCAATGCCAGTTCAGAAATCGATCCAACAGCCAGCAGTCTTTATTCGATCCCTAGCTTAATGCTCCGCCAACTGAACTATGGCCGCTAATGTATGAAATTAGATTATATTTTTTTATGGTATCGAATTAAAATCAACGTAAATAAACTTGTGACTTATTGTTCAAATTTCAATTATTTGATTCTAACCACGTTTGGTTTCAGTTTCAGTTATACCGTTTTGGTTTCAGTTTCAGTTTTGGTTTCAGTTATCCCATGTGTTACGATCCGAGTATGTTTCCATATGGCATACCTTCAACTGCTACTTGTACCATTCCTTTCACATGTCGGAACGGGGGGCGCTGCACTCCTTCAAGGTAAAGACTTATATCGCTGTCGTTTGTGATCGTTTTTAGGTCCATTGATAGCAATGACTAATCTTGTGTATGAATAGTATGTTTCGTTATTGTGATGTTTTGTGACGGTATGAAGTGGTATGTGAAGTTTTGTTGCGTTTTGTTTAAAAATATTCGACATTTACTTTTTTTGGCTTAATCTGAGAGTGCTATAATAGTGCTACCAAAACGATTCCTTTTTTCTATGTTTCCTGTTTTGCATTTTTGCAATTTTTTTTTGAAACAAAAACTAACAAAAAAACGGAATAAAAACGAGTTAGAGAATAATAGTAATGCCAAAAATTAGACAGTGCGAAAAAGATTAAGCGGTATTTTACTCGAGGGGGCACCCAAAAATGCCC
Organism: Trididemnum nubilum; assembly: GCA_963965965.1. NCBI lineage: Eukaryota > Metazoa > Chordata > Ascidiacea > Aplousobranchia > Didemnidae > Trididemnum > Trididemnum nubilum. Next base: position 27,673,036 of record OZ014487.1, read on the forward strand.
CTTTTTGTATTTGATGTGATAAAGCGATACCGAAAAATTTCATTAAGAACAATGTACTAAGAAAATTAATAATAAGCTATAGACAATATAGAGAGGCTTATCATGGGCACAATCAAACATTTGATTAACAGCCTAAGGTATACTGTTTCGGAATCGACATTTGTCTTTTATTCCTTGTCGGTATAGCTAGAACTACAGGTATGAATATGAGCGTAGAAAGCCATGGAATCGCAAATTAACCAGATCATAACACAATTTTTTTTCCAAAAATATTAAGTAATCACAATATTACAAAAGATAATTAGAATAGTTTAATTAAAAATAATTTCCAATAACATGCCTTAGACAGCTGTTTCGCCCAATCTCAGGGCTCATCAGTAAGACTAGCTGAGCCACAAGGACAAATATCACATTGATAAAAATCTTCAAAACATACATCTTTACCAATTTATCATTCAATGAATAAATCTTTACCGATTATGTTTATAAAACACAAATCTTTGCTCATCGATACAGAAAAAAATCTTTTTACTTTCCGAACCAGCTTGACTTCTAGTTAAATCATAAACACCCCCCACCCCAAACATTTGTGGTTGCTGAAATAATTGATACATGAACTTTTTTCTTTTGAGGGAGGGGTGCAAAAATGGGTAGTGAAAAACATAAAAAATATTTAATACAAGTCACATTTGGGTCTCCCATGACTTCCAGTTTATGGTCTCATGTTATATCCCGTGTAAAGTGCATTGGGGCAAACACAAACAGCCAATATAAGAGGTGTCCGGTGAAGATTGTATTTTTGAATTAAAAAGAAACAAGTGGTGCTGTATATTTTTCAACCACAGCTACTTCATTACCATAGCCGAGCTTCAAATCAGATATAGAGAGCTGCGCTGTATAGATAATCACTTGACCTCACATGGCCACTAGATTTTTAGAGCATTTTGAATGCTCTTCCTGACGTATACCAACTTAGTGCTTTTTTGTAAAAATCGAATTCGGTATCGCAATCACTTAGATTCAAAGCTCAATCAGTAATCAGCAGACCAACTGAATTGTGACGTTTGCTATGGCTTTATGACCTAATTGGCCGCAACAGCGCTATATCCAAGGTGCGTGTAAACGGTAGACTGTGGCTCGATTTCCGGTAAGACCAAACCAAAGACTATAAAAGTTAGATTTCACAGCAACGCTGCATGACGTTCAGCATTGAAAGAAAAATGAGAAGCTTCCGCCGTATGTGGTTGACTGGTGGGCAAGGTGAGCAGGACCAGATGGCAGCTTGACTCGAAGTCTGAAAGGTCCCTTCATTGTCTTCTGGCCAAGGTACCTTGACAAAAACGTAATTTCAGTTTCATCTGATAACAGTGCGTATTTGCAGTTGCATTTGTCCCTCTGGGGTGTTTGGTAACAATTGTGAGGTAGCCTTATCACCTTGTGTTCATTCACCATGCGCATATGGGCTGCAATGCATCGCACAATCTGGAGTTCCGTTTAGGTAAGTTGGTCTTTGTTGTGGCATCACTTATGAAAGGCGGAATGAGGAAAACCGCTTAGTGTTTTAAGAACGTTTTTTCCGAAATTCTTTAAGTATGAAAAATCAAAAATTCTGCACAGTGCTGGTAATTCTTGGAGTGCAATTCAATAAAAATAGCTCTGAAATGGTAAGCAACTGTGCATCACTTTTGTGCAAAAATTGTTGAATCCCGTTAGCACGAGTATTTTAAGCCTCAATGGTGGCCGCGTTACGGAATTCCACGCACCTATACACGGGGCATCACATTACATTTTGGTGTATGTTTAGGTGTTTGTCTCGATGCCAGCATTCACTGGATCCCTGCAAAAACGGTGGTGTTTGCATAACTTTCAATTGCAATGGACCGCTTTGCCCTCCACACAGGTTCGAAGAAACTTTTCGTTTTTTCCAACTGTGAAAAATTATACTTTGGTTTCGCCCACGGCCTATTCACAAATCAAATCTTTCATTATATTCGAATCAAATCTTTTATTATACTCTCTGTAATACGCCGAAGCTTGGAACGAGTTTGCGGGGCCCATTTTGGTGTCATTGCGCCCGAAAACAGAGTTCCTTTCAAAAATATGTTGCAGCGGTGGCGAGCCGTTTGCAACACTGTGTCTGATTTGACCGAATCGAGATTTGAATCTCAGACCTCCCGCTCCAGAGACAAACGCGTTACCAATCGACTAGCTGGCCGGTTTCAATCGTAAAATAAATCTTGCAATTGTTATAATTATCTCTATTCACTATTGTTATAATTATAATTATCTTGACCAAGAAACAGCAAAAATAACCTTTTGGTTTCCGAATCAAGCTGCCATTTGCCCAGCTGCAAAAATCAATTTTTGTATTTTTTGTTTTGACCTGATCAGGAATCAAACCCGGGTCTACCGTTTCAGCCCCAAACTTTCTATTCACTCGACCACTAATTTTCTCTAATTTTGATAACCCTTAGCGCTTTTGTAGTGATTTTCTTACGCAACAATGATCAATTCTCTACGTAAAAAGAATAACAATTTTCAAAACTTTGTTTCGTAGTAATTTAGTACTTTATCGAAGATCATTTCTTAGCTATGTTGAAGCATTAACTGGAAGTTTACAGTATTACAGATGTGCCTTAAAGGGTGAAAAATGCATTGAAACTCTAATTCTTTGACTGTTTGATTACAGCTACAGATGTCTCTGTCCTAACACTCCTGGGACTATACATCCTACCTGTCAGATATACAACCCTTGCAATCCAGACCCTTGCTTTGGTAGAGGAATTTGCCAGCCGACAAGATATCGATATAGGTATGTTAGTGATCGTTGATGCTAGTTAGGGCAAATCAGAAAAATATTGGTGGCTTTCCAGCGGTTAAACCTTCTGAATAAAAACAAGTGACCTTAGTTTCCATTTTTCTGTGGCAATTTTAGCTCTTTTTTACTCAAAATGTTAGTTCTCAGTATTAATTTTACTTGATTGCTACCTATAATTTTAAGTTCAGTTTCTTAGATGAAAAAATTAGTTGATTTTTAATTCTCCACTGCAAACTTCTTTCAACTATATTTTTTCGATCGATGTTTTTAACAGATGCGTTGCAAGACCAATAGTAAAGCGTTTTCTCTACGAGCAACTTTTTTCACTAGGCCGTCCAAGGTAAGATTTAGTGCGTTTAAACACTATTCTTTCAGAAATCTAGGCTATTGCCAAATAGCAGCAATTAAGCGAAGACATGAGCGACGAAATTCTTCTATAGAACAGTTGCTAGTTAGTGCTGTTTTGTATTTGTTGCAGCTTTTTAGATGAGCTCATATTTCCAGTGTTTTAGATGCAATGACAAATGTAGCTTTGTTGATTTCTTTATCGAAATACCTTCAGTGACAGCAAATGCACAAAATTGTTGATCTTCTGTTAAGTACCATTAAACTGGCTCGGTCTTCCAAAGCCAATACAAAAACTTGCACCGGGCCAGTTCATTGCGCTTCGCCGATTCTAGGACAAATGGATCCCAGGACAAGTGGGTCCCGGACATTTGTCCGGGTCCAATTTGTCCTGGGATCCATTTGTCTGGGACCCATTGGTCCGCAAACCGCTACGCCATATTCCCACTTTGTACAAGTATTATGGACTACGAAGCGCTCGTTAGTTATAAGCCAAAAGCAGCTAGTAAACACCAGTGGCAGACGGTATATGAACAATGCAGCAAATATGAGACGCCTATAAATACCTTGTGTATTTAATAATCATATTCAATTGGGCAAGCTTAAGTGATTAGACAGGGTAAGGTCAGACTGAATAATATTAACTATTCCAGTCATATCACGTGACCAATGCAATTTTGGTAAAACCCTCTTTTTTCGTTCAGATTGGGTTGGGAATTAAATATAGCTAAGAGGGGTTAAATAGACTTTATTTGATTCCCCCAACCCCATTTGGGACGAAAAGGAGGGGTTTCTACAGAATTAGATTGGTCACGTGATGTGACTGAGAGTGGCGTCGCTAAGGGGGAGCCAGCGGCCAGCCCCAGGTGTCACCATTTTGGGATGACACCATGTTATGATACCAATCGAACAAAAAAGAAAACAACAATACGTTCAACATCATTGAAAATGTTTAGCACACTGGAATGGACTAAAAATGATTTGAAGCATCTTTTTAAAACATTTATTCAAAAGGGGGGCGCTATAATTTGTCAAAAATATAAATCACAAATCTGTAAAAACTTTGAAAAATTGCCAACACCAAGCAATCAAATTTGATCGCTTGCTGAAACATGCTTAATATAGATTTCATAAAAAATATATGCATATAAGTTCAGGAATAAGGACGTAGTGGTTATTAAATACTAATTAATTACCAATCACTTCGACTCAAATATCATTCCTTCCTTTCCCCACCAGGCATTTTTCTCTAATAAGTATAGACGAAATGGTTTACTACTTGCGAGTTTTTGAACTATGATAATTTATGATTTACAGTACCAGCTTGTAAATAAAAGAACTGAAATTTTACCATTAGCAATCTCCCAAATAGCCATTGCCCATTTATGCAAATCAAATCTTCCATACTCGCTGTATTACGCCGAAGCGTGTAACGAGTTAGCGGGGCCTATCTCCGTGTCATTGCGCGCCGGCAGCACAGCTCCAAGTATGTCGCAGCGGTGACGAGACTTTGGCAACACTGTGCCTGATTTGACTGGCCCGGGATTTGAACCTCAGACCTCCCACTCCAGAGACGAACGCGTTACCGCTCGACCAACTGGCCGGTGGCCTATTTACGCAACCAGTTTAATCGTGTTTTTTGCTCTGCTAATTTCTATGCCACGTTTCAAAAGCAGAATTTTTATGAAAATAGGCCTAAAATTAAGATACTTTTGCAATTTTTGCCTCTGCCCCCAGACCCTCAAAACAGCCCTCCTTAGCAGATTTCTCGCTGCACGCCTGATTTTAATCTTGTTTATCCACTGCTAATTTCTATGCCACCGGAGTTCTCTCTGATACCATGTTTGAAAAGCATTAATTTTCATCAAAATAAGCATAAAATTAGGTTGTTTTTGTAAAAAAATAAGTCTGCCCCAGACCCTCAAACACAGCCCCTCTCTCAACCGCAGATTTCTGGTTACGCGCCTGATACTAGATGTCTGCTGCTTATATTTCCAAGTTTTAGAATCTTGCAATGAGAAGTTAATATGAGCTAGCCAAATAACTACCGCTATCTACAGGAATGAAGTATTACCGCTACCTTTCAAATATAACCTTTTGCAGCCTACTCAGCATTATGAAGGATGACACCACGAAATTCCGCCCCGGCTGTCACCATTCGTAGCGACGCCACTGATGACTGAAACGGTTAATAATATTCAATCTAACTTTATCCTAGGAGATAGAAGCAGAAAGTCGGATTTAAAAAGCATTATGTCCATTAAACTTTAATGATATTATTATTCAAGACTACGATTTGCAACAGCCTTTGGTACATTTTTCCAGGGACGCTGTGGTCGCAGTGGTAGGTGGTATAGGGCCTGATTGAGGCGGTAAGTGGCGTCAACCTGTAAGACTATTTCCACTTTTTTTTTTGGTTGAAAAATCAAGCTGATCGAACTACATTAACATAAGCTTTTAGATTTAGTTAATCTCCTTGAAAGGTTGAACAACAGAACAATCTTAATTCAATTTAGTTTTTTTTTAGTAAATCGCATTGATTTAGTAAATAGCAGTGATTTTATTTTTTTAGTAAATTGCAGTGATTTTAATTTTTTAGTAAATCGCAGCTAGGTTAAATTTTTTTTCAGATGTAGCTCGGCTGCCAACTTAGCGTCAAATATATGCAATAATGACATATGTGAGAGTCCTAGTTGCAAATGTGAGCCATTCTGCGAGCACGAGGATGGCTTTTACTGCATCAATAAGAACGGAAATACCGGAAAGTTTTGTAATACCAGTAAGTGTTTGGGAAAGGAAGTTATTTAGAAGTGCAACCGCTTGTTGAGTATCGATAGGCAGATTCAGACACACAACTTAGGCTTTTTTAAGAGACGAAGAAGCTTGTGCAAAAAGTTGAGTAGCAGTATGCTTTGGAAGTAGAGAGTAGATTGAATTTTTGTAAAAATTTGGTAAAGAAATTATTGTCTGAATTGAAATTGACTGCACTGTGGTTGTTTCGAGATCTACACACAAAATTGTCCCACATGAGACTGGCAGCTATGTTTTTCACTTTGAGCTAATAATATTTCATTTGCTTAAGCGTTGGATTATCATTTCTTGTGGTTTTATGCCCGATGTAGTCCAGGCTGCATCATATCATTGCATATTTAGATTTTTATTTAATGTAGTTTTCCCATTTGTTATTAAATGTAAAGCCTCATAACCGAATTAGGCTAAAAAATCTAAAATAGTATAATATGGTGAGAATGTATAGAAGCTATGCCAAACATTTTTGAATGATATCTTGCAGTAGCATATTGTAAATATCAATTATTTGTGGGGGGGGGGAGAAATTTAGCCTAATTTTGTTAAAGCTTTTGTTTTGCCTGAAAATTAAAAACTGGGTATCTCAACCAAGTATAGCAATACTTTTTTCAGTCTCAAAACCCTCAACCAGTTGAACTAAATTATTCTCTGTTTCTTCTTAGTCTGATTTTTTTTTGTAAGTTGTAACTCTGTCAAAAAAGAACTCAGGAAGTAACTAGGATTAAAAACATTTGGGTTCGTCGATGCTTCCTGGCTTGAATAGACTAACCGTAATTTTTTTGTATGTGGGTTTGTTTTGTATGCGTTCATATTGCTCAGGCGGTGAAATAAACTGTTTTGTACCCTCCTTATTGACCACACAAAAGTAAATGAATGAAAAACAAGTCTAGATAATCCTTGAAAGTTAAATACATAGTTTCAAGAAATCGAAATGTTAAATTTAGCTTCTCCCGAGTTGCGATGTTCAGCAAAGCAAATTGAGCTTGTATTTTCCGAGGATTTTTCGTCCGCATACAAGTTGCAAATTGGTGGTGCGATTCTTTCCCGGGCACGTAATAACTATATTAATACGGAAGAATTAGATTGTCAAGGTAATTACGCTTTAGTAACTTGGTTTTGTAGATTTAATATTTTTTAAATTTTTCTTTACGTTGCTCTAAATAAAAAGTTGCGCTTTATTATTTCATTTGTAAGCCAAAAGTTTAATTTTATATATTCTGTTTAAAATCAACCAAATGATTAGCTTTTTTTTCTGTTTGAAAAAAATTTTTTATGTCGTATAAACAGATGCGGGATTCCTCCAAATAAGTAGAGGCAGATCCTCCAAGTCGGTGCGGAATCCTTCAAGCGCGAAGTAGTCCATGCAATGAAAAATTTGTGGATGGTCCCACAGTTAGTGTCTAACGCTGTCCGGAAACTGGAGGATAAATATACAATACAACAAAATCCTATAAAACAACCAAATTTAGAGTTCGTTCATTATCTCTATCATCAAAGCAACATTTTGCTTTTATGATACGTAACCTAATTCAATTTTTGAGAGAGGCTAAAACCATGGACATATAATTAAGTGATTTCCAAACCAGGAGTGTTCAAACCAAAATATTGATGAGCGTAAATCAAATTCAGTAAATGAATATTTATATTTTTGAAACACTTCCCAAGTGCTCTTGTCTTGAACCCACGAAACTAAATTTAACTTGCATCACCAGTATTTTGTTTGTCCATAGCAACTAAAGAATTTTTGCCTAATCATAAATATTTAAGTTTCGGATCAGGGGCGTATTTAGGGGGGGGGCATTGTGCCATGGCCTCCCCTTTGGATCGCCAGTAATGTATGAATACCTCAGAATAGTACGCAAAATTGAGTCATACCCCCCTCTTTGGAATTTGGGCAGAAAATCTGAGCTGAACAGAACAGAACACTTTATTTTTGTTGCCAATAAAAATACCAAAATAACACAGAATTGCACAATGATAAACAGCTACGGGAGGCTGCGAAGGGACCAATGGTCTTCAAGTCAAGCAGCAACCCAGGCAAATATCTTAATTAAGTTCAACATATTACAGTGAATATTAATTTGTATAACTAAATATTTGATAATAAAAAGAAATGACAGCAGACCAGGCCCGGAGCCAGGATAGCGTGACTGGGGGGGGGGAGGGGGAGCAGAAATAAATTTTGGGGGGGCACGAGAAGTTTATTTTGAGTGAATTCGAGAGGGGCACGAGGGCACGAAAAATTTATCCCAGTCTGGATCAAATAAACAAGGTGAGGAGCAAAAAGTCAAAGGGATTTTTCGGCCGAGATCGGAAATTCAAGCGGTTTTTCCGGCCGAAATCAGGTGATCTCCAAAAAAAAAAAGGTCTTCACTGAAATTGCAAGGGATTTTCCGGCCGAAATCGGAAATTCAAGCGGTTTTTCCGCCCCAAAACAGGTGTTTTCCAAAAAAAAAGGTCTTCATCCCAAAAACGTCACAAAATCTGGTGTCAGTCCACAAAAAACACTAATTTGGACCTCGATTTGCGCTCCAGAAGCCCTGAGCCTGTTAATTTCTTCGGGGCACAGTCCTCGCTTGGGGGGCACAATTTTCGTTTGGGGGGGCACAAGCAGTCAGTTGGGGGGGCACGGCCCCGGTATGCCCCCCCGTGGCGCCGGGTCTGCAGCAGACTGTTATGATACGCAATAGTAAATTTAGTTCTTGTATTTACTAAGAAGAAACTTTTTGTAAGACTCTTTAAACTTTGAGTAAGGTGCATTTTTAAGATCAAATGGAATGTTGTTCCATATTTTAGCTCCAATGTATTTTATGGAGTGTTGGGTTTTTGAACTCATAAATCGCGGTAAAAAAATGTCATTGCTAGAGCTGTGGCGGGTAGAATAGGATGAAACATTAGATGAATAGGCAAAATAATGATTAAAATTAAGAGGTAATTTGCTATGAGTAAACTGATACATTAATTTTGCAATTTCAAAGTTGTACATGTCTTCAAGTTTTAAAATTTTATATTTATAATATTGTGGCGTTATTCTACCTCTAATTTTAGTGTCAGAAATAATTCTTAAGGCTTTGTTTTGTAACCTTTTTAACTTTATTAAATAGCTTTTATATGTTGCACCCCACAATGGCAACGCATAATGCAAATGAGTATGTACGAGAGAATAATACAAAATTATTAAAGTATTGCATGGAAGATAGTAGCTCAGTTTAGCAAGAACGCCAACAGAACGTGCAATCTTCTTTTCCAAAACTATAATATGAGGCTTAAACGATAAGTGTTCATCGACAAAAATTCCCAAATATTTTGCTGATTTCGAAGGTTGTACAATTTGATTATCAAAGTTTAAAGTAAGCGAGGTTGTGGATTTTCTTGTCTTGGTCTTTACCTTAATCTGTCTGAGTAAAGACCTTTTTTTTTGGTCTTCATCTTTCTCATCTGGTTTTTATCTCCTTGTCCAAATTCCTCTTACGCGCCTGCGCCCCCCCCCCTCCCCCGTTTCGAAAATCCTGAGTGCGCCACTGTTTCATATGATAGTGTTCAATTTTGAAAGAGAAAAGTTAAGATTTGTTTTTTATGCAGTACACTTGACTGAGGGTCACTTCGCAATATCTGTTCTCTTTCCCTTTGCACACTGCGGTTTTGTCGAGACCAATGGTTCTGGCAGTTACGTGTTTACAAGCATTTTGTGGATTGATATTCACTCAGTCGATAGTAGAATGTATCCACTTCTTGATGTTTCTTGCCATTTTGATTTTGATTATGGGATAAACTTCAAACCGGTGTAAGTCCTTAATTGCGCAACATTTGCTTGATTGTTTAGCAAATAATTGTCAATTGTTTAGTGCTTTGTGTTCAGCAATATTATAGAGTTGATTCTTCCCATCATTTTTTATTCCACCACGTCGTATGCTTGCTACTGCACCAACCGAAGTTTTTCTAAATAGTTGCTATTTTGTGTTAAATTGTGCAATATATTCTAGCTACTTAAAATAGTTTTTGTCTTATAAAAAATTTTTAGTTGTGTAGTGTACCACTGTTCAGAGTTTCAAGATAGTATATTTTATTAAATTGATGTTTCTGCTAAACACTGCAGTCTTTCAATTGTGCGAGGACTCTCCCACCCTCTCAAAACCCATTAAATTATTACATCAGAGTACTAACAACAAGACCTCTTGGCCACAACATTCCTAGAAAAGCTTGGATGCAATTGATTTGTTTTCGCACTGGAGTTGATTGTTTTTCCTCCAATATGCTGAAAATGGGACTCGCCAATTCAAACACTTGTGTATGCGGTGCGATACAGACCGGACAGCCCATTATGGAACAGTGTTCAATCTTGCGACGGCCATGCTGCCTATTAGTCCGGTAGAAATACGACATCAAATACATACATCAAAACCCGGAAAAATTTATAATAAGCTGAAATTTGGCGCGATGAGTCAGAACCATGTCCTGAGCCACCAAAATAAAAATACCCATGTTTTGATTGTGGGACTTCCCACTTTTTCGGCCTTTAAAGTCTGCCATCTAGTGTCGAAGAGCATGTGTTATCGAACAGCCAATCCAACAGTTGTAGAAGTGACAAGTTTTGAATAATGGTTGGTTTTCAAGTGCAGGTATAAAAAATTTACCTTGAAATTGATGACGTCATTGTTGGTGACGTCATTGCCAAGGTTTTTGAAAAAATGACGTATTGATGGCTCGAATTGTAAATGAGAGTTATAGGTTTTTGGTTCCAAACCAAAAATTACTTAAATCAAAGTGATGACGTCACAAACGTTTTTGATGACGTCATCTGTGAAGAGTTTTGATCGTAAATTTTAAAAAGAGTGTTTGACCAAACGAAATATTGCAACGCTTTGGGAATATCATTATCATTCGAGTTTCTAAGGCATCTTCAAGTCCTTGGCAGAGGTCTTGCCTCATCCTCCTATATGCAATGATTTTAAAAAGTAATAATTAGCGTAATTATATTGTCGCGATCGTTGATACTTGGCTAGAGTACAACCTTTAATCCCTAGAATTGCCCACGTCGGCTGGGAATAGAGAACGACTGAGATGTTAATTGACGAATCAAAAATGGCGGTTGACAGTTCCTTTAGCTTCTTGAATCTCAGAAGGCAGCACACCAATCTTAAATTAAAACTTCTATTGAAGATTAAAACACAAATCAACTAACTGAGCAAAATCGCTCCACTCACACCTCTTACTACACGGCTATACAAGCCAACCCCAGATACACAAACTCGGCTTAACTGCCTACGAAACTAATACCTCAAAATCATCCACTTTCAGAATATTAGAATAATCGAATGAAAAACAACCCGCCAATTTATAATACTAAGGTAAAAGCTATCGAATTATCCCAGAACAATCCATGATACGTCACAATAGAAAAAATATACGCGATTACGAAAACACAACAGTAGCATAATTGTGACGTCACAAACTTCAAGTCTAAATATAGCAATTAAGACATGTAAACAACTAATTATTCCGGTGACTAATAGAAGACAGTAGAAAATACTAGAAAGGAATTATCCAGAATATCCCGAATATTCTAAATAAAAAAAAGTGACAAAAGCGGTAAATCAGTCACGTACGCATTAAAATACAGCAAATAATTATATATCAGGCATTCAAAATTATTATTCGTGACATATATGTAAGTTGATCCGAATATGTGCGGAGCACGATATTATAACCGAAAGGAAAAAAATTTCTACCGCTTTGCAATGCCTGACAATATTAATATCTTACGCATAATAATGTCCGACCATATTTTTATCAATTATTATTTTGCGTATTTGCGATATTATTGCAATGTCTGAGAATACTATTATCTTAATATGTGGTATCCACGCTAAGATTTGACAATTTGCAGCCATAATAATTTTTTTGATCGTTCCTCAAGCTTGCATCTTAAACTAAAATTGCAGCTCGAGTCATAAGATGCACAGAGCTCGAAACAGCGCTGTCCAGCTCTGTGCATCTAATGACTCGAGCTGCTTTGTAGCTGCAGGGTTGGTGGTTGATCTGGCCACCTAACTGCCAGTGGAAGTCGTTATGATTTCCCAGGAACCGACCACGAAGGACGTCAAACTTGTCGGTTAAAATTGCAGATTAACTTTAACTGTGTGTGGGAGCTTTTTGATAAACATTCAAGGACTTTCTTGATTAAACTGCGAAATGCATTATTTTATTATAATCCCTTATTGCCAGTGGAGGGCAAAATTACTGTATAAAAGTCAAAACACTACGTCACCCAAAATTACTGTAAAAAAGTAATAAAATAACCTGTTCGTTACTTCTCCGAAAAAGTAATCAGTAATTTGTCGTTACAAATTACTTTGAATAATTCAGCCAAAATGACAATAGTCTACTCTACATCACTATTTCTAATGGCGCTAAACAAAAAAAAAAACTAGATTTCGTCCGTGATTTAAGTATTATTATAAAGTTATAGCTTTTGTTATGCTGCCTCTTCGATATGGCTCAGTATTCGCCAATATTATTTTGATTACTGTATTGCGTCTGTGCATCGATCCCATGGTCTGAGTGAGTACAGAATTGTTTTAAAACTAAGCGGGTTTCGAATTTCGGGTTTTTTGTTTCTGCGGTCAACGAAAACGTTTGTGACGTCATCACTTTGATTTAAGTAATTTTTGGTTTGGAACCAAAAACCTATAACTCTCATTTACAATTCGAGCCATCAATGCGTCATTTTTTCAAAAACCTTGGCAATGACGTCACCAACAATGACGTCATCAATTTCAAGGTAAATTTTTTATACCTGCACTTGAAAACCAACTATTATTCAAAACTTGTCACTTCTACAACTGTTGGATTGGCTGTTCAATAATAAATGCTCTTCGACACTAGATGGCAGACTTTAAAGGCCGAAAAAGTGGGAAGTCCCACAATCAAAACATGGGGATTTTTATTTTGGTGGCTCAGGACATGGTCTTGAGTCATCGTGCCAAATTTCAGCTTATTATAAATTTTTTCCGGGTAAAAGCTATTTCTACCGAACTACATGTGATACCACTAAACCGAGCCTGGCTCGAAACCTGCATGGACTCTCATTCTCATGTGGCACCGTTTACGAAAGAGGAACTGCACTGCTTATGTTTTTGTTGATTTATAGATTAGGCCAAAGTCTATATTCTACTTCAATCGAAAATGAAATTGAAATAAGCCTGTGCGAAATTTCTGCTTGTTTTGAAAAATGCACCAAATCAAATATTATCGTTAAAGGCGCTATTTACCGTTTCAATGAGCCGGTATATTTCTCTCTTGCGTGGAACTTTAGCGAGATCATTCACGATTTCGTATATATTGAAGAAATATTTTTGTCTTGTGACCAATACAACCCAATGCAACGTATTCTAATGTATAGAGACGGGTAAGTTGGGAATATCTTTGCTGTAAATATTGTGGTTGTGGAAGAATGTTACTCAAAAACGATCGCCGACTAATATAACGCCATTATTGTACAACCGATATTACGCCATTATTTGTTTGTCTTGCTGTACAAATGCACAGTTAAAATTACGCCATCTTTAAGCAACCGATAGTACGCCATTAGTTGTTTATCTTCCATACTGTATACTGAAAAATGATAAATGCGTAGTTAAATTATTCGAAATGGCAGCTTGAGTCTGTTGCATATGTGTTCTTAACTGAAGTTGTGTTTTAGGAGACTGTGATAGTTCTTACAGTTTTCCATCGACCTAGATTTTTTTGCCTACCTAAATAAGATAAATTTTTTATTTTGAGAAATTTTGATTTGATTCGACGAGTAATTGAATTTATTATTTCATCAATAGACGCTCTTGGATAAACTGTAAAAACCCTGTATTGCTACAAGTACTGAAAATTTACTGGTATGTGTTCTGGCTTCTACAAAACTAATTGAAACCTTTGTTGATGCTCAGACAAAAAACTTTCATTGGACGTGAAGTAACCAAGATGCGATGTCATTGAAAATGACAACTTGCGAAAGGTCGCAATCTTAGCGAGCTGTTGCTCAAATTCACTTGGACAAAATTGTTGGTGAATGGTCCACTAATTTTGAGCAAGTGGCGTAAGCGACCACACGCGAAGGTTGTCAGATTTGGCCTTTGCTTTGCGTCCTGTGTAAACGCACCTTTAAGGTTAATTTTCGTGAGATTACTTTGACATTTTACAGATGTCCTGTTGATGTCAATCATCATTCTTCTTTTGGTCAAAGTACAGGTCTTGCTTGCTTAGCAATTCGTATTCCAAATGTCGTAACATGCGTGAGGAATTACTTTCATATCAGATTGCAACTGTGTCCTAACGAACAGCTGGGCCATTCGGTAACGTATATCATTAATATCTTTTATACTCTTCAATTAACGGTTTAGTTTTGTTTATACAGTAAAGGGTTTTATTGAAAAACCTTACGCCATCGTTCTGGCTCCATTTGCCTATTCATTTTCGGGAAAGCAAAATGCTATTAATCAAAGCGCACGAATCGCATATCTCGATCGTTTTTGAAGTTTTGTTGCACGTTGAATTTTGGTTGCCTGTCTCATACTACTGAGATAGAATACTTAACTTGTCTCTTTTTTGTCTCAATAAAAGTAAGTTGTGGAGCGGATATAGTTTGCCGAGTTCTTTTGGCCAAAAAGCATTTAAAAGATTGGATCAAGCTTTTTCCGCCTGTATCAAGGGTCGGCAACATACCCAGCACGCGACCTTTTTTCTTTTTTTAATGATAGATATGCAGCAATAAACCGCCGAAATGATTCTTACTTCATTTTTTGTTCTACACCATCACTTCGGCGGAAAAAAAGCCTGACTTTCTGGCGAAGACCTTTTTCTTTTTTTGGTCTTCCCCATCGATTCGGCCAAAAGGCTTGAATTTCTGGCGAAGACCTTTCTTTTTTGGTCCGCTAGAATGGTGGCGGCCCGCTGGAACCTTGTTAGGACTGAATGTGGCCCACTAGTTCAAAAGGTTGTCGACCCCTGGTCTATATCTTCGTTTACCAATTGTAGTGAATCGCCAGATGGTTTACCATATGACCATTATTATGAATGCAAAAATAAATTTGAAGTTTTTGGTTTAACACGATCGGGAATCGAACCTTATTTACAACTTCAGCTTCCGGTCTTATAGCTACTAAGCTGACTGATCAAATTAGCCTTCATAACTTTCAGGTGTGCTCAAACGGGGGACACTATTGGTATTGCCAAGATGATCCAGATTCATTAAGTGATGAGAACCGTATTTCACTTTACCATGTACTTGGCCCGATATTTATCTTCGATTCTTACATCAAATCTACAGTGGCTTGGAAATCAGATTATGGCTATTCTGTTATCGTGGAAAATCAAACCTGAAATCAAGCAAACTTTTTTCTTGAACATATCTTACATTAAGGAAGAATTCACTTATTGTTTGAGTTCCCTACCTACAGCGGACGGCAAGCAGGGCATCATTCGCTCCGTGCTTCGATGTTTAGGGGTGAAGGAGGTTCCGGAGGCGTAATTTTAAAGTGCACCCTTTTTTTGCACTTCAGTTTACTATCTCACTGGCTGGCACTGCTGCCCGAACCTTAAGTATAAAAGAGTGCATCGCGAGCCAAATTCAAGGGCGAGACTTCCCAGACGCGCGTCTTACCACAACACCACAGAGGCGATGCTGTCGAATCGTCAAAGTCTTATTTTACTGGAATTAATGAGAAAAAAAGCAATAGATTGTAAGTATAAGGGTACACTTTGTTAAAATGTGCCCAGGACAGCGGAAACCTTCTTCAGGCTTAAAGGGGCATTGCACCCTAATTTTAGAATTTTAACACTATATATATAAAAAATAATTGATTGCTAATGTTTTTGTTCCGTTTTGTTATTGTTTGATGTTGAATAGCGTGAACGAAAAAGATTTTGAATTCAAGGGAAAAAATTCGGTTGTGTCAACATGGCAGCATCAAATTTGCATACGTGCTTTCAAACCGACTAAGCTATCTGGTAGGTCCCGGGATTAGGATGTGTTTTTGCCGGTTTCTGGTATGGCTTAGGCGAAAAAGATGTGTTTTTAAGGTAAAATTAGGCTCATTGATTTGAATTTTTTTCTTTTTGCAAAGATACTCAATTTGGTGCGCTTAGAAAAAAACTTGAAAAATATACCTAGGTTGGTCAAATAATATTCACAATTTTGACCTATGTCTACTAGGCCTCAGTAGTGTTGTTCATCATTATCACATGTTGGATCCCGTATTGTCCCCGTCGACAGGGTTGGTCGGATTTCGTATGGTCATTGTCTTTACCACACCTTGCCATTTTGTTCGATCCCACGCATTTTTCCTCTTTTTCCACTCACACCTTGCCTCTTTCTCTACTCCGTTTTTCTTCGTCTCATTCTCTACTTGCTTTTTCCACGTTTGTTTCGGTCTTCTACTACCGTTCATTTTAAATTTCAAAGCCTTCACTATCGCATTTTCATCTTCTTTCCTCAAAATATGGCCGAACCACCGCATACTACTTGCTTTAACTATCCTATCTAAAGATTCCTTTATGCCCAACATGTCCATCAACTCCTCGCTGTTGCTTCGATCTAATAGCTTCTGCTTCACACCACACATCGCTCTTTCTGTTCTTCTTAAAATTGCCATATCTTTTTCTCTCAAGCACCGTGTTTCTCTTCCGTACAACACAGCTGATCTTACACCACTTTTGTAAACCTTCCCTTTTTATCTATAAAGAAAGCCTTCTGTGTTTGAGTATTTCGTAGCATTCCCTGAATTTCATCCATCCAATTCTTGTTCTAGCTGTTATCGCTGTTCTGCACCCACCAGTTGCATTCAATCTGTTACCGAGATAAGAGAACTTGCTTACAGTTTCCACAACATCACGAAGTATTTCATCTGGTCCCTTGAAGTTCTTTACCATGCTTCTACGTTTCTTGCAATCCAATTTTTTTTCAAATAAACTGCAACTTTCTTCTTGCCCGTGAATTTTGCGTGGACCCACTTAATTACCACATGATGTACATTACACCAAGTTAGATATAATTCTTGTTCGACACACGCTACAAGGATCAATCTTGCTGTCGAACGTTTCTTTCTCTATCCCACTCATTGTCAACTTTGTCTTTCCAAGATTAACTCTCATCCCTTTCCTTTTAAATTTGTTCTTTAGAAATATTAGAGTAAAGCCCGCCAGAAAATCGAAGAGCCTCTAGGCTAGACTCTACATCTTTTTAAAATCAACTGGTAGGCTAGTAGTTTGACTGCAGCTGTCGAACGCAGAGGCTTCGTATAGGTACCAGCTGATAACCGTAGCAAACCTTTACGAAAAATGTTAGCTAAAATGCTTTGCATTGAAGTTTGCTATTACATAATTACATGAAATACTAACTGGCCTTCCGACTTTTAAGCAAGAAATCATTGCGCAATAATTGCGTTGTACGTACTGGCTTACTAAAAACTGGAATCCTAGCCAAAGTTCTCGTCAGCTGCATTGCTTCAACATGCAATCATTTCTTCGGACAAGTTATCTATAGTAAACAATAGGCTACTTCGCCAAAACCACTTAAACTTTATCTTGATTTCAAATAATTTGCTAGCTTTTGGAGGCCAAAGCGCTTTAGGAAAACATTTAACCAGTTTGAATTGAAACAGAAGTTGTTCACTAATTCGTTTGCCTCTACTTTCGGCACTCACCTATAGCTCCAAGAAGCCCGGCACTGCGCAAGACTCAAAATTCGTATAGAAGATATTTGCAAAACTGAGTTATTGCGCAATTTGAAACAAGATGGGCAAGGTTTGGATTGTAAGAGGAAAGCACGAAATTTTTTCCCGAAAAGAATTGTAATGGGGTCATGTTTGTAAACTTACTTTTCACGATTTTTCCTCGTTTTTTTTTTAAATAGGGTTCAAAGCCTTTAAATTAAAGAAAATAAAACGAAAATAGAGAATATTCATTCGAGCAATTTTCATTATTAACTTTTTTGAGGGTTTGGATAGGGTTACTTTTGGGATAGGATATGCGTTCTTGTAGTTGTAACCATAGCAACTATGCTTTTTTAATATCATCGCTGCTTCCACACGAGCGACACTTAAACGTTGATTCGAAAATTTTGTAAATGGCAGGATTGCTTACAAGTTTCAGAAAAAGGAAATGCAAATATCTTTGGTTGTAGAAGTCAAAGAATTCTGAAACGTCCTTAAAAAAACTATGTAACATCCGGGTCTACAACCTAATTAACCAACTAATCTTCGGGTATTGATCAGATTAAACTTTCACTCGGGGCTACGTTGGAGTGTGATGCTACAACTACAATTTTGATTTGTGCGGTAATGAGTTCAAATTATACCTCGGTGCCCTGCAGCGTCATCCCATGTCAGAAGGACTCGTCCCGATTGCGGTTAGCCGGCTAGACTGCGCAGCTTATACCATGTTATGGTCAGTTGACTTATTACTCCATTGATTTCGTATAATATTCTTATTTGTGGTTCCGTGATTGACTGTAGCGGACGACGCTACAGCCCCTTTAACTATTAATGAGTATGAACGGGTGATTTTGTGATAATTTGCCTCGGAAGGAGTAGGCCGAAGATTTTATACATCAAACGCCGGTTGCCGTACCCTGTATACTATACTTTTTATTTCGTTTAAAAAAGAATTAAGCTCTGCAAAATGAAGCACTCATTTCCAAAAGGTTTCATAACCAAGGATGGCAGTACGGCACGTTTAGATTTTGCGTACTTCGTACCTCGCACCTTGAACCGTACCGTACCAGCGTACCGTACTTACGTACCGTTTTGCCATCCTTGTTTTTAACTACTCTCAACTTAAACTGTCTTTAAAATCACTAGCCTATATATTAGCAATCTCAATGCAGACATTTAGCGTCGTTTCAGCTGTTTTTTTGCCTCCATATACAAAAAGCCGACGCAATGTGCGAAAAGTCTGGAATTTTTAATTCAAAGAGTGTACCAACGTACCGTACCCGTACCTTTAAAAAAAGGCGTACCGTACCCATACCATTACAGAAAAAGCGTACCGTACTTCTTAGCAAAAATTGAGGTGTACCGTACCGTACTGCCATCCTTGTTCATAACTTCTTTATTCACGCTGAAACGAAATCCACAGATTTCTTTTCGTTTTATTCTTCAGTAAGCAACAGAATTAGTTGATGAGTAAGCTAAATTTTCATCTTGGGCCATCTCGTAAGGTCGAAAATGAAACAAATATGCTAGAACTTTAGTGTGAAATTTTTTTACTGATTAGCAAACGGAGAAAATTTTCAAAACTAACTAATTAATTTGCAGCTGCAAGCAGCAATGCTATTCTAAAACAGTTATTTCGTTGTTTTCTATTTCTTTTTGGTTTCAGTGCTATAAACTGTATTACATTGCAATTATTTATTCATTTTCATGAAATGCACAAATAAAGCAGCTGTAATTGGCTATTTTGTAACACTTTTGACAGAATTTTTATGTCAACTTAGTACCAGCAGGGCCAATTACGTATCTGACTATGCAACTGAGCATGAGCAGAATGACTTAATTTTTTTACAGCGCGTATTTAAGTTTCGTGTTGCATCATACCGTAGCCTACAGTACAAGTAGAATATTTACATTTTTTATGTCCCTCGTCAACCATAAAACATTTGACACTGTATCATCCTCCAAATGCGACAAGCAGTCGTAACACTTGCTCCGTCGAAGCAGTTTTGATATTTTTTCTAGCCCCCGTTGCTGAGCTTTGAAACTTAATTTTGGGGTACTGGACTGCAGGTGGTTTGAACCGGTTAGTGGTCGAGTAGATAGAGCGTCTGCTACTGAAGCGGTAGACCAGGGTTTGATTCCCGGTCAGGTAAAACTAAAGGCTATCAAAATCGGTATTTACAGCTTTCCAGCAATGAAAGGGATAGTGTGAAGCCTCCACCATGTGTGGTAGTTACTAGACAGATGGGCAGGTGGCAGCTTGGCTCGAAGGCCGAAAGATCCCTTCGCTGAATCCTTGCTGATGCAACTTCATAAATAAATATGTGATTACAATTCGTTGGTCCGAAAGGTGCAGTATGGTATTTGATTGTTTTTCAAAGCAAACATTGACTTATTGAAAGGAGTATTGTTTTTTGATGTGATCATGAAATGTACAATGCATACTGGCTAGCGAAAAAACAAATAAAATTTGTAGCGTTATAAACTGTAGCCTTGTTTTCATTGCGATCATTCATTTCATTGCTTGTTTTTCATTGCGATCAAAGTTATCGCAAATATCCAGTTTCTAAGAATTACGATTACAATCTTCTTTCTTCTCTCCAGCAATAATAGCAACACAACACCGCAATCAACACCACAACTATAGGGATCACGATAGCAGCAATTAGGACTCCAGTGTTACTTGACACACATTGAAGTTTTTCGTCAATTACAAGTTCGCCATCAGCAACCTGGTTAATTTTTTTGTCATAAGCAAACATGTAAGGCGGCGTATAAAAGCCAGTGACGTAGCTGGGAGTAACTTATGGTATTCGCGCCGCGGCAGGCAGGCCTTTGGGGATCTACTTTTATCAAATTTGTAATCCCGTAACCGAAGAAAAGACAGTCGGGATTGTCAAGATCAAGACCTCTTGTAGTCTACGTTCATTTTTGTTTGCTCAATTAAGTCCCTGGAGTGAAATATCCCCCCACGGGCGCAAGGATATCTTTCTACGTCACTTAACAAGACTGAAAAGTAAATTTCTAGGGAGTAGACCTTGTGCCTTGTTTTTTTTTCTAAGTCAATAAATCTATTAATAACACTGAAGGTTCATGATTTATTTTCTGAAGACCTAATTCATCGACATGTTTGTCGTTCAACAACGATTTATGCTTATTTGCACAGCCAAAGCACAACTATCATTAAAAAATGCAAAAATTACTTAGGCAGTGAGGGCAGAGATTCTTAACTTAAGCTAAAGTAAATACCTGCGCCCTGAAGTCAAGGATATTTAGTTCTAAATATCCCTACCTGAAGTCATATAATAGCTTTGGCATAACCTACCCTGACTGTAATTTTTCGGTTTTTAAATTTATTCCACAGCAAGATTTCAATGTTGCATCTAATTATATTTTCTTCGATTAGATTTACTAGGCATGGAACTACTTCGAGTGAATTTTCTGGAATTAGCGACACGTTGTAATCAGAATTGATTTGAAACTCATCTAGATAGAAATTTTGCCCCTAAATATCAGTAATGATTGTTTAGTATGTCTCTCCATGATACTGCATACTAACACAAACACTGTAAAGCAGCACTGTTTTTCAATGTCAATGTTAAAAGTTAGAAATAAAATCACTTTATAAGCCGGCTATATTTATTCTAGTGAGGAAGACACCCACCAGTTCAAGCTACTCAAGAAACCAATTTTAGTAGTTTTCCTGCTTAATCCTTAGCAGTTTTCTACTTTTTATAGTAGTTGAATTTTCTCTTAATGCGAAGCGTGTAAACATTGTACGTTTAATGTGTTAGTACTACTCCCTGTCTTTTGCCGCTTACAGTAGGTTTTTTCGAGCGTGTAGCGGCGACACAAAAAAAATCTAAGAAACAATCCGATTAAAGAAGAGTTTTCATTCTACGTAGTTTGCTAATAATGATACAGGACGAACACCACCAAACCTTTAAATTTTTTTGAAGTGTTTTGCATTTACGTTCTAATTTAAACATCGCTTTTCCCCTTGGAATCAAAACATCAATATAGTAACCAAATTCAGCTTAAAGGCCAACTGAAGCGAAAATAGGTGCGTTTTTACACTACGGGGCTATTATCTAGCAGCACACTAAAAAAAATTCGGTTTTGAAAGGTGCTGTCAGTCGCGAGAAAACAGAAAAAAACCAATCGAGCGGAAACGCTTCTGATTGGCTGAGCGTTGCGTGACGTGCTTGGACAAATGGGAAAGCTTGAGCTCAGATAGTTTTGTACAGGTTAAGCATAGCAGCAGCTATGCTAGTTCGCTTTCGTTCGCCGTTTTTACGATATTTGGAGAAAATTAGGCCAGCCTGTGAAGAAATACAGACAAGTAAGAGTTACTTGTGCAGTTTAGCCGTATAACACAGAGATATAAATCGGTTACCATTGCCATCGGTCAATGTTTGGTCTAGGCTATTAGTCAACCAGTGGTTTCAGCAGTTTGCAGCGCACTGTGATACCGGTGGTCAATAGTAGATCTATACTCTGCCGTGGTGTACAGCTAGGCCTCTTTATATCATAAATTGTCATAGTCAGAAAGTAGCCCACCGAGCTGTTGTCAGTAGCCTGATTCACAGCTGACAAATAAGTAGGTAGCACAGGTGTACTGGTTCAGTGGTAAGATACTGCTATCGGTGCTGCTAATTAAGCTACTAAGACTGCATGGCTACCGATACCGTAATATTATTTGCATTTTATTCACCGAGTTGCCTTGGTCACGAGACAGTGAAGGAATCTTTTAGTCTTCTAGTCTTTAGGAATCTTTTAGTTAAATATGATGATGATGATGATGATCTTCGAGTCAAGCTGCCTCCTGCCCATCCACCACACATGGCTGAGGCTTCACACCGTTTCATTAATTGCTGAACGTCAAAGAAAAAAGCTGTGAATACCAATTTTTATAGTCTTTGGTTCAACCCTACCAGAAATCGAACCCGAGTCTACCATTTCTGTGGCAGGCTATCCACTCAACAACTACATTATGAACTGATCGATTAAAGTGCACTGGTTTGATGTACTGGCACCAATACCATAGACAGTGCAATAGCGTACCGGTAATCACTACAGCACAGAAATAGCTTGCTATAGGATTAGATGAGTTTATTATTATGTATGAAAAATTTCATAACAATTTTTGAAAATTTTAGAGGGTTGGAAGTGTTGTTTAATAAAATCAAAGACAAATCGATATTGATAATTTGCACTAAAAGCTAAGAGTTATCGATATCAGAAACAAAAAGCATAGACTAAAGACTAGTTATCGATGCCAAAATGCCAATCAATTGTTTTTTATTTTTTATTATGATGCACTAAAATTTTTGCTAAATTGATGTTAAATAAACTTGTGAGTGGAAAAACTATTAATCCCGTAAGATAAAGGATAAAACAAATACAATTATAGGATAGTTATTTAGAGCACTATAGCATAAAATAAAGGAAGTGGCTATTTTGCCTCTTGAGGCAAACTAGTGCTTTTCCTCTGTTTGGGTTAGGGCTAGGGTTGGGATTAGGGTTAAGATTAGGATTAGAGTTTGGGTTGGGGTTTAACCAATATTTTGCTATATTTAAATCAATATCTTGCAAAATGGAATTTGACATCAATTGTACAATGTACTAAGCTAACTATAGAACTTTTTGCAATCCAGTTGCTAGAGACATTTCACAAGTTTAGCACTTTATTGCTCAATTTTGATTCTATTGCTCAATTATCAGAGGTGGAGCCCTCGAGGACGTCCTTGGCCTCGAGGACGTCCTCGAGGACAGATTTTGAAGTCCTTGGCCTTGGCCTTGGCCTCGAAGGTCAAGTCCTTGGCCTTGGCCTCGAGGCCTCAAGTCCTCGAAAATTGGCCTGTCCTCGGCTCGAGGACAGCACTATTTTTTGGAAAATTAAAATTTTGTGGAGCGGTTGAAAAATTTTTTGGAAAGCGTTTTTTCGTGGAGATCGCTTGAAAAATTTTTGTGAAGACCTTTTTTTTTTTTTTTTTTTTTTTTTGGAGATCGCCTGAAAAATTTTTGTGAAGACCTTTTTTTTTTTTTTTTTTTGGAGAGCACTTGCGCTTTGTGTCCTTGGTCCTTGGCCTTGGCCTCGAGCATTCCTGTCCTTGGCCTCGAGAGTGTCTGTCCTCGGAAAGGCTGTCCTTGGCCTTGGCCTTGGCCTCGAGCCTTGTGTCCTCGACTCCACCTCTGTCAATTATTTTTTAAACAGTGGGTAATATAATGGCCCATCTACCTAAAATGTTTTTAAGTATACAAATTGTTGCTATCATGCACCATAAACAAGAAAACTCAAATTTACGCAAAGTGGGGTCAGAAAAATGGGTTGGTAAGCTACCAGCACTTTCTGACTATGACAATTTATGATATAAAGAGACCTAGCTGTACACCGCGGCTGAGTATAGATCTATTATTGACCACCGGTATCACAGTGCGCTGCAAACTGCTGAAACCACTGGCTGGTCCAACTGTAAAACTGGCTGACTAATAGCCTAGACCAAACATTGACCGATGGCAATGGTAACCGATTTATATCTCTGTGTTATACGGCTAAACTGCACAAGTAACTCTTACTTGTCTGTATTTCTTCACAGGCTGGCTTAATTTTTCCCCAAATCTCGTAAAATAGGCGAACGAAAGCAAACTAGCATAGCTGCTGCTATGCTTAACCTGTACAAAACTATCTGAGCTCAAGCTTTCCCATTTGTCCAAGCACGTCACGCAACGCTCAGCCAATCAGAAGCGTTTCCGCTCGGTTGGTTTTTCTCTGTTTTCTCGCGACTGACAGCACCTTTCAAAACCGAATTTTTTTTAGTGTGTTGCTAGATAATAGCCCCGTAGTGTAAAAACGCATCTATTTTCGCTTCAGTTGGCCTTTAAAATAATTGTCCGAATAAAGCCATTTTGGACTCGTCAAATTTATGCGTTTTTCTTGCAATAACAAGAAAAAAGCAATAGATTACACGTCGCAAAAAAGGAGTGACTATTTCACCGAAAAGTTTTAAGTTAAAGAAATATAAAGAAAACGAGGAATTTTTATCCGCGCATTTTTCATATTCCTATTTTTAGGGGTTAGATTAGGGTTTGGATTAGATTTGAACCAGATCTACTGTGACAAAAAAGCAGATAAAAATTTCCGGAAAGCAGATAAAAAAAAAACAGATAAAAAGTGTCTCTTCCTTGTAAAAATGCATTCTTATTGACAACTTTTACTCACTCGTATTTCTATAGATTCTGTTGTAACACTTGCAGAAGGATTGTTGATAACACACGGAAGAAAATTTACTCGAGTATCAACGATTGGGTTCACTTGATACAATACAAATCCAAAATGAACACCATAGACTTCGTTTATTACCAATTGGAGAGAAAATACGTCACCTGCAACATCACTATAATCGGTTACACATTAAATTAAAATGCTCTCGCCTGCAATTGCAGCATATTTCATTATTATTACTTAGCTAATATAAAGTCAAAAATTACAAATTTACTTAAAGGTATGTAAGATCTTTTTAGCCAAATTTTAAATTTGTCCAATATAAATTACAGTGCAATATCGGTAGTTTTAATAACTAATCAGATACACTTGGAAATGAAGCATTTAGAAAATAACTCCCATCACATTTAATAGCATTGTCAAATGATTTTATGATTCTTTGGAAAAATTTCTTCTATTATACACATTTTTGGGTGAACTTGAACCCACATCTGACTTAAGCAAAAATTCAAATTGGTACCAGTAGCAAAAGTTTAAAGAGTAAATTATCCAAATTGAAAGCCCTTAACACCGTATTTGATCCACCTCAAGTCCAATCTTTAGGCCTCCGACTTAGTACGTAGTATTGTTAAATTCGCTTTTAAAGTTTTATTAGCCCTTCAAATTTTTTGGTCAAGTCTGGCATAAATCTTATTTTGCTTTTGTAATATGGCCCAAAATTAACTGTCTTGCAAATACTTTACAGGCGGACACGTGGAACATGGAAGCTTTTACAGAAGGGCAGCTTCAACTGTACTTTGCTAAATACTCAACGAAAACGGAATGATTTCTATATTTTGTAACAATCGTAATAAAAAGTACCATTGGTAAAGATGTTCACATTTCTTCGTTTCTTTAAAGAGGTTGGGACTTTTGGTAAAACGTATTTCAATGGTGGAATGTTGCAAACTGCTGTCATAGTATCGCTTGAGATAAAACAATTCTGGAAAAAATATATCCAACTTGTATATACTGTATTTTCGACAATTCTTTAGAGTTATATGTCTTGATCGATTTATTTTAGCCAGCTGAATCGATCAGTGGTCGAGTGGATAGAGAGTCTTCTACAAAAACGGTAGACTCGGATTTGAACTCCGGTCGGGTTAAACCAAGACTATAAAAATTAGTATTCACAGATTTCTTGCTTGACGCTCAGCAATAAAGAAGGGACAGTGTTACTCGAAGATCGAAAGGTCTCTTTGCAGTTTCCCGGCCAAAGCAATTAGGTAATTAAAGACGTAATGTTGATTCAAAACTTCGGCAAGCGCTACGCAGGGAAAGATGAGGTAAATTGGCGGGAAGGGCAAGTACGCCATTGCTTTTTGTCAAAAATTAGTAGTCCTGTGGTTACGAGCTTTTACACAACCAATCTCATTGTTCCAACCTACCAGAGGTGGAGTAGAGGACACAAGGTTCGAGACCAAGGACACAAAAAAATCCGAGGCCAAGGACAAGAATGCTCAAGGACACAACGCGGAAGTGACCTCCAAAATAGAAAAAAGGTCTACGCTACAGAAATTCGTAAATTATCCGGAAAATTCAGGCGTTCTCCGAAAAAAAAAAAAGAAAAGTCTTTGCTCCAAAATTTCGTATACTTTTCGAAAAATTCAAGCGTTCTCCAAGTAAAAAGTGTCTTCAAAATTTTTTTTCGCAAGCTCTTGGCGTTCTTTAAGACGAAATAAAATTGGCATGATCTGTGCCCATTTTCAACAAGTCAAAAAATAGTGCTGTTCTCGAGCCGAGGACAGGGCATTTTCGAGAACTTGCAGGCTTCAAGGCCAAGTACTTGACCTTCGAGGCCAAGGACTTCAAATTGTGTCCTCGAGGACTCCACCTCTGCAACCTAATAAGTCAGATAAGTTTCTTCTGAGCAGAGAAAAAAGTTATTTATAAAAAACTGATTTTTAATGATAATTTGGATTTTGAAAAATTTAGTTAAGCATCAGCTTTTGTTGCCTTTGTGAAACATTAAAAAAGTAAGTTTCCAGTCAAAGGTTAGTAAGTGCTTCAGCAAAGAATTTCTATTACTTTAGTGTTCTGAACGTTAACCTTTATACTGCTGTGATGCTATTTCCAATATGGCTACCGAGTGGGGTAAGTTGGTCACTACCATTTGTGACCGATCATATGTCAGGCTAACTTTCCTGGAAACAAATCGTCTTGTTCCAAAAGTTTTTGTCCAAGTTGGGCCCACAGCTTGTGTACTGACAATCCCAGCGATTTATATGTATAGAATGTTAATGAAAAACTGCAAAAGTTTGTGGGAGCTACTAACCGTAGTCATGGCACTGATGAATGTAAATTGACAATGTTTATTGTTTGTGTGCTTTCTTTGCATCTTCTCGAGCCTAGACTAAGTTTGTATAGAACTAGCAATGACATAGTTTTATGTCATTGGAACTAGTGAGTTGAATGCTCACATTTTTTTTTTACGATCTGTGTATGGTTTTAACACTACGTAGAGCCGTGCTGATGCTTCATTAGTTTTTGCCAATTGTAACCTGTCTGAGGCAAAAATTACAAAAACACCATGTAGTTTAATACTGCACGAAAAATGCTGTTTAAACTTTTAGCCCACCATAAATTCTTTAAACGCAGTCGCAGCTACAAGCCTCTGTGCGTTAATCTGGCTCTACAAAACGGCTAGTATAGAAGTACCTGCTGGTGCAATTGACAAAGAAGTGATATGGCCTACTTACACTCATGAACTGGCCAACTTACCCAATCAGTGGGGCATGTTGGTCAGTTTCAGTGGACATTTTTAAGTTAGCTTTGCGAGCAAAGTTGAGAAGATTTCAAAATAAGAAAAATGCCAAAAATGAAAGCCAAAAGATTTGAGATTATGAGGATCTACTTGATTTTCTAATAGCATTTACAATGAGAAAAACATTTATAAATTAAAAAAAAAAAAACGGCCTACTTAACCCACCTTCCCCCACTGCTCTTCATAATTTGCAATATTATAGTCAAAACATTTTAGCAAATTTGGTCATTGTTTCCGCATTCAAAAGTTTGGCATCACAAGGTTACGAAAACGAAAACGCTTCTGTGTTTTATTAGGTTTAAGCCCTAATGCTTTAAAAGTAAAGCTATGAAACCTATAAAAAGTATCTATAAAACACGAAATCTATGAAATTGAAGTTATACTCGTAAGACAAGATAGAGCCTCAAAAACAACTTCTTTCTTCCTAGAACTAGAACAAAGTTAAGGCAAAAGTGTCTATCATACACAGGAACTAAAATTTGGAATAAAATTCCAAGTAGCTTAAAGGAAGTTTTATTCTACAAATTTAAAAAAGCTGTTAAAGCTCATTTTTTATCAACCTATGAAACCGATAAAAGCTAGAATAACAAATTTCTATCAACAATCCATAGTAATTATAGTAAACATAGTTGCATATTTGTGCTTAAGTTCAACAATAACCTATTCTATTGATTGAATGGCGGTGATGGTGCATTCATCTATCATAGTTTTATGCAATACGTCATCTCTCATTTGATGTGCCTCTGAATTATGAGTAATTTCGCAGTTACTGACTGATGTTGATATATTCTGTTATTGGAAATTGTACCGGTACTGATGACATGTTGGCAAACGATACTAAACAAAGAAGGAGTTTTAAAGTTACAATGCTTCTAATGTTACCATGCGTTTTCTTTACATGTTGAGAGTGAGTTTTGTGTATATACTGTACATATCTTGTGGCACTTGTTTTAATTTTGCATAATTTTTTTTTATCATAGAAAGTAGCAGACCGAGAAAGAATAAAACTGCTTTTTTAATCTTTACTTGGTAAGGTGGCAGTAGACTTAGATGACCTTTCGGTATTTCGCTGTCTCCTCACAAAGTGACTAAAAAATATCGCTTTGATTCTGCAAGTTTCTTTGTTGGTTTTGAAGGAATTGCGTGTTTCAGTGCTTTGCTGATAGACGTAGAGAAAGTTGCAGTTTTTTGCGATGCGATGTCACTTGGTAAATGAACAAACATGGTATAGTATGGTATAAAATTTGAACTAATTTTACCGTAATATTTTGATTTCCAGTTTCCAGTTCCACCTTGTTAACACCATCAAGATGGCTTAGTAACAATGCAATCTTTCTTCCCGCACTAAAATTACGGTTCGGTTAGTGGTTAATCGAGTTTTGCAGTTGTGTCCACAACAGATGAGCCCGCAATTGGCTTTCACTTTAAGAAGAAAATAAATGCCAAATGTTTTATCGCTAAGGTTAATAGCGATCGAAAATTACAAAACTGATCTTCAGTTCTGGCCAGTTTCGGATTCATTTTGCTTCTGATCTTTCGATTCTCTTTTAAATGCATTATTTCGTTATAGTAGACTGCATTTTAGGGTCGTATGCACCGACGTATAGATTAACTTAAATCAACGGATTATCAATTTTTTATCTTCTAAACCAGAGGTTCTTTACCTGTGGGGAATGACCAGTCTGACAGAAGAACCACTGCTCCAAAATTTAACACATCACATTCAAATGTTGACTTACTTAACTAATCACAACCATTCACAGAGTGCTTTAATAACAAAAACAACCAATATATGAGGTATTGTAAGTCATGTTTGGGTAAAAGTGACAACAGCGTTGGTGTTACGGCGATATTCATTCATACTTCGATTTAAAAATTTTCTGTGGTGGGAAAAAAGATAGTGGGTCACTAAAATGTGGGGAATTGGAGAAAAATGGTTAAAAACCCCTGTTTTCAACCATTGAACTTATCAGATTAAATTGAACTAAATTTGGAAGATCAAAGAATTTATCCTTCAATTACGTAATTATATTTATGACAATTTGCCAGGCTATTTGGCCGAATTTTTCCCGTAAATTTTTGTTAAACCTAGGTTAAATGCAATCAAAGCTGATGTAAACGAGCCTTATGCATCAACGTGGGTTACCTCTAATTACGATCGTTGATTACCTTTAATATACTATTCTAAAAAAACACTAAGTAACTATAGAATTAAATCCATTTTCTGATTTTTATACAAGTTTGAAAAATGATGAATTAGTTAGAGCTTAACCTAATTAACTCAAAAATTAAGTCGGTGAATAGCGGCCTCTAAGACTAGCCTGTTTAATGATTAACAAAACATTTAGTTCATTGGATTAATGATTAACAAAACAAATTTAGTTCATTGGATTTCCGTAGTTTGATCAAAAACTTGATTCAAAATCGTTTTGCAAAATTTTGAATGTAATTCAAAAAGGAAACTCTTGGGTTTATCCTTAAATTCATCGTGGATCTTATTCAAACCGAATTTTTTTAAAGACTGTTAATGGCTTAGTTAATAATAAACCACAACGTTGCTATGGTTGTAAAAGTTTTTCATACAAAAATAGTTGTAAAAGTTTTGTTTACTAGCATTTTTTAATCGACTTTTTCTAACCATTCTTTGCGCTATATCTATATTTTTTTCAAATTTGTTAAACTTGACAAGTTCTTTGGCACATTTGACCAATTTAGTTCATTCATAACATAATTATGAAAAACTGCCAGTTTAAATTGTTTCAAAAAAAAAGAATCATCAACTTACCCATTAAACACGTTTATATGTAGTGGGACTTCCTCCTGAAAGCCTACGAGAGTGACTACTGGAAATTCCACTATATCTAGTAGATCTCGAAATTTTTCAGTGTAGTTATCAATCTGTAGAACCACCTTGTAAGATCCCAAAAATCGGTCTGAAGGAAAGGGGCACTCTAATGTTGGCCTGCTGCTGGTAGATCTGCCAAAAATAGCTTTGTTTCAATTTATAGATTATACTATTTTATTGTAAGTTAATTCACTCTTTATTACAGAAGTCGGTAACCTTTTTGCCTTTGCGGGCCACATCCAGCCGCAGCAAGATTGCCGCAGGCCTGTCACAATCTGTGAAACCAATTTTTAGGCATTTTGCGGAGGAATTATTCGTAAAGACAAAAAAACAAGACCTCCAAAGGAATTGGGGTACCGTACTTTTCGGCGTGGTTACTGGTGAAGACCAAAAAAAAAGTCTTCACCTTAATTTGGTTTCAGATTTTCGATTTACAGAAGCCACGTAGAAAACGAACAAAGTGGATGATCGATATGTGACCGCGGGCCGAATTTAAGCAGATTTAAAACGTAGCAGGACCGATGAAATTCCTTGGCTACCCCGTATGGTTGCCGCCCACCATGTATTGCTTGGGTTTAGTGAAACAAAGATGGACCCCAAAAACTCGTTTCGGCGTAATACAGCGAGTTTATATTGGATTCGATTTTGAACATTTTCTGAGGGAGATATTGCAAACGGTTCAAAAATTAATAAGTCGTTTTAAATCCAATTGTAAGCAGCTAAAGCAAATATACAGTAATTACTGGTAATGTGTAAACTGTAGATTAAAGTTTACTAATAATGTTTGTAAATTCAAAATTAACATACGGCAAGTAATTATCACTGGAGCAACCTCCAAAAATAAGCTTACCTGCCAACTACACATGCAACTTGGTACGTTGCTTTAGATCCTTCAAGAATTACAGTGGCATTTGAGCCAGCATCTAAATGTCTACCTTGTATTGTTATGGAAGTGATGGCCGATTTCGGAGAAAATGAAACACCTCTAACATTCTGCATGATAAGAAATTATAATTTGACAAAAAAATGATTATTTTTTTCCTTTTCATACACTGTGTTTGTTTGTAAGCACAGTTCGACAGTTCAATAAATGATTCAAAAAAATGAAACATAAAAATCTTCTTTCTTTATTGCCCACTTTTCCGTAAGCGTTGCGGGGGCAGCAGCTCAAGATTAAGCCGCCATACTTCACGGTCTTCTATCACATCCATCATTTCGCTTGGGTGAAGTCCCAAGCGATTCCATTCAAGACCCTAAATGTAGTTAGTCCATCTCGTTCTAGGTCGTCCAACTAGTCTTCTCCCATTTGCTTTGGCATGTAAAGCTTGTTTGGGGAGTCTTTCCTGAGGCATTCATCTGCTTACATGGCCATGCCATCTAAGCTAAGATCTTTTAATTTGTGGAAGTAACGGCTCGATGTTGAGAGATTTTCGAATCTCAGAGCTACGCACCTTCTTAAACAATGTAACTCCTTCGATTCTTTGTAAAAACCTCATTTCGGACGCTTGCACTTTTGATCGCACTCTTTCGGTAACTACCCAAGATTCATGACAACCGAATAGTGCAAAGCTCGCATTATTGCACTAGCCTTGCCTATTCGGGTATCCATTAGTTCTTCGTCTTACCTTCCGTCACTCGTGAATGCAACCCCAGGATACTTGAACTTTTCTACCTGCTTCAGTTTCGCTCCATTTACTTGCAACACGAACTAATTCTTGAAAGATGATGAACCTCAATTTTGGCCGTGCTTATTTTCATTCCGTCTGTGTCGCATGAATCTGCAAAGCTATTTAATGTGCGCTAGAGGCCAAATTCTGTGGAAGACAGCAGAATCAAATCATCAGCAAATAGCAGAAGACTGATTTTGCAATTTCTAATCGTGCCACACTCATCACGATCCAATTCACGTAAACAATGAAAAGGAGAGGTGACAAAACGCACCCTCATCGGCGTCCAACGCCCACATAAAACGGCTATAATTGCTTGCCATTTATTGTAATTACATTTCATTCACCAATTTGCCTTGGCCAGGAGACAGCGAAGGGACCTTTCGGTCTTCGAGCCATGCTGCCACCTGTCTACTACACCCGGCGGAAGCTTCACACTGTCCCTTAAATTGCTGAACGTCAAGCAGGAAAGCTGTGAATACCAATTTTTATAGTCTTCGGTTTGACCCGACCGGGAATCGAACCAGAGTCTACCGCTTCAGTAGCAGACGCTCTATCCACTCGACCACTGATCGGTGTAAATTTACCCGAACATAAACCTCCGGTCGGCAGTAGAATAAGTTAATGGCGTACAGCAACTGACCATTAACGCCATACTCCCGCAAAACTTTCCAAAGTTTATCTCGAGGAACTCGGTCAAATGCTTTTTCAAGATCGACAAAGCATGCAAAGAGCTCTTTGCCTGCCATACTTCCAAGATTTTACGAAGATTTGCTTCAGAGTGAAGATTTGGTCCGTGGTGCTGCGACCCGGACGAAAATTCCAATGGCCATCCTCCAGTTTTGATTCCACTATTTCTCGGCATTTCCTTTCAAGGTATTTGGCATATACTTTCCCGTGCAAACTAAGAAGTGATATCCCTTTGTACTTCGTACATTGCTTGCGATCTCCTTTCTTGAATAGCGGAATAATCACACTTATTTGCCAATCTCTGGGAGTTTGGCCATACTTCCACGCAACTTGACACACTCGCGTAAGCCGGAGAATTCCTTCTCCAGCCAGCGATTTTAACATCTCGGGTCTGATTTCATCTTCACCAGCAGTTTTTCCAGATTTTATACCTGTAATTGCCGTTGCCACTTCTGCTGCAATGAAAACTTCCTCTTCCCCGAAATTTCCTCTTCTTCTACTTCCTGTGTGTCACGAATCGAAGCCTTTACAGAATTTAAAAGATTCTTAAAGTATTTTCTCCATCGTGAAAGGATTTCATTCTCATTCGTTAGAATGCCTGAAGCTGCTTCAGAAGAATCCTTAATGGAGTACGTGACACTCGATCTTTTGCCACGTAAACGGCGATGGTTTGCCAAAATACTTTTCTTGGAAAAAAATATAGTTAAAATAAAACCGACAACCAAACTCTTCCCATAACTTCTCTTTGGATTTTTTTTTTCTGCCAAACTTGCCGCTTTTCGCGCCTCAGTGTACCAGAATTGCATATCAGATAACGATCTTTCTTGTAGCAAGGCCCTTGAAAACATCTTTCTTTGCTCGAATAGCTTCTTTAACCTCTTGGTTCCACCCAGGTGTTCTTTCCTCACTATCGCCCGCCACTCTGAGCCGTTTTCGCCCACAACTTTTAGCAGCTGATGAAATGATCGCTGATTTGAACAGCAGCCATTCCTTCTCGAAGTCCTCGGAATCATCAGGAAGTTGTTTGAACTTAGATGATATACTGAATGCAAACTGTTTCCTTACTTTTTTGTCCTCCAAAGCCTCCTATTAAATTGATGACGTAGGAAGACTAAAAAAGTACAAATAAATTTTTGGTCTTTAAGTCAAGCAGTCATTTTCGGTTTTCAAAATTCTTACCCTTTAGGCTAATAATTTTGAAATACATTTTCGCTCATACAAAGAATCAGCGAACGGAAATTGCTCTAACCTGTCACTCAGTATAGCGAAGATTAATTTTGTGAACGCTAATAGACCACCAATTCATCATAGTTTGTCAAGATTGTTGAGGCAGTCCTTTACTGAGTACTGAAGACTTTAACATCTTAAATTCACTCAAAAATCTCAGACTTTCACCTTTGAAATTTTTTATAAAACTTTATCTGTTTGTGAGATCTTAATTAGAGCCGCTTATTGGATGTAGGAAATTAATGTTTTCAGAAGCGTATTCTTGAATTGAGAAACTAACCCTGTACTGAAACGCATTTCTTGACGTCACAGTGATTCCATACGTCGTTTCAATAGTAATGCCTCCATCAGTTCTAGAAGCAGCTTCAGGAGTGCGACAAACAATTCTGAAACGAATCATAACTTAGATTATTACTGCATTACTTGCGCAATTTCTATGTTATTGGAGTTTATTAAAATATGTTTGTAGGGCAGGGTTTCTTAAAGGGGCCAGTTAGTCCCCCTATTAGGCCCACGGAGCTGTTTTTCGGGGACCATGAAGCCTACTCGAAGTAGCTTCAGTGCCGTCGCTACGAGGGGCCGTGCCCGCTCTAACGACTGCTTTTACTCCCCCCCCCCCCCCATTTCGGTTTACTTAAAATACGTTTTTGGAACATCACGTAAAGACAAGAAGAAAAAAGAAAAATAACATTCCGATATAATCCTCGTCCGACGTTTTCTCGATTCTTTGCGAAATTGCTAGCAATTAACCGACTGCTGTGCATAAACGTGACGCTGTAATCAGTCTTATTAACACGCATTTACGGATGTGCCGCAAGAAAGAGATGTAAGCCAAGAGAATCGTTACCGGTACTTTGTTAGTGATTATGACTTGAAACAAACAATACGTGAAAACAATTTTTTAAAAGACCAGCTGTTTTTTTCAGAAAACATTCAATAATTTTTAGGTCGCAGTCTGTGGCGCAACCAGGGAGAAGGGGCTAAGGTGGTCGTAGCCCCCTTTAGCCAAGCCATTTAGAAGATTTAATCAAAAAATACAAGCGTTTAAGTATGTTTTGTACTTGACCTGAAGTATAAGGGGGGGCAGAAGGGGATAAGCAATTTAAATTTAATTCTTTTAATGACTTCTGAATTTTATTCATGAAGTTATTCATATGGCTTCAAAAACGTGCAAAATGTGAATGGCATAGAGTTTAAATTGATTTTTTTGCCGCAAAATCACAAAAATCACCCAGCGACTTAAGGCTCTGCCTCTCCAGGCCCCCTCTGTGATACGCTTGCGTTACATCAATTTGTTCAGCACCGGGCCTAAATCAGTGCCGTCGCCAGAGCAAACAAAGTGAGGGGGCTCTAGCCAAAAGTGTGGGGGGCACTAAAATTTGCATATTATAACTGATCTTCAAATCTTGTACGGCTACAATTATGCGTAATCTTAAAATAAGGCCGCAGCGTTTCTTAGCTCGTTTCGTCTGCGGCCCATAATCGCTTAAAAATCTATATACAGCAGTGATTGCTACCTAACGTGCAACCAAGATTTTGCTAAGAGAGGTGAACCAAAATTTTTTATTTGCACAAAAACCGCATGATTTAGCCCCCGTGGTGCACAAACTGATGCAACTCAAGCTTTTTACAGACGGGCATAGTCACTAAATATGTAGTGACTGTGGACGGGAGCCTGTGAGCGGAGCCCCCAACTGCTGGGTGATTTTTGCAATTTTGCAGCAAAGAAATAGCAATTTTAACGCCATTTTAATCATATTTCGCACTTTTTAAAGCCATATGAATAGCTAAATTGCAAAAGTTCAAAATTCATTTCAAAGAATTAAATTGCTTAGCACTTTCAGCCCCCCACCCTTACTTCAGGTAAAGTCTAAGGCATGTTTAAACGCTCGTATTTTTAGGTCAAATTTTCGAAGTGGCTTGGCTAAGGAAACTTAAGCCTCTTCACTCTGGTTGCGCCACTGACTGCGACCTCAAAATCTTAAGTGTGCTCTAAAAATCAGAACAGCTGGTCTTTGAAAAAATATTTTCTCGTAATGTTTCATGCCATAATTACTAACGAAAAACCGGTAACGATTCTGCAGGCTTACTTTATGTCTCGATTAATTAAGTTTGAACGAAATTATTCCTTTTTCCATCATTGTCTGTTGTCTTGTCGTTGCATGATGTTCCAAAAATAGTATTTTGAGTAAACCATAATGGGGGTGGGGGGGCACAGCCCCTTCGGGCTCTTGCGTAGCGACGGCACTGGCCTAAATTAGACAAATTTTGAGCAGAAAAATTTACGTTTGGCTCTAGCACCCTGCTGCCTCTTAGCAAAATCCTGATTGCGCTTCTGGTTGCCTTCACGGCTGCAGACAGAGTTTTCAAGCGATTATGTGGGCCGGATACGAAACGAGCTACAAAACGCTGCCGGCCTTGCACGTCTCTTTTTTCAGACATTAACTCAAAATTGTTGAAATAGCGCATAATTTGTAGTCCTAAAATACCAATTTTTATGTGCTAAAGTTCCGTTTATTTTAGTGATCCCTCCCTCCGGTTGCTCTGGCGACGACATTCACTAGCTTAATATCTTCTAACAATTAAAGCGTTAGAAATTTGGCTTAAAAATGCTGGAGACCTGTTTTTAGCTAGTCTTCATCCACATAGTAGCTCAGATTAAAGCACAAAAAGTACCTTCAAGCAGGAGCCTCAAGTGCTGAAAGTCTTTGGAAGAGGCCATGAACCGATTAAGAAAAATTAATAATTATGGCAGTATTTCTTCAACATGGTAGAGCAGATTGTTCACGTGCCAAATAACCTTAAACCTGGATTTACATGGCGACTTTTTTGCGTGCGATTTTTTGATAAAAATGGATGTGGCAAAGTTGCATATATATTTAATAACGGTTTTATTGTAATAAAAGTTACCTTACTGCTGAAAATGACTGTCTCAAGTTGTTTCCATTCCGATACTGATATTCTAAACCTTTTTAAAGCAAAATCGGAGCGGATCTCGCTGCGATTTTTTATCGCAGCACCGATTCTCTTAAGCTTTCAATTATAACAATATTGGTATGAAAACAACTTAAGACAATTATTTCCATCAAGGTCTTAATTATCATAATCAAAATCGCTGTTGAGTAAATGCAACTTTGCCAGGTCCATTTTTATGAAAAAAATCGCACGCAAAAAAGTCGCCCGCGTAAATATGCAACTTTACGAACTTTGGCTGTTAGCGATTTTCCAAAGTCGGAAAAGTATACAATGCTTGAGCCAGTAACTACTGTCGTCCAACCACCAACGGCAGAATCCCCTAAAACCATCAAGATTGGTTTTGCTACTCATGCAAGTACATGATTTGGTCAACCTCAAGTAAGTAGATTATTGCAAGCGGGACCCGAGAACTTTGCCTCCGATGGCCGGCGAGCGATTTTGTTGTTTTCAAAAAGCGGTTTATTAAGCCATTTGAAACAAACTGATAAGCAGAGGTGGAGTCGAAGACACAAGGCTCGAG
Organism: Trididemnum nubilum; assembly: GCA_963965965.1. Taxonomy (NCBI): domain Eukaryota; kingdom Metazoa; phylum Chordata; class Ascidiacea; order Aplousobranchia; family Didemnidae; genus Trididemnum; species Trididemnum nubilum. The sequence goes on from OZ014487.1 coordinate 27,710,662, forward strand.
GCCAAGGACACAAAAAAAATCCGAGGCTAAGGCCAAGGACAGCCTTTCCGAGGACATACACTCTCGAGGCCAAGGACACAAGCGCAAGTGCTCTCCAAAAAAGAAAAAAAAAAGGTCTTCACAAAATTTTTTCAGGCGATCTCAAAAAAAAAAGGTCTTCACAAAAATTTTTCAAGCGATCTGCACAAAAAAACGTTTTCCAAAAAACTTTTCAAGCGCTCCACAAAATTTTAACAATTCAAAAAATACTGCTGTCCTCGAGCCGAGGACAGGCCAATTTTCGAGGACTTGAGGCCTCGAGGCCAAGGCCAAGGACTTGACCTTCGAGGCCAAGGACTTTAAAATGTGTCCTCGAGGCCAAGGACGTCCTCGAGGACTCCACCTCTGCTGATAAGGTTTTGTAATTTGCCAAAATACGATGGCTTTAGCGCCATTGCATCCTTTCAAGTCAAGTCCAAAAGCATATCACACTACTATTTTGTAAAAAACTTAAGGGGAGAGGGCTTCGGCCTTGTTTGTCTACCTCTAGCTGTGAAGAAATAAGTCTGTTTTGATACTTAGGTAAGGTCAGTGATGCTATTCAAATTTCACAGAAAACGGTTCTCTAAACTTAGCAACCGCGGTTTGTTTGAGCCAAAACGCATTTCTACGCAAACAACTTTGAACAACTGGTTCTGTAAATTCAGGAATCAGTTTGCGCGAATTGGCTGAGTAGAACCACCGGGCTAGATATTTTGCATCTTAATGGTTTGTATATAGAAGGATTTGAGACTGTATTTTGCGCTTATACTAAATTGTACGTTTCGAATTACTTACTGTTCAGAAGATACATAAAATTCCTCTAGTAATTCACAGTGTAAACGCCCAATATTTACTCTTTTTATCTCAGTGATAAATGATCCCAAGTTTGATCCTGTAATTGTAACTATTGTACCTCCTTGCAAAGGTCCATCCGAAGGAGTTACCTATAAAACACACAAAAATTTACGAGGGTTTATCAACACTAATCGAGTTAGCAGATTACTTCAAAAAAAGTTTTTCAAACAAATTTTACTCCCAGAAGTAGAAGAAAGTAGGCCTGTTATAACCGCAAAAAAAAATCAATCAATTGCATAGAAAATTATGTATGAAATTGCTCAAGATTTCAACGCAAAAATATAGGAAAACATCGAAGAACTTGCAGAGTGTAAGCTTAATTTCAAGCCGCTTTTTTTCCAACTTGGAATAGCGAGCAATCAAAATGAGCGAGGAGTGAGTCAGACAAAAGTACAATTTTTTTGCTGCTATTGACGTTAACGACAATGGTTAAAGTGCGTAGTAACCATAGAAATTGCGCTTGGAAGAAGCCGTTGTCAACACTGTGCCTAACACAATACATCCGCACCGGAAATAGCACAACCGCCACAAGTCTAAAGGTATAAAAATTTGCGCTGTAAATTTTTTAATGCTGTAGAAGTGGCTGCTTACAAGCCATTTTTTTTTTCAATCAAATTCAATCTCATTGCCCTATGTTTTTTGTTTTTTATTTTGAGAAATTTTCTATAACATCTAAAATTATTGTTTAATGCAGTATAGTGGTCGATTTTGTCACTGTTCTTCCTTTCAAAAACACTGCTGTATTTGCCCAATAAAGTGATCGCTTTCACCATCAAATTTAGCTGAAGCTGAGCCGGTACATCAGATGTCAGTGCCCTTCAGCATTGTTGCTGCATAGGGGTAGCCAGGGGGCACTTTTCAATTGGAAATGCCACCAATGGTAAAAATGATGTCAAACGAGCCTATCGTTTCTTCAGTTTCCGTTTCTTTTTTCATTTGTGCGTACACCAGTACACGCGTTGAGCAGTAATTAACAAAAATATTAGTATTTACGACCAGAGGGCCCAGGCCCCCTCAATTCAAATTTTTGCAGAGCAATTTAAAATGTAAAACCCAAGAAATTTAGTGTCTTTTTCCTAAAAATGACTGCAGCCAAGGTTGCCAACCGTCCCGGAATGCCCCGGACAGTCCCGGAATTGGCGTCTGGCGTCCCGTGTCCCGGACCTGGCCACGTCTGTCCCGGAATTTACTGACAACCAAGGCGTTCCAACATACAGGGTGTTTCAAAAGTCACGCCCGATTTTTAATATGAAAAAACGTGCTTAAAGAACAAATTTATATTTCTGATAAGTAGTATAACTACATAACAATAGAAATGATTAGAGAAAGCATAGATATAGAAAATATCATAGAAAAATATCCATTGACTTTTTAACTGTATAAAATCGGGCGTGACTTTTGAAACACCCTGTATAAGGAGTTCTAACATATAAGGCTTCGTTCAAAACTGGAAACAAATGTAATTCACGCGAATATTTTTGTAAATAAAAGCAGTTTACATCATTCTGTATGCGTCAATCAAATATGAGTAGTAAACAACGTGGTGGACATGACGTTTCGTCAACTGTGACGTCCTGATGACATAACTATCATATAAGTTAAACAATCGTAAAATGGAGGATAAATCACCATTCCCCTTAATTTGAGCCGATCATTCGACTTCGTTTATTGATTGAAAAAAACGCAGGTACATTTTAAAACAGTTTTCAAGCTGTAAGCGAAAAAGTCAAGTATAAGAAAGCAGTTTAAAAGTAAAGGTGAAGATATGACTAGATTGATTAGTTTGTATAAAGTTAGTTAATAGGCCTATTAAGTTTATAGGTCTATGTTGCACTATTAGTATGAGGCTTTTTTATGAACAGGTTTTCATTATTCAGTCAGTTTTCAGGCTTACACGGCCTTCTAATAGGACGCCTTGCTGACAACTCTTTGTCTTAGTCTTAGCGAGAGTTCTTCTTCTTCTCACTATTTCACACGTTCCAAGGTTCACTATTTCACACGTTTCTTTGATTATGATAAAGTTATTTAGAAACTGGGATTTGGTGAATGACGCTGCTCAATCATCACTCTATGACGCGCTGCACGCACTGTTGCTTTTGATGTCATTCGTGTGTCGTAAGCTTCTGTTGCATCAGTTTTCAAATTCTAAGCATTAAGGTGTCCTGGAAAAGTTAAACGCAAAGTTGGCAACCCTACTGCAGCCTCAGGCGATCACTTAACCGTTTTATGAACGTAATGTAATAACATGATTAGTATTCATCTATTGTACCAACTTTAAATAACAATCTACTTCCACTTTGCCAGTTTTTATGTGGCAAAACATTTCTGAAAAAAAAAAAAATTAGCTAGAGGAAAAGGCTTATTGAACAAATTAATGAGTTTGGATTGAGGGGCATGGGCCCTCTATTCGTGAAGTAAGTTACTTCCAAAAACTGATCATTTTTATGACAAAAATTTCCAGTGCATATCTTTGAGTAACTTGTTATTAATAGGTAAAAATATTGCAGAGTGGAATGTACCTTGCTTTCCCCTACGTGGGCCTAGTCACTTAAAAACTTAACCTAAACCTACAAGATCTTAGACGTGTTTTGGTTGACCTTAAGTAAAAGGAGGACTGAACAATTAATCAGTTTTGTTTTTTTCAATTGGCTTTCAAATCTTAAAAATTTAGTTCTTTCGAATAGCCTTTAAAAACGTGCGAAATGTGATCCAAATGGCATTAAAATAGCTATTTTTTCCAAAAAATTGCAAAACATTGCCCAAGTGTCCACACACGTTTCCCAATATGGAGATTGTTGGAAAAATTATTTTAGTTCAATTCCTCCCCCTTTAACAAAGCCCGGGTTACGTACCAACCCAGGCCGCGGTTTCTGATTTTCCATTTTGCGGTATCCTTGTCCCATAAAAAGTCTCTTTTTTCGAAAAATTTTGATGATGACATTGCATGTGATTCGCGGTTTGCCCCCCCTTCCCCCCCAATCAAAAATTCTGGCTACATCTACGCTGCAAGGAAAATTTTTAAGCTAGGACAGTTATTTCAATTACAGTATTTACAATTTTTATTTAAAGCCCAGTCAACAAAATCTTAGATAAGAAAAAATTTTGTAGCTCACTACCAGTACCGTTAGCGAAATTTTTAATGTCTGCTGTAAAAACACCAAAATCAGGCCTTTTTTGTGCATAAGCATTTGCTTACCGATGTGATTACTGGATCACCACAACCGATAATGTTATCGTTAAATTTTCTTTGACACATGGGTTGAGCCACACAGCTGTTTCCACACCATCCACATTGCTCAAATTGGAAACGAAAAGCAATGCAACTTCCACAAGTCCGGGCAGTGGCACTACAGTTAAACAAAACACCTGCAACAATGTTAGACACTTTTCACGGAGCTCAGACTATTGGCGTAGCCTATTATAGTTTTCTATTTTCAACTGAAATTTATCAAAGGCAAAAGTCCAAACAAACAGCGTGTACTTTTTGAAGTTTGCATTTCACTTGGTAAAATGTTTTTTTTGAAATCTGTGTTTACTTTTTGAAGTCTGTGTTTTTGGACTTGACGTCATCAAGAGTCAAGACCAATAAATAAGCAATTTACTATAGTAGATGTTAGAATCAAGTAACGCACGCGTACAGTAAAATAAGCATGCATCTACGGAATTAGGTAGCTTTTCCGGTGAAGCGTCAGCTCCAACGTAGCCACACATGGAAGTGCAATTGGATATATCGATTAATTACTCAACCGGGAGAATAATCCGATAGGTTGTTCAACCGAGCCGATCGACCGCATTGGGACGCGTCCTTTGGACCCGGGTGTTACACCGGTATCCTTTACGTGCAAACAGTCCTACCGGAAATTATTTGAAACTTCTAATCATTTCGATACATTACAGATATTTTTCCTTCCTCAGCCTTTGCCTTCAAATTGCTGAGGCTGGCATTGTTCTTGATTTGTACTTGAAATTAGAGCAAAAGCGAGCCTACTGTTATGAAATTGTTGTTATATAGACCTATGCATTTTTAACTGTATTTTACACGGGAGCGCAAACACGTTTCTCTCGCAGTTTGTGTAATAAATCTCTTCAGAATAAAACTTTTTTCTTTAAACTAACGTGACTTAAAGTCACATTTATTCACAAATAGCTTCTGAAAATTTGAATTTGCTAGAATAAAGAAAAGTTTCCTAATTTTGAGGTTTGTCGAAGGAAGCCACTTCACCAAATTTTGCTCATTTTATTGCCCGTATTTATACGTCATGTCACAAGACGTTTTTATGACATCACTTTAACTTAAACATTTTATGATTCAGAGTTTAAAAAAAAAACCTTCGTAGGTGCAAAATATGAACCGCCTACGACGTCATGGAAAAATGGTTCAAGTAAATACATTAAAAATGCTGTCGTTTTTGTCATTATTGTAGTGACTTTTTATAATAACATCATCACTTCAAAGTCTTTTTTTTTAATATTTTGGTAAACATCAACCAACATACCCAATTTGATGTTCCCATGACCTCCAATGTAGAAGTTAACAAAGGGCAAATTCCCCTCTTTTCCGGTTTAAAATGCGTTGGCCAAAAAGCTCGTGTAAAATAGGGTTAGGCAAAATAATCAAATAATTAATTGCAGTGCTTATTAGGGAATACTCACCCGTTATCGATTGGATAGATGAAATATCGATGATGTAAGAACCTCGCCTCAACAAAACTTGAATGGGTGTTGATGCATTCTCACAAGTTAACTAAAAACAAGCTATATTTGAAACGCAAATACAGTCCGATTATTCGTGTGTTTTTGCAATGTCATAGGGTCAGACTTGTACAATACATCCCGCTTTTTTCTTGGCATGGACAAAGCGATACTTTGCAAATGTTAATTGCAAGGCAAAAACCGCGAAACATAAAAATACCTACCAAATCGGAGGCGGGCGTACACTGAACTTGCTCACTGAATGAATCGACAATAGCATTTGAAAAATTGTTTTTTCCACACACATTGTATTGACAAAACAAATTATTTGTATTCTGCAAAAAAAATATAACTTTAACAGAACAAAATCTAGAATTACCTTTGAGCGCTTTTTTTTATAATCATTTGAAGTGTACTGTCAACTTTGATGAACTAAGATTACAAAAAATCATTGCCAGCACTTTATTATTAACATACGACTTGCAGAATGATATGTGAGGACATTTTGAAAGGAATATCATTCAGACCAGAGTTTTAAGTCAGATTGGGTTTGGGCCAGTAGCGTAGCCAGGAGGGGGGGCGGGAAGCTATACTCCCCCCCCCCATTGGCCTGTCTACCAAAATGCAGAATAAGAAAATACCACGTTTTCATTAGCTCTTCTGAGACTGTATTTTGAGCTGGAATGGACTAAAAAGTGTTTTAAAGTAGGCTACCTTTTGAAACATATATTCAGGGGGGGAGCTACTTTGTCAAAAATTAAAGTCACAAATTAATGAAAACTTTGAAAAATGCTCAAAAATAAACAATCAAATTTCATTGCTAGTGCAAAAACGTCAAACATAAACTTTATCAACAAATAAATTATAAACTCAGGAATAAGTAGAGGGGGGGCTATTCGAAGTTAGTTAATTAACAATCACTTCTCTCAAATATCTTTCCATTAGCCCCCCTCCCCCCAATTATTTTTCTTTATAAACTATAGACAAAATAGATTGTTCCGTGTGAGTTTTATTGAATATAATAGGATTTTATGATTTACCAGCATGTAAACAAGAGAACTAGAGTGTTATCATTAGCCACTTTCCACATAGCCCATTAATGCAACCAGTTGAATCATGTTGTGCTGCCAATTTTTATGCCACGTTTTAAAAGCAATATTTTTCATTACAATAGCCCTCAACTTAAGTTATTTTTGCAAAATTTTCGAGCGCTGGGCTTCTCCCCCAGACCTTCGTGCCTCCGGCAGCTGGGGGCTTTGCCCCTAGACCCCCAGCTTCTGATGGCTAGGGTCTTCGCCCCCCAGACCCCCAAAATAGCCCCCCCGATTGCAAATTTCTGGATACGCGCCTGGTTTGGGCCGTGTTTGGGTAAGATTGACAAAATTTCCGGCTTAATTCAAGCCTGCTTGTGTTTTAGTTTTAGGTGCTATAAAAGTGTAATTGAAAGCAACTTTGCTACACTGAATGACGACTTTGATGCACATCAATACGATAGTTGCACAAATATTATGATTGCATTACCCTATCATCTATCATCCTTTAGTAGTTTTATGTTAACCGTTAACGAGCAATTGACCAGGACTAACTTGACTTTTGGCCGTTTTCGGGCCTGTTCTAGTCGGTCCGTTTGCAATGAGTAATAGCGTGGCCAGGGGGGGGGGGGGGCACAATTAGAAGCATCTTTTGAAACATATGTTCAGGAGGGCTAATTTTTCAAAAATTAAAGTCACAAATCAATGAAAACCTTAAAAAATGCCAAAAATAAACAATCAAATTTGATCGCTAGTGCAAAAACGCCAAACGTAGTTTTTATCAACAAATATATTATAAACTCAGAAATAAGGGGGGGGGGGCTATTCAGTGTTAGTTAATTACCAATCACTTCTCTCAAATATCTTTCCATTAGCCCCCCTCCAACTATTTTTCTTTATAAAATAAAAAAAAGAAATAGATTGCTCCGTGTGAGTTTTATTGAATATAATAGGATTTTATAGTTTACCAGCATGCAAACAAGAAAACTGCAATCATTAGCCACTTCCCACATAGCCCATTTATGCAACCAGTTGAATCATGTTGCACTGCCAATTTTTATGCCACGTTTTAAAAGCAAAATGTTTTATTAACTAGCTCTAAAAATAAGTCATTTTTGAAAAAAAATGCAAAATTTTCGAGCTCTCCCATTGCGAATTTCTGGCTACGCGACTGACTCTGAGCAAATCAAAATTTGATAGATCCATAAATCAGCGAACACCCCAGAAATACAATCTCTTTTTGTATTTAACTTACGTAAAAAATTAAAAGCCAGCGCACTTGCAACTATTTTCAAACATATACGAAACGTTTAAAAAATTCATTCACGCGTACGCACGGGTGACTCTGAAAGAGGTTATCTAACGCGGTGGCGATAGCTCAGTAGTAGAGCGTCGAGCTAGTGATTGAAAGGTTGCTGAACCCTGGTTCGATTCCCAAACTGGCAATGCATCGTTGTTTCCTTCGGAAAGACAAGCGTATTTCCCATTGGGGCCAAGTAGTCTATTCGTTCTGGTGGCCCAGCCTGACAAGACTTGCTATAAGAACCAAAAAAAGTGCCCTGCGTTGGTGTAGTTCGACAGACGCAGAGTGTCCGGTTCATATGAACGAACAAACGAACCTCAAAGAACGAACAAACCTTCATACGAACGAACAAACGAACCGCACTAACAAAGAGAACTCGCTTGAAAGATGATTGTTTATGTTTTCGATTTAATCTTTTTGCTAAGTACTGTAGCTTCCGCTTGTGTAAAGCTATGAAATATTGAAAAGTAGTAAAATTCTGTATTTAAAAACTTACAACGTAACAATTTGCTAAAAAAAGTTATTACTATTATGCGCTGAAAAGCTTTGAAAATCTTTTCCGAATCATGTCTTAATTGAATAAAAGTATTTTGACTGTTTACTTGATGCAAGAATTTTGCTTCCAAGTGAAAAGTCACCGGCAGTCCAGCAGGCATTGGGGTAAAATTAGTACCAGTGACGTAGGGGCACCGTGATTGTTCAATGACTAACTGATTTTCACATGTAGGTGTGTTGTTACATGTACCAGTTCCCACACACCACGAACAAACCCATTTACTCGTAACGCAGGAAGAACACCTGTAAGAAAGATTTGTAATTTATTTCAGTAGATAACAAAACGTCTATAAAAAGTGGTATAGCTGCGCAGTAGTAGTATTTTCAGGAAAAACTGATACACATTCTTCTTCTTTCTTCATTACCCGCTTTTCCGTGAGGGTTGCGGGGGCAGCAGCTCGAGATTAAGCCGCCACACTTCACGGTCTTCCATCACATTTATCATTTCGTTTGGGCGAAGTCCCAAGTGATTTCATTGAAGATCGTTTATGTAGTTGGTCCATCTAGTTCTAGGTCGTCCAACTGGTCTTCCATCATTTGCTTTGGCATGTAAAGCTTGTTTGGGGAGTCTTTCCTGAGGCATTCTGTTTACATGGCCAAACCATCTTAGCTGAGATCTTTCAATTCGGAGAAGTAAAGACTCGATGTTAAGAAATTTTTGAATCTCAGTACTACGCATCTTGTTAAACAGTGCAATTGCTTCGATTCTTTGCAAAAACCTCATTTCGGACGTTTGCACTTGTGATCACACTCTTTCGATCATTACCCATGATACATGGCCATACGTGAGAATGAGGACAAAAACTGTTTTGAAAATTGAGAGCTTTGTCTTTTTTGACAATTCTCCTTTCATGACAACCAAATACACGTTGATGCTGTAAATGTATGAATCTAACCAAATATAATCTATTTGTTTCTCAATCGCAAATTGAATATAATTTACCACAAGCGTAAAATATTTTCTACAACTGTTGCTAAGCAAAGTTAAAAATTCTTCATACCCAGACCTGGGCAGGATCTTGATCTTCAAGATCGTGATCTGATCTTGATCTTCAAGATCACATTATTTTAATGATCTGATCTTGATCTTGAAGATCACATTTTTTGTGTCATCTTGATCAAGATCTTTTTCATTTTTAAATGTCACTTAGGGTAAACATCGCCGAGGCCAGATTATGTGATAGTCTAAAGCTATTTCATGGCTCCGAAACGGAATGGAGTCTAAACTGGAGAAAGTACTCCGCATTTGCCGTGGTACTGACAGGACAAGTACGAACCAATGCGACAGTGAGGGCCTGCTAACTGGAGGAGAAAATTAATCACGAATCAGCTTCGTTACAGGCCTGGCGCCAGGATAGCGTGACTGGGGGGGGGGCATAAACAAATTTTTGGAGGGCACGAAAAGTTTATTTCTTTGAATTCGAGAGTGTGGACCAAAAAAAAGATGTTCATGGTGAAATTCGACGAAATCTGGGATAAAGACAAAAAAAGGTCTTCATCTCAAAAAAATGAGCGAATTTTCATGAAATATTAGGTGAAGACCAAAAAAAAAAGAAGGGTCTTCATCCCATAATATACGCAAATTTTCATGAATTCTGGGGTAAAACCACACAAACAAACGGTTTTTATTGCAAAATCTACCAAAAAACAGTTTTTGCGTACGAATTCTTGGGTGATAACTAGAATTTTGGGAATCTCAGGCCTCGAATTGCACTCCAGTAGCAGAGAGCCTGTTAATTTCTTTGGGGCACAATCCTCGCTTGGGGAGGCACATTTCTCGTTTGGGGGGCACAAGCAGTGATTTGGGAGGCAAGGCCCTGAAATTCCCCCGTGGCACCGGGCCTGCTTCGTTAACAACCGAATGTTTGCAGGCTTGGGGCATCCAATTTACAATAGCACTCTTTTTGCACACCATTAACAGAATACTGGTAGTACGTATGAAAAATCTCCAGGAACTAATTCTGGAAAAACAAGTGCTGGTAGTGGTAGCAGTGCCAGTATACCTGTAGACATAAGAACGATATTGATCTTCAAGATCGCAGTCTTCAAGATCAATCTTGATCTTCAAGATCACCAAAAGGTGGTGATTTTGTCCATCTCTGTTCATACCATACATACGTTTCGGGAAACAATCAACGATTTATACTGTATGAACTGCAGAACGGCAGCGCCACTGAATCAGAGTTGTAAACGGGTCGACTAGTTCAGGCCCGAACCCGAAAACTAAGTTGAAGCCCAAGTCATGCTCGAAAAAACCCGATAGTTAGGTTAGGTCCGAAAAATTTAGCAATGTCGCCAAGTTATTTTGATTATATTTTTGTGCATTCAAGACAAAAAGTACGACTCAGGCCCGAATTAAGCCCGAAATTTTTGTCAACTTCAGGCCCGAACCCGACCCGAAAAGCCCGGCCCGACTTGCAACTCTGCACTGAATGACTACTTACATTGAGAACTGGTTAAGTTCACTGATTTTCGAGCACTGATAAACAATAAAATATCCCGATGCCAGTATCTTGCCGTTGTTCACAATCAAAAGAGAAACGTTAGCGTAATCTGAAACCAAAGCAATTTTTATTCTTTGAAATTTTTTCAATGTAAATAAGTAAAATCTTACGTTTATGTAATTCAGTAGCCAGTGTGTTAGGGAACAAAACCATGTGCCAAATTTCAATTTTTGCAAAAAATCAGTCGTAAATATATTGTGATGACGTCATGAACTAAAGACCAAGTTTTATAAGACGGAAGCTAGCGCCCTTGTGTCAATTTTTGTGCTCCAAAAATTTAGGGTTTAGTAATTAGGTTGCTAGGTAAAGGCTTACTTCCTACTTATGTAGAATCAGTCTGAGAAATATACCGATGAAATAGGGTTAAGTTTTAAGGGCAAAATTCGTAGCTTTATCAAGTTACGGAATATTGTACTCTAGTTGTTTCGATGTAAACTGTGGCCATTTAAGGCACCATTTTTGCTGGAAAAAGTTGATGATTATTCAACATCAGAGCCTTTTTTTAAGACCTTTTATTGATGTAGGCCCAAAAATTGGTTTTAAATCACGCTTCAAAATCACTGAAGATGTTTTTTTTTTGACAAATTTTTCTGCCCTCTTTCCAGTTAGTTTGCTTGAAGCTGTAAAAATTCTAAAATTTTGGCCACATTACCTTACGTATAATTTCAAATCATAAAAAATGATGAAACATTGAGTGTTTTCTCTAAATCAGTCAATGAATTTTTAAAAACACTTAAAGTTATTTCAAATTTCCTAAAAATGATAAAATAATCAAATCTTAAACAGACACTGGTATATATGCTTTAGAACATTGTTAACATGTAAATTGTGGATAAAGGAGCTTACCACTGTTTGTTGGTATTACAGATGGATCAGCGGCAGGAAAATCGCAAGTTGCAGACGTACTGTCTCTAGTCAGTTCTTCCAGTGGAGATTCGGTGAAGTTTGCCAAACTAGGTTGTGCCAAAAACTTGCAAGTATAGTCAAGGGTATTTGGCAAAGCGAAACCAGCAAATGTTAAGTTAAACTAAACAAAACTTAATTAAAAGCATTAAATGCAAGCGGTATTTTTATTCATGCCATAGCAAATATAAATCTCTATTTTTTTGTATAGAAAAGAGTTTGATAAGAAAATTCGAAATAATGCTTCATTGTCAAAGTAGCGTACATATTTTGCATCCTGTAACTCATCAAGATGCAAAATCCTCCGAATTTGTGAAAAGAAATCTTGTTCATAAAACTTGTGATTTATATCAATGTTATCAAATGTGTTTTGTGAAAAGAAGTCTTGGGATTCACAATCTTCAATCAATTTCATCATTTAGCTCGAGAAAGTTTTTGAGTGCTTTGTTTTTGAAGCATCAAGATTGCTTTAGCTTGTGACAGGCATAACAAACTTGACGATCCCAAAGTGATCAAAAAATAACAGCAGAAATCTATAACATTTTCATAAAAACTATATCATGATGACCGAAATTACAGTAATCTAGCATTAAAACATGCAAAATCGAATGCTTTGGTTAGCAAATGTTGAAAAATTTTAATCAGGAAATTGGAAGGTTCAAGTAGACATATTGTTATCTAGAATAAACTGTATACTACTTTAGTTGGTGCGCTTCCAACCGAAATTCTGCTCGGTTTTATATTAGATATCTTAGGGCATCCATCTGAGTTCATTTTTGGACCAATCCAACGCGCTAACAAATCGCTGTCTGGGCAATTCTTCTTTCTTGTGCATCTGGAAAATAGAATAACTTTTAAGCATTACTGTAATCAAGGCCGAATTTACCATGTGTCGCAATGGCAAAGTGCCACGGGCCCCGCGCTTGGATAGTAAGACCTGGGAGGCTAAGGGGAATTTAGCCTCCCCCTCTCTTAGCAAAGTCACTTAGAACCTTTATCCCCAAAATACAAGCTTTTAGTTTTAAACATCTTTTGGACTTGACCTGTAAGTAAGAGGGGGGCTGAAGTGGTTGAGCAATTGAATTCTTTCAGATGGCTAACGAATTTTAGAAATTTCGTGCTTTCAAATGGCTTTAAAAGCATGCGAATCGTGATCCAAATTGCATTGAAATAGCTTCACTTTTTGCGACAAATCACCAAATTGCCCAGTAGCCAGACCCAAATGGTTTCCTGCAGCTGGGGCTCCGTCCCCACACCCCTTTCCGCGATACGCGTAACGATTTGCTCAACGCGCCGCTTGAATGAGACATTGTTTTTTTTAGCAAAAGTTTTAACTTTTGGTTAAAGCCCACCCTTATCTAAATCTTAGTGCGCGCCTGGTAGGACCTTTTTTTTGGTCTTCACCTTTATTTGGCATGAAAATGCATCAAATATCCCAAAAGTGCCTGTGGCCCAGCGCAATGCAAACCCGGGTACTTTTGTAGGCTATAACTATACACAAGACATTAAGACAAGGCTATATACAAGATACAAGGTTATATTTTGTAGGCTATAAGACTGTAATATTGTAGGCCATAACTTTACACGAACAACTCGATCTCTCTTTTTTGAATTTGAAAAAAGATGAACAATACATTAAATACCTAAGTATCAGTATATATAGGCATAGCTCTTTTTTTGAGGGTGTAAAGGTTGTCGTCTGAAATTAAACCGCTGCAGTTTACGGTTTTCATTTTGTTCGGGTCAAAATTTTGCTACTCGTCGTATTATATTGTGGGAATACGGTTAACTCCGTCTGTTGTAATTATATTTTTTTTTGGCATCTCTTTTTTTTCCTATGACGCAACGAAAAATAATCAGTCTCTCTTTTTTGGCTGCCAATTTTTTGGCATAATAAGCAACTAAAAAAATTCATCTGCGTTAATCGACGATTATGGTAATTTTTGTGAATTCATTTTGGTAACATACAATAAATTGGAGAATAAGCAATCACTCGAGTAATCTATCAAGCTGGAAGGAAATTGTGGCCCTCCCGTGACAGGCTGGAAGGAGGACCGCCACAAACTGGTGACCCTGCCGACGACAACTTGATCGTTAGAACACACAAAACCGGCATTTGGACTAGTATTTGGATTTGCATTCATTTCAAGAAAATTCCAACTGGACGAACAACAACGATAAAGAACCGGACTCGGTATCGCGGTAGGCCTACTAGCCTAGCAATATTTACTGTTTGTTTAGCTACTATCCTTTCGATGAATTTTTCAAATTTGGCCTCAACTCCTTTTGGCCGTGGAAGGGGCAGCTGGCCCACTTCGTCTACTTTATTGGGTACACCCCATTTTTCTGCCTTTCGAGACCTGGGTGCGCCAATCAAGCTTCCAAAATTCTATGATGATGACGGCTTGTTATGGTTTAAAGTAGCTGAGGCAATTTTTAACTTTCGTGGCCTGAGTGATGACAAACGTAAATGCGAGCTCCTGTTGTCCGCTTTAGACCACAGGCATTTATCGATTTTGGAGTTCCCGTTGGTACACCTAGGAGAGCACCCCTATGACGATTTGAAATCTGCGCTTTTAAGGCACTATGCTCCCACGGAGGAGGAGAAGCTGCATCAGCTTCTGTATCAAACCACGCTTAGTTTTGAGCAGAAACCAAGCGAATTGCTTGGCAAAATGCGCAGTCTCATGGGTCCAAATGTAGTGCTACCCCCGCGTGTTTTACGCAAACTATTTTCGGATCAAATGCCGTGCGAAACACGAAAAATGTTATCGATGCATGACAGTGAGGATTTAGATGGCTTGGCCAAAATGGCAGACCGAATTCATGAAAATGACAGTCGTGTCTCTCGTACTGCTGCCAGTTCCGCAGGCCATTTCTCTCAATTGACCAAAACGCCTATGACTTCATTATCGTTGGATTCGGTCTCCGATAAACTAAATGATTTGAGTGTGTGTGTTGAGAGGCTGAATGCTACGGTCAGTAACCCTTCTCGATCTCACCCTGCTTCACATAACAACTTTCCACCACAGCATTTTTCGACTCCTAAAAGAGACGGTGAATTTTTTCGTGGCCCAAGAAACTTTCGTAATTCTTTCCAAACTAACTTTCAGGGCCCAGCTGCTCACGCAACGTATTCGAAAACTCACGATCGAAACCAAACTAGCAAGGACGTTTCTTTCAGATCTGAAAACGAGTTTAACAAGCCCAACTCGGATTTGTGTTTCTATCACGCACGTTTCGGCGCTGGCGCCCGTTCTTGCAGGCAACCGTGCAACTGGCGTGGCTCGCGGAGAAGCCTATTTCGCAACCCTAGGGACAAGCCAGTTGGTTTGATTAATGCTAATTTAGGTGTGTGGACGGTAAAAGACCCTAACACTTCGGTAAACTTTATGGTAGATACGGGCAGTGCGGTCTCACTTTTGCCTTGTTCTCGTTCTGCAGGCGACAAAAGATTAACAGGCCACATGACGGCGGCTAATGGCACATTAGTTCCGACCTACGAGACTATCCCGTTAACGGTAACTTTTGGTTTGCGCAAGAGTTTTAAATGGAACTTTTTACGAGCTGGTGTTAGTTGTGCTATTTTAGGACTTGACTTTTTGACTCACTTCGGTTTTGTTTTGGACTTTGCAAATAAAACAATGCACCTTCCATGTCATGATAAGGTCGATGCTAAGCTTACTCGTCGTGGTAGTACAATAAAGAAACCCGACGTTTCGATCGCTGAAGATGTTGAGCGTGTTGACAATAGTTTTTCATCAGAGGATGAGGCATCGCAGAGAGATGTTGTTTTGGACCATAAGTCCTGTTCCGAACTGCCAGCTAACTTTGTTGAAAGTAGCCTAGTTGATGATTGTAGTTTTGATTCGGTCGAAAGGCTTCGCACCTTTTACTCTGATTTGTTTGACGTTGGCAATTTTAAAAAACCGACTAAGCATAAGACTCAGCATCATATACGCACCTCCAGCCCACCATGTGTTGCTAAAGTTCGAAAATTAAGCCCAGAAAAGTTGGAGATCTTACGCACGGAGTTGGATAAGCTACTCCAATTGGGAATCATTTACAGAAGCGAGAGCGAATGGGCTAGCCCTGTGCATCCAGTCCAGAAAAAAGGCGGCGGCTGGAGAATTACTGGAGACTTTCGTCAACTAAACCGCCAAACCATATCAGACCGCTACTCCATTCCCCTTTTATCTGACTTTGTGGGTGATATAGAAGATTCAACCGTCCTCTCAAGCCTCGACCTGTACAAAGGTTACCATCAAGTGGAAATCGCCCCAGAAGATCAATGCAAAACGAGTGTCATTACGCCGTTGGGCAACTTTATATTTCGACGCCTCCCCATGGGAATCTCTTGCGCAGCCAACTCTTTTCAACGTTTCATGCATGAAGTTCTTCAGGGAATTCCTGATGTTTTTTGCTTCATTGACGATCTCCTCATCTTCAGTCGGAACGAGAAGGAGCATATCCGACACCTACAATTGGTCTTTGAACGCCTATCCCAATACGGCTTATTAATCTTGTATCGCGACAAATGCATTTTCAAAGTCCCTGAAATTGACTTTTTAGGACACAGGATTAGTCACAAAGGAATTCTCCCTCTGGTTCAAAAAGTTGAAGCTATCCAAAATTTCCCCATGCCTAAAACCATGCGACAACTGCGAAAATTTTGGGGGATGATCAACTTCTACCGACGTTTCATCCCGCAGGCTGGAGCAATATTGCACCCCCTGGAACGGCTTCTTTCCCCACAGAAGAACAGCAGAAAAGTATCCCGTGGTCAAAGGAAAGTATTGATGCTTTTGAGTCCGCTAGACACATTTTGGCAAATGTTACTAGTTTAGCTTTTCCGATTAAAGGAGGAGAAACTATTTTGACCTGTGACGCTTCGGATGGAGCTGTTGGGGCCGCTCTTTATCAAGTTGTAAGTGGTGAGTTGACACCGATTGGTTTCTTTTCAAAGTCGTTGAACGCTACACAAAAAAATTATCCTACTTTTGATAGGGAATTGTTGGCTATATTCCTAGCGATAAAACATTTTCGGTATTTTCTAGAAGGACGCGATTTTGCGATTGAAACGGACCATTCCGCTTTAGTTTTTGCTCTGAGGTCTAACCATAGGGAGTATTCTGGTAGGCGATTGAGACAGCTGCAATTCATTTCTGAATTTACGTCAAATATTAGCCACATTGAGGGAAAGCAAAATGTGGTTGCGGACTGCTTGAGTCGACCCCCTGACATTGGCGATGTGTTTGGTGACTTCCAGACGGTAGACTTGCTCGAGATTGCTGCTGAGCAACAGACTGATTCAGAGATAAATGATATGATTAGGGATAAAACTCATTCCTTGTGTTTGGAGAAGGTCAGTATCCCTTGCTCTAGCGAATGCATTTGGGTAGACAAATCTTGTAGTGTACCTCGAATTCTAGTTCCGCAAAAGCTGCGCTTCCGCATTTTTGACGAAGTTCATTCTTTAGCGCATCCTGGTGTGAAAGTGACCAGAGAGTTGATTGGTCAGCGATTCGTATGGAACGGAATGCGAAAAGATGTGGCAAAATTTGTTAGAACCTGCATCCCTTGCCAGCAGTCTAAGATTGTTCGCCACAATAAAACCCCTTTGCAAAGGTTTAAAACTCCTGACGCTAGATTTGCCCACATACATTGCGACATTATAGGCCCATTGGTTAAGTGTAACGGCTTTTCGTATTTGATGACCTTCATTGACAGGTTTACGAGGCACGTAGAAGTAGCGCCCCTCAAGGGCACGAGCGCCAAAGAATGTGCTGACGCATTTTTGCACACTTGGGTTGCCAGATTCGGTTGCCCAACTGAGTTAACTTGTGATCGCGGAGTTCAGTTTACTTCACACTTGTGGAATGAATTGTGCAGTTTTTTGGGTTGTAAGCAAAACCACACTTGTGCGTATAGACTAGGGTTTTCAATTTAATTGCTCACGTAAACAAATAGTTAATTGCTTATTTTGGACAAACACAATTAATTGCCATTTTATAGCAAACAGTTAATTGGTAAACTATGACGTCATTTTTCACAAACACTCTTATATTGAAATGAGATGCCACGTTTGGGTATGTCACATAGTTTGGTTACACTGCAGCAATTTGCTGTAAGCGACTAACATCTAATAGGCTAAGCTGCAATTGTGAAGCGCTTTTTGAATGAAATTTCAATGTGTATTTTTTAAAGATTTATAAAATAGTACTGAGCTATTTTTTGTAGGGTGGTTAGTTGGAAACAAACTGGAGATCCTTTTTAAATAATTACTTTAACTTACTATTAACTTGCTAATTGAAAAATTATTAAATTGGTGAGCAAATGCTGCAGCAAAAACCTGAGTGTGCCTTTATGACTGTGCCTACAAAAGCTCAGACACAAGGTGAAGTTCCACTTTAGAAAAAAGACAACATGGAAGAAAAAAGAAAGGTGTGTAATACGAAACAATGTACAAATAACAATTAAAGCAGTCAACGCTGTTATTAGTTTCCAGTTAACACTAGTTGTTCGTAAAATTTGAGATTTTCGGCCTCATTTTTGTTGTTGAAAATAATTTTTGAGCCGAAAATGAGGCTCGCGTTCTTATTACAACGTTTTTCATTGAAAAATGTTTGCCTTTCGCAAAGTTAAAAATTTTCAATGAAATAGTTCATTTCCCATCAAGCTTCTTTTTGTTTTGAAAGTATGCTTTTAAAAAACATCGTCGATCAAGAGTGGCATCAGCCATTCTGCATCGCAATTTCGTTAAAAATAAACCAGCAGCAGAAAATGCACGTTCACTTTCAACTTGGATGGTATTTAAGGCTGTTTCAAGTTTCTTTAAGTTTTCCGACTTTTCTCCAGTTTTGATGAAAACTTTAAATTCTTCCGAGCAAGGAGTGTGCTGTTTCGGTGCGGATTGAATGTAACTTGCTTCGCTTAACTTTTTGCTTCATTTCTCTGCAAAAGAAATAACAGTCAGATCTTCGACAATTTCACATTCATGATCTTTGCTTCTGTCCTTTCTGTCAGCTTCAATCTGATTAGTGCTGCTGCATTCAACTGATGGCCCAAAGAGACGAGTTAAAAGTGTAGTTGCATATCGTTGCAAAATTAAATCGGAACTTTCTACTCGACTTTTGCAGCCAGAGAGATAGTAAAGAAGCTCTAGCGGTTTACTTAATTTTCTTTGATCATATCGCGTTTGAAGACTCTCCGCTAGTTGCGTCGTGAAATCAGTGTTTTGATCAATGAGAGCCCCAATAGTTTCTGTCAGAACCGTGTCCGCAGCTATTAGATTCATATTTCGATTGCTTAAGTAGGAAGCCGCTATTTTGATCACATAAAGACCATCGGACACTTGTTTAACTATATCCCTTTCTCTTCGGGTTAGTTGTTGTTGCTGAGGATAATCGTACTCCTCCAATACACATTTAACAACATCTTGAAGTTTTATGTAGCGACCAAGCATGTCTGCTAAAGAATTCCATCTTGTTCGGCAATCCAGTATCAAAGATGTAAATTTCTCACCAGACTCCTCACATTTCGCTCTTAAAAAGTCAGATTTAACAGCACTTTTTCTTATTTTCTGGACAATCTTTCTGACTTTTTCAACTGCTTTTTCTACTTCTTCTTTCAAAACAATCTCGCTATCGCTTTGCTCCACCACGTCCACCGGATCGTTCATTTCTAAATCTTCGCCACTTTCATAGTCATAGGCAACATCTACTTCACTTTGCACATCTTCTGATTGAGAGTGTTTTTCGTACAATGTATCACATACTGCAAGATGGATAGCGTGGCTTAAGCAAATTCCGTGTATTGGCAACATTAAATTTCCCATTCTTTTCATTACGCTAGCTCCATCGGTAGTGCATGCAACAATATGAGTCCAGTCAAGCCCAAACTCATTAAGTTTTTTTTCGACTAAACCCTTCAACGTTTCAGATGTTTGCGAGCCAAAAACACGAACCATTCCTAAATTGTCATAATCTTTGGCGTTGTAGTGCAGAGTCACTGTCAAATGTCTTTTATTGTTGGTACCAGTATATTCATCAGTAGTTATGGACATTCTTTGTCCATTTTCAATCATTTTTGCAAGCTTGTCTTTTAGCTGTTTTCGAACCTCTGCATCAAATACTTTTACTTTTTCGGTAACTGCTGCTGCTGATGTTATTTCTTTAAATCCTTTCAATCTCATGCTCTTTCTGATGAAAATGCTTGTTGCACATTTATAAGGCGGAATGTTATCAAATGCAACAAGCTCAGCGTACAATTCTTCCTGCGTAACTTTTTTTTTGGGCAACAAATGGTAAAGTTTTTTGACGTTTGGTATTAGAAGGCCCTGACGTTTCATCGTCCTGTTTTTGTGCGTGCTTGTGTTTCAAATGGTACACTAAAGAGCTTGTACCATGATTTCGGCAAATAAAAACAGCTTGGCATAAATTGCAGGTTGCTTTGTATCCATCATCGCTCCTTGTAAAATGGTCCCAAATGGGACTTGATTGTTGTCTTGGCATAAATAACAGAAATACTCGTAGTTAAAAATCACTGCAAAATATGGTTATAAACATAATAAGCTTCCACAAAAAGTCCAAAATCTAGAGTATACCGTGTCTAAGTTAAATGAAATAAAGCAATGTTTATCATACTTCAATACTTCACAGTTCACACTAGCGGCGCGCGATGAGCTTTTTCCAAAGTGTTCGACTGTGCGCTAATCTCAATTACCAATTCACCAGCAATTGTTAAATGAAACGATAATAAAATATTATATGTTACCGGTACCGTACAAACTACGTAAGAATGATCAAAAAGCAGCAAAAACTTGCTTTTATGCTTGGTTTACATGAGTCTACTTAGCGTAAGTTTTTCAACTGATACTAAGCTTATTTCTCAATATCACTGAAATTTCCGCTTCGAAATTGCATTAGTGGGTTAAGAAACCCACTCAACACGACTTTCGCTTTCTCCTTCACAAAACAAGGCTTTCAAACCTAATTTTTGGCCTGGTTTTGAGAAAATGCCTTACCATAAACCAGATATCTAGCGTTATCCAATCACAACTTATCAGTCTGTAGCTAATCTTTTTTTATCGCGAAAAAATTAAGAAGCCCTCGTGTTTATCAATGCGGCAAATCGTCTTTATTTGGGGTGGGCGCTTTACCTCCAACGCTCGAATTGTCTTTCATAACTTGTAACTGAGACTGGTCAGATTCACAGCTTTTGCAACGAAGTGCAATACTAAATAGATGAACTACCTTAAATAGCACGCTGGTTCTTTTATTTTTAGAATCTATCAACATTTTTGTAGACCTATGCTTCTACTTTTGAAAACTTATAACAAACAATACCACCTAAAATAAACTTTTTGATCGTAAAATTTCACTGCGCAACTTTTTACCTTTTGCTTTCTAAAAACTGTTTAATAACATAACAGTTTTCAATTTCATGGTCTGTTGTTTACAACCAAGCTGTAGTTTTTTGGTAACAGCTTGTGGACGTTTTACCCCCGATGGTCGTCTTATCAACGATCTTCGCTATATTCCATTTAGATTTTATTCTGATAGCTTTTAACCATGCAGTGACGCCTTAAGCTTAGCTTCTTGATCCTGCATTATTTTATTTCTTCTGTCTTCTAACAACTGAAGAATTGACTTTATTGAAGAAATTTTACTTGTAAGTGCGAAGCGATGCGAAGCAAAGCAACGTAAAATATTTCCAAAGGGAAATTACTCTTTACACCGACAGTAAACACTTTTGCTTGACGTCATTATTTCGCTCAAGACTCTCCGCTTTGCTCAATAAGTTAATTCCAGTGTTGATAATTTATCTCGGATGAGTCTGAGTGTGGCTACTTTTAATAAAATAGTCTTTTTTTAACCTTTTCTCAACCACTTTTACTTTTGTCTTTCTCCAGCGCTGACCTGACAAGCCTAAGGGCCTGTCTACACTGAGCGTAAAATCGTCAGCTTACGAGCGTAACCTTAGTTTCTTTTAAACAAAAATTCGGGACGTGCGACATACCACCTTACCAGCGTACAACTGCCAGTTGTTTAAAATAAACTAAGGTTACGCTCGTAAGCTGACGATTTTACGCACAGTGTAGACAGGCACTAACCAGTTAGCGTAGCCGTTGGCCAATAAGTTCCATTACTATGAGCTAGCTTAGTAAAAATTATCCTCATTTGATGAGGAGCAACAACCCTATTCTTATCGCTGTTAGCTTTTATCTTTTTTTATTGAAATCTACTATAAATTTTTAAACACCTTGCTTAATTAGTCGACACAATTTATTTTGCAAAACACGTCCTTTTCGTTGATTGAATCGTGCAAAATTCCAGCATTCACTATCCGTGGTCACACAAGGGGAACCCTTGTAGTAGGGATAGCCTATGGCTGTCCTTACTACAAGGGTTCAGCGATTTTTTCTCTTGCTTTTTAAGTACCACAAGTGAAAAAATCGTTTATTCCCTACAAACCCTCTGCCGCTGTGCAAGCCCTTAAGGTTTGTCCAGTTCGGCCAAGAGTCTTGTCCAGCTGGGGAATAACTTTGTTAGAGAAGCTGAGGGCTGCCAATGAGAGCTAAAAGCTCGAAACAGCGCTGTCCAGCTCTGTGCATTCACTATTCAGTTAATTGCCATTGGTGTTGTTAAGTCACTTTGAATATGACTCAACAATTGCTCAATTGTGAGTCATGTGTAGGCTATGTTCGTTTTGCAAACAAAATATTCGCATGGTAGTATTTTGCTTCGGGTGCAAAGTAAGTGTAAAAGGTATAATAAAAAACACAAATATAACATTTTGCTTTGCATCGCACTTGGTGTAAACACGCCATGATTCCAAAACGTAAAAGTGCAATTAATTGCCCAATTTTAGCAATTAACTGTAACTGGTAAGAGCAACTTTTGAAGCAATTAATTGTTACATTTAATTGTCTGAATTAATTGCTCCAATTAATTCTCTGAAAACCCTAGTATAGACCCCAAGCTAACGGATTGGTGAGAGAGTGCACAGAACTTTAAAGGCGGCTCTTAAAGCCCAAAGAGAGCCGCGCAGGTGGTTTTTTAACCTGCCTTGGGTTTTACTCGCTTTGCGATCTGCCCCTAAAAGTGATCATGGATTTTCTTCGGCGGAATTGACATTTGGCACTACCCTGCGACTGCCTG
Organism: Trididemnum nubilum; assembly: GCA_963965965.1. Taxonomy (NCBI): domain Eukaryota; kingdom Metazoa; phylum Chordata; class Ascidiacea; order Aplousobranchia; family Didemnidae; genus Trididemnum; species Trididemnum nubilum. Next base: position 27,733,688 of record OZ014487.1, read on the forward strand.
GTCAGTTTTTTGAGTCGCCTAAATCGGTCTGTGAGACAACATACGTAAAAAAGCTTAACTCCTTAATGCCGTCTTTGAAAGCTCCGCCGACGAGCTATCACACCCAACGCGACACTTATGTTGAAAAAGCATTGGCGACGTGTGATCATGTTTTTGTACGCGACGAGACGAGTGGTGGATTTCACAGAGCGTACAAAGGATCATTTCGTGTTGTGTCGAAACATGCCAAGTTTTTTACCCTAGACCTTGGCAACAGAATTGACACGGTGAGCGTTGATAGATTGAAAGCCGCTAATTTGTTAGAAAACGTAACAGACGACGATTGTTTGGACTGTACATTCAATGGCAACGTAGCTTGCGAGTCCTCTAATCCTGAGGAGTTGGCAGCAGCGCCGTTTGATGAGCAACCTGTTCCTGTTTTTCGCAATAGGCTGGGTAGGAAAATTCGCATGCCCGCACGTTTTGACGATTTTGTCCCTTTGTAAAGCTAAACAGTTCCTTTTTCGGTTAATTTGATGCTTTAGTTTGTTTTGATGAGTTTTTGTTAGGTACAAGCGCCCGTTTCTTTGGGAGGACTTACAGCCTTATCACGCGTGAGTTATTGTTCATTGCTTTGTTTTTCCTTGTTGCTGCTTGGATAATTTCAGTTTTGCTCAGAGAGTCGAACCATGGCTAGGATGTTTTAGAATTTTTTTCTCGGGTTTTCGGCGTTGTTTTTCATGGGTGGACGACTGATCACCGTCCACAGCTCTGGGTCGCGCACCCCAGACTCCATCGGAGACCTCGCCGATTTTTTTTTTTATCGGGTGTACGGTTGCTGAGTTCCAAAATTATTCTCTATTTCATCCTTCCTTCTGAGTTTCAGCTATTCTAGCGCTGTTACTGTTCTTTATACTCCACTTTTCTGTTTGAAACCTTGTGGCAGGATACTTTTTTATGTGTGTCTGTTACGTGCTTGGTGTAGCCTTGTTTTGGCTCAGCAGTTTTTTTTTTGCTGAGATCGGTTTCGCTTTTGGTAATTTTTTTGTAATCTCACCTTTTTCTTTTTTTTCTTAGCTAAGCTTGTTGGGGGGTCGGTCTCTAGCTGCTCTCCGTTTTGCATCTGAAACTCCAAAATAGGACACCTTCCTTCTCCACCCCTGGATTTTTTTATTTCGAGTTTTGGAGCAGACTTCGTTTTTGCTCTATACCAAATTATTTCAGCAATGTGTTGCTCTAAATTTTTTTGTCCCTCGCTCGCAGCCACTGACGCCTGAGCCGGAAATATGCAATCCTTTGTGGACTTTGGAACAAGAACTGTCTTAGAAGATTACTTCTTCGACCACCCACTGGATATTTTTTTTAACTTCTCTTTTTTTTGACCCCAGCCTAAAGCGGAGGCTGATTCTTTTATTTGTGCCAGTTTTCTTGTTGTGTCACTTGCTTGTTTCAATGCTCCGCTGTGATTACATTATTTCGTTGCTTTGTTTATTAGTTTTGTTTTTTTTTGTATTCCCACAGATTCGTCATTCAGGCTTCGGTCGATTGTACCAATCGTCCGATGCCTTGGTGGGGGGTATTGTGGGAATACGGTTAACTCCGTCTGTTGTAATTATTTTTTTTTGGCATCTCTGTTTTTACAGGGGCGTATTCTCCATGCATGCAAGGCATACATTGCATGCCTAGTCATTTAGCCAAAAAAGAAAATAATAATTTGAACAAGTACATGTAAAAATTTAAAACAAAATCAAACTAAGTTGCCACAGTTACAGGAATTCACTTTCAAGTCGAAGTAGCAATAAATAGTCTTGCTTCATTCATTGATTTCAATTTTAGCCTGTTTTCAGCATATTGCTAAATTACAAAAAATAATGGCAACACGCAAGCAATTTTCAAATTGCATTCAACGGCTTAAAAGATCGCTGTGTTTCGATACGATTACGAACAAAATTAAATAGGTTTGAAAGCTTTGATTGGCGCATTGTTTGCTGCAAAAGTTCTTTTATCCGTCTAGTTTCTTGTTTTCGTAAAATATAGTCTCAATTTTTGTTTTAGATTTGTTACAGTAAATTAGCTAAAGACAGGCCACAAACAATGCCCAAAGCATGCAATTTTAAATATTGCATGCGTGTTGCCATTTATTTTATGTGATTTAGCAATATGAAAAAAGCGAATAACTAAGCGGCAAAACCAAGTCGTGATAGCCGGTTGGTATTGGCTTTAAGTAATGTAAGTCAGAGCGAGTTTTTGATACGGTACTGTTCGCGCTATTTAGACTAAATGTTGAGCTATAAAAGTGAAAGCAAGATGTGAAATCAATTTAAACAAAGAGTTACCGGTAGTTGGTTCAGTTAGTATTTAGTTAGCCTAAGCTAAAGCTAGTCGTAGAATTTGCACTTGGTTTGCAAAAAAGTTTTTAGGACTATCAATAAACTACCGTTCGGTAGTTTTGCTGCTTTGCTTGTGCTTTACTGGTTCTTAAATAAACTAAACAAGGCCAGGCCTATCCATATATACATTGGACTAGCCTTGAGCCCATTAGCCTGCTTAATACTGTATTGCATCGCTGGCTGTTGCCAGCAGGCTACGATATATTGTAATGACATGAGGAAGAGGCTTTGAAAGTAGGCTATGTATTTGCTATTCAGCAAGTTGGCTTAGCTTAGTTCTGCAATTAATGTTTTTGCTTCAATGTTATTAAGCAGAGGTGGTGTCGAGGACACAAGGCTCGAGGCCAAGGTTACAAAAAAAATCCGAGGCCAAGGCCAAGGACAGCCTTTCCGAGGACAGACACTCTCGAGGCCAAGGACAGGAATTCTCGAGGCCAAGGACAGGAATGCTCGAGGCCAAGGACCAAGGACACAAGCGCAAGTGCTCTCCAAAAAAAAAAAAAGGTCTTCACAAAAATTTTTCAAGCGATCTCCACAAAAAAACGTTTTCCAAAAAATTTTTCAAGCGCTCCAAAAAGTTTTAACAATTCAATAAATACTGCTGTCCTCGAGCCGAGGACAGGCCAATTTTCGAGGACTTGAGGCCAAGGACTTGACCTTCGAGGCCAAGGCTAAGGACTTCAAAATGTGTCCTTGAGGACGTCCTCGAGGCCAAGGACGTCCTCGAGGACTCCACCTCTGTTATTAAGTCTACTTTACTGTTCAGTGTTAGTGTTAGCCTAGTATGGTACCGGTAACCGGCTACTGGCACATATAAAACTGCTAGACCTGTCACTGTAGTAGCACAAGGAAGACTTGTACTGGGACAGTAAATGTACAGTACACACCAATGTGTACTGGAGAGCAGGGCCACCGAGAGGGGGAGGGGCAGGGGGGTATAATGACCCTGGGGCCCATGGACTTTGGGGGCCCATCAAATGACATTTAGAAATGAGCATGTGAGACCTTCTTTTTGGAGATCACCTAATTTTGACCGAAAAAGCTGTTAGAATTCCGGTAAAGAACTTTTTTTTTTTGAGATCACATCATAATTTGAACAAAACTGCAGCATTGTCTCCGTCTGTTTTGGAGTTCACAAAACCTGAATTCCGTCATATTTCAGCTGGCCCCGGGCTTACGTTCGGCTCTCGGCGCCCCTGTTGGAGAGAGGAGGCCTAGTTGCAATACCAGACATTTATTAGTGTTTAGTTGGTTTTTTATTTTACAGCTTGATAATTAATGACGTCATTAAAACTGATGATGTCATCATAACTGCATGCCTTATCTGAAATGTCACGCTACGCCACTGGAATACGGTTAACTCCGTCTGTTGTGATTATATTTTTTTTTTGGCATCTTTTTTTTCCTATGACGCAACGAAAAATAATCAGTCTCTCTTTTTTGGCTGCCAACGTGGCAGGATAATCAACTAAAAAAATTCATCTGCGTTAATCGACGATTATGGTAATTTTTGTGAATTCATTTTGGTAACATACAATAAATTGGAGAACAAGCAATCATTCGAGTAATCTATCAAGCTGGAAGGAAATTGTGGCCCCTCCCGTGACAGGCTGGAAGGAGGACCGCCACAATATGATAGCTTAACTGTGACTTCCTACTGCTGTTAAAAAAAAAAGTTCGTGTTTACTGCATCTTTCTATTTGTTTGTATAACTCAAACGAAAAAATGCCACAAAAAAGCAACGAATATTAGAACTCTTAACAACTAAAAAAATTTCTTAAAAATAATCTTTCGTGAGTTATTGTTGAACCATAGACTCTTTATTTAGTAGGCCAGAAACAGACGAGTGTAGAAAAAGAGAAGAGCATTGATTGAAGAAAAAAAGTTTGTTCTTATTGCGGTTTTTTGCGGCATAGGCGTAACTAGGGGAGGGGCCCAGGGGGCCCGCCTCCTCCTCCCATAGTAAAATGCCACCAGAGATTAAAATGTGACAAAAAACCCTATTGTTTCTTCAGTTTCGGTTTCTTTCTTCAGTTTCTGGCTTACAACAGTAACTAATAATAATATTGCTACCTTAGGCCCTTATCTGATCTTTTTATAAATGTAATGTAATAACTATAGGGACTAATTTGACATTTGGCACAGTGCGAGGGGCTTCGCGCTCAGATGTTAAGAATTCTTCACCTATATGTGGCCGTAAAATGCTGCAAAATTCCCCACAGGTCAAGGGCCCACGCAACATAAATCGGGCCGGGCAATAACACGGTTAGTAGACCTAACCATTTATTGTACCATTTTTCACGAACATGTCACCTCCACCTCGTCAGTTTTTACGCGAAACTTTGCTTTTGAAAAAAAAAATTTTGCAATGAGAAATGCTCGTTGAAAAAATATTGAATTTGAATTGAGGGGCCCTGGGCGCCGTGGTCGTACATGTTCTCCTAAACTGATTATTTTTATGATAAAACTAAAATCACTTAAGGAAAATCGTCGAGTGGATTATTATTTACTGCTAAAATATTGCAGAAGGCGATTGTATCTTACTTTCTCCCAGAGTTGTGAATGGGCCGACTAGTTCAGGCCCGAACCCGGCCCGAATCCGAAATTATAAGCCCGAACCCGAAAACTAATTTGAAGTACAAATCATGCCCGAAAAAAACCGAAACTTAAGTTACGTCTGAAAAATTTAGCAATGTTGCCAAGTTAATTTGATTATATTTTTGAGCACCTAAGACAAAAAGCACGTCTCAGGCCCGAATTAAGCCCGAAATTTTCGTCAACTTTAGGCGCGAACCTGACCCGAAAAGCCCGGCCCGACTTACAACTCTGTTTCCTCCTACCCGGACCAAATCACTTACAAAATTTATCTCCAAAATGCAAGATTTTAAACGAGTTTTGGACTTAAATTGCAAGTAAAAGGAGGATAAAAGAATTTAATTTTTTCAATTGGCTTTCAAATGTTCAACGATCGAATTCTTTTAAATGGCTTTGAACACGGGCGAAGTGGGATCCAAAAGCATTAAAATAGCTTTTTTACCAAAAAAATATTGCCCGGCTGCTGGGGGCTTTGCCCCTAGACCCCCGTTTGTGATACGTTTGAGTTACTCTATTTTTCTCAACACACATCTCCCGCTTAAGATATTTTCGCTTTTTAACTTATGGTTAAAGCCCTCTCTCTTCAGCAGAATCCTGCTTAAGTGCCAAACCAGGCCACGGCTTCTGATCTTCTATTCTACAATATCTTAGTCCTACAAAAAGTTTCTGTTTCAAAAAATTTCTGATGACGTCATTGGATGTGATCTGTGGTTTGGGCCTTTCCCCCCCAATCAAAAATCCTGGCTACGCCTACGTTTTGCAGTCATGCGTATTAGACTGATTTAATTGGAGATATTCCTAAAACTAGAAAACCGAAAAGAAAAAAGTCACGCTTATTGGGCGAATCAGCATATTTTAGAACAAGAGATCCGAGAAGAAAAAAGACATAACTGTCAGTGTCCAGTATACTCAAAATCTTTTTTTTTGACTTAGTTCAAAATAAAATAAAACTATAAAAACAAATTCATAATCCTACTCGTATATCAATAGCTGAATTTTTATGATAAGCTAATCGTAAGTGTAACATAACTCGTTGCTTCATGTTAAGCAATTGTGTACATACTGTATATAATGTCTTTTTAATTGTATAAATTGATGTTAATTGTAAATACTCGTGCTAGTACCGTAAGTTTTTCTCATTTTCCAAAAACCGTGATTATTTATGACCAAAATTTCATGACAATTTTAAAAACATAAATTGCGTATTTTGAATTGAAAATGGTACTGTAGGCCTACTGGTCAGCATTTTTTGAAAACTTTTTCGTTATGTCATGTTAATTTTACTTTTATTTGCAAGGTGGTGCATGCATGTAGTCGTGTTACTTAAGTAGTTTTGGTATATCGTTTGCATTTTAATGCTTTCGCGTCTCATGCTATAACGCTCAATGTGTTTTTTGCGGCTTCCTTACGTCTTCGACGTGAAATAAATAAATAAATAAAATGGCTGTTTGATTTCCTCAAAATTCTTTCTCATAATTACTATCTATGACGAAACAAGTCAAGTTATAAGAAGTAAATTTTTAAAAAATGCAACCTGTACTTACACGCCCTCTAGGACACACCACCCGCAGTATGGATCTCTTGAGTCAATGCAAGCAAAGCACGATATGTACTGAGAACAAGCAGCCACTCGCATTCGATACAACTGAATAAAAACTTCCAGCATTAACTCTTACTGTTTTACACATCCACTCTTCAGGCCCAGTTCTTTGTAAAAAATTAAAAGCAATGAGAACCGACAGAACCAGCAAGAGCTTCAGGCAAGAAAGTGGGTTTGTGCTATCAAACGGGTCATGTAAATTCTCAAATTTGACTAGGATTAGAATACCAACTCGGTCAATCTATGATGTAATTGCCGAAAATAGTAACGACGGGACTTCAAGCTTTTTTATCATCTTTTTTCCTTCAGTAAAAGTTGACTTTTATTACTCTACAGCAGTGGTTTCCTACCTTTTTCTAACCGTGGCCCAATTTCATTTTGAAAATTTTCCATGGTCCTACTCAGTACTTAAATTGTAAAATTTTGCATGGGGGGACGCTTTTGCAGCCTTGACTAAATCTTACTGAAGATTACGTAATTCCGTCGACGAAATTGAATAAAGACCAAAACAGATAAAAGTCTTCGCCGAGAGTCTTCGTGCTTTTTCGCCAAAATTTGGTGAAGACCAAAAAAAAAGGTCTTCGCCGGAATCTGAGGTGTTTTTTCGCCGGAAATTAGGTGAAGACCAAAAAAAAGGTCTTTGCCGAAATCTGACAATGTCAGGGAATAAACAGTTCATCGCGCAAATACGACTTTTTCTGACCAAAATGCTCTGTGGCCCACTGCAAAATACTTCTGTGGCCCACCGGTGGGCCATGGCCCACAGGTTGAAAACCACTGCTCTACAGGAACAACTATTGAAATTCACTGCCCGCTTTTAGAACACGTTAACATAATTTAATTAACATGAACTAATTAGTTTATTTAATCTTATATAGCGCAATGTATACACTGTCAGTCACTAGTAAAACTTTGTACACCAACTTCATCAAACTTTAGAATTGAGACATACGGAGCTATTGGTAATTGCATACAGGTTTTCGTTTAATTCGTCTATTACAACACAATCCAAAAGCGGGAGGTTATTGCCTGATGTTATCTTCTCTGTCACTGAATAGAAACTCTCTCCGAGTCCAAACTGTAAAAATCAAAATATTAGTTGGACTCCATTAAGAAAGATACAAAAATTTTTGAAAGCCATTTCATAACAGATAAGTACTATTAAAGATAGGGTTTCAGAAATTAAAAAAAAAAACTATTTAAATTTCAAAAATTTACACCAGAGACAAACCCGAGCAAAATGTTGTAGCTAAAAACAAAAAACTTCAGTGAAAATTGCTGCAGGGAGACTTGTGGATAATTCAGTAAGACTTGTCGACTGTGTAGTTGCAGATGTTGTATGAGAGTTTTGAAAAATGGAGCCGGAGGTCCGAGGTTCAAATCTTGGGCAGATCAAATTAAACACAGTGTTGCCAACGGTTCGGCACCGCTGCGACATTTCTTCGAAAAGAGCTGGGTTGCCCGGGCGCAATGACGCGGTGATGGGTCGGTAAAGATCATAAAAAATAATCTGCCCTGCACTCACCTCGTGATAGAAGACCAAATTTAATTTAATCTTTGTTTGTGCATTTTTGTTTGATTAATTATTGATTGTTCTCAATCTTGCAACTTATATTGAAACATTGTTTGTCATTTCTAATCAGCGCTTAAGTCAAATATTACTGTGGAATTATCCTTTGTTAAAAAATAAGCTGTTGCTTAACGCATCTGCTACGACCGTCTTTAAAGAATTGTTACTTTCTTGTAAAAAAGTCTTTTTGAGACAATTTTAGATTGCCAGCTGACAACTTTTGTTTTTTAATTTCCGGCTCTTGGGTGCTAAAAGAAGACAATCTATCTCATGTTATCACTGCTCTGTGACTTATTCAATCGTGCTTGAAGCTTTGGAAGAGATTAGTGACCAGCAAGAATTGAAGTGAACCGTGTCGTTTTCTGTGAAAGGTGTTCAATCTGCTTACCTTGGGTAAGTTGAGTTTTGCGATCCCCTTATTTGGATTTTGATTATTGACGGTGGGGAAACAGTCATATGGCTTTGAAGCGAAATCTTAATAGTTTTCAGATTGATTTAAAAACTTTTTCGCATCCTGCCTTTTTTTTATTTAAAAATAAACTTTTATCAAAATGTCATCAATTTGAGTGTGCATCTAGTCCAAGGAAAAAGGGATTGGGGAGTTTGTCGTAGCTCTCTTACACGTTACTTCGAACTTTAGATATAAAACTCTGCATCACTGCCGTGCGAGAAACACAAAACAGACCTGGTTTTCAAGTCATGGCAGATCATCTCCATTTAAGAATTCACTATTCAACGAAAAGCTGTTTGCGAATTGAAACAGGGCCCCACAAACTCGTTACACGCTTTGACGCAACATAGCAAGCAAAATGAAAGATTTGATTTTATGTTTATTTATTTTAAGTTCATTGCCCACTTTTTTGCTACACGTTTCTTGAAGTTGTTGGCCGTAATAGATGTAGTCTATTTGTTTCCACTAACATCAATACACATAAAAAACAAAAAAAAAGTAAAAAAAAGAATGTTTGGATTTGTGAAAACAAATGGGGGGTGGAAAACTGCAAAAAGAATTTTGTGGTTACCAAGTCAAGCAGCGACTCGATTTATTGAGTATTCAAATGAACTTAAGGAAATTTTCGGTAGAATACTGATCAATTTACCTCTAATAATGTAAACAAATAAAAAACATTTATTTTCTAGAGTAGGACGCGTCAAAAAAAAAAAACTGAAACAGAAAATAAAGCAATTATTAGAAACAGGAACCATAAGCAGGGCCAGAAAGAAGGTTAAAAGAACTCCTAAAAAATGTATAAGTCACTGCATGGTTGACATTTTACATGATTGAGCTCTTTACCTTGAAGATGTTTCCTGCTGTAGTTGCAATAAACACTATTTTGAGATCGTTTTCAACTGCAAGTGCGAAGCTTGTGGCAGTTTCATATCCGCTGAAGCTGTGCGTCATTAAATGAACCAAATTAACTGGAGCTAATCCAACAACATTCAATCCACTTCCACTCAAAAAGTTGTAGACGTCACTTGGGAGACCACAGGTACTCTAAAATGTTATCAAAAGTTATACTATCTTTTTTTTGTTTTAACTTTTGAAGACAAACATGAAAATTATATGCTTTGTGACGTCGATTGAGAAATTTTCAAATGATTTTTCAAATAGCTGCGAAGATAACATGAAGCTTTTCAAGGTTTTTATTGTGGCGTGGTGCATTCCTGATATTTGAGGTGGAATTATGTTTAAATGTCTAAGCAAAACAGAGCAAGCGTAGAGTAAAAGCGAATTAGCCGCTAAAACCTACCAGTGTTGCTGCTTGCCATAAACAACGTAAATACTTCCTATTCATTTCTTATTATCCCTGCAGTTTTGTATTGCAACCTTCGCTCATTGTTATTTCTCAAGTACAAAACAAAGAATGGTTTATCAGCTGATTAGTCTTTTATCTACATAGTCGTGATAGCTTAGATTTGGGCAGCTAATTACGCTTTTACTCTAATAAACTTACAATATACCTTTCGCTCAAAACTCGAAACATAATTTTGCCGCAAACACCAGTAATTTGCACCATGCCAGTGGTTCCCAACCTTTTTATAAAGCCTGACCGGTAAAAATTGAATAAATGTTTACGGACCGGCACTAAAAAATCACAATGGATGTAGTAAATACCGGTGGTTTATTTTCGCATTTGTTAACAACTACCGCAAAATTAATGGCGCAACATGGTGCATTATTTCGGCAATGTTAACATTTAAATACAAAAATTCCACCGAATGTCAATAAAGTGTCAATTTATAGACCTATAGTAAGCTTACAAAATCAAAATTATTGGCAATTTGTTTATGTTTGAATGCTAATATGAGAGACAAGCGAGGCAGCAAAGAAGTTTCTGAAACAAGTAGCTCTGCTTCAACATCCAATCAATTTCTTTTGTTTCAAGTCAGAGCTGAATATAATTTTCTCACATAAGTAGCTGGTTGAAAATATTATGAACAACGTTATTGTTTTGGCGAATATTCGTTTTCAAAAGGTCTCCAGAATTGAGACAAGGATTCTTTTTGTATCTTGACAGCGAAGTAGAATCGAAACATAGAGCAAATCAATCAGTTCTTTTTCCGTGGGATTCAAGTTACATGTGCTGACATCTTTGATGAGTGATAATAAGGAAGCGGAGAAACACCAGTTTAACTGACTAAAATCGGCCAAACCTAAAAAGGGTTTTATTAAAGATGAAAACATTGCAATGATACGTGGAAAGAAGATATTCTGCGGACTGGCAAAAAAAATTACGCGGACCAGCGGTTGAGAACCACTGAACTATGCCATTATCAAAAAACTTTAAAAGCTTTTTTTTTTCGCAGCTATTGAAAACCACCGTAAAACTATTTTAAAATTCCACAGAGTACGTTATAAAACAGATAATTTTCGCATTTTTTTTCAAAAATAAATAAAATCGAAATCTCATCGTTTGTCTGGTAATATAGAACATATTTTGTTATTCTAGTGTAGATAGGGTTGTACAACGTAGAATAATGTAGTATTCTAGAATAATTCTAGAATAGACATTTCGAATCTAGAATTTCGAATCCTATTCTAGAATAACTCACTGCAAATTGGGATTATGCATAATCAATACAGTTTTATTGCAAAAATTTAAAAAAACACAATGGCGAAAAAATAAGTCAAACATGCGTGCACGCTTGAGTGCAATGCACTATCAATGAAATGCGGCTTGACAGTTAGGTTGCTTGAAACTGCGTAATACGCACCACTCTTCGCGTTTTGGCGGTGCTTCAAAAGATTTTTTTCGAATCCAATTACCCGATAAAAAATGTGTTTTGAGATTCGTTTCTCTGGAGATTCGAATCTCAAGGATTCGAAATTCTACTTTGTACAACCCTAACTGTAGATATAAGTTTTGGCTTGGCCTCGGAGTTCGGCTTCAAAATTAAGTGCGGTGGATGACAACAAAATACTTAACACTGCATACTTAGCACCGGATGATTTTCCAACGGATTTAAAACCGATGGAAGGGAATGCTCTCCAACCAATTTCCCAAATTAAAGACTATGTTCACCAAATTTGCTTTTACAGAATTTGATTTCATCACGAATTGGCAGCGAGTATATTGAAAGATTGAATTTGATTGATTTTGGGTTAATGACATCACGTTTTTATTCACGCAAACCGTTCTGATTTGCACCTAAGTTTCAGTGTAATAAACTTGATTCAAAAAATGTCCAGGTCAAAATGGTAATGTCACAAAAAGAGCTTTTCCTTATGACGTCGTACTATTTAGACTTGGAACAAATCTGCCTAAACTTCAATGAATTAGCCCTAGAAGACCTAAAGGGGCCAATTGGCCCTTTTTGGTTTGTTTTTCTAAAATAAACAAAACATATTTAACATAGCAAATTGAGATATTTTACTTTTATTTATTTTGGTAATTACACAGACTAAACAAGTAACAAAAAAATGTGATAAAAAATTCGTGCAATTTTTTTTTCAGTTATACGCCAAAGCAGTTATACGCCAAAGCAGTTATACGCCAAAGCCCAAAGGGGTCAATTAATCCCACAGCCACTTCTTTGTTTTAAGCTTCCAAAACATACGGCAGTTCTACTCCAATTTGACGCATTCTATGCACATTGGTATCGAGCACATGCCACAAACACAGTGAGAGCAATTTCCAGACCAATAAATACAGTAACCATAAACGTTTTTTGAATTCCATAATCAGGGTTTTTTTGAGCTGGCTTTCAAACCACTTTGCAAAAAGTTGTTTCAATACGATATCACTCTACAGTTCTTAATTGTTACGCACTAAAGACTGCTCCCTCAAATCACCGCATGTAACCCCCAAAATTAAATAACTCTTCTTCTAGAACAAAAAAGCAGGTCAAATCGAGTGAACGCCATGTAGTAGCCTTAAATTTTGCGATGAAGACCTTGTTAATCAATTGGTTTTAATTGCATCTGCTCCTCAATCAATAACGCGTTTAACAAATCTCAAATTTTAATTCCAACTTCGATGTATGATGAAACAAATCGATCCATACAAACGACGATAACCGAAGCGGTGAAAACGGTGTACTGATAAACGGTTTCTGAAAACGTAATTCTTTTAAATAATTTTACCGACATGTAAACACAAAAAATTCATACTGGAAAATGGCATTTCTACTCTTGCATCATAACAATGTGCACTTAGTTGTGAAGTTAATCAAAGTTAGCAATGTTTGAACCCATAGAAATTTTTTTACATAACGTGCATTGATGTAGCGGAACCTCCTGATATCGCATCATTTACGACTTTCACAATAATTATCTTTAGTGTTTACCGTAGAAGTAAAACATTGAACATTTCACTTACTAATGAGTTTTCAGATGCAGACGCTATAATTTTGTTGATTGGACCAATATTGTTAGTTCAAACTTGGAACGGTAGATCAAATTGACTAACCAAAAAAAGAGGGAACAGGATTCAGCTTAAGCGAAAGGAATGCCAACAAGTACCAAAAATTAAATGGGCAAAGGCTCTAAATTAAACTGAGCTCAAAGCTAATTGCAGTCCCAGAAAGGCTTAATTTTGCAGTTCCAGAAAGGTTTCTAAAATACGGACAATTTTGCGTCCTAAAACTATAACTTGAAATGCTTCGCTTGCTGACTCGTATCTTTACAAATGTGCCTCTGCCCTCAACAGAAATTCTTGCTGAGAGATTTTCCCGTTGCAAGTTCAAGCTTTGAGAATTGCGAAATTTTCACTGCGGTAAATCTAAAATGCAAATTAGCAGCACGTCATGCAGAAACTAAACAGAGAGCCGGGTCAAATCAAAAAAGTGCGTGCTATTATGACGCAATAGCTAACCACCGAATTGGCATTGCTAACAATCGGAGTTTTAGACTCGGCAAGGACACCAAGGTCGCAAAAAAAAAACTAAAAAAGACCAACAACCTTTTTTGTTTTTTGTCTTCAATCCTGAACTTGAGGGCAAGAACCAAGTACCGCTCGAAGAAGAAAGTCCCCCCTGGTGAGAACTGTGCCCCGAATGAAAGTAACCAACCGGGAGCCGTGGGAGATTTGCGATAAAGGCCTGTTTTTGTTTGTTTTTGGTCTTTAATCCCGACTTTGAAAGCAAAATTCATTTGTGCCCTTCCAAAAAAATTTTATTTCCCCCAAGCGCGATACTCTGGCGCCGGTCCTACTACCAGGGATTTGGAAGCGGAAGCTGGAAGTGGAAGCGGTTAAAATTTTGTGGAAACGGAAGCGAACTCGGAAGCGAAAATGTTGAAAAGGAGCTGGGAGCGGAAACATTTTTTCAAAAATCAGGCGCTTCCGGTTTTTCAAACTGGCTACAACCGTTGGGTTAAAATGTAACAATAACTAGATGGGAGCTTGCTGAGAAGCAATCTCAGTCAACGACCGACGCATGCTGTACAGTGAGATTCTCAAAAAAAAACTTTCGCTTTCCCGTCAAAAAATTAATTAAAAATATCTTTGGGGAAAAGAGGGTTTGTAAATCCAAAGCTTGGCAATATATATATTTAATTGACAACATAGTGACTGAGCATAAAAAAAAATTCTATCCAAGCTTAAGCCGTTGGAAGTATGTCAAAACATTTATCTCGTAAACAACTGCTGATATCAAATAAAGTACCGTCGTAGCTTGAGTCCCTCCAAAAAAATTGATTTTGGGGGGTTTCCAGAAGGATGATACCCCCAAACTATACAAACTATTTTCTGTTAAATATCTACTGATATAAAAAAAACTGGCGCCCTAGCTGGATGGGTTCAAAAAATTGATTGTTCGGGGCCCCATTTTGGGGGAGTTTACGGAGGAGTCGCCCAACAGATTTCGGGAGACAAAATTGCGTTTGCAGCTCAACAACTTTAGGGTCATTCTATTATAAGACAGTCAAAATTTTCAAATTTTGTAACCCACCCTCTTAGATTTTTTTCATGCTTGGATATATGAAAGCCATTAAAAAATAATGAAGGTTACAAAAAACGGCATCAAAATTCATCAAGCGGTTTTCGAGTTATGATGGTTTCAATATTACCACTTGAGGACACTGTTCGGCAGTCCCAAATTTTTTAATTTGCGTAAAAATCTTTATCCTTATGCTATCGAAACAAGCAAAATACCAATTCTGATAGATTTTGAGGTGAGGAATTCAAAAATGAAGTTAGTTTTTGGAAAATTGCAAAGGTAAATGGTCAAAATGTAGATTGAAAAAATTTTGAGTGCCCAATTTCATTTCCGATTATCTCAGAAGGGCAAAAAATTTTTTTAATCCAATCATTGCCAAAATCTCAAGAATAGATCACTGTTTGACATATTTAAGTTTGGTTAATGTTATTTGTAGCATATTTTTGTAATGGGTTTTGAAACATAGCTAAAAACTAACGTTGATTTTTTGTGATTTTCTGAATTTTTTGGAACACATGTATTGAATAGTATCTCATAAAATAAGAATAGTTGCAAAAAACGAAGTAATCACTTTGCATGCACTTAGTAAATCTGGTGATCAGCCAAAATTTTGATTTTAACCCTTAAATTGTTGGTGGTTAGTATAGGTCTAGCTAGGCTAATGCAGTTTTGCTTCAAGTTATTTCCCAAGTGAAAATTAGTCAAGTGACAGACATTGACTATTACGGGTATGGAGAGAGCTAGATTTCTGCCATCCTTTTTCAATTGCTTACCTCTGGGAGCACTCTTGTAAAGTTTTAACCTCTAAAATGGGTGGATTACCATAAATTGGAGTGTTTGGCACAAATTCTCAAATGATTGGGTATATTCTCAATTAAATGGGTATGACACAAGATTTTCTCCCTTTACGTAATGGCACTTTCTACAGGGGTGATAATTGAATGGGATTCTTTATCAATTAGTTGCAAATAGTCAACTTGCCCTTTTGATACATACTTTACAGTTCATATTTCATTTGAACAGTTAGCATGAAACAAGGTAAACCCATCAGTTGCTGTTGAATGGCAGGAAACCTGGAATGACTTCCTTATAATGTGACAGTTTAAACAGGTAAGTTACTGTTTATAAAAATAGTGTAAGGTGCATGTTAAGTACTGCAGATTACAGTAAAACCTTGATATTTATCTAACAGAAACTACAATTGGTTTGCTAGCTAATAAGCAACTTTGAACAAGATTATTTAAAAACGCAAATTACCTGTACCGCTTTTGCTACAGTACAATAAAATAAATGCAAGTAACGTAAGCTCTTGCTTGGGTTATTTTAGTGAAATCGTTGCACTTTACACTTTAATCGCACACACATTATTAATTGCAATTAACATTTCTTAATCGCACGCAAATTCGTTCGAAGCTCAAACACGGTTTGCGATTCTTTTGGAGCAAAATGTTTCGTTCTCTTTTAGCAAAAACTTTTACCACGCTTGCCTCGCTAATCGCTCTTTCGGGTATCACAATTCGCAAGTATTACCCTGAGCGGTAAGAAAGCAAGGTCGAAAATTTTGTTTTAGTTTTTTTGAAGATCTTAAGTTCTTTTATGTTTCACACCAAAATGTCCATAGTTTTAGCCGGTGAAGTTTGCGAGATATTCGTGATTGAAAAATGCATTTGTAGCAAACGGCAACGTGAATTATTGTTAACGTAACGATTAAAATAATTACAATCCTTAAATCAATTTTTGTAAATTGAATGATTGAAAAAAACATGGATGGCAATTGAATTGATGACCTCAGCGATATTTGTTATGTAAGAAAACTGAGATGCAATGCAGAATAGAACAATAGATGTGATTTTTTTACGATAAATTAAAAGTTTTTCAATGCGATAAACTCGTCACTAGCTTCCGATGATAGATTTTTTCGGTTAAGTAGGTTTGTTATCTCAAACAACATAAAGTGAAACTCAGCCAGCGCAAGACTTTAGTTTAAATACGCGTTGTGATTGTGACGTAACCAATACTAAAACATTCTCAAACTTTTACCTAAAATGTGACTTTTGACAAAACAGAAAACAAACAACAGAACTAATGACAAAAATCGTAAGATAATTTTGTTTAATTTTTATAATGGATGTTGATTTTTTATTTGTTTTGATGAGATATTTCTGGAAAGAAAAGCATGCAATGCGATTGCCATCGCACAATAAAAGGTATCTATTACCCCAATCTGATTTAAAAATCGCACACAAGAACTAGATTTTCTCGAAATACGATATTATGCAAATTTGGTTGAGCGCGCTTTTTCGAAACTAAACAACATTAAAATGCACTCTGCCATTTTGGTTTGGGCAAGTTGAGATCTCCTTGGGCAAGTAAATATTTGTTATAACTTGCCGGACAGGCAAGTTGTTAAAAAAGTTAATTTTGACCACTGCTGTATATATACTGCAAAGTGTATTTAGTGATAAGTACTAAATAAAATTAGATAAGTGGAATTCAAAAGACTTACTTAGCAGTAAATACACTTTGGAGTATATCCAGTAGGCTACATGCAACATATTACTAGCAAACCAATTGTAGTTTCTGTTAGATAAATATCAAGGTTTTACTGTAATTTGCAGTACTTAACATGCACCTTACACTATTTTTATATAACTTACCTGTTTAAACTGTCACATTATAAGGAAGTCATTCCAGGTTTCCTGCCATTCAACAGCAACTGATGGGTTTACCTTGTTTCATGCTAACTGTTCAAATGAAATATGAACTGTAAAGTATGTATCAAAAGGGCAAGTTGACTATTTGCAACTAATTGATAAAGAATCCCATTCAATTATCACCCCTGTAGAAAGTGCCATTACGTAAAGGGAGAAAATCTTGTGTCATACCCATTTAATTGAGAATATACCCAATCATTTGAGAATTTGTGCCAAACACTCCAATTTATGGTAATCCACCCATTTTAGAGGTTAAAACTTTACAAGAGTGCTCCCAGAGGTAAGCAATTGAAAAAGGATGGCAGAAATCTAGCTCTCTCCATACCCGTAATAGTCAATGTCTGTCACTTGACTAATTTTCACTTGGGAAATAACTTGAAGCAAAACTGCATTAGCCTAGCTAGACCTATACTAACCACCAACAATTTAAGGGTTAAAATCAAAATTTTGGCTGATCACCAGATTTACTAAGTGCATGCAAAGTGATTACTTCGTTTTTTGCAACTATTCTTATTTTATGAGATACTATTCAATACATGTGTTCCAAAAAATTCAGAAAATCACAAAAAATCAACGTTAGTTTTTAGCTATGTTTCAAAACCCATTACAAAAATATGCTACAAATAACATTAACCAAACTTAAATATGTCAAACAGTGATCTATTCTTGAGATTTTGGCAATGATTGGATTAAAAAAATTTTTTGCCCTTCTGAGATAATCGGAAATGAAATTGGGCACTCAAAATTTTTTCAATCTACATTTTGACCATTTACCTTTGCAATTTTCCAAAAACTAACTTCATTTTTGAATTCCTCACCTCAAAATCTATCAGAATTGGTATTTTGCTTGTTTCGATAGCATAAGGATAAAGATTTTTACGCAAATTAAAAAATTTGGGACTGCCGAACAGTGTCCTCAAGTGGTAATATTGAAACCATCATAACTCGAAAACCGCTTGATGAATTTTGATGCCGTTTTTTGTAACCTTCATTATTTTTTAATGGCTTTCATATATCCAAGCATGAAAAAAATCTGAGAGGGTGGGTTACACGCTATGACTGTCTTATAATAGAATGACCCTTTACGCAAAAATTAGATTTCGATGTTTTGTGGCTTAGAAGAAGAAGAGCGTACAAGATTTAAGAAGAAAATAAAGAAAAAAAAAAAAAAAAGGAAAAACAGCTCATCGCACCCAAAAGTGAGTTGGTGGGGATGAAAGGGTATCTTAAAAAATATAATTGTGTTAAATATTTCTTGCCGTACTTAAGCCATTTTTGACTGAGCCCGCTTTTTACGCCAAACTTTCGAGGCGGTTTTCAGGTCCTAAAACCAAAGTCATGTGACTAATTGCCTCGAAATTTGGTTCAAACATACAACTCATTAAGCTCGAAATTTTCATGTAGCTAGAACTAAAGCGTTTTTTTGGGGGGGTTTGTTTTTTGTTTTTTAGGGTCAAGATTCTTCAACCGGCCGGTCAAGCCGGTTGAAACACCGGTCAAATTCTCCTTTCTTGCAACTAAAAGGCATCTAAGCACTAACCAAAATATTATAAATTTCATTATAAATAAGACTTTTTATAAAAAAAAACAGTATTAAACAAACCACGACTTTCAAAAACACTTGCTGAATGGTTTCAAGCTGTTACTAATATGTTGTGTCGATTAAGACATCTTATTTACGTGGGAGGTATTTTGCCATGCCCCCTCTTTGGGCCACGGCACGAAGCAAAAAAGTTCAAAATATTCGCAAAAATCGCGTAATCAGATTATAATAAAGCATGCTTGTGGAAGAGGCTTACGCTACCTGGCATTTTAGCATCATTTTAATCAGCCTGATAGTAGAAGTGGTGCAGATTTCAGATTCTTTAGTACAGTACATGCTAAAATCTTGCCGCTTTAAAAACCTTTTTTCAACTTAAGTTTACCACACTCTACGCTGTGTAAGAAAGACATAGCTCTTATTTTTTTATATCTAACTAGCCATGGCTTGTTCTGAAGTAGCATTTCTACAAACTCCTGGGGCACATTATATTTCGAATATTTTCCAGCCAATGTCGTAACAGCAGTGGTGCCGATTTATGTTGAGCATTGGGGGGATAATTTGTAATTTCACCCCAATTTTGCCCCATTTTCAACATTGGGGGGATGAAGCTTGACCACTATTGTTTTCACGTAAGCATTTCAAGTGAAGACCAAAAAAAGGTCTTCACGGAAAATTTGAAGAGATTTTGTCTTCAAAATTAACTAAAGACCAACAAAAAAGAAGGGCTTCACCAAAAATTGAAGAGTTTTTGTCCCCGAAAGCCAGTGAAGACCAAAAAAAGTCCAAAAATTAAGCAGCGCTCAGATGCAGACCATAGTCAAATTAGAGGGGGTATGCAGATGCACACCAAAGTTAAATTATTGGGGGTATGCCTGTTATAGATTGATGGCTGTGTCCTAGGCGGAATGCCTAGGTCTTCGCTGTCTGGTCCTCGCGCTCAAGAGGCTAACACAAGAGATTCAAATCAAACTTTTATTAACAAAAGCAAATTAAAAAAGACCAGTCCAGCAAAAATTTATCGAGGATTTCGCGGCTGGGCGGAAAACACTTAAACTGAAAAACTGAATTTTACACCAACAAAATAAAAAACCTCTTGACGCGACTGTTAAAAAATAAGACTGACTTAACTGATTTAATTGCTGTGCTAGAAATAAAACATTGCTACAAAAAAGTGATCAACAAAAAGGCAAAACGGTGCGTCTTTCATGCAACGTTGCAAAGTTTCTTCCGTGCAAATTATGAAAGACGCGCAACACAAAGTAATATGCAAACAAGGTAAATTAACGTGTTAACAACAGAACATAAAACCTTAGTTCGAATCCAACTAAAAACGATCGTGCTGTAACATAAGCGGACCCTTTGAAATCTTATCCATGGGTAAGTTTCAAACAAAAAACACAGAGTGAAAGCACAGATCGCGCTTCAACTTAAAACCTTACTAAATGAGTAAATGAAGTAAACAAATTATGAAGGGGACTTGAAAATAGTGAGTAGCATCACAAAATTATGACATCAGAAGAACGTAAACAAACAGTGCAACAGTAGGGCAGAGGGCAAACTTTTAAACAATAAAACGTTCATGATTAAGTTGGGAGTTCACAGTATAATATAGCCTATCACAAAAATTCACGATCACGAATTAATTGCAATAAAGTTTCACGAAAAACGACGTTAAATTCAAAATCACAATTTGGCTATCACGAGATCACGATAAAATCACCAATAAAATTCACAAATGAAAAGGTTCAATCAGACAGAAGCTATTTTGGCCAGATCACGAAGAACATATTCGATCTCACAGTTGCCTGCTGTAGAGCTGTTTTTCAAAACTGCCACAGTAGCCCTACGGACTATTTCTTTTCCTTTACGCAACTGTGGATGCAGGCTATGAATGCGTCCCAATCTATACGCTCCTTTTGAGGCCAGGTCTTCAGCATCCCCTACAAGGACTAACTGCCCAGGTTCAAGGTTTGTTTGAAGTGTACGCCATTTGTTACGGCCCTGGAGACTGGGTAAATATGATTTCATCCAGAGAAGCCAAAAACGGTTGGCTAGCGTGGAGTTATACAAGTAATCGTTGCGAAGGTCCCCCTGATCATGCAACCCACAAAGAGGAGTGTTAGGGGCCAAGTGCTGTCCCAAAAAGGACGAAGGTGTGATAGGGCACAAATCATTGGGCTGATCGCTAAGTGTCGTTAGGGGGCGGTCGTTCACAATTCTTACGGCATCGGTGAAAAAAGTCTGTAACTCAATAAGAGAAGGTTTACGGCGAGACTGTTCCATAACCCGACCCAACGCAGTTTTAAACAGCTTCACCATGCTTTCCCAACTACCACCCTGGCTAGGAGCATACGGAGGAATGTTTACCCAATTTATATTAAACTTACGCAACGAGTTAACAAATTCAGAAGACCCCAACAACTTTGGCAACTTATCAGATGTGGCACGGCCTGTCGAAGCGTTGTCCGAATAAAAAGTGTCCACTGCCCCGCGCAAATTAACAAAGCGAGTGAAAGCAAGGAGAAAGCTGTTTAGGTCCAGGCTTGTCACCAGTTCTACGTGCAAGCAGCGTGTACAAAGACAAGTAAACAGCAAGCCCCAGGCTTTGCAATCACTGCGATTCAGTCGAAAAATATAAGGGCCTAAGTAGTCAAGTCCGGTAAATTTAAAAGGTTTGTTGCAAACAGCAACTCGGCACGATGGCAAATCTGCCATTAATTGACGAACCGGTTTAGCTTTTAACAAAGCACATTTTCCGCAATTTGCGATGTAAAATTTTACACTGGAAATGCCATGAATAATCCAAAAACGTTCGCGGGTTTTCATTAATGTATATGCCGGACCACCATGTCCAGCCTGCTCATGCTGATATTGTACAATAAATCCAGTCAAAGGATGCCTTCCAGGTAAAATTAAAGGGTGTTTAGAATCAAGTGGCAAGTCTGCATTTTCGAGCCTGCCTTAATACGTAAACAATTATCCAAATTCACGCAAGGGCGCAAATTACGCAAAGTTTTTAATTCATTTAAGCGGCGTTTAGATTCAGGATCATTAGTTTTGCTGCCTAAACGTTTAATAGATTCAAATTCATCAGGTGATTTTGTACTTAAAAGTTTAATAGCGGCCCCAAACCGCTGAAATTGAACATACTTGACAATATTAACAAAGGCCTTATCCAAGTAACTCGCATTCAGAACAGGTTTTTGAAAAGCAACTCCTTTCGCCTTCGCAACGACAAACTCCAAAAATGCAGCCAGATACGCACAGCGCTTCTTTAGCGTATACAGACAGAGCCTATCCAAAGCTGCGTCGCCAGAAGACAAATCTACGCTGCTTGCCAGAGCTGCGCGCACGACCACCGAATGCTCAGGAGGCCCGGCATCCACCTGCTCCCGCAAAAGAAAGGAGGGTCCTTCTAACCACAAATCGAGCGAGCTAGGCTGTTTACTGCTTTGCGCTCGAGTGCCCACGTCTGCAGGGTTCAAACTCGTATTAACGTAGCGCCAACCGCTAGCTGACACCACAAGAAGAATCCTGTCGACACGTCGTTTAAAAAAGCGAGCAAGTGACAGGTCGGGGTTCACAATCCATTTAAGAACTAACTGCGAATCGGTCCAACAAAAGATTTTACAGTTAAGATTGTGTAAAGCTTTAGAAGTTTGAAGCATCAATTCACTTAACATCTTAGCTGCTTCTAACTCTTTGCGAGATATAACCCAGCCTTGTTGATGAGTGAGAACTAATTTAGATTTTCCAATCACAAAACTGACTTGTGCTTTACCAGCACTAACGCCACGCAAATAGATTGCGCAAGAAAACGCCGAGTTCGAAGCATCACAGAACCCATGCAGTTGATATTCTGCGTCATTTATGAGCTCGGTGTGTTCCAAAAGGAAGCTGCGAGGAATGCAAAATTCATTTAGTATATTCGAAGTTTCAAGCCACTTTTTCCAATCTTTTTTAACTTCATCCGATACAGTGTCGTCCCAGTCCACTCCAAAGGGTCAAATTGACTCGCAAGCTAACTCGCCATCTCGCGTCTCGTGGCTGCCTCGACAAACGTGCGGCCACTTATCTTCAGTGTGTCACTTTCTGGGTCCCAGGAAAGGCCCAACGCTGTAGAGTCCGGCAAAGGCTGCGACCCAATGTCAATCTTGCCAATTGAAGGGGCATAATCGCATTGGGGAACCTGATGCAAGACAGACTTAGCGTGGCCATTGGTCACCCACTTCCCTAACTTGAATCCCCTGCTTTCAAAGAGCTCAATCCCTTCTCTAGCAAAGGTCTCCACGTCTGATAAAGTGTCGCCAGCAAACAGCAAGTCATCCATAAATCTGTTTTGAGTGATTGCATTTAAGGTCACCATACTTGCATGCGTGGGGTTGTCAGCAGCCAGCCGATTGAGCGCCATGAGTGCTACATAAGGGCTAGAGTTTATTCCCCACACGTGCCGAGTAAAGCGAAAGATTTGAATTTCACCACTGTCCATGTTATTATCCTTGAACCAAATAATATGGAACCAATCTTGTTGATCCCGAAGAAGCTTAATTTGAAAGAAGCACTTACTCACATCAGCTACGCAAGCGTATTTTCCCATACAAAAGCGCATCAACACATCGACCAAGCCATTAAAAAGGTTTTCACCGGCTAAAACTGCCCGATTTAATGACTCGCCACCAACCGTAGCACCGCCATCATAGACAACTCTAGGCTTAGCCGTCTTAGTAACAAAAAATGGTAAGTACCATTTTTATAAGAATCGTTTTCATTTTTATCTGCAGGCACAATCCAATCATGCTTCAGTAACTCAGCAAACGTATCTGTCAAAGTCTCTTTCAACTGCGAGTTTTTAGCAGCAGTACGACGCATCGACAATGTTCGCTTTAACGCAATATCGTAACTATTAGGAAGTTTTTTAAGAACATCAGGTTTAAACGGAACCGGCATTTCATACCGACCGTCTACAACGCGAATAAATGGTTCAACCAAGCTGCAGGTAAGCTCATCGTTTTTTGATGCCAATACCTCTTCATCAAGCAGCTTGTATTCGCGTAAAGCATTATTAACCGTGAGAAGTTCTTGTTGCAACTTATCACAAAGTCCGCAGTCTGGGTCAATAGCAATCGTCTCGACTCGCAACGCTCTCACAGATTTAGAGCTTCCTTGAACTCTACCTCCGCTAGCGATCGGTCCAAGCCGTGTGATCACCAGGTTGGGTTCATTCGAGTTCGAACCCTCAAGCTCTTTCAAAACAGTAATAAGTGCTTTATCAGACTGCCCGATCAAAATCTCCACACACTTACGTTCGGGTATGACGGGAATTTCCACTCCATGGAAATGTTTCAACTTACTGGTATCCACTGCATGTAGAAGAGTACTTTTATCGTCAGAAAAGGCTGGCACCACAAGGGCACCAGTAATCTTATAGTTGTCACCCGTGACTAGAGATTCTAGACTGAAATCAGTTTTACCTATGCAGCTTGCAGTTTGGTCTGCAAGTGTACAAATAGTTATAAAAGGATCTGTCGTAACTTCAAGCCCAAGTTCTTCTCTTAATGAGTCCGAAATGAGTGTCGCTTGCGAGGCAGTGTCATGCTGAGCATACGCCAGTGTTGAGCAACCAGTTGTCTGATTGATCACTCTAACTGCGCTAGTTCGAAGCAAGACTGCACCTTCCTCAGCAACTCTCACTTTTAGGACATTTTTTACGTTATTAGTGGGTGTGCTAGCGACAGATGATGCAACAGGACTGCCAGGAGCGGCCTTGGTCTCGCCAGCGGCCCCAACGGTCTGAGATTCATAGCAGTCAGGAATAGCACTAGAGTGCTTAGCTCGGCAATTAGGACCACACTTTCGGCACTTGCACCGAGAAGGGCAGTTACGAGCTAAATGCTCCATCGATAAGCAATTAAGACATCTTCCTGCCTTTATCACAGTCTGACGTCGCTCTTGAGGAGGTAACTTCATAAACTTCTCGCACTCGATAAGATAGTGTCTACTGTCAGCCCGCGCACAAACAAAACAAATAGGAGGGCGCCCGCTAGCCTTCTTGGTCCCACGATTGTGATCTGTAGGTGCTCCACACCCACCGGCAGCCGCAGACACAGGGGACTCGGCACTACCATTATGAGCATCTACTCCCGAATCCAGGGCCACCTGGCGGACACGAAACTCACTACGACCACTTTGAGGCTCACGTGATTTTTCCTTGTCCTCCGACTTGAAGAATGCCTGCGCGTAGTCAGACGTAGTCACGTTAATTTCATGCATCACAAATTTACGTAATGATTCAAAGCTTGGTTGATTCAGGCTTATACCAATTTTGTCAACAAAGTCAAGATACCGTCGCTTCAAAGCGCTCGGTAAACGGTTAGCAGTATCAAGCAATAATTGCCCAGAGAGTTTGTTGTACTCGTCATCGGCGTAAGCAAAGACTTCTAAGGTGTTTAAGTCTTCATTATACATTTTAAGTGAAGAAGCAGTAAAATTTACTCTGGCACCATGCCGTATAGCAATGACTTTAGGCTCTGACGTTAAACCACTCGACACACCATAACGCTGACGGAGTCGGTCAAGAGCCTTTTCAATACGTTGAGCAGTGGTCATACTTTTCATGGGGGCGCAAAACAAATTCATCATTTCGCGCGGTTGACCAACGCATGCTGCTCGAAGAACTTCTAATTTACGTTCGTCGTAAGGACTTTCGTTCATAAGACGACGCACTTGGTTCTCGAAGAACACAAAGGCAATATTTGCACCATCATACCTATTTGGGTAGCGAGATTAATATACTCATTCCTACCTTGGCGCTCTAAATAAGCACTCAATGCAGCATTAGGGTTGCTTTCCGAAGCAACGGGGGTATTCACGTTCGGCCAAGTAGCCGCATTAACTCGGAACTGAGGGCAAGGATTGGGTCCGACATTTGAATTTGTCGAGTTCCCGTATTCAGCAGTACTTAAAACAGTGTGTTGATTTTCTGCATCTAACACAAGCCGAGACACACATCTCTCCACATTTCCAGAGTTCTCAGCATAATCATTATGATAGGCAGCGCTGTTGTGATTCCTTGAACCAGACACATGCTACGTAATAAAGCCCCGAGCTTGGGGATTCAAAACAGTCGATTTGTCATTTATAAACATAGCATTAAACTTCTCATTGATAGAATTAGTAACATTTGTAACACTATTACGCTTTTGTTCAAACTGCATAGGTTGAGGTTCGTTGGACCTTGGGCGTGGCTCCGTCACCACTGGTCTTAAGCGTAGCTCCCTCACCTTGTGTTCTAAGAGCATTGCTCCGACCTCGGGTTTCGAACCAGCTTCGGTACCATGGGCAGGCTCAGCACTGCGTTTAAACTCAGCATTTTTGATTAACGAACTTTTAGAACTCACTGCACTTAAAGTAGAACGAACGCTGCGTCTCGAGCGTCCGGAAACGACAGAGCCCGCTTCCGAGCCGCACGCAATGCGCTTCTCTTCAGCTTCTAGCTCAATCGCTTCCAAGCGCAACTTAGCCAAAGTCTCTTCTTCTTCGGCAGCCGCAGCAGCGGCCTCGGCTTTCGCTTTAGCTTCCGCCTTAGCTTTACGAGACCTAGCCAAATCTTCCAAAACCTGAAGCTCAGAGCGCCTGCGTTCAAGTTCAATTTGCTTTATTATTGAGGATTTGCTTGACGTCACACTCGTAGAACTTTCGGCAATTAATGACATACTATCTGCGGGTCCCATATCATCATCACAATCATTTTCGCTTTCATTTAACGGATTAGTTTTATCGCAAAACTTGTCTTTTACGGTTTCAAACAAGTTAACACATTTTTCAAACTTATCAGCAATTTCAGATAAAAGTTGATATCCTTTAGCTCGGACGCAGAGTAGCGAAAATTTTCATAGCCTACTCAGATTTTAGTAAGTTAAATTTACGTGATTCAAAATCGAATTCACTTTTAGTTTCGCATGATTCGAGCGACTTGATCAGTCTTTTAGAGTCTAACATTAATCGTTGATGAACAGTAAGCAATTTACGAGGGGCAGTTGCCACGACTAACCCAGTTTCCGTAGCTCCAGCGTTAGCAGCGTCGGGTTTAGCACGGTTTCCCTCGGGGTCAGATAAGTTTTCCTGGGCCGCTTCTAACCGCCATCTAGCAACCTTGTCAGTACTCGTACATGCGGGTATCGTATCTACTCCCCCATTACGTTTAGGCGTCCCAGTCAATGATGCCTTAGAAGTGTGGCTTTCTGTGGCAATAATAAAACAATACAAAGAAGCACAAAGATAATTATAGCAAAGACTAAGTCGCAATCAACATATATAAACAACGTCACCTTGTACAGTTCTTAAAGATCACAAGAAAGACTTCAGTTCTTCCAAAAGTAGATGACGCTTGAATTCCACCGAAGCAGACCGAAGATCGATGACACCACCTCCACAGGACGACGAAAGAAGAAACCGATGAACGTAGGGTTGGAATTCTTTACGAAACCGAAATGCAAGCGACAGGAACCAGAAAAAGGGGTTCGCAAGTTGCAGACCAACCAAAACGAAGAAACTTCAAGTCGCCGCAGTAAACCAACGGATTGAGAAGAATGGGTCTTTCTCAACCAGAGTATAAACGTCGTACTGTTGAGGGAATCCAACAAAGGGCAGCAGTCCGCTATCAGCCAATGGAATTCAAATTAAAGAAACGATGAGTGCGAGATTCTAAGCCGTAATCACCAATGAATCCAAAAACCAAAAATCCAACCAGGTCAGGAGACGATAAATTTTGATGTTATAGATTGATGGCTGTGTCCTAGGCGGAATGCCTAGGTCTTCGCTGTCTGGTCCTCGCGCTCAAGAGGCTAACACAAGAGATTCAAATCAAACTTTTATTAACAAAAGCAAATTAAAAAAGACCAGTCCAGCAAAAATTTATCGAGGATTTCGCGGCTGGGCGGAAAACACTTAAACTGAAAAACTGAATTTTACACCAACAAAATAAAAAACCTCTTGACGCGACTGTTAAAAAATAAGACTGACTTAACTGATTTAATTGCTGTGCTAGAAATAAAACATTGCTACAAAAAAGTGATCAACAAAAAGGCAAAACGGTGCGTCTTTCATGCAACGTTGCAAAGTTTCTTCCGTGCAAATTATGAAAGACGCGCAACACAAAGTAATATGCAAACAAGGTAAATTAACGTGTTAACAACAGAACATAAAACCTTAGTTCGAATCCAACTAAAAACGATCGTGCTGTAACAATGCCGTAAAATTATTGTGGGGGATACATCCCCCAACCCTCCGGATTTTGGCACCCCTGCATAAAAGTTTAGTGTTTACTGCTCGGCAAATTGGAAATCGCAAATAGTCTGTCACCAATAGCTAAAAAATTTTAATTTCTTTTCTTGGCGTTACGCATAATATCATCAGAAAGAACGTCTAATAATTTAGCTTGTTTTCTCCGGTTCGTTTTATGCGTATTTTGTGCACGTTTTGCGCTGCTCAAAACAGGTCTTTCAAATCGCAACTGAACTTAAAAAGGTCTTAAAATTGAGTTACTTTTGCAAAAAACGCAAAATTTTTTTGCGTTTTTTTTTCTGAGATCCTCGTCCGGAGTCGTAAATTTTAACACCTCACCCATGGATCCCCTTTTGAAAATTTTTCATTAGTTGCATTGAAAAGTGAACAAAAACCTTCTCTCAAAAACCGATCGACCAGGCCGGTCACAAAGCAGTCAACCGGCCGGTCAACCGGCGTAGATTTTGAAATTTAGCAGGCGGGTAGGGTCGAGAAAATGCTGAGCGGTTCCATCTCTGGTGCTCTAATATTTGTATTTTATTTCATTGTAGAAACGTTCGCTTTTAGGGTGACTGCTCGACTTGAAGACCCTCAGCCAATCACTTCGCAGCATCCTCGCTGTCTTTTTGAATATTTTACTTGGTGTGTTTTATTGATCATCATCATATTTATTTATTTACCAAGTGACGTCATATCACAAGAAAAAACTGCAACTTCCTCTAGGTCTATCACCAAAGCATCGAAATATGCAATCCCTTTAAAACCAAACACACAAAACTTGCAGAGTCAAAGCGATATTTAGTCACTTGGTGAGGAGACAGCGAAGGACCGAAGGTCATCTAAGTCCAGTAGCGTAGCTAGGGGGGGGGGCGGGGGGGGCTACAGCCCCCCCCATTGGCATGTCGACCAAAATGCAGAATGGTAAAAAAAAACACGTTTTTAGCACTTTTGAGACTGTTTTATGCTCTGGAGTGGACTAAATAGTGATTTAAAACATCTTTTGAAACATATGCTCAGGGGAGGGCTAATTTGTCAAAAATAAAACTAACAAATAAATGAAAACTTCGAAAAATGGTAAGAAATAAGCAATCAAATTTGATCACAAGTGTAAAAATGCTAAACATAGATGTCATCAACAAACATACTATAAACTGAGGAATAGGGGGGGGGGCTATTCAGCATTAGTTAATTTCCGATCATTTCTCTCAAATCTCTTTTCATTAGCCCCCTCCCCCCAATTATTTTTCTCTATAAACTGTATACGAAATAGATTACTCCGTGTGAGTTTTATTGAACTATTCGATTTTATAATTTACCAGCATCGAAACAAGAGGACTAACATTTTTCCATTAGCCACCTCCCAAATAGCCCATTTATGCAACCAGTTTAATCACGTTTGCACTGCCAATTTCTAAGCCACGTTTTTAAAAGCATTATTTTTTTATCAAAATAGCCCTAAAATGAAGTTATTGTGCAAAAAAACGCAAAATTTTCGAGCGCTGGGGGCTCCGCCCCCAGACCCCCGTGCCTCCGGCGGCTGGGGGCTTTGCCCCCAAACCCCCAGACCCCCGTTGGCCGCCGGCGGCTGGGGGCTCTGCCCCCAGACCCCCCAAACAGCCCCCCCCCATTGCGAATTTCTGGCTACGCGCCTGTCTAAGTCTACTGCCACCTCACCAAGTTAAGGTTAAAAAAAAAACAGCTTCTAGATTTTCTCAGTCTGCTACTTTCTATGATAAAAAATTTTACGCAAAATTAAAACAAAGCGTTGCAAAGATATGTACATTTTATACAGTGTATACACAAAACTCACTGTCACCATGTAAAGAAAATGCAAGACAACATTAGAATTGTTCTAACTCTAAACATACTAAAAAATAAAAATACTGTAACTACAGATTAGATAGAAATAAAATTAATAAAGTTCATAATGCTTATTTATGTTTTATAAAATGTAAAGTGGGCAATTGGAGTGAAAAAAAAACCCTCCTTGCTTTGTTTTGTATTGTTTGCCAATAGGTCATTAGTACTGGTACAATTTCCAATACCAGTATATATCAACCTCAGTCAGTTACTGCAAAATTACTAATAATTCAAGGGCACATCAAAATGAGAGATGACGTTTTGTAATAAATGTGAGATAGATGAATGCACCAAACTCATGCTATTCAAGCAATAGAATAGGTTATTGTTGAACTCAAGCATAAATATGCAACTATGATTCCTGTAATTACTACTGCATTGCTGATAGAAAGCTGTTATTTTAGCTTTTATCGGTTTCAAAGTTTGATAAAAAACGAGCTTTAACGGCTTTTTTAAATCTGTAGAATGAAACTTCTTTCATACTGCTTGGAATTTCATTCCAAACTTTAATTCCTGCGAATGATAGAGACTTTTGCCCTAATCTTGTTCTAGTTCTTGGAAGAAAGAAGTTGTTTTTGTGGCTCAATCTTGTCTTATGTGTATAGCAGTTTTTTATTAGGTTAAACTTATTTGAATTTGCAAAAGATAATACATTATTGTGAATTTTGTACATTAGCTTTGCAGTTTCCAGAGAGTAAATATCCTTGAGTTTTAAGCATTTAGCTCGATAGAACAAAGGATTAGTATGCTCACGATATCCACTTCCAGTTAACAATCTGATGCTTCTTTTTTGCAGAATAAAGAGAGGTGCTAATGTTGATTTTGAAGCAGTCCCCCAACTACTTATGCAGTATTGTAGATGAGAGTATATGAGGCAGTGGTAAACAGATCTTAAGGTTTGCTCATCTACAAAGTGTTTTAATTGATTAAGGGCCCAAGATCCCCTTGCTACCTTTGAACATTGTTCGTTGATTTGTTGTTTCCAGTTTAGATTGTCGTCTATGAGCACACCTAGATACTTTATGTGATGTGATTGCTTGATTGGATTATTATCTATTGATACTTTGAGTTCAGGTTTATTTTGTTTTGTTGTCACTACCATAAACTCAGTTTTATTAAAGTTAATTGATAATTTATTCACCTTGAACCAATTGCTTACATTGACTAATTCATCATTAATATTTTGTTGCAGTGTTGAAACATTAGAATGGGAGAGAGTAAGGTTTGTATCATCTGCAAAAAGATAAATTGTGGAATTTGAGGCAAGTGGTAGATCATTGATATAAATATTAAATAACAACGGACCTAGAGTTGATCCCTGTGGAATACCGCAATTAACATCTCTTGACTTGGATTTATATTGATTTACAATTGTATGCTGTTGACGGTCAGTCAGGTAACTTGCTAGTAACTGTAATGGTAATCCTCTAATTCCATACTTTTCTAGTTTCTTGATCAGTATTGTGTGATTGATGGTATCATATGCTTTTCTTAAATCTAAGAAAATAGAGCATGTAATGAGCTTTTTATCCATATTGTCAAGTAGCTTATTGTAAATATCTAAAACGGCTTCATTTGTTGAGCAATTTTTCTTAAAACCATACTGGTTTGGACTAATCAAATTATTGCTCACAAAATAATTGTTCAGTTGATCAAGCAGACACTTTTCAAAAAGTTTGGCAAAAGGATTTAAAATAGAAATAGGGCGATAATTACTGCATAACTCTCTTTCGCCTTTTTTGAAAATTGGAACAACTTCAGCGGTTTTTAACACTTTTGGAAAATATCCTGTTGATATGCATGCATTAAAAATGTTAGTTAGAACTGGAGCTATAACAGAGCCTGACATTTTTATATACTTTGCAGGAATTCCATGTATTTCTGTACTTTTTGATGGATTCATAGCTCTGATGTAATTTACTACTTCTTCTTCAACTATTGGTTCTAGAAAAAACGAATTGCAACTACTCTGAATCAAAGATGTGGCATTAAATTTTCCATCAATTACAGCTGGTGTTTCGATTGTAGATGCAAGGTTAACTCCTATCTCTACGAAATATTTATTGAACAAGTTACTGATGGCCTGTGTACCTTGTGCACTTTCACTTTTGGAAGCATACATTTTATTAGGAATGTTATTTTTCTTCACATTTTTCAAGTGAATAATTTTATTTATCATTTTCCAAAGCGACGAGGTGTCATGCTTATTATCATTCACTAAATTTTTAATGTAAAGTCGTTTTGCATATTCCTTAATATGAGTCAGTTTATTTCTATAGACTTTGTATTGTGCCCATGTATTACTGTCATTTAATTTAAGGGCTCTTTTGTACAATAAATTTTTTTGCTGGATTGATATAAGGATTCCTTTGGATAACCATGGTTTGTTTTTTAGTTTTGTTTCCTTTCTGCTTTGTTTTCGTAATGGTGCATGTATGTTTAATGTCTTATGAAAAATGTCAATAAACTTTTCAGTGTAGTTGTCAATGCATTCCTCTTTGATATCACCTAATAGCTCCATTCCTTCAGTTAATTTGTCTAGAAATTTTTCTACTTCAAAATTTTTTGTATCACGAATTAGGGTGATATTTGATTTTTCACTCTTGGGCAGGCTTAAATTAGAACACACCATTACTGGCAGGTGATCACTTACATCTTCCACCAGAATAAAACTTTTGTGTTCACCCACTACATTGTTTGTATAAACATGATCTAAAAGAGTTGAGCTTGTAGTGGTTATTCTTGTCGGGTGTGTAATTAAGGGAATGCAGCCTACGCTATATGTTAAATTCATGAAATCTTTAATATTGATATCAGAGTTACTTTTCAACAAATCTGCGTTGAAATCTCCTCCAATATAATACATCAATTTTCTACTATTCATTTTTTCAATGGTTGATTCAAAACTCTTGGAAAAATCTGATAATTTCTGTTTAGGGTGTCTGTAAATTACTCCCACTATACATTTTTTGTTATTCCCTAAATCTAGTTGAATCCAGATGTCTTCACAGTTAGGAATGTTTAAATCAAACTCCTTGCAAATTGAAATTGATAAAGACTCCTTAATAAAAAATCCTACTCCTCCCCATCTTGTAGTTGTGCCTTTGTGGTAAAAATGGTACCCACTTAACTTTGCATTGTATACCTGTAACAATTTAAATTTGGTTTCACTTATAGCAATGATATCAGGTAAGATATCATAATTTGTTAAAAGTTCATTCAATTTATCAAAATTTGCATTTAAGCTTCTTATATTCACGCAAAGCAAAGAAAATTTACACTTTTTGTTAATAATATTGGCTTCGGCCTGTGAGCAGTATTTTGAGTCAACCAAATCAGAATTGAAATCATTTAGTAAGCTTTTTATCTTGTTGTCTATTTGTAAGCATTTAGCTGGGAAAAACGAATTATTTGTGTGATTAATATCAAAGTTTAGTTTGTCATCATTTCTCATTTCATTTAACAATTGCTTATCATCTAGGGTTTGAAAAGGAAACAATTCACTGTAACAATTTTGGCAGAGGTATGGTTCAGTAGAAGAACAAAGAGTGTGAAATTTATCACCTTCATTTTGCAAACAAAACGCGTCATCAACATTACATTCATTTGTAATGGTAGAAATTGATGCAGTAGAGTGACTTCGCTGGTATGTATTCATACAGCTTGGTTCTGAACAGCTCGAGTGGCTGTCATCTTTATTACTGTGTCCCTTATTTAAATTATAAGGGTCAAGATCATTTTGGGAAGTCATTTTTAATGCATTCATTTTACCATTATTTGTACAACAATATGTAGCCTATTGTAAGTTAGGCTACTAACTATTATTAGCAGTGTCTTCATTCACCATTAAATCCACATCCTTTTCGTTTTTAATCGCAATGACTTCTGCTTGATCAGTTTGTTTCACGAAGATGTTTCCGTTCGTTGTCCAGAGGTACTTAAATCCAATCTTTTTTGCCTTTTGTTTTGTTAGCCAAAATAGTTTTTTGCGCGGTCTTGTAAGATTTTCGTTCACGCAGATCTTTTCAGTTCCTGGTACAGAGAAATTGACCAAGCTTGCCGTTCTAGTTGCTTTTCGGTTTGCATAGATTTTGTTACGCACATCACGGTTCGTAAAGCGTGCAATGATTGGTGGGCTTCGATTTTCTGGATTCTTGGCTGGCAAGCGAAGCGACGTTGATATTTGCTCTGGGGTTAAACTGACATCAAGCAGCTTAGCCACCTCGATGACTATAGCATTTGTATTTTCCCCATCCTGTACAGGAATCCCTACTATTTCTAGATTCTGCCTACGTCCGTATTGTTCTAAGCAATCTAACTTTTCCACCTCGCTCTCGCTTTGATTTTTCAGTTCTTTTGATTGCGATTTTAGTTCTTTGTTTTCCTTCAAAAGTTTATCGTAGCTTTCCTTCAGGCAATCGTATTTCTCACAAATAAACGACTGACTTTCCTTAACCACAACCAACTCAGCTTTCAATGCGTTTATTTCTGCATCGTAGACCTTTTTTAATGCATTGATGGCCTCATTTATCTTTTCGGTAACATATTTAGAATTTACTTCTTGGATTTGGGTTAGGCTTTTGCTTGTTCTACTGCGACTTCGTTTACCAGGACTCATGATACCTATTTTATGACGTAACAGTTCTCAAAATGGCTGAATTCAAGTGAAAAATGACTCGGGTGCTGACTGCTGAAGGAAAGCTAAAATCTTCAAAATTTTTTAAGTAAATACGGCAGTTCTGCTCACTTCTTTCTTCTGAAATTCGGTCAAGAGATTCTTTGTCAATTTCCGGCCGAATATTCCATCAAATTGCGGTGAAGACCTTTTTTAGTTCTCACGTGAATTTGGAACAAACTTTTCACCAAATTGCTCCAAATTCCGAATGCGTCCGGTCACGACTACGAAAGCGTTTCTCCATGCAATAGTTTACAATTTGACTATTGACGTGAGCAACAAAAACAAATCTACTGAAAAATAGACGTAACCGGTCTCGAGTTAAGCAAAAGTCCGAAATCTCACACTTGTTGGTTTGAAAATGGCCATGTAAAAACTAAGGAACACGCGACGCCAGCGTCGGTCGCTCTAATAATATTATTTCTAGATACATAACAATGTGTGCAAAATTTCCGGTTTAGTCACTGCCATAATTTTTAACGTTTGTGTTGCCTTAAATTATCGTAATTAATAAAGAGCCATGAGCACACTGTCTTCGCGAGAGATCAAAGGTGTGATATACGTGATATACCACCAATACTGCCATGACATCAGAGTTCGTGATATACTGGCCACTGCCTCTGCTGGCCACAATGTCGTTATGGTGGGCTACTTCTTAGTTTGTTGTGGCTGCTGCACGTGCTGGCAAGTGGCACAGCCAAGTAAGCCTAATATCGTCACCTGTAGTTTATGAAACCTTGTACTCAGCCAGTCGCAGCTGTTACAAACAGGGATGTGGAAGAGGGAGCAGTGGAAGCAGTTAAATTTTTATGGAAGCGGAAGCAGTTTGATGAAAGAGACTGGAAGCTGAAGCGAACTCGGAAGCATAAAACTTCGAGAGAAGCTGGAAGCGGAAGCGTTAAAAACTTGACTACTTCTACATTCGTGCTTACTACTATGCCCACTAAGCCTGTTATGTCTTCTCAGACTAATAAGCTTACTGTGTCTATCATGCCTACCTTCCATACTTAGCCTGCTAAGCCTACTATGCCTACAGACATTGTCTACTATGCATAGGTGGGCAAGTTAATGCAAACGTTAGCTTCGTTAACCACTAGTCCGTTAACAAACTTCACACCTCTGTTAACGTTAATCCGTTATTTTCAGCCTTAATTAACGGAAGTTAATAAAGTCCGTTAATCCGTTAACATTTTGCGTGTAATTTACATTTCGTTTTATTCACTCGCTTCTGGAACACGTATTGACGCTGTTGAGCTGATTGTAAGGAAATATTTATTGCTATGGTGGTCTTTTTGTGTTTTGAAAGATACATTTTACAGTCTAATCTAATTTCAAGATAAAAACAAGTTCAAATGTACAACGAAGCTGCAAGATATTAACGATAAAAACCTTAACGGAAGTTAACAGAATTTAACGGAAGTTACTTTAGTCCGTTAACAGCACTTAACGGAAGTTAATTTAGTCCGCTAACATGAAAAAACTTTTTAACGGATTAACGAGTTAATGAAAAAGTTAGCTTCGTTATTAACGGATTAACGATTAACGGACTAGTGCCCACCTATGCTACTATGCCTAATGCCTATATTACAAACAAGAAACAACCCTTAAATTACAGCTTTGTTGCGAGACTTACGTCACGCTAAACATGCAAAAGAGTGTTAAAATTAAATAATGTGTGAATTCATTTGTCGCCAACTGATATCATAAAAACATAAACTAGGAATAGCTTAACAGCAAAGTGCCTAGAAAATGCAGTATTACGTACAAGGGGTCAATTGACCCCTTATGGGCTTTCTTGAAGAAAAAAATCTGGGCTTTCTAGGGTGAGTTTTGGCAAAACTCGAAATCGTAAAACTGCTCTTGTTAATTTGCATTTGAATTTAAGTATAAATTCATACTCTCAAAAATATTCTCAAAATTGGGAAACTCCCTCCAACTTTAAATTTTCAGAGGATATTAAGAACAAATTTAAATGAAAATCAACTTGGTTCAAGATAATTTTGAAACTTTTTTTTGAAGAAATTTATCAGATAAAATGCGAAAGCTAGGAGTGAATTTTCCCCTTCTTCTTGCATAAAATTGGGGAAAAAAGATGGGCAATTTTGCAAACGTTAACAGAATTTAAAGTGCGCATTTGTTTGGTGCTGAAATACACCATTATTTTGCTTATCAACTAATATAACGATATCTATTTTTCTTCTTAGCTTGAATTCTTTGTTTCTCTATTCCCCCTCCAACAAATCGTTAGCTATAGAGAAGCTGCATGGCAGAAAAACCGCATTTTAAGCCAAAAAAAAGCCTAAATTTTGTCTTCTGAAATTCTGTCCAAAATAGGCAAAATTTATGATTCATAACTATAAATTCAATTTTGAAAATGCAATTGGAGTTTCATTCTGATATCATCAATGTTTTATACAACTAGTCAAATCATACGTTATACGGAGAAAAAAATTGCTTGTTGTTTTTGTTGTTCATTGTTCGTTGTTGTTTGGTGTTATTATAACATAAGCTTTTGTTTGTTGTTATTAATGATATATATTTTCAAAGGTGGACACAAGTACGTTAACCGTTAATCCGTTAATAACAAAGCTAATTTTTTCATTAACTCGTTAATCCGGTAGAAAGTTTTTTCATGTTAACGGACTAAATTAACTTTCGTTAAGTTCTACTAACTTCCGTTAACGTTTAATCGTTAATATCTTGCACCATTCATTCATCGTATCGGTACAAACCAAATTGCACTGATAACACTTGTTGCGTATTTGCACGAGTTTTATAAAAGAGAGCGAAAAAAGGAGCTCTTTTTTGTGGCAAATAATAAGCTGCAGCCTCATAGGTCTGTCAATTATCGCTTTTCGCAATTTCGAAACATTTTCCAATTGCAGCTTCGTTAGTGCATTTGAACTTATTTTTATCTTGAAGTTAGATTAGACTGTAAAATGTAACTTCCAAAACACAAAAAGGCCACCATAGCAATAAATATTTCCTTACAATCAGCTCAACAGCGTCAAAACGTGTTCTAGAAGCGATAGAATAAAAAGAAACGTAAATTACACGTAAAATATTAACGAATTAACGGACTATATTAACTTCCGTTAATTAAGGCTGAAAATAACAGATTAAAGTTAACGAAGGTGTGAAGTTTGTTAACGGATTAGTGGTTAACGAATCAAACGTTTTCTATTAACTTGCCCATCTATGCATATTTTGTACACAAGTTAAATGTTATAATAATTTTTATAGAGTAATGTAAGCGCAAAACCCATAGTACTTTACTGTATATTAAAAATCTCCACGACGCTTATACTGTACATACCCACTCCTCTTCGTAGGTTTCATATCGGCTACAATTTGAGGCAGGATTTTTGTATCTGGCATAACGCTGCCCGTTGGGAGAATTCCAACATCTGTCTCGCACAAAATCAAAATGCACATTCAAATGAGTTATGTTTGTTACACAGACGGAAGTGTCTTCGCCATCTTGATAAAGAACAAAAAGCTGGTCGAACACAACTTTAGCCGTCACCAGAGAGGACAGCATTTGCGCATTTGATCTGTGGCATTGAATTAAAACTTCGGTGTATGTACGCGGGCCTAGATTTGGAGATTCAAATACTTCACGAAAATTGTCTCTCGAAGATTCAGACATGATTGTATTGCAGTATCTTGATAGTTTTGTCTCATTAGTAGTGGTATTTGTCCATAAAATATAACCATAGTCAAAAGTGGTCCACGCCACGTGGTATTTAGCTACTCGATTGTACGCGTTTTCAATAAACTGGTCAATTTGGGTAAAATAAGAGCTTTGGGCACTTGGAGCGTATAATACTTGAATAAAATGGTATGGCCTCCCTAAGTAAAGTAAATCACGGTCACCGAAATCTTGATTTACTTGCACAGCACCCACTAATGGTAAGTCCAAGTTTCGAGAACCGACTGTGACATATTGAAGCAAATTTTCGTCTCGACATTTTAGTTCTCTTGGAACGCCATAGACGTTCGCAATGTCTTCGAAGTCCAGCAGATCGCAAACTTCATGCAAAGTTCCGCAAGCGAGCAAAAAATCTCGATATGGTAACAAAAGGCGATTATAGTTGTTTGCGCATTTTTGATTGTTTTGACATTTACTACCAAAATCACAGTAGGGAGGACCACCACAGTAGCTGGAGTCGTTTCCAGGACCATTTTCAAAATGTCCTATCCGAACTAGGTTGCTTGAATAATGCAAAATGGTGTTTGTGGCGCCGACAAAAACATTTCCAGACTTCGATATGACTTTCTGAAACTCATTTTTGCTAGACTCACCTGAAACAAAATGCTGGATTTGCAATAAAAGTTTTGAATGATTAAATGGCAAGGCTGCAAATTCGAACTTGAACTCGAATTCGAAAAAACTCGGTTAGTTTGCCAAACCCGAGCTTGAACTCGAAAAAATAATTTTTCCGAACCCGAACCTGAACTCGAATAATACTGATCGAGTTTATTAAAATGAAATTTAAAACATTAGAAAAATTGTCTGAAAGCAATGTTTTTTGGTGACAATGCCTTGTAAATTGAGATTGTTGTTCACTAACTTGCTTATGCTGTGTAAACCTAGAAAAATAGCATGAATAAAAAAAAGTAATTAAGTCGAAAAGTTGACTTAGTATTTTGGTCAGATTGAACTCAAACTCAAAAAATTTGATTTTTTTGCCAAACTTTAACTCGAATAAAAATCGATCGAGGTCGCAGCCTTGTTAAAGGGATTCGATAATCAACAGACGACTTCAAGAGGCGGATTGCGGCAAGTTGAATTTATAACGGTGCTAAAGAACTAACTTCTTCTGTGTTGTACCACTTATTATTGCTGTGACGCAAAGCATACCGTTTATAATTTTAGGTGGTACAGGAAGGGTTTGTTAGTTGATTCAGCTGGTTACCTTAGTAGATCGCAAGTAAGTACATGATCACGAGCTTGTCACTCCCAAATAGCAATCATCAAAATCAGAGTATTACAATTTGTTTCTCAGTCGGCTAGCTAAACAAATTTTTGGTGCAGCCGATTAGTATGACTTTCAGCATAGTGGAAGCAAATTTTTCAAAAATGACCTACCGCAAAAAAATTACCTCCCGCAATGATTACATCAGATATGAACATTTGAAACCTATAACATTTATCCTGTAATTTGAACAAAAGTTCAGTATAAATAGCGGAGGCGTAGCTCTATTTGAAAAGCATCGATTTAGTGATCGAGAAGTTGCTAGACCTTAGCTTAAATACCTCTGATGATCCAATTTACGAGTAAAGCCACATTTACACGGGCGACTTTTTGCTGCGAGAACCGACATTTTGCCTTTTTTCTTTCTCAAATCGTATAGGTCATTTACAACGCGCAAGATTCACGCGAGATTTAGTCTGCGTGATATCGCCACACACGCCCCCCAAAAAATCAAATCGTAGCAGTCATTCGCACGGAAGAGATTTTAACGCGATTTCCGCGTACGATTGCAACTCGCAGAAGTCACTTACACTTTGAGACTGCGTGCCAGTGATTCTCGCTAAATCGAGTCGGCGGAAGAGTCGCTATTGCACTGGTTCACTCACACTGTGCGAGACAGTTTCAAAGCGCGGCTTGCTGGTTTCGAATTTGCAAAAGCCAACTGCTGCAAAACCACTTCAAATGCGCAGCTTGCCAGCTTTTGCATTTGAAACAATCACTCTTCGGAATTTTGAAAGAAATTGTATGAAGCCAACGCAAGCGTAAAACGAAAAACAGGGAATACTAATAAGCAGCTAGTTTCCTTAAAACTTGCAATGAAAATGCAAGGTGAAAGATGACGCAGCAAGGGCGGCGTTGCTACTCGTGCAGAATGTGTGATACGCAAACGCTTAAAATTACTCGGAAAAGCTTATTTGCTCTGTATCGTTCTGAGTTGGCTTGGATGGAGCAGAGTCAAGCGGGCATTAATGCTCATAATTTATTATAAAATTCTGTCATTTACCCTTTTGGTCTTGGTTTTTCTCTACCGCAACCCATCTCTGACTGTGTTTCTTGTTTGTTTATGCATAATATTTGGTAAAATAAAATAATAAAATTTATCAACATTTTTGTGCAGTTAATTCTAAAAACACTTTTGAAACTACTTTTTCTCCAAGTATGTGTGACTCACAAATTCATGTTGCTTGTTTCCTTAATAGTGCACAAGTATTTTGTATTTTAAAGTAGATCTGTGCTGTCAGTGGTGCCGAAACCCGGGGGGGATGGGGGGATATATCCCCCCCAATAATAATTTGGCTATATCCCCCCCCAAAAAGTTTGAGAAATGGTTCACTTCTGCATCCCCCCCAATAATTTGAAAGGGTGTACAGCTGAGCGTAAATTTGGGGGAAAAAGTGTTCTTCTCTTGCTCAAGACCTTTTTTTTTCGGTCTTCACCTGAATTTGGGGAAAAAAGTGTTCTGTTTGCATTTTTCTATTGGTTTTCACAGAATTTCCGTACCTGAACAAAATCGTGGTCGAGGTTCATCCCCCCAATGTTGAAAGTAGGGCAAAATTGGGTTAAAATTGCAAATTATCCCCCCCAATGCTCAACAAAGATCGGCACCACTGTGTACTGTCATATTACACGAATTGCTAATTGTGAATAAGTTTACCATTTGAATTCTATTGCAGTGATACCAAGCGCCTTCCGTCGCTACCAAAACAGTGGCTCTATTTTAATTAAACCAGCATTCAAAAAATCCTTGTAACATTTGTATTTTATGCGTTTTCATGTAATTTTTGTTATGGAGCTACTAAACCACAGCTGTTACAAAGCATCACTATCCACAATAATAAAATAAGCAGCGCATGCATTTGCTAAACGCTAGGCAATTACAGTAAGTATAGTGCGGAGGATAAATTATTATGAACAGTGCAAAAATACGTCACTGACATTAGATCTAAACTCATTCCTGGCGTTATTCAAATGAAAAAGCGCCATAAAACCATTCGAAATTGAGAACATGATTTGCTTAGAAACGGCATTTTCATGAAATTAATGTTTAATCACAATATGCGGTGCAGTATAGGTGTTGTGCTTCTCCACTTAACTGTGATTATTTTCTCCGCAAGAGTTGCCGGTAGGCTACAAACAATCTCGGGTCAGAAAAGAAAGCAAACGCTAACATGTTTTTAGCCGCCAAATACCAGCGAATGGTACTTGCATACAAGTTGCTGGTACCAACGAGTGAGCATAGGGTGTGAGCCTACACTGCTAGCACTGTTACAGCACCGATTGACCTTTTTTGTGTTGCCCCGCTCTAGTTTCGATTCGGCCGCTTTTTTCTTTTAGTTTGCTCAGTTTGCGCACGTCACTTTATTTCCTCCAGCCAACGTTTTAAAAATCACGCGCTTTTTGGTAACTCCAGCAGCAGCACGCCTTTGTGTTTGGCCGAGTTACCTCTGTTTTGGCATTCCTTTTCATTAGAGCAGTGTTTCTCAACCTTTTACGGTTCACGACCCCTTTTTAGAGTTCTATATAGCTAGCGACCCCCTTCCTGTTCTACTTTTTACGCGAATAAAAATTACAACAAAAAACACTTCAAAGATATTTAATTTTAAATAACTGATCAATTTTACATCTGTTAGTGCGACGGCAGACTTTGCAACCACAAAGCCAATTTAGGGATTTGTGATTTAGTGCTCGATAAAGCCAATCTTATATCATCTTCAACTTTCCTTTGATTTCGTGCTTTCGTTTTTGATATGTACAGAAGCTGAAAAGCCGCTCTTGCAGAGGTATGTTGTGGCAAATGTAAGTCACATTTGAAAAGGCTGTTCGGATACTTGTGGGTAGGATTTGCGCATAGCACACTAAAACTGAGAACAGGGGCGTAGCCAGAAATTCGCATTGGGGAAGCTTTTTTTCGGGGTCTGGGGGTGAAGCCCCCAGCCGCCGGAGGAAGGGGGACTGGGGGGCAAACCCCCAGCCGCCGGAGGCACGGGGGTCTGGGGGCGGTGCCCCCAGCGCTCGAAATTTTTGCAGTTTTTCGCAAAAATAACTTAATTCTAGGGCTACACTGATAAAAAAATAATGCTTTTAAAACATGGCATTGAAATTGGCAGTGCAAACATGATTAAACTGGTTGCATAAATGGGTTATTTGGGAGGTGGCTAATGGCAAATATTTAATTCTCCTATTTAGATGCTGGTAAATTATAAAATCGTGTGGTTCAATAAAATTCATTTCGAGTAATCCATTTCGTCCACAGCTTATAGTGAAAAATAATTGGAGGGAGGGGGCTTATGAAAAGATATTTGAGAGGAATGATTGGTAATTGACTAATACTTAAGAGCCCCCCCTCTATTCCTAATTAAGTTTATGGTATATTTATTGATGACACCTATGTTTAACATTTTTACACCAGCGATCAAATTTGATTGCTTATTTTGGTCATTTTTCAAAGTTTTCGTATATTTGTGAGTTTTAGTTTTGACAAATTTACCCCCCCTGAATATATGTTTCAAAAGATGTTTTAAATCACTTTTTAAATTTAAATTCAAAAGGGCTGCAGCCCCCCTGCCCTTCCTGACTCTGCTACTGACTGAGAGAGTGCCATTTTCTGAAAAACATCACGTGCAGACGAATGATTTTGATGATCATAAAATTGGTCTTGTACTGTAATTCATCGGGAATATCACTAACATTCAAAGCAGTTGAGAACGGATTTCATACAAATGCGGCTTCTTGTTCTTTAAGCTCAGAAAAATATCGTTTTAACGCAGTTTTAAGAGGTTGAAGATGCAGTGAAGTCAATGTATTCAAACGTTTATCGAGTTCTTCATCTTCTTTAAAAGCACTGCACAAATTTTCAAACATGGCGATATTTCATTGTACCACTTAGCAAATTTGGCTTTCCAACTAAGCTGCACATGGTATTGTAATAGTTGCAATAGTAGGCCTACAACCGGTTGACAACTTGCTACGATATAATTGAAAAGCGATCGCTGCAAAGATTTGCAAAGATTTTGAAAATTTCAGAATTCTTTGCGATTAAAGAAATACCAGTATTTTATAAATAACCTTACGACCCCCTGAAAACACCTTCGCGACCCCCTTGGGGGTCGCGACCCCCAGGTTGAGAAACGCTGCATTAGAGCATTTGGCAAACGGACGTATTTTATTTTCAAGATCGTTCGTACGGCACTCTTTCATTATTTTCAGGTTAAATTTCAGTTATTTTTTGCCATGTCGTACTGTTCCATATATTGTATTTTGTCTGAACAATACAGTTCAAGTTGAAGAATTTTGATTGTGGTCTGAACAATACAGTTTAAGTTCACCGTCCGGTGAAGGCTCAAAATTGTTACGGAGGGCTTCTGTAACAAACACCTCCATTTCCAAAATATATTGTCCAAATGCCATTTTTGTGAATTCATTGTTGTAGCTATTCTAGGGTTAAGAACAACCGAAAAAGAATAAATGCCAAATCAAAAGAAAAACTAAATTCTGTACTGATTTAAAACAATCAAGCTTGAACAAATTTGAGGCTATAGAGTGCTATGACGCACTGCGCAGATATTAAAAGACTTTTTGGCTCTCGTTCAAACAAAAATTACTCCTCGCTTTTTCGCTTTCCGCAATTTTACGATGCGGCAAAAGCAGCGAAAGAGGCGTTTACAAGTAGACTGATCATTAGGAATTAACAAACATGGTCGCCATAATTGACATCAATTGATCTCAAAATTTAAGAACCAATTAAGAGCAACTGATGCTCAACATTGGCAAAAAATTAAAATTTACTGGTTCTTATACAAAAAGTATACTTACGGTAATATAAAACCAAAATCAATTAAGGTACTGGTTTCTGTGGTAAATTTATCATACATTTTATTTTATAACGCTTAAAGTCCTGCTTGATTGGCTTCACAGTTATCAGCTCGTGACTGCCGTATTTACAGTAGACCATTACCAGCATGAACAAGCAAATTATTTCTTCTGCGTTTCAAACTAATATGAAGTAATTTTTGTATCGAAATCACAACTAATTACGGTAAAAGCACTACAAACTATTTTGTACTATGAACACAATATCTTTTGAAGTAAACATAGGATAATCGCAGCCAGCGACTCGCAAAGCATTTGTGTATTGCGCTATGCCAGGGAGACTCGTAAATTGCATGCGATTTGCTGTTTACACGAGCGCGACTTTGCCCTGGGTCTCTCGAGACGTTGAAATCGACCTTGTGTAAGTGATCATGGGCGATAACGATTCTTGCATTGAGTCGCGCAAAATATAAT
Source organism: Trididemnum nubilum (assembly GCA_963965965.1). Lineage (NCBI taxonomy): Eukaryota > Metazoa > Chordata > Ascidiacea > Aplousobranchia > Didemnidae > Trididemnum > Trididemnum nubilum. Next base: position 27,778,536 of record OZ014487.1, read on the forward strand.
CGGCATCGCAAATCTCAGGTGTTACTTACGCGGCAGCGATTCTTGCCAAACGCGATCGCGGCAAGCGAGTTTTGCCTCGTGTAACCACTATGCGAGAGAGACTTTCACGCATAACAAATCTTCAAATCGCGTAGCAAAAATGTCGCCCGTGTAAATGCGGCTTAAAACAGACTTTTGGGTTTATACAATTTTAATTTTTTCACGTTTTTTATGTTTTAGTACTTTGCTAGTAATCTGCTATAAAAGCTTACATGCTGGCTTCTGGAAAAAAATTCTACGTGTATTTTCCGTTTTAGAACAGAGCAGCTTGTACCAAGTAATCGGTCAAGTTTTTATTTGACGAAAAGAGCGCATTTTAACCCTACTTTACACGGAGGACGCAAAATGCTCCTTTTGGTTTTTTCGTGATGATTCCCTTCAAAAAAAAAAGTTTTATTTCAAATCAACTTGACTTTGAGTTAAATTAATTAACAATTAACTCCTACAAATCTGAAATTGGTAAGATCAGAAAAGTTTCCCAATTTTGAGGTTTTCTGAAGTCACTTTCCAAAATCTGACCACTTTTTGACCTATTTTTTAACTTGAAACAACGCCATGGAGAAGTTTTTAAAACGTAACTATTTTAACTTAGATATTTTATGATTCAGCTTCAAAAAACTTATGTACAAAATCTGAATCGCCAATGGGAAGCGTTTTTTTTTTAATTTGGCTCTGGCGTCATTATGATGACGTTATCAATTAACTCAACACCAGGTTTTCCGAAAAATTTAGGTGAAGATCAACCCGCTGGCCAAATTTGATGTTTCCATGATTTCCGGTCAAGGAGTTAGAAATGGGGCGCAAATTTTTGCCCCCTTCCATGTAAAATTTTTTGGTTAAATTGTCCGTCTAACTGGGTGACTATAAATAACAATGTCAAACAATATTTGAAAACAGGCTTCATGAGGAGAATTAAATTTATAAATAATCACCTTTATGGCTAGAAGTGATTCATTTAAAGAGGGACAGTTGAGCAATAACATTTAGTGCCTGTAGTCAGGCTGTCCTTAAAGATCTACACCATGGAGGTACAGAAAAATATCGACTGCCGAAAAAAAAAATGCAAACAATCAAATAAAAATGGGTGATCTCTGGTTAGATAAACGAAGAGATCAGACGGGTTCGTAAACAATGTAAATTATTAAATTACAATGCAAGCAAAAATGCAACGCACTTGTTATGAGAATAATTTTATAAGAAAAAGAAGTTAGTTTTTGTTCAAAGTTTAAGAACAAATTAAAAACAACGCCAACCTCAGCTTGAAAAAATAATAAGTACGGGCTATTAGCTTATTGCAACGCTTTTGCTATAATGTTTAGCAGAGTTTTTTTTGCTTTTTCTTTATTACCACCGTTGATTTATACCATAGTAATCAAGATTTATATCAAAAGACAACTTTTAACCAAGCCAGAACAAATTTTCATCAATATTCTCCGATAAATTTAAAAAACAAATGATGTTGAAAGTTGGTGAAAATTTAAGAACAGCCATAGCCTCGACCCGAAATTTACTGATTCTTATAAAAAAAAAAGCGCATACAATAAGTAAAACTTACCACTGCAGTCCTCTGTAAGAATGCTAGAAGCAAGAACTTCTTGATCGAAAGAACGAACTGTGAATTCAGTTGCAATGCGTACTTTAAAAAGCAAAAGAATACAAACAATCAGGATTGTCTTATAATCCATCTTTAGAGAAACAAATTGAACAATTATTTATTGTATTTTATTAAAGCAAAACTGATTTTTTGAATCTTGCGGTTTCAGAATTGATCTGAACTCCGGATTCAGGTTTTAGTTGAATAATCGCCCCAAGATCTGAATTCTGTATTAAACTTTTTATATTTTAAAGTTTTATTTAAAAAAAGCCGAATTATAAAATTATCTGATGCGTTTTAATCAAATACGAACAACCAATTTAAACTAGTATATGTTAAAATTATGATTTTAGTTTTCGCAATGTCAGCTGTTCTTTTGCAATTTGCATTTCTTATTGTACAATAAAAACAAAAGTACCTAAATTCGATTAATATAGGCATTCCAAAAAAGGAGTTTATATGCTGCACAGTTTTTTTTTTATCAGTTTTAATGCTTAACCTATCACAACTAGTCGATCAAAGTTGGATGCTTTTTCCGATTTTTGGCTTATAAAAATGCAGCAGTAACTAAGGCCTTAAATTTACGTTAATGAAGCTATAATCACCCGATGTTGTGTCCAACTTTAAGTTTTTTACTGTTCGTTTATCGCCAGCTATTTTCTTTATTTATGACATGCTGTAGACTGCATTTCTATTTATGACATGCAATCGATCTTACATAATATCCTTACATATAAATTACATATTATCTTACATATTCTTGCACATAAATATTGTAACTTATTGCAGTTACAATAAGAGTCTTTTAGAGTATTTTTCGTAACCAAAAACTTAAGTGAAAATTGAAGTTACCGTAACAAAAAATCTAACTTGAAGATCTGGCCATAGACTCATTATATAATAGACTAGAAACTGACGCGCTGAGACAAAGAAAAGAGCATTGATGAAAAAAAGTTTGCTCTTGTTAAGAAGGTTTTTTTTGTGGTCACGCGTATTGGACTAATTTAATTGGACATGTTTGTAGAACGAGTGAACCGTGAAGAAAAAAGTTACGCTGATTGGACGAATCGGTATATTCCAGAGCAAATAAACCGTTAACAAAAAAAGACAAAACTGTCAGTTTTTAGTCGACAAATAAAGAGTCTATGGTCTGGCCAAAGGTGGTGAAAGTGAGCCTGAAGGGTTCAGAACGCTTCAAAAAGTTCCAATAAGATATTTTTCAATGAAGCAACATTTTACTCGCTTGAACTTGTTATTGTAGTTGTATATTTATTCTCCTGTAACCAATAGTGTCCGACGCAAACTATTCAATAATCCGGACACTTTTATTGCTGTAACCACGTCGTGTTGGAAAGAATTTTCACGCCTCCTTCGAAGTTTTCAACGACCCAATGCTCCAGTGGATTTCTTCAAATTTTTATCTTTTGAAGTTAGAGCTTATTCAAAGCCCTCTAGCAAGGACAATCATCGTAAAGCGTCTTATCCAAGGATGCAATAACGTGATCAAGATGCGGACTAAAAAGGGCATTCCAGTCAAACGTTTTTTGCTCGGTATTCGCTCAAAAATTTTTGACAGCTCTGAAGACTAACTTCACTAAATTTGAGTTTTGCACGACTTTCCGTTCCCAAGATATGGCAATTTAGATTTTCCCTCAGAAAGGCTTTTTTCCTTAGAAATTTTTTCACGGTTGCTAACTACAAACAACATTTCAAAAAGTTACTGCATGTTTGTAAATCTCAATGTGTTTTCGGTAGTGCTATTGCCAAACAAAGTAAAGGTTCAGAATTGTCAATTACTGCTTTTCAAGTAAATTCAAGCCAACTTTTCAAATGGCAAATTAATCTTGTGTCACAATGCTGTCTCAATGGCAACACTGAAGCAGGAGGAAAATTGTTAACTTTGAACTGCAATGTCTTGATAATAGCATAACGTAGAAAGCTCAAATTTGGTGAGAATGCATTTTCGGCCTTTGCCAAGATTTTGGTTGGACGGGAAAAACGTGACTTGAATGCACCTTTAAGCCCAGTTTATGAAATCAGGGTCGTCGCAAAAATAACACTTTTATCCTCTCGGAACGCTGTCAATTTCAACAGTAAACCGTATAAAATTTTGACAAAAGTTAATCGTAACTTGACCAATATTTTTGCTAAAGATTTTTTTTGGTCTTCATTTTGTTCTTGACTAAATTTGCTGAAGCTTTCCTACGGAAGACTTTTTTGGGTCACGAAGTATGTTTCATTGTATTTTGAACCTTTTTACAAGAATTCGCTGACCGCAACGTTCCGAAAATAAAATCACTTTTACTGCTGTTGACCAGTAATCAACTGACCACTTCTGCCATTTTGCTAAAAATACATAATTGCGTGGGTATTTAGAAGCGTAAATTTTTTCGTGAAAATTTCAGCATGGGTAGTTGAATAACATTTGATTAAAATTATTTAGGGACTTAACAGGCTGAAATGAGTCTCACCTGGACTGCAAATAATGTTCATCACTCTCTACTCCAAGATTATTTGCTAATGATACTTGTTTATTAATACAAGGAAAACCTGAAGAAGAGTTAGAAACCTCACTTAGTACGGAATTGTATAAACTTTTGCATCGGGTAATTTCAAACCAATTAACAATTAATCCCCCAAAATCTACAATTTTAATAATTCAATTCCCTTTTCAACCACTTCAATATCCTACTGTATTTTTGTAATTCAACCCTGTATACAATACGTTTATTATACAACTTCATCTAACTATTGGTAACGTAGGAGTAAAATCTACGGCCAATGTAAAATGTCAGGGCTTGAATTTGGACCAATTCCTTAACTAATAATGACATGTCTTAAGCATTGCAAAAAATTTGCTAGACCAACCGGAATCCTTTAGAAATTGAGAAAATTTTTGCCAGCAAAAACATAACTAAATATACATAACGCTCTCATGCAGCTGCATATCTTTTGTGGTCTGGTGATATGGGGATCTACTGATCCATCCATGTACTACTCAGCAACCTTTGCGATCTCTACAAAATAAAGCTATTGAAGCAATAGCTGGGGTTAGCAGATTTAAACATACTGCATCTTTTTTGGGGGAATTTGATCTTTTGAAACTTCATGTGTAAAATAAAATTTTGCTTTATATATGAATAAATTTAAAAACTGAACTTCTTGAGACATGTTCTAAACTATTTTACTTCTCTTACTAATGTGCATCATTGCTCCATTAGAAGTAAGCATCAACTAACATACTACGTCCGGAAATTTCGTTTAAAAAATCGTTTAAATGTAAGGGTGTAAAATTTGGAATAGTGTAAAAATTAGGAAAACAAGATCTAAAAACAGTTTCTTTAAAAAATTCTGCAAGCAGTAAAAAATACATCGCTTCGAAGCTATTTAGTTTAAAACCTCAATCAGTGGCATTGTTCGAATTTTATATATTTATTTAAAGCTTTCAATCAAAATTAAAATTCTTGATTTATTTCGTGGAGATGTTTGACTCGAGGACCCCTCAAAGATGTCTCTTCCCAGCTCTTATGTTCTTTTTTTAAAGTATTTAAAAGTTATTTTTATGTAATCAAATATCTTTATTTTTGATACTGTTAAGGAAAAATTGATTTTTTTCATGACTTGCAGTTTTGTTACAGTCAACATTAATTGTCTGTTTGTCCGACGGTAGAATATAAACTTACAGTACGCTATGAAATTACTGTAGGCTACGCTATAAACTTTCTCATGAAAACTTTCTACAGCCAACTTCATGTGGTATGAGATAATAGAGTATTCTGTTAAACTAGATCGGAGCTTGCTGAGGAGCAACCCCTTTGAACGACCGACGCAAATATCTACAGATTTTAAGAAAAAAACTAGCTCCCTAACTTAAGCCTTTCAAAATATAAATTAACTTACTTTGAAGGGTCCATTTACGAAGTTGCCGGAGAGGTACGTAGTACACCTAAACTATGTCAAAATATTTGTTTCTTAAACATATACTGATATAAAAAAATGGCATCCAACCTCAAGCCGTCCAAAAATTTGATTTTTGGGGGGTCCATTTTGGGGGTTCCCGGAAAGTTGGTGCCTCCAAACCATGTTAAAATATTTGTATGTTAAATATCTACTGATATCAAAAAAAACTGGCACCCTATGTTAAACCGTTCAAAAAATTGATTTTTGGGGGTCCATGTGGGAGATTCCCACGGGAATTGTTACCTCCAAGCTTCGCCAAAATATTTGTCTGCTAAATGTCTACTAATATCAAAAAAAGTGGCACCCTAGCTTAAGCTGTTCAAAAAACTGATTTTTGGGGTTCCCAGAGGGATAGTACCTCAAAACTATGTCAAAATATTTGTATGTTAAATATCTACTGATATCAGAAAAAAATGGCACCCTAGCTTTAGCCGTTCAAAAATTGATTTTGAGGTAGTCCATTCGGGGGTCCTCGAAGGAGTTGTTACCCCCAAATTATGGAAAATATTTGTCAGTTAAGTATCTACTGATATGAAAAAAACTAGCTTAAGCCGTTAAAAACTTGATTTTTGGGGGGTCTTTACAGAGAATGAAACCTGAAACCTCTGATCATATCTAATATCAAAATAAACAATATTAAGAGATTTTGTTTTAATTAAAAAAAAGAAATGTGATGGATTCAAAATAATTTTGGAATGAGAAAACCCATGGCCAACTAGATAATTGAACCCAGACCTACTGAATCACAATGGTTTCGTATGCCGGCGCCTTCCACCATTAGGCCACAGCAGTGCTTGTGTATACATGACAAAAATCAATTATTAAAATCACACATTAAACTTTGCTATGAGAAGTTTTTGGCCCGTTTGCCCCAAATCAGGTGACCTAGCCTCTCCAAAAATGCAGGTGTGCAACTTTGTATACAGATTTATCTTATCTCCAAATTTGAAGTGTCTAACTTTGGAGATTTCGAAGTTTTTGTTTCCAATAAAACAGTTCTTAAATAAATAAATACAGAAGAAAAAAAGTGTAAGAATCGTCATAATTTAAATTTGGGAGCTGAAGCTGCATTCCCAGGAGCTTCTAAATTTGAAACTTCTATTCTCCTGCTGCAATTAGTTTTCGAGATGGAGCTGTTTAAACCTCCAATTGGCACTTTAGTTTTTGGCTCGGAAACCCGTATCATGAGATCGATTGTCCCCAAAATTATCACTATGAATGATCCATACGTTTCCCATCTAAGTTCTAACTTTCACGTGTCTAACTTCAGCCGTTTTAAAGTTTTAGCGTTTTCGACCTATGGTTGCCGAATTCGTAATTTGCACGAAAAAAAACATAGGGTCTTTCGATGCGAAAGTCCTGACGCGTCACGGAAGTCCCGGTAAAGAAAAAAAAGTGTCGGAATTGTCATAATTTAAATCTAGGAGCTGAAACTGCATACCCAGGCGCATCTAAATTCGAAATTTTTTTCTCCTCCTGCAATTAGTTTTCGAGCTAGAGCGGTTTCAACCGCCGACTGGCATTTCAGTTTTTTTTTTCTCGAAAACCCGTATCACCTAAACCTCGAAAACCCGATTGCCTCCAAAATTTGTAGAAATTTTTTCCATATGTACCCCATCTAATTCTAAATTTCAAGTTTCTACCTTTAGCCGTTTTGAACTTCTAGCGATTTGGGTTTATGGTTGCCGAATTCGTAAATTTGCAAGAAAAAAATAAAGGGACTGCCGACGCGAAGCATCGCGGAAGTCCCAAAAAGGAAAAAAACAACAACAAAAAAAGAAAAAAAAACTCATTGCGGCCAATAATGGGTAGATGGGGATGAATGGGTATCTTAAGACATCTAACCATGTGAAATATTTTTTGCCGTACTTAAGCCGTTTTTGAATGAAACCCGTTTTTGCGCCAAGCTTTCGGGGCGGTTTTCAGTTCTTAAAACCAAAGTCACTAAAATAATTGACTCAAAATTTGATACACACATACAACTTATTAATCTCAAACTGCTGTTAAAATTTCATGTAGCTAGATCTAACCGTTCTTGAGTTATCAGCAAAAGTCTAAAACTTCACACTCGTTAGTTTGAAAATGGCCGACAAAAAACAAATGAACACGCGACGCGAGCGTCGGTCGTTCCAATGATGAATAATTTCTAGATTGCAAAATGCAATTAGCAGAAATGCAATCATAAATTTTAGTTATTTTTATCTTGCAGATGGTCAGATAGCACAAAAAGAAAAGCAAAGCTGTAAGACAGTGTTTGAATGACTCAAGGCACGCTGACTTTAGATCCTGCTTTTGTTATTATTTTTTTCTTATTCTTGCGTGTAAGCCAGCGCTTTTCAAACTTTCGAAAAGAACTGGCTTACATGCAATCAATGTGGCCATTCTTCAACAGAAGTTGTTGCATTACTTTCCAGTTCTCAATATTTTCCCATCACGATTAGATAAAAAATTCCTTTACTCAATCGTCAAATTGTCAAAGACTTCGATGAGGGATGTCAAAGGATGTCAAAGACTTCGAATTGTCAGCACAAGAACAACTGTTAAAAGTAAGCATGGATCGTACCTTACAACTGAGACACAACGAAGTGGACATTAGCAGTTTCTGAGTGAGCATTCGTCAGGAGTATCCTGATATTGCACGACAAGCCATTCGTATTCTGTTACCATTTGCCATAACTCACCTCTGTGAATCTGCGTTTTTGACACTGGCGTTGATGAAAAACAAGCGAAGATCCAATCTGCAAACAGCTGAACAGGAGCTGAGAGTAAGTTTGCCTGATATCAAGCTCAGAATTCAGAGACTTTGTGCCCAAAAACAAACATATCTTTCTCATTGAACCAAGCATTGTTTTGATTGACATTAAAATGACCTCTGAATTTTTCTGTTTTGCGTGGTTCGTTCAAGTTAGCAATGTTTTAAGGAAAGTTTTTTTGACAAGCTAGGAAAACGCAGAGCGTTAGGTTTGATGCAGAAGTTCTAGGTGTACCGCAGTCGAATCAAACCCTTTCAAGAGTGCCACAACCCAAAAAAGTTTGAAAACCACTGCTGTAAGCTAAAGTCACTTGGGAAATTTAACCTCAAAATGCGAGCGTTTATTAATAATAATAAATAAATAATAAATCAACTGAGGATTTACAACTCAACGAACTCAATAAGAACAGAGAGATGACGGTGACTGGGAAGTGAGCTCGCACTCTTCGAGTCTCCAGCTACCCGCAAATGTGTCGAAGCAGGTGGCCTGCAGCCGTAATCGAACTCGGGTCGCTGTATTGCTATCGCAATAATCAGCGCTCAGTTCCGCTTGGCCATGCTGCTGACGTATTTTAGACTTGACCTGAAGTAAGATGGGGGGGAGGGGCTGAGCAATTTACGTCTTTGAAATGGCTTCTAAATTTTGAAAATTTAGTTATTCATATGGCTTTAAAAACTTCAAAATGTGATTAAAATGGCGTTAAATTCCCTACTTTTTGCTGCAAAATTACTAAAATTGCACAGTGACTTGGGTCTCCGCTCCCAGGCCCTCGTCCACAGTCACTAAATTTTTAGTGACTATGCCCCTTCTGTGACACGCTTGAGTTGCATCAGTTTGTTTAGCACGGGGCCTAAACCAGACAACTTTTGGGCAAAAAACAATGGCATTTGGTTCACCTCTCTTAGCAAAATCCTGGTTGCGCGTCTGGTGTAACGTTCATTGCTGTACATAGAATTTTCAGGCGATTATGAGCCGCAGACGAAACGAGGTAAGAGACGCTGCCGGCCTTGTTGGTCTCTTTTTTAAACATGAATACAGATTTTTTAAATTTATTTGTAGCTGTACAAGATCTGAAGATCAGTTTTTATATGCAAAAGTTCAGTTTATTTAGTGCCTCACGCTTTTGGCTAATGCCGCCTTACTTTGCTTGCTCTGGCGACGGCACTGTGGGGAGCCCCAACGGGTCTTCACTCCAACTGCCCGATCCGAGAAAGACAACAACCACAATCCGTCGATCAGGGCATAGTATAGCGTGGAAGATGGAATGAAATGGAACTGAAATTTCGGTATGGAATATGGAAGATGCTAGAATGGAATGAAATGGAAGATTTCAAAAATGGAATGGAAGACAATCTTCCATACTAGGTTCCGCGCATGGCATTTACAGAAAAAAATATATAATACGGATAGCAATGACTAAAAATATGTCGAAGCGTTTAGCAGCTAATCATCTGTTGACAAATTAATAGGGTGATTCGGTCATGAACATTGCGCAAACAGTGTAGGCATTGCATCATCAGATCATAGAAAATGTTCATTGATATTTGCGGCTGTATTGATGATGACTTGCTTAGTTTTTGCTTTGAGATTAACAATTTGCCTAGTCCGTAGCCAGAGCAAACCAAGTGAGGGAGCACTAAAATAGACTGAACTTTTGCACATTAAAACTGATCTTGTACGGCTGCAAATTATGCGCAATTTCAAAATTCTGGGGGCATATTATGCGCAGTGTCAAAATTTTGCAATCATATCTAAAAAAGAAACATGTAAGTTCGGTAGTGTTTTTTAGGTCCTTTCGTTTCCGGCCCATACACACTAGAAAAAGTCTGTCTGCAGCAGTAAATGCGACCTTAACAACCGCATGTGTGCTCTAAAAAAAACAAAAACAGCTGGTCTTTTAAAAACGAAATAAAGATTTTGTTGGTCTACATTTCCACTCTCCGACACACCCATAAACAGGCGTGCAACAAGATTTTGCTAAAGGAGGGGCCTTGAAAGTTAAATCTTTTTTGTTTGAAAAATGTCTCGATCGGAAGGCGAGCTGAGCAAAGTGGTGCAACTCAATCATCTCGTATGCACGGGGGTATGGGGGCGAAGACCCTGTTGTTGGGCGATTTTTTGATTTTTCGAGAAAAAATTACTATTTCAATGCCGGTTGGATCACATTGGCTCGATTTTAAAGCTATTTGAAAGAAAAATTGCCAAGGCTTAGAAGTCAGTAGAAATTAGATTGCCCAGCCCATACAGCCTCTACTTTCATTACAGATTAATTAAAAACACGTTTAAACTCTTGCATTTTAGGGTTAAATTTTCTAAGTAACTTGACTACAGGAGGTGGAAGGGCTGAAGCCACTTTCTCTCTCATAGTTTTGCCCCTATATCCGTAAACGCTTAGCGGCCTCTTGTGCATCCCGATCCATAGTTTGAGAAACTCTGGCTTCGGACTTCAAATACTTAGAATTAAATGCTATGCAAACGTTCATAGTTTTGAAATTGCTATGACTAGCCAAACTACTTGTAGACCTATTAGGTTTAGAGGTGTAAACTTTGGATGTTAAATCTGCATGGTGTTTGAAACTTGAACCAATAAACTTTCGGTATTTAAAAACTTCAATATACTGCTAATGTAGGTTACTTTGGTCAAGTAGGTAAGATTGAATGTTATTACTCCTTTTTGCATCATTGTCGGTTTTCTTGTTACATGATGTTGCAAAAATAGTATTTTTAGCAGAGGTGGAGTCCTCGAGGACGTCCTTGGCCTTGAGGACACATTTTGAAGTCTCTGGCCTTGGTCTTGGCCTCGAAGCCTCAAAACCTCGAAACTTGCCCTGTCCTCGGCTCGAGGACAGCACTATTTTTTGAACAGTTGAAATTTTGTTGGAAAACGCCAGAAACCTTGCGGAAAATTTGCGATTACCTTTTTTTTTCGTTTATTGGAGCATAGGCGTAGCCAAGGGGCTGCCCCCCCAATTGAAAATTCACCAATGACAAAAATGTGACAAAAAAGTCTATTGTTTCTTCAGTTTTAGTTTCTTTTTAGCATTTTTCACTTACAACAGTAACTAACAAAAATATTGAAGACCACGGGCCCCGGGCCCCTTTCAACATAATTTTTACCTGCCAATTTAAACGTATAACCCGGAAGAAATGGACAGTTTTTGTCCTAAAAGTTGCTATCGTAGGCCCACATCTAGTCTTTTTATGAACGTAATACAATAACCAGGGCCGGATTTACCATAATATGACGCAGTACCAGCTAGGGGCCCCGCGCTCAAATCGTAAGACTTTTTTGGTCTTCACCTATATTTGGCAGAAAGATGTAGCGAAAATCTCCTAAGTGCCAGAGGCTCAACTTTATGTAAATTCGGCCTGGCAATAACATGGTTAGTAGGCGTAACCATCTATTGTACCATTTTTCGATAACAATTCAGTAATTCACCTCTACCTTCCTGGTTTTTACGCACAAAATACTTTTAAAAATTTTTTTCCATGGAAAATGCTGATTGAACAAGTCATTGAACTTCAACTAAGGGAGCCTGGGCCCCCTGGCCGAACATGTATCCCTATAACTGGTTAGTTTAATGACAAAACAAAAATCTCTACGGAAAACCTTTGAGTGGATTATTATTTACTGCTAAAATGCTGCGAAAAACAATGCGCCTTACTTTCTCCTAAATGGACAAATCACTTGCAATTACAATTTAACTCCAAAATACAACATGTTAAACGTGTTTTGGACTTAAATTGCTAGTGAAAGGAGGATTAAACAATTTCAGTTTTTCAATTGGCTTTCAATAATGTCAAAAATCTAGTGCTTTCAAATGGCTCTGAACACTTGCGAATTGTGATTCAATGACATTAAAATAGCTTTTTTTTCCAAAAAATTACAAAAAAGCCCCCAGACCCCCAAAGCCTCCGGCAGCTGGGGTCCCCACCCCCAGACTCCTGTCTGTGATACATTTGAGTTACGCTAGCTTTCTCAACATGTTTCCAAAGTTGGATACTTGTACTTTTCAACTATCAGTTGAAGCCCTTTCCCTTTGCAAAATCCGGGTTAAGTGCCAACAGGCAACGATTTCAGATCTTCTATCCAACGATATCTTTGGCCCACGAAAACATCCTCTTTTAAAAATTTTTGATGACATCTTAGCATGTGATTTGTGGTTTAGGCCTTCCCCCAATCAAAAATCCTGAGTACGTCGATGAATTGGAGATCGCCGTTAAAACTTTTTTTGAAGACCTTCTTTTTGGAGAATACTTGTGGCTGTGCCCTTGGTCCTTGGCTTTGGCCTTGAGCATTCCTGTCCTTGGCCTCGAGAGGGTCTGTCCTCAGAAAGGCTGTCCTTGGCCTCGGATTTTTTTTTGTGTCCTTGGCCTTGAGCCTTGTGTCCTCGACTCCACCACTGATTTTTGCAAACGAAAATGGGGGCAAGCCCCCCGCCCCTGACCCCGCAGCGACGGCACTGAATTTGCCAAGTGACAAAACTTTTTTCCTCCATCTACCAAAGATTTGTATTTATTAATCTATCCTCGATTAAGCTTGATTTTTTGTTGTTGTTTTTCAAATTAAAATTTTTTTTCGGTATTTTTGTAAAATATTTTCAGCAGTTTGGCTATGCCAAATTTCATAGTTGATGTGATTACAAACTTGCACTCATTGAACCCAGTGCATACCGGTCAACCTATCATCTGTTGATATTCTCATCTTGAATAAATTTTTATGGTACCGGTAGCTAATTGCAATATTGCTTCAAAAATGGAATGAGATGCATCGTTCCATGCTGCTTACCTTTGCAAGCGACTACTTCCAAAGGTACGCTTAACGTTGCAAAAGTAGAATACTAATTACGCGTAGCTTCCAGTCTAAACTTACCTTGGTATGGAAGTATGGAATGCAATATGGAAGAAAATTTCAGCATGGAATGGAAGATTTTCAGTATGGAATGGAAGAAAATTGTCAGTATGGAATATGGAAAAATCGTCTTCCATTCCATTCCATACAATGCCCTGCCGTCGATTCGATAAATGTATTTAGGTATGGTGTGTAAAATAACATCAGGGCAACTTAAACAAATAAAGCAAATTTTTAATGAATTATTCCCGGCTGACTTCCAACGTTAAAAATACAATAGTTAAACCACACAACATTCAAAAATACAATAGTACGCACTGTTCAGCACAGTGCCGTCGCTACGGGGGGGCCAGGGGGGCCCTGCCCACCCCCTAACGGCTGCTTCTGCCACCCATTTTGGTTTAATCAAAATACTGTTTTTGGAACATCACGCCACGGCAAGACAACAGGCAATGATGAAAAAACGAATAATTACGTTCAAACATAATTCTCCTCTGACGTTTTCTCGTTTCTTAGCGAAATTGCTGGCTACCAACTACTTTAGGCATCTGACGCAATAATTCGTCTCATTAGCATACCTTTACGGATGTGTCGCGGAAGAGAGACGTAAACCTGCGGAATCGTTACCGGTAGTTCGATGGTGATTATGACATAAAACAATACGTGAAAACATTTTTTCAAAGACCATCCGTTTTGATTTTTAGAGCACACTCCAGATTTTACTGGGTCTCAGTCAATGGCGCAACCTGGGTGAAGGTGATTAAGCCATCTTAGCAGAAAATTGAACCTCAACAGAATAGCATTTAAACAAAGCAAGGAGGGGGGCTAAAATGGAAAAATAATTTAATTCTTTGAAATGACTTTTGAATTTTAACAATTTAGTTATTCATATGGCTTCAAAAAGTGCAAAATGTGAGTAAAATGGCGTTAACATTGCTATTTTTTGCTGCAAAATCACAAATTTGCCCAGCGGCTGAGGGCTCTGCTCCCAGACTCCCGTCCACAGTTACTACATTTCTACATATTTAGTGACTATGCCCCATCAGTGACCATAGGCGTAGCCAGGATTTTTGATTGGGGAGGGCCAAACCAAAAATCACATGCAATGACGTCATCAGAAATTTTCAAAAAAGGAACTTTTTGTGGGGCAAAGATATCGTAGAATGGAAGATCTGAAGACGTAACCTGATGGCACTTAACCAGGATTTTGGTAAAGGGAGAGAGCAAAAACTAGTAGTTAAAAAGTGCAAATGTCTAACTTAGGAGACGTGTGTGAGTAAGCTAGTGTACTCAAACGTACCACAGACGGAGGTCTGGGCTTGGAGCTCCCAGCCGCCGGTGGCTAGGGGGGTATGGGAGCAAAATCCCCAGCCGCTGGGCGATTTTTGTAAGTTTTTGGAAAAAAAAGCTATTTAAATCCCACTGGATCACATTTCGCACGAGTTCACAGCCATTTCAAAGAACTAGGTTTTTAGCATTTTCAAGCCAATTGAAAAAATTTAATTGTTCAATCTTCTTTTTGCAATTAAATCCTAAAACGCGTTTAGAATCTTGCATTACGGTGTAAAATTTTAATTGTAAGTGATTTGGTCCATAGGAGGAAGTAAGGCACGTTGCCTCCTGCGATACTTTAGCAGTAAATAATAATCCACTCAAAGATTTTCCTTAGAGATTTTTGTTTAGTCATGAAGTTTACCAGTTGTAGGAGTACCTGTACGGCCAAAGGGCCAAGGCCCCTTCAATTGAAATTCAGTAATTTGTTCAATTAGTATTTTCTCTAGCTATTTTTTAAAAGTATTTTGTGCGTAAAAACTGGCGAGGTGGAGGTGAATCGTTATTGAAAAATGGTACAATAGATGGTTACGCTTACTAAACAAGTTATTTCCGGGCCGGATTTACATTGCGCGAGACCCCTGCACTTAAGGGATTTTTGCAACATCTTCCTGCCAAATATAAACGAAGACCAAAAAAGTCCCATATCTGAGGGCAGGGTCCTGGCACTAAGCCATATGGCAAATACGGCGCTGGTTATTGCATTTCGTTCATAAAAAGTTTAGATGAGTGACTGAGGTAGCAACTTTTAGGACAAAAACCTTTAATTTCACCCTGGTTATACGTTTAAATTGGTTAGAAAAAATTAAATTAAGGGGGTGCATCGGGCCCCCTGGTCGTCAATATTATTTATTGTCAATTACTATTGTACGCGGGTACTCTTGTACGCAAAGATGCTAAAAGAAACTGAAAATGAAGAAACAAGGTTTTTTTGACAAATTTTTGCCATTGCTGGCATTTTGATTGAGGGGGCCCGGGTTCCCTAGGCCACCCTTGGGCTACGCCTACAATTTTGAGACAAGATCGCTTCCTTAAGTTCTTTCATAAAAAGAAAACATTTAAATCAAAATTAAAATAACTTATTTTCCAAAACGTGGAGGGCTTGAGTCAAGTCATTGAACAGTATTTTGAAACGTCCAAGAATTGGATGACATTACTATGACGTGCACACGTGGTCGTCATTATTATTACTTACTTTTGTACGCCTAAATCCTAAATTAAAGAAACTGCAATTCCGGACTAGGACAGCATACTGGCTATGCTCACATTTTATTTATCATTGGTAGTATTTCAATTGGGGGGTTTGCATTACCGCCTGTGTAATAGCATTAAGTTCATAATAACGTTAAACGAGGGCCTGGTGTTGCCACTTTTAGGACAAAACTCTTAGATTTCTCACAGGTTTTGCATATAAATTGTAAAAAATTTGAATTAAGATGCCCCTGGCCCGGGAACTTTGGTCGTCAGTCAGGGGCCCTGGGGCTCCCTAGTTGCCTGTTAGAGGTCCCAGAGCCTGCTGGTTGTCGGTTTGGAGCCCAGGGCCCCCTGGTCGTTAATTAGGGGCTCTGGGGTCCCCTGGTCGTCAGGGGTTTCCTGGTCGTCAGTTAGGGGCTCCGAAGCCCCTTGGTTGTTGGTTGGGGCCCCAGGGCCCCCTGGTCGTTAGTTAAGGGCTCCAGGGCCCCCTGGTCATCAGTTAAGGGCTTCGGGGCCTCCTGGTTCCTGATAAGGGGCTAAAATTATGGTCGTTAATTAGGGGCCCCGGGCCCCCTGGTCGTCAGTTAGGGGGGTCCCGGGGCGCCCAGGTTGTCGGTTAGGGGATTCGAGGCCCCTTGGTTGTCGATTAGGGCCTCCTGCTTGTCAGTTAGGAACCCCTTGGTTGTTGGTTAGAGGCCCCCTGGTTGTCAGTTAGGGGCCCCGGGCCCACTAGTTGTCAGTTAAGGGCCCCATAATTGTTGGTTAGGGGCCTCTTGGTCGTTTGTTACGGGCCCTGGGGCTACCTGGTCGTCAGTTATGGGCCCCCTGATTTTCAGTTAGGGGTCCCAGGGCCTTCTAGTTGTCAGTTAAGGGTCCCCTGGACGTTAGTTAGGGGCTGTGGTTGTCAGTTATGGGTCTCCTGGTTTTCAGTTAGGGTTTCCGGCGCCCCCTGGTTGTCGGTTAGGGGCCCCAGGACCCCCTAGTTGTTAGTAGGAGCTGCCTGGTTGTTAGTTGGGGGCTCTGGGACTGACTTGTTGTCATTAATATTCTTGTTAATTACTGTTAATGTGCGTAATTACTGAAAAAAAAAAACTTCAACTAAACATCGCTAGGCTATGTTGTCATAATTTTTTTTATCGTTGGTGGTATTTTGATTGGGAAGGGGCCCGGGCCCCCTAGCCCCCCCTGGCTACGCCTATGTCTGTGACACGCTTGAGTTACATCAGTTTCTTTAGCACGGGACCTAAATCAGACAAGTTTTGTGCAAAAAAAAAACAACTTTTGGTTCAACCCTCTTAGCAAAATTCTGGTTGCTTTTTTAGTAGCATTCACTGCTGTAGATAGGGTTTTCAGGCGATTATGGGCCGCAGAGGAAACAAGCTACATAAGAAACGCTACCGGCCTTATATTTTTCTAGACATAAACGCATAATTTTTAAAATTACGCATATTTGTAGCCGTGCAAGATCTGAAAATTAGTTTTTACATGTAAAAGTTCAGTTTATTTTAGTGCCCTCCCAATTTCGGCAAGTGCCCCTCACTTCGTTTGCTCTGGCGACGGCACTGGTTTAGCCCCAAACTAAAAAAAGAATGAGCTCAGGTCCAACGCGAAACGTGAAAAAACAAGAAAAAATATTATCACGTGATAAAAAATCACGGCAAATGCAATGATGAGAAGCGAGTTATCAAACTCGCGAAAAAAGGCATTTATCCAAATTAAGGCCAAGGGCACCACGTGGAGAAAGATGCTTGTGATATAACTAATCCAGTTCCACAGTCGTTGATTAAACCAGACGCTTTTTGATAATGTGATTGTGGAACAGTTGCACACCGAAGTTCTTTACGAAGAGTAAGTAATAACTCCGTCAGTCACGTATGAGTACTCCTGGGCGACGTCAATAATGTCATAATTAAATCAAGGATTTTCGTTACTTTTTTTGGTAAATTTGATCACATGACTGCTCCGCGACATAAAAGCGCTCTTGGACATGTAATAAACGATAAAAAAGAAAAAAAAAAAAAAAGAAAAGAATGAAGAAACAATAAGCGAAAGAGTTTAACAACGCCTAGAGAAGTCCAGCGAAGTTGGCACTATATAGCAGCACTACAGAATTAAGTATTGAATTGCTTATTTCTTACTGACAAAATATCCGGCGCCCTTGTCCAGATCTAAATCTGTTGCACACAATGCATCACTAGGCACTTAAAAATCTCTCTAGGAATTAGATACATGCATGCTGTAAGAAAAACGTCTTTTTCTGCTGTACGGTGACCGATGATGTATTTTATAGGGCATAGGTCATAATAATAATAAGCTACACGAGTAGGAAACATTTAAGAAAGTCAAGTACAGTATAACTTCCAAAATTGAGCAACGCAAAAGTTTAAGGTATAATTGTCTGCAATGGTTTTATTATCATTTTCATCTACGATAAAAAAGATGCAAACTCGCGTTTTACATTAATTTTGCTATGTTTTATAGGACATTATGCTGGAAATAAATGACAAGCAATATACAGAAAACAACTAAAACAATATTACAAATTTTTTGACGTTGGTTGATTTCTTGATTCTTTTGTCATGTTTTTTATTTATTTTTTTATTTTGCATTCTTTTCGATGCTTTTCCACAGCTTTTTTTTCATCCTTTAACTTCACAAAATAAATTTCATCATAAAACATTTTGCATCCTTGTCCGCTTTCCCAAGAACATTCGATGCATTTAGTGCCATTAATATCATTTGCTAGTTTGTCTCCCACTTTTTTGTTGATCTTTTTCCTCCCTCCAGTTCTGGTTTCTCTATCGATTTAGGATCATGCCTTGTGGACGCATCAACAACCGCAACGATAGGGGTGGCAGAGTAGCAAGTTGGGCCGGGTTTTTCGGGTCGGGTTCGGGCCCAAAGTTGACAATATTTTGGGCTTAATTCGGACCTGAGACCTGGTTTTTGTCTAAGGTGCACAAAAATACAATCAAAATAACTTGGCAACATTGCTGAATGAAGACTTCAGTAAAGGATCAATAGGATAATTTGTGCACAATGATCACCATTATTGCATTACAATTTATCATCAATCATCAGTTTTTATTTAGTCTGAACTCTCAATGAATGCAAACTCAATCCTAACTTAACTTTCGTTTTTTTTCCGAGCATGATTTAGGCTTCAAATTAATTTTCGAGTTTGGGCTTATATTTTCGAGTTCGGGCCTGAACTAGTCGGCTCGTTTACAACTCTGAGGGGCGGTTCTCACAGCCGCTAACAACTGTATGTAGACTGTTTTTACTCCACCAATAAGTCGATAGAATCAATCCACGTGCCGACCA
Source organism: Trididemnum nubilum (assembly GCA_963965965.1). Lineage (NCBI taxonomy): Eukaryota > Metazoa > Chordata > Ascidiacea > Aplousobranchia > Didemnidae > Trididemnum > Trididemnum nubilum. The sequence continues at coordinate 27,797,584 of OZ014487.1, forward strand.
CAACAACGTCATTACGGTCTTTTCTCCGCTCATAAATGTTCCGATTGGATGATTCATTCATACCCATGCTTTTGAAGCATTAGTTTATGATTAAACATGAAGTAGGAAGCGAAATTGGCGCAATTAATAGCGATCACAGAATTCTTTTTTTTTTTGCAATAGTAACAATTTTATCTTGATAGCAATGAAGAAATTATAGTTATCCTTCGTTAAATTGCTGGCGCACAAGTTTGAAATTCGGTTAGCCCGATGTGCCAGCTTTCTAGCGTAAATCAAACCAGGACACACTTTTTCGTTTACGATATTACGCCAAGTGTACACTGGGCCCCACATTAGCAACAACGTAACTCGCTACAGCAACGTAACTGGCCTTTTCCGAAAAACTTTTTTTTGATTCCGCCGCCGTCATTGAAAAAAGCTTGTGCAAAGTTTGCTTTATTCGAAAAAGATGAGAAAACCGCCGATATTAGGTTCTAATAAATTTGTTTAAATAAGAACTGCCATTTATATTAGATTCTAAGTCTACAGCTAGTTAATGAAAGGAATAAGGCACTAGTCTTCCTAAACAACTTAGCTCTTTGCAATCGCTTTACACACCACGAGCAATTTTCAAATAAACAGTATTGTGCAAATTAATTGACTCACTTGAACATTTTCGACATTTGTAGTTTTGTTGCATAAATAAGGTATTGATGCGATAGAAATGCTTGTACATAAGAGTTGTTTTGTGCCTAGGGATTGTTCCAAATTATCCCGCGATGTTACCATTACTTTTATGGCGTCATAATTGGCTAAATATAGCGACTGCATTAACGTACAGTTAAATGGCTAATTCTTTCTGGTATTTAACATTGATATAAACGGTGTTGTTTTTTGCTGCATGTTAGGTATAAGGCCAGAAAATATTCGGCTATCCCCGCCTTACATCAGGATAACCAGAAACCATCTAAAATCGTTCAATTTAAGTGCTGAGGACCCTTGATTCAAAATTCTAGGGACTATTCCAAAACACAATGCCTGTGACCCCCCAAAAGGAGGAAAACTGCGTTCAAAAATGAAAATAACTCTAAATTCCCACCTCTAGGTAATCAAAAAAAAATTGACAAAATTCCACATGGAAAATTGTGAAAATTAAATATGATTTAGTTTGGGCAGGAGTCGAAATTGCTGCATTCCTATTAACAAGGTGATTGGTTTTACGTGAGAAATCAGCAAAGACAGTGGCTAAAGCTGTTGTTTACAGTGAAATAAAGCGTAATACATAAAGCATAAGCAGAAATTTGTCTATATTAAGCCGAATTTAGATGAAAAATGTTAAATTATTGAGTAAGAGTCATTTTATGGCGGAAAGACAACTATAATGAAGAATCAAGGACCGGTTACTAAGCAGCATGTGCATCAGACAGTAAAGAACTCCCAGAAAAGTATGTTTTGGTGATTTATGACCTCTAAGATCGCCGCAACGTACTTTCGTGATGTAAACCCACACTACTGATCCTAAACGACTGCTAAATTATCTTCTTCTAATTTAGAGTTTTATTATCACAGTTCGTGTACTTTTTTGCAACCATTTCTTATTCTTACTGTTGTTTTTTTGCCATAAAATGACTTACTCAATAATTTAATTTTTTCATTTAAATTCGGCTTAATATTGACAAATTTCTGCACATGCGTTGTTTTTTGCGCTTTATTTCACTGCAAATGTAAACAACAGCTCTAGCCACTGTTTTTGCTGATTTCTCAAATGAAATCGATCACCTTCTTAACAGGAATGCAGCAATTTTGACTTCTACTCGAACTATATTGTATTTAATTTTCACAATTTTCCATGTGGAATTTTGTCAATTTTTTTTTTGATTACCTAGAGGTGGGAATTTAGAGTTATTTTCATTTTTTGAACGCAGTTTTCTTCTTTTTGGGGGGTCACAGGCATTGTGTTTTGGAATAGTCCCTAGAATTTTGAATCAAGGGTCCTCAGCACTTAAATTGAACGATTTTAGATGGTTTCTGGTTATCCTGATGTAAGGCGGGGATAGCCGAATATTTTCTGGCCTTATACCTAACATGCAGCAAAAAACAACACCGTTTATATCAATGTTAAATACCAGAAAGAATTAACCATTTAACTGTACGTTAATGCAGTCGCTATATTTAGCCAATTATGACGTCATAAAAGTAATGGTAACATTGCGGGATAATTTGGAACAATCCCTAGGCACAAAACAACTCTTAAGTACAAGCATTTCTATCATATCAATACCTTATTTATGCATCGAAATTACAAATGTCGAAAATGTTCAAGTGAGTCAATTAATTTGCTCAATACTTAACACCGTCCCGCCAGTTGGTCGAGCGGTAACGCGTTCGTTTCTGGAGCGGGAGGTCGCAGGTTCAAATCTCGGGCCGGTCAAATCGGACACAGTGTTGCCAACGGCTCGCCACCGCTGCGACATTTCTTCGAAAGGAGCTGTGTTGCCGGGTGCAATGACGCGGAGATGGGCCCCGTCAACTCGTTACACGCTTTGGCGTAATCCAGCGAGTATAATGAAAGATTTGAGTTGATCATCCAGATTGCGTTTTGTCTCATATATTACGCATCAGTACACATTACACAACACTCAACGCCAATCGCAACGTAAAACACCAAGTAGAGTATTAAAAACTGGCGACGGGAAAGAAATGTTTTAACTCTTAAAACCAAAAGAGTAGCAATATCGAAACAGGGGGTTACATGTGCGTACTAATACCAGCAATGAGCAGAATTCTGCGATTTGCGAGAAATAAGTTAAACGAGGTCTAAAGGCAAAATCAATGGGGGTATCTAAAGTTAGGCCAATCGCATAAGACTAGATTAGCGTTGACTCCATCCTTTTTGACCCATCCGTTGCAGAGATATTCTACTTCAAACATGACGTCGGTGACTCTACTGTAATGTAAAATTTTTTATAATTTTTGCTGGCAACTCTGTCGTTGATCTGCATTAGCGTCTTAGCGACGCCTTCCCAGTTCTATCCTAAAGCAACAATTAGGCTACTGCATTGAGTTGTTTTGCTGCGTAGTAATCAGTTTCATCGTGTCGGCAGAATAAATCCGACCTGGAAAAAAGAGTAGACTGTACGACAGCCTAGGTAACAATTGTCTAAGAACAAGCGAAAGTAAGATTAGTAGAGTTATTAAAGTAGGCTAGTTGGCCATTGCTTTCAACTTGGATGAAAAAGTTTATTCTAGGATCACAAAATACCGTAAGCAAATACAATAGGGCTACTCAAGTATTGATAGTCTTTTTATCTGGTATGAGTTTAAGCTGCGTAGTACGTAGCCTAGTAATAAAAACCTTATTGCTAGACTAGGCTAGAATTTAGACTGAATTGTATCTGCCGCTTGATTTTTACTGTAATCTCTAGGCTACCGAAAAGTCTACTCTTTTTACCACCTCAGATCTGTTGTGCTGATAAGATCAAACTGATTAGTGCGCAGCGAAACGACTCAATACAATAGCTTAATCGTTGCTTTAGGATAGAACTGGTAAGGCATCGCTAAGATGCTAATGCAGATCAACGACAGGGTTGCGAGCAAAAATTATAAAAATTTATAACATTACAGTAGTCACCGACGTCCTGTTTGAAGTAGAATATCTCTGCAACGGATGGGTCAAAAAGAATGGAGTCAACGCTAATCTAGTCTTATGCGATTGGCCTAACTTTAGATACCCCCATTGATTTTGCCTTTAGTCTTCGTTTAAGCTACTGAGGATATCAAAAATGGTTTACCGAAAAAGACCACACAGTGTTCTTTCTGTTAATGCAAAGGGCAAAACATTGGTTTAAGTTTGAAATCGGTCTTGCAAACATCAACCCAAGTTGGTGCCTAACAATCGAGAAAATTTGCAGCCATCAACAATTCAAGTGCAATCTCAGGGGTGATAGAAAATTCAGGAATCTCCGTCGAGCTGTTGGTGTAGCGGACTTTGTAGATGAAGTATTGGCAAACCTTCGCCAAAACATGCGATCTGAAATCAAAAAAAGTGTGACAGTTTTACACTAAAAACGTAAAATTTTGTTATAGCATGCAATTTGAAGAATCGGCAAATGAAACATTAACTCCCAGCCACAGAGAGGCCATACTGAATTGTAGCGCTCCATCATCATATTTTCATTGATTTACATCCAGAGCCGAGTCTGACAATACATTACTACACAAAACTGCTTTTTTGCATACTTTTCATATAGGACAAAAACAGAGCCGCGTTGTTACTTCCAGTTACTCCCAACTTTTAAAATAGGCTGGCAAGCGAAAACGTTCTTACGATTATAACCAAACTCTAACATTCAAAACAGTTTCACTATAAATTGCAATTACATATTTAATATTTATTCACAAAGTTTCCACGTCCAAGAGACAGCGAAGGGACCTTTCGGTCTTTGAGTCCACTTGCCCGCCTGCCTACCACACGGTGTCAAGACTTCAAACCACCCGTTTTGTGCTGAAAGTCAAACAAGAAAGCCGTCAAACCCAATTTCCACAACCTTTCGTTTGACCGGACCAAGAATCAAATCCAGATGAGCAAAAAATATAAAAATCAAAAAACAAAATCAGAAAAGCAGTTCTTACGGTATTTCTCGAAAGGTAACTTCATTCGTTTCGTTTTCAGCAAATTGGCCAGGTCCACTAAGCATCGACTTGATGGTTCCGGATGTGAGAGCATAGTCCCTCTTCACAATAAATTCGTGGCCGTCAGAGGAGACCAACCTCACATACATTGAATCTACCCCCTCACATCCTCCATAAATATCAACTGCAACAAAACAAAGTAAAGGTGCAAAATAAATTTAAGAGCATGGATAAAGTTTTAAGGCCCCTTAAATTAATTCCAAAATAAGAACTTTGAACGATGGAGAGTCTTGAGATCATTCCCTAATTTTCACTTTAATGCAATCCTTCTTGCCAAGCTGTCTTGATTAGAAGACAGCGCCCTTTATCTTTCAACCTCGAATCAAGCTATCACATATTTGAATTCATGTCTACCACTTGCATTGCATTCTATTGGATCCAGATGATTTCAAACCACCCCTCTAAAACAGAGATGGTGGTTTTGTGGCACCCGCATAAGTTCTTGCAGTCCGTGACTGATCTCAAGATTTACCATAAGATTAATTTTATCACCGAAGGTAATTAAATCGAACTCAAAACTCCATCAAATCTCACTGCAAATCGACTTCTTCGACCGAAAATTACTTCCAATTCGGTTCAACACACCACTGCAATAAAAGCTGAAACGAGATTGTTAGTTTTTAAACGTCACCCAATTTAAGATGGTTACTGTATATTGGAGATAATATATGAAACAAATGGAACCTACCTGGCTTTTCTTCTGCCATGCTGTAAAATTACAAATACAATACTACCGAATATTACCCTGGATTTAACTAGGTTTCTGCAAAATTTAAATTTCTTAAACATCTTAAACCATTTTTTATGATTTATATTTTAATAAAAGAACATGACGTCCATTCAATGATTGACAATTTAAAAAAGATGAATAAACAGAACGCGTCTAAATATAGCTATTGTTTCAAATGCAAATACTGCATCACTTACTATCAAGTATCAACTTTAACATGCTGACTATCAAGTACTGGGCTATTGGTAATTGTTAATGGCAAGATACAAAATTGAGAAGCCTACCTAATGGCCAATCTAGATGGAACTGTTATGATAGTTTTATACATCAACACCAATTATTAGTCAAAACTCTACTTAAACAATAAACACAAAAAATATTAATGACTATGCGATGAAGGTATGGCTTTGAAATACAGCTGTTCTTGTGTCAAACGTTTTTTGCTTGGTTGCTAATATAGAGATTGCTACAATTTTTATGTCATCTAAGATTAACCACATGGAAGATTAGCCACTGTGTTCCCACTTCGGTTTTGGAGAGTCACCGCAGAAATTGACGATTTTCTTCAGGCAAACAATGGAAAATTCAAAAATAAGTCTGCATGTGCCCAATATAAAAGCAATGAAAAAATTTGGCTTTATGGTTACATAGTTTGCTATATATTGAGCTGCAACCCTAACTATCCAGGAACCGATGTAAATTGAATCTTCCTTTTGGAAAATCTTCTTGCAATCCATTTGTACAATTACAAGCACATTGTTAAGCCTTCTTATCTGAAAATTCATTCACTTGGGCAAGTATTCACAAATTAAAATTGCATATTTTGCCATAATTTTCAAGTATAGCAATGTAAACATGCTTTATCATTAAATTATTTGATTACCAGTACAAGCACTTTCAGAAATACAATTATTCTTAAGCAGTAATGCACAGGCAACCTTTTTTCAAAGAATCTCATGGTTTAGTGTAAATACAAGTTAGACCATGAAAAAATAGTACTGAACATTGATTAGGTCTAATTTATATTGCACAATGCACACTGTAAAAGTGCCAAAAACCTAAATTTACAACAGCAACTCTGTAGTAATCTTACAATTTGTTTGTTGCAAAAACGAGAAAATTTTAACGATTGCATAATTCATGCAAACAGCCAAATGTTGAAGTATGAAATATAAGGAGAAAAATTATCTCAACTACTATCTGACTATGTCCAAGTTGTCTCCACTTGGCATAACATCATGAGTATATTTTTAGTTTATTTAAGAAATATTTGGATAACTGAGTGATATGACACGCTATCTTGCCAGCATAAATTTACCACAATAAACAAAGTGCTTGCTCATAATATGCTTACAGTGCCAAGTGTAATCCAAGCCTGAATTCTGTGTCTAAAACATACTTCTAAGATCTTAAAAATCGACTAAATTGTTAAGATGCAGTTTTAGTTTTATGTTGTTATGACTTCAAGCAAGTAAAATCATCAATACAAAGATAATCAGATTTATTGTCTATTGGCTTATTACCAGGACGACATAAAATAAAAGCATGCATGCCAGCTGCAATGGCTGCATCTGCTTCTGCTGTTATATCAGTTAAAAATAAAATATCTTTTGGTTTGATGTCCAATTCTTCTGCAATTCTGATGTAACTAGTTTTGTCTTTTTTGTAACCTATTTTGGTATCAAAGTGACCTTTAATTAAAGAGAGCATATCACCATTTGTACTGTACTGAAAAAGTAATTTTTGGGCTTGAACGCTTCCTGAAGAATAAATGTATACCAACTTCCCATCCTTTTTCCATAATTCAAGAGCACTTTGAACATCTTCAAAGAATTCTCCTTTGATCTTACCTGTTTCATATGCAGATTTCCAAATATACCCTTGCAACTGTTTTAATGGCGTCACTTTTTTATCCATCTCAATAAGCCAGCTGACGTACTTAAACACAGCATTGATTACAACTTCTTTATCTTCTTTTAAACTTAAATCAGTGATGCTAAAATTGAATTTTTTTGCTTCTGCATCAAGCTTAGTTTGTTCTTGTAAGCTTTTGATAACGGCCACAGTATCATTAGAAGAATAATTATCACTTAAATAAGACTTTGCATTTGACGTGGCATATGGAAACAATGTTTTTGAAACAAATGTTATAGGTGTGGTTGTTCCTTCAATATCTAACAAAATAACTTTCACACTTTTATATACTGATACATCAAGAAAATGTTTTTCTTCTTCAGCAGAAGTATTTAAATTTTCAATTTTAGCTTTTTTTATTGGCACTTCATCCGAGGAATGATTTTGCATCTTGGAAACAAAAGTAGTATATTAAAGTAGGCTTACCGATGTACTTGAAGAACACTTTTTATTTTACTTGTCTACGTAGTGCAATAATGCTACAGTAACACAAGCTACTGCACAGTAAGCAACCTAAACACAAGCTACTGCACAGTAAGCAACCATAATTTCTAGGCTATTGTTTTTTGTTTGATAGCATACCAGTAACAACCTGCATATAGGCTTTCAGTAACAGTAGGCCTATCCCACACAAACGATACCAGAGTACAACAGCACAAGTAGCATTACAGAGTGACAATCAACCAAGCAAACAAGCTTGCCAATTGACTACAGTGGAATTCGGTTAATAAATCCACGGTTAATAAATCCAGCCGCTTATTACATCCAATTTGCTTGGAACGAAATCGTCTTGTGCATTTTAGAAAACGCCGTTTATTAAAGCCGCCGCGTATTAAATCCAAAACCGGCAGTCCTGAGGTGGATTTATTAACCGAATTCCACTGTATATGCCGATATCCAGGGCATGGTATGGAATGGAACAAAAATTTTAGTATGGAATAGGCCTATGGAAGATGTCAGAATGTAATGTAATGGAAGATTTCAAAAATGGAATGGAAGACAATCTTCCATACTTCCATACCAATCATACAAGATTTTGCTCATGGCATTTACAGAAAAATACGTAAAACATGTCAGGATGCATAGTGATATCTAAAAATATGTGGAAGCATTTAGCAGCTAATCATCTGTTGACAAATTAATAGGGTAATTCGGTCATGAACATTGTGCAAACAGTGTAGGCATTGCATCATCAGACAATAAAATATGTTCATTGCAATATGCAGCTTTATTGATGCTGACTGACTTAATTTTTGTATTGAGTCATGACAATTTGCCTAGTGCCATCGCCAGAGCAAACCAAGTGAAGGGGCACTAAAATAGACTAAACTTTTGCACATTAAAACTGATCTTACATGGCTGCAATTTATGCACACTTTCAAAATTCTGTAATCATGTCTCAAAAAAGAGACATGTACTGTGTAAGTCCAGTGGCGTATCTTAGCTCCTTTTCTTTCTGGCGCATAATCACTCAAAAAGTCTATCTGCAGCAGTGACTGCAACCTAAACAACCTCAGACCTTGAGTGCAGAGTGTGATCTAAAAAAACAAAAACAGCTGATCTTTAAAAAAATGAAAGAAATGATTTTGTTAGTCTACATTTCTACTCTTGACACACCCATAACAGATAAACAGGCGTGCAACCAAAATTTTGCTGAAGGAGGGGTCTTGGAAGTCAAAATTTTTTTTGTTTGAAAAATACCTCAATTGGGTAGTGAGCTAGCAAAGTGGTGCAACTCAATCATCTCACATACACGATTACATGGGAGTCTGGGGAAGAAGTCCCTGTTGCTGGGCGATTTTTTTTATTTTTCAAGGAAAAATAACTAGTTCAACACCATTTGGATCACACTGCACATTTTGAACATTTTCAAAGCTATTTGAAAGAATTAAATTGCTAAGACTTAGTTGCCTGTAGAAAAATTGAATTGCCCAGCCCATTCAGCTGCTACTGGTACTTTACTTATATACAGTTGAATTTAAAAACATGTTTAAACGCTTGCATTTTAGGGATCAATTTTTTAAGTGACTTGGCTAGGGCAGGGGGGTAAAGCCCCCTTTGCCCTTGTAGTTGCACCACTATAAGCTTAAATGCTTAGCGGCCCTGTTGACTGTTGTGCAACCCGACCAATAGTTTGAAAAACAATGGTTTCAGGCTTAGAATACTTTGAATCAAATACGATGCTAATGTTCATGGTTTTGAAATTGATATGATTAGCCTAATTACTTGATCACCTGTTAGGTTTAGAAGTGTAAACTTTGGATTGCAAATCTGGTGCTTGAAACTTGAATCACTAAACTATTAGAAAACTTCACCATACAGTATACTGCTAATGTAGGTAGTCTAACTTTAATGAAGTATATAGATGGGATTGCATGTTATTGGTCCTTTTTGCATCATTGTCGGTTTTCTAGTCATTGCATGATGTTCTAAAAAAAAGTATTTTTTGTAAACCAAAATGGGGGCAAGGCCCCCTGTAACGACGACTCTGAATTTGCAAAATGACAAAACTTTTTCCTCCATCGTAACAAAGATTTGTATTTATTTTTCTATCCGCAATTGAGCTGAATTCTTTGTTGTTGTTTTCAGTTTTGGCATTTAAACTTTTTTCCATATTTTTGTTAAAATGTTTTTGGCTGAGTTTAGCCATATCAAATTTCACAGTTTCATAGTTACAGGTTGGTGTGATTACAAACTTCCAATCATCATTAAACCCAGTGCATACCCGTCAACCTAGGCATATTGTCTGTTGACTAAGTGGTGGATATTTTCATGTTAAGTGAATTTTTATGGTAGCAATTTGCAATAGTGCTTCAAATATGGGATGAGATGTATCATACCGATATCATACTGCTTACAGTACCTTTGCAAGCGACTAGGCTACTTGTAATCTAAAGGTACACTTAAAGTTGCAAAAGTACAATAGCCCACAAACTATGCATAGCTTTCGGTCTAAACTACGTTGGTATGGAAGTACCGTATGCTATGGAATTGAATATGAAAAAAAAAAAATTTAGTATGGACTGGACGATTTTTAGTATGGAATGGAAGAAAATTGCTAGTATGGAATAGGTAGCTATGGAAAAATAGTCTCCCATTCCATACCAATACCATGCCCTTCCGATATCATCATTTAAGTTAAATTACTCCATGCAGAACTAATTTTAAAAAAAAAAAATTGGCGTTTAAATTGAAAAAAAAAAAAAAATTTTTAAATTGAAAAAAAAATTTTTTTAATTGAAAAAAAAATTTAATTATGAAAAATTTAAAAAATTGAAAAAAAAAGAACTAATTTAATAGGCCTAGTGGCCTACTGCCGGTAGTCCACAGACACATCACAACCTTATTCTTATGGTAGGCTATTGGGTAAAGCCTAATCTTACGGTAAACTACTTCATTTTACAAGTAGACAACTCCTTAATCATCATTTCCCTTTTATCATAAATTTGTAGTCACTGAATTATGCCAGCTCTACCGTACTTTGGAGAAAAATAAAACTAGCCCAGCTGATCACTGTTCAAACTAAAACTATCATTCCCAAGTTTGCTGAGCAGCAGTGAGACACCCTCCAAGGTCCAAATCTTGATTTTTTTCTGCTTTTTAACCATATTCTGTTGAAACGGAGTGTTTAATGATCCGGTCTCTAGTTTAAAGTATTCGATATCGTCTCAAAAACTTACTTGGCACAAGTCCTACAGTGCATTACTGCATTGCAGCATAAGCTGCTGCTGATTGCTGAAGTTACGATTCGAAGCCAAAGCAGTAAGATCATTCAATTTCTTTGTAAGTGTAATTACATATTATTCACCACGGAGTTGCTATGGCCAGGAGACAGAGAAGGAATCTTTCGGTCTTCTAGTTAAGCTGCCACCTATTTACCTCACACAATTTCACACTTTTCTTTTTTTTGCTTGAACGTGAAGCAGGGAAGCTGTTAAAACAATTTTTATAATTTTTGGTTTGACCCAACCGAGAATCGAACCCAAGTCTAGCGTTTCAGTGGCAGATGCTCAATTTACTCGACCCAGTTTCCAATATTTTGATAGCAAAGTAAGCAAAATGTGGTAGCGTGACACTCCCGACATAGCAACAAGTGAAAGAGCAATTAAATATGTAAAGTTCGTGTCAAAGGGACGCGTCCCAATGCTGTCAACCGACTCGGTTGAACAACCTATCAAGCCACTCATCGGGTTGACTTAATAACCAATTGCAATTCCATTTGCAGCTATGTTGGAGCTGACGCTACATCATCCCCCTCCCTTTACGCTGGCATATCCACGTCTCCAACCAGCGCAATGGAGAGCGTTCACCACTCCAACGATCTGGCGTGCTTGCCATTGTAACGTCCATGTCAAAAGGGCGCATCTAATGCATTGTAACGTACATGTCAAAAGGAGGCGTCCCAATCCGGTAGACAGGTTCGGTTCATCAATCTATGCGATTAATCTTTGACTTGTGGCTACGTTGGAGCTGATGTTACCGATACATTGGTTTAAAAGTCAAGCTGGAGAGTTGTTAAACGAGCCGGTTTACAGCATTTAGGACACCCCTTTTTGACCTGGATGTGACAATGGCAAACACACGCCTTTCCTTGAGTTGGTTAGAGACGTTGAAGTGCCATCGCCAGGGTTATGAGAGGGGGATACGTGTAGCATTACACTCCAACATAGCCACAAGTTAATGTTTAATCGGGTGCATTGGTTATAAACTCAAGCTGGACATAGCTTGTAGGTAGTGCAACCGAGCCGGTCAAACGCATTGGGACGCGTCCTTTTGACTAGGACACCAGGTGGATGCTTTCCCTGCGCTGATTATCAGACAAGCGCCATCGTCAACGTAAAGAGAGGGGGGTAAATGTAGCATCAGACTCCAACGTATCCTCAAGTAGACGAGTAATCGGCATAGGTGGGCAAGTTAATGCAAAACGTTAGCTTCGTTAATCACTAGTCCGTTAACAAACTTCACACCTCCGTTAACGTTAATTTGTTATTTTCAGCTTTAATTAACGGAAGTTAATAAAGTCCGTTAATTCGTTAACTTTTTGAGTGAAATTTACATTTCGTTTTATTCACTCGCTTCTGGAACACGTATTGACGCTGTTGAGCTGATTGTAAGGAAATATTTATTGCTATGGTGGTCTTTTTGTGTTTTGAAAGATACATTTTACAGTCTAATCGAATTTCAAGATAAAAACAAGTTCAAATGCACAACGAAGCTGCAAGATATTAACGATAAAAACCTTAACGGAAGTTATCAGAACTTAACGGAAGTTACTTTAGTCCGTTAACAGCACTTAACGGAAGTTAATTTAGTCCGTTAACATGAAAAAACGTTTTAACGGATTAACGAGTTAATGAAAAAGTTACCTTCGTTATTAACGGACTTGTGCCCACCTATGGTAATCGGACACGATGGTTATTAAGTAAAGTTGGAGAGTTGCTCTTAGGTGGCTCAACAGAGCCGGTCGACTGCATTGGGATGCATCCCTTTGACCTGGATGCTACAATGTGAATAGATTTTTGGATACCGCGTTCGTGGTCGTATTAATTTTTTTGTCACGAGAAAGCGACAAAAGGTATTATCGTTGGGAGATATATCTGCAGTCGCTTAGGAAATGACAATTCTCCAGCAGATTTCTTCCCAGTTTAGGTACAAAGCTATTATGTAGCTATGAGGCTACTTATGTAGCATCTATAGCGTCTTATCCATGAAAGATCGCAAAACATAAAAATCTTATTTAATGTTTGTGAACACTGAACGCTCTTTCCTAAATGAAATTCTAGCTACGTGACTATTCCAAAGTGCAAGTTAAAGCAAAATGTTGTGGTGAAGGTTTATCGTGAAAACGACGCGTTTGACACGCCACGCTAGGTTGCACGCTGCAATTCGCCAATGTTGTATTACCGTACTGTGACAACTTTACAACAGCACAATCCACGAGTTGTGTCATCACATCAGGTTACAGCCTACGATTCAGCAATATATTATTGCCTTTCTTGAAACAGAATATTCAGTTACAGCTTACCAGCAACTTCATAATAAAACATCGCCTTTTTAAAAAAGCTAGCGGTAATATAGACAACTAAAAATTTATTGAAAAAATCAATTAAACGCCACGATAGTAATCGAGTCATGGAAGTTGGCAAGCTTTGACTAATGACTAATCCTTAGGAGCTTTACTCTATCACAAAGACGTTGCTTAGCAATCGCTCTACGGTAATTGCAGCAGAAATATGCAATGGAATTTTGTATTGTTTACAACATTTAGACAGTACAAAAAGAAAACGATCTAAAATAAAAAGCACTAGCTCCCGCTTTTTAACATAAAAAATCGCACGAGCAACAAAAATGCACCAGCAACAGTTTTGCAAAAAAGTGCAAACACGAAATAATTCTTACAAAAAGAATTGCAACCCAATGCTTCTGAAACACTAAACAAATTATCGAAATTTACCAAGTTCTTCCCATTGAAACGATTGTACTGTTGGTCTACAATGTTCACAACGTAAAGCCAAAAAAAAAAAAACGGGCCGTAATCGGACGTACTACTATCAGTATTCTATCGTGTGTTAAGGTCACCATTTTGACTAAGCAGATAAAGCAAGTGAGAAAATGGCGTTTTGAGTATAACAAAACAAAACCATTTAAGTGTATTTAAAACCACTGAAAGCTTCTCAAGTGGTCTTGAAATTACATAAGGTCTTGCCAGTTCAAAGCCAAACCAAGCCCGATTTAGAAACAATGCAGGACTTGTAAAGCAAAATTCTAGAAACACAAAAACCAGAAAAACGCTATTGGGCGTTTCATTCAAAACAAAATTCTGTTAAGACAAAATAACCTTGTGTGCAATGTGCACATTAAATTATTATATCGTTCGTGACGTACGATTAAATAGAAGTTACAAAAAACGATTTCTTCCAGCTAAGCCTTGTGTACTCAAAAAACCATTACCAGCTCATTAAACTACCATGAGAAACAATTATCAAAAACAAGGGAGAAAATTATTGATCATAAAGAATCCAATTATTTTGTGTTGTGAGCATCAGGCAAATAAGATATAACAGGAGCTTTTTTGAAGCAGTAACCATTATGATGTCCGCAAAATTTACGCGGTGTGCATTAAAAAAAAAACAGCAAAAATTCTACACATCAGAGTGCTACTACAAAAAAAAAAGAAATTACAGTGACAATTCGAATGACATCGTAACAATCCACTATCTTGCGCCTCCATATCTGAAAAAATATCGGTTAATCACGTAATTTTAACCGATCAAATTGAATGCCTACTACTGCAACGGTGGATTTGGGTTCGTTTTCCGTCCGGGTCAAACTAAAAAATTCAGAACGGTATTTACTACATTTACAGCAGTGGTTGACAGGTGGCATCTTTGCTCGAAGACCTTCGCTTCGCTGCCTTCTGGTCAAAACAACTGAGCAAACAAATGTAGAGTACTATCACCGCCACAAACATAACGTCAAATCGTACTCTTAAACTTTTTGTCTTTTACTGTCGAATAGGGAGTTTTTCTACCTTCTAAGTTTTCTGGCATAGTTGGAGAATGAACGCAGTATATCACCACTACTGTTTAGAACTACATTTCACTACGACGATACGGACCGAGACTTTTAAGCATGGGACGATAAGATACTGCCACTTATTATACGCTGAGACTTTTCGTGACCCCAGAGACTTTCGGGCGCTAGAGCAAGCCTTTAATTTTTTTAAACAATCTTGTACAAAATTTTTTAAAGTTTTGCAGTCACATTATACATTCATTTTTTATTTCTTATACGGAAATCGCATATAAGCGGTTGGCCGCTGGGAACTTTACCGCATTATTAAGAATGGAAAAATTCACCACGGACTTCCACTGCGATTCATGGACCACAGAACATGGTAGTACAACTTACTTCGACTTCCAATCGGTTCTGCCGAACCGATTAGTTACCGGTTGAGGTCTAAACGCGCTAGGATTTGGTTGATCGGATAGTTTTCCAGTGGGGTGAGTAGTCTTCCAAGTACTGTACTCTAAAAAAGTACATAAAGACGACTGTAAAACTGTAACGATCAAAGAAGTACACTGAGTAGAAGTTACAAGAGGAGTGAAGGCAAAATTAAAGGAATATTTAAAGTTAGCGCGAGCGTATTCAATTTAATTGGCGTTGACTTCATATTTCTTGACCCAACCGTTTCAAAAATATTCCACTTCAAACTCCATCTAGGGTCTTCCTAATCATAAATTTTTTCGGCAACCCTGACGTTTCAATGCACTAGCCTAGCTCACAAAGGCCTACATTAACCGAAATATAAAAGGCATCTGTGGCCTAGTCTAATTGCGGTGTTGCCTTAGGATGAAACTGAGTTGGCGTCGTTAATGCTATTAACGTCAAAGTTGACGATAAAATTATTATTGGGGAGGCTCCTACGTCGTGTTTGAAGTAGAATATCTCTGAAATTGCTGAGTTAAGAAAGATTGAGTCAACGCCAAACTAATCTAATACGATTGACCGACCTAACTTTAGATACCCCCATTGATTTTGCCTTTAGTCCTCTTTGAACTAATCTTTGTATTTAAAGTAATAAAACAAATCAAAATCAAATCTTTCATTATACTCGCTGTAATACCCCGAAGCGTGTAACGAGTTGACGGGGCCCATCTCCGCATCATTGCGCCCGGGCAACACAGCTCCATTCGAAGAAATGTCGAAGCGGTGGCGATCCGTTGGCAACACTGTGTCCGATTTGACCGGCCTGAGATTTGAACCTTACACCTCCCGCTCCAGAGACGAACGCGTTACCGCTCGACCAACTGGCCGGTAAGTAATAAAACACACAAAGAAAACAATAGGGTGGACAATGGACATAGACACATGTATTTTTTAAAGAGTCTTCACCTTTAAGATCACTTCAAGCAAAGCAATGCGGCAAAAAAACTCACTAATTCAGGCAACACTACTCTTTAGAGTATCTTAGACCTACAGATCGGCTCTCAATATAATCAAAACGTACTGGTTTGGCCGCCGACTGGCATCGCTCGTATCGAATCTGACGACGGCTCTTGCTTTGTGCCAAAAGAAGGAACGTAAGTAGTATTTCCTTGACCGCTTTGATCTGGAATAATTTATGCAATATAAAAACTTCGATCAAGAAGAGGAACTTAGCGTGACTTTAATGATTACGAAAATATGGCCAAAACACGTATGTTTTCATTATGATACTTCATGATTTACAAGAACCAGAAAATTTTGAGTCGAGGCTGGCGGTTTTAATTTTCACGAATTTTCAGCATCATTTGTTCTTAAATTTTATTGGAACATAAAGTGAGACAAACACATTCTTGCAAAGATGAAAGTTGTTTTTTGGTATAGATCACGATTCGTGAAATAATCAACAAAGGTACGACAGAAGAGGAAAAAAACTCGACTGAATACTTAAAACTACATTGTACTACCCTTGTTCTTAATTATTTTTTCAAAGCTGAGAATAGCATTACTCTTAAACTTTAAACGAAAATGAGCCTCGTGTTCTTATAAAATTGCTCTGATAAAGAAAAGTGTATTCGATCCGGGTATTAAAAGGCCGACAAAAGCGAGTGCTGAGCAATGGTATGGAAATATTGATTGAATATACGTCTTAAAAAAGAGAAAGACAACCAGAGGCATTGGACTTGATGAATCGATGCAGAAGAGTTTCAATCACACGGAAAAGTGATCAACATTCTAACGCGTTTTCCTCTTTGATGAGGGATGTGGATAGTGGAAGCGAAAACTGAAAGTGGAAGACACGTCAAAGAATGACTGTAAATAAGAAAAGGTATGATAATAAAAAAATGCTTTAAATAAGAAAACCAAAGATAGAATACGTTACAAGAGCAAACTTGTAAAACTGATCAAATAAATGAAAACGTTTTATCTTACTTTTGTTAAAGTACAACGAGTTATTGTTCCACGTATTGGGTGCTGGTTCAATGTGGGAAACTTTCATACCTAAAACAGAGCACATGCCATTTCAGCAAGATACTGATTTAAAAAAATCCTATACGAAAATCACCAATTCGCACGACCAAGAAGAAGTAATGCTAACAATAGTTATAAAACAGTTAAAACTAGATGAAAACTATAACCAAATTAAAATAACCGATCAGTGGTCAAGAGGGTAAAGCGGCTGCTATTGAAACAGTAGACTCAAGGTTCGATTCAGGGTCGAGTCAAACTAAAGATCACAAATTTTAATATTTCAGCTTCCTTGCATAAAGGTCAGCATTAAACTGGACATTGCGTAGCTTCCACTATGTGTAGTAGACAAGTGGGCACTGGACACGTGGCAGTTTGACTCGAAAACCGAAAGGTACCTCTGCTGTTTCCTGGCCTAGGTAACATGACAAACAAATATGTTTTTTTAAAGCAACTTAACCTAAAGTATAAGAATAAGCTTTTTTTTATTATTTAGCTGACTCCAGGCATTAGACATTTTCTTTCTAAGCTGAAGAGTTCCGACCACTGAATTGAAAATTACCTGGGAAATAACGAGATTGAGCAAGATAATGTTGCTTCGCCGTTTGTCGTTTGCGTGCACTACTTCCATGTATTCCATCTAAACTGTTGCAAAATTACATAAGTTTAATGGAAATTTTTGTCTCATTTCAGGAAACTCAACAAATATTGAAAATACTGAATTCAAAGAGGTAGCTGGATAAAATTAGCACTGCTGTTGGATTCTAGCGCTGGCATTCATGTGCGTAGCCATCAAGATAGTTTAAAAATTGTTCTGTACAGTTGTAGTTTGAGTAGAAATTTAAAAGGTTTTTGGACCAGAAACAACTACTTTATTACATTAAACAAGCTAAAAATCTTTACGAAAATTTTGTGGCTTCTAAAAAGTCAAGCTAACAAGACTAAAAAATGTCAATCGGGGTTTGCATACAAGATTAAATTTCTCATATAATTCAAACTTGTGCCTTTTATATTTATGCATTAATACTGGTTGGAGACGCCCAACACTTCTTCCCTATGGAAAATATGGTAAACAGAAAAGCTACACTACGGCAGAACTCAATATTTTTGCCAAAATCGACGTTGAACTCAAATAAAACTGTTCGAGTTCATAAAATGAAATTTACAGATTAAAAAATTATCGGAAAATTTTTTGATTGATCACGCCGTGTTAATAGGCCGTTTGCTGTAAATTCTAGCGTTCACCTTGTAAAAAAATTTGAGTGGCAACTTATTTTTTGCTTAAATACATTGATTTTCATCTCACAAACTCACATGCAAAAGTTCTCCACTTATTTTCCTGCAGTATTTTTTTTAATTTGACCTGAAAGTAGGCGTCTAAAATGCGGATGAATACAATCAGACAACCGGAATCGACCAATCATAAAATAGAATAACGTGGGGACTTTCCCTTCAACGAATTTTTAAAAACTGCTTTGGATCAGGTCCTGAGGTAGGCTACACTGATTTAACGGTTAGTTTTTTTACTATGTTAGCTTAAATTGGGTTAAATGGGTGCAATAGTTGGATTTTGTTCTTAAATTTGTTTTAAAAAGAAATTTTTGGCAAATTACCAACAATAAATACTAGTATCCATGATGAAACATCGCTCCAAAGTAGACCTAGGTCTACACAGTACAGATAGCCAGGCACTTGGTAACCAAAAGTGATATGACGTGCCAGGCAGAAATTATGAAGCATTGTTTCAAAACAGTACTTTAAAATAGCCTATAGTTACTGGTACAGAGATAATAAAGTTATATGACCCGCCAAGCAGAACATCGTCGCAAACTGCTGTGTTCAGGTATCAGTGGTAATTTTATGACAGTGCTGCGAAAATGGTCGAGACTTTTAGATTTGAAAATGCACAAAACATGTAGACCTAGCATTGTTTCTCAAACAACTAGGCCTAATGTAGATTTGTATTTGTAGACCTAGCATTGTTGTGCAGGCTCCTAGATAAAATAGAATAGATTTGTACTTCTAGACCCAACTCCCATGA
Organism: Trididemnum nubilum; assembly: GCA_963965965.1. Taxonomy (NCBI): domain Eukaryota; kingdom Metazoa; phylum Chordata; class Ascidiacea; order Aplousobranchia; family Didemnidae; genus Trididemnum; species Trididemnum nubilum. Next base: position 27,816,894 of record OZ014487.1, read on the forward strand.
AGACACTGCGACTTGTCATTTGAGATTTTGTTCAACGCTCTCTCAATTTTAGCCAAGTAGCACTCTGTTTAACAAAGTTTAAATCAGAGGCGGAGTCCTCGAGGACACATTTTGAAGTCCTTGGCCTCGAAGGTTAAATCCTTGGCTTTGAAGCCTACAAGCATGTGCGTAGTAGCTCAAAAGGATTTGGGGGAGCACCAAATTTTGCCCAAAAAATGACATTGAATTTTGCCCGGAAAGTGATCGGTTTTTCTGTCCAAATTAAGGTGACCTCCAAAAAAAAAAGGTCTTCACTGAAATTGAGACGGTTTGATGAATATTAAATTGCCCGAAATTTTGACGCAAACTTGCCCGAAAAATATGAAATTGCCCAAAATTTTAATGCAATATTGCCCAAATAATATAAAATTGCCCAAAATTTCCACACTTTAAAACCAAGCGGGGGGGGCCAGTGCCCCCCGCCTCCTACACCACTGCCTACAAGTCCTCGAAAATGTCCTGTTCTCGGCTCGAGGATAGCATTATTTTTTGATTGGTTGAAAAGGAAAATAACCAAACAAAAAATAATCAAAAATTCTAGCTTTTCAATTCATTTTTTTTCCTTATTTGAAAAATATCATATATTGTGATTGCCAAGTCATAGTAAACCTTATTTTAAATGGCATTGTGTGAAAGCTTTAATCTGAGAATGAGGGCAAAAAGGCAGTGTAGAATTGTTATTCTTATTTCTGCTAATATTTCCGGTGCGGGTGGTACAAACCGCAAAGCCCTAAAACCATCAAGACCCATAACAAGGGATCCGGGGTCCTGACGCAAACATTTTTGAGTTGCTAATGCTAACTCATGACCGTGCTTATTTGAGTATGGACTCGGAAAAAAGTATATGTGCGTGATAATGAAATGTAATACAGTTACCACGGCAGTAGCGTAGCCAGGGTGAAGCGGGGGGTGGGGGCCTATAGCCTCCCCCATTGGCCTGTCAACCAAAACGCAGAATAAGAAAAATACCACGTTTTTAGGTCTTTTGAGGCTGTTTTTTGCGCTGGAATGGACTAAAAAGTGATTTAGAGCATCTTTTGCAACATATCTTCAGGAGAGGCTAATTTGTCAAAAATTAAAGTCACAAATCAATAAAAACTTTGAAAAATGCCCAAAAATAAAAAATCAATAAATTTTGATCGCTGGTGCAAAAACGCCAAACATAGGTTTTATTAACAAATATGTTACAAACTCAGAAATAAAGGAGAGGGGAGCTATTCAGTGTTGATTAATTACCAATCATTTCTCTAAGATCTCTTTTCATTAGCCTCCCCCTCCCCCCCGATTATTTTCCTTTATAAAATATAGACGAAATACATTACTCCGTGTGAGTTTTATTGAATAATAGAATTTTATGATTTACCAGCATGTAAACAAGAGAACTGCAATGTTATCATTAGCCACCTCCAACACAGCCCGTTAATGCAACCGGTTGAATCATGTTGCACTGCCAACTTCTATACCACTTTTTAAAAGCATTATTTTTATTAAAATAGCCCTAAAATTAAGTTATTTTGGCAAAAAAATCCAAAATTATTGAGCGCTAGGGGCTCTGCCCCCAGACCTCCGTGCCTCCGGCGGCTGGGAGTTTCTCCCCCAGACCCCATTTGACCTCCAGCGGCTGGGGGCTCCGCCCCCAGACCCCCAAAACAGCCCTCCCCCATTGTGAATTTTTCTGGCTACGAGCCTGTACCAGGGATAGCATGTTAAACAGAGTATGTTAGTGTATCCGTGATATAACTAACAAAACTTATCTTGAGAAAGCCACCTTGTTCTGAATGTATACGAGCAAAAATCGCGAAGATTTTTTTTGAAATAAGAAAGAGCAGCACTCTAATCATTGTTATGTGATCTGGGAAAAAGCCACATTTGCTGAGCAATTTTTGCGTTAAAAATCGCCGCTAAGAATCCCAAATAACAGAGGCGGAGTCCTCGCTGACACATTTTGAAGTCCTTGGCTTTGGCCTCGAAGGTTAAATCCTAGGCCTTGAAGCCTGCAAGTCCTCAAAAATGCCCTGCTCTCGGCCGAGGACATTAAATTGTTGAAAATGATCCATGGCCATGAGCTTTTTTCACTTTACCTTGGAAATTGGCATTTCCTCGCGTGAAGACCTTTTGTTTCGTTTTCGAGAACGCCTGCGCCTTGTGTCCTTGGCCTTGAGCATTCCTGTCCTAGGCCTCGAGAAGTCAGCCCTTGGCCTTGATCTCGGATTTTTTTGTATCATTGGCCTAGGCTTCGAACGTTGTGTCCTCGACTCCACCTCTGTCCTCGACAAATAATAAACTATACTGTATCAGAAAAAAGCGCTACATGTGGAGTTAAAAATGAGAGCGTGAAATTAAATATAACTATAATTGTTTGAATGGCTGGAAACAGTCGCGTAGCCAGGATTTCGCAACGGGGGAGGGGGGGGCTTTTTCTGAAGTTTGATTCAACTGTAAACGAACTTGATCCGAATTTTCATTTGGTTTCAATTGGATTGAGGCAAATTCAGAGCGTTTTTCTGCCAAAATCGAGTGATCTCCAAAAAAAAGTCTTCACCGAAATTCAGAGCGTTTTTCTGTCAACTGACACCCACTTCTACTTCTCCTTTCACGATTTTTGGGGGGCTATTTTCGTTTGGGGGGGGGCTATTTCCCGTTTTAGGGCAAAAACCAACCTCAAAACTGCTAAAAGCATGTTATTTTGCATACTGTTCAGGCCAATGGGGGGGGGCTATTGCACCATTTGCCCCCCCTAGCTACGCTACTGGCTGGAAAGATGCGCGCTGCAGTCAATCAATTTTTCACACGACGTCATTAAGATGAGGAGAAGCTCCCATGAAAAATTTGGACCTTTTTCGAAAAAAATAATGATTTATTATTTTTACGTTTCTACAATTGTGAGCTCTTCAGAGGGGGAGGGCGACCCCGGACAAATTGCAAATCTCTTCAAGGCCTTTCTCCTTGATAAAGCCCTGCTAAGATTCTCAAGTTATTTTTGCCATTAAATTATTTATGTTAAATTTTACAAAGTGACGTTTGGCGGCAGAAACGCGTGCCCTCATTCATCGATAGGCAACTAATGAGCTATAGAAAGATATCATGTGTAATAAAACGTAAAAAAAGATTAATTAGGATTGGGGAAAATGTGATAAAACTAAAGTTTTTTAACTTAACTTTTACGTTACCGGTATTTTCTTTTTTAAAATTGCTTTGAAAATTTAATTGTTTCACCTCTTTCAAAATCACAAAAATTGTTTTTTTATTAAAAAAAAGTCACTAAAATTGTTCAACAGAGGCATGTGAACTTTGCCCTAGCCCCCAGACCCAGTTTTTTCCAAGGACGTGAGCTTGCAAATACTGGATACGGTACCTTAATTCATTTTAAAAACATAAATTATTTTACTCTATTTTACAATACTTTTAGATAATAATATCGTAGTCGCTATACAATGTTTGAAAACTATGATAACATTTTTAAAAATCTACAAAAAGAAGTCGTTCAAACAATAAAGGTTGTTTTGGAAAAAGTACTAAAACGGTGGGGATGAGTGATCCATAATCACTCAGAGGACGTTTACACTGGGGTTTTAACTGATGAAGTTAAGGTCTTAAAATTGACCGTTTCCATGTTCAGAAGTTAGTTACTCTCATTTCGCATAACGGTCTTAATTGTTTTATTACCTCGATAGCGCTATGGAACGTAATCAAAATTGCTGCTAACGCGTAAAACTTCAAAATAACATTCGTTATTTTTAGAAACTACCATTTTTAAATTTTCATGAAAAACTTAACGAAATGCAATGTCTTACACTTTCGCGCTTGAAAACAGTCAAAGTTTGCCGACCATAGCTTTTTTTAAAATTTTGTCCTTGGTCCTTGGCTTTGGCCTCGACCAATTCTGCCCTTGGCCTCGAGAGGGTCTGTACTTGAAAAGCTGGTCCTTGGTTTTGGCCTCGGATTTTTTTTCAGTCCTTGGCCTCGAACATTGTGTCCTCGACTCCAGATCTGCTTCAATTATCGAACACGTAACGTGCAACTTGAATGTGATGATTGACGACCACGACAATGAAAATAATTTGTATTAATGTGATCGGTGATATTACAGAAAAAGTTTTGATTTCTCCAAACATTGTTGAAGCTTAAGACATCACCGGCAACCTGCATATTTTGCTTTATTTTTTGCACTTTTCTAAGTAATCAAAAGTGTTCTAATTTATTCTTCAATTGTTACTTGCTTCGGATGCACCCTAGGGTTAGAATTCACCTAGCACACCCATCAAAAATTGATTTTTACCAAAAAATGCGATTTTGCTTTTCATCAACTCAAAAAGTATTGTGGTTTTGCAAAATTTTGACAAAAACTTCATAGTGCGATTTGTATTGTGACGTTTCATTCATTTGTTACGTTTTTTTGTGACGTCATCATTGACCGGTTACGTCATTTCAAAAGTACCCTCATCAAAAATCCTGTTTATAATTGTGCAGTTATAAGTGGATATACCGTACTTATTTTAAATATTTAACAAGCATTTGAAACATGTTTGCTTTTGTAGTTAATTTTATTGATTTTTGTTAACTGTTTTTTAGTCAAACAAGGCCCCAAAATTAACAAATTTTTAATTTTATCTGTAGCCCAATGCTTTCGGAAAAGTTTATGTTAATTTTGTACGTTCAAACAAATGAAGTAAACTCCTATCGATGGTTAATCACTGAAAAATTAAGGGGAAAATTATTAAAAGCTTAAATAAATACAAAAGAAACATTTCGCCGCTAGTAGTGCTAGAGAGCGCTAGGGAGGATTGCTTAATTTAACTTTAAAACCAAACTAGAAATTTGCGCATCTGAAAAATTGTCAAAATAAGCAAATAGAAATGATAAAAGGATTTAAATTTGCACATTATGCGGAAAATATGTAATTTTTAGTTTTGAAAACCCCCAACTTTACCCCCCATTTGCTCGAAAACTGCAGGGTAATTTTTGGAGAACTTTTTATATAAACCTCCTAGGATGAAATACAGTCTATCTGCATCAAAATTTTTTTGCCACTCAAACTTTTTTACAAACTCGATTTTTAAGCGTCCTAGAATTTACAGCAAACGGCCTATAACTGAGATTGCGTTCATTTGTTTATGACGTGCAACGTAGAAAAACAGCATGTTTACAAAAAAAACAAAAAAAACGATTAGGTCGAAGAGTGAACTTTGTATTTTTGTCAGCCAGAACTCGAAAAAACTAAATTAGAGAGCTCGAACTTGAACTCGTACTTGCTAAAATAGGCTGAACTCGAACTTGAACTCGAATAAAAATCGAATCCCTTCACTACGGAATCTCAGAAGAGCTAGGGAGCGAAAAGTGGCTGTTGTTATTTTCACAAGTTCACTGAGCACTCCATCACCATAGAAGCGGCTTTATGTCGAGTTCCCATTGGTTCCCTCTAAGTTAACGAGCCGCTCGGTGGGAGACCTCGGACGAAGCGCGGGGATACCTATGGTAATGACGTCCCGCATATGCAAAGCAAAGAAACTTACTTAGTAGTACTTACCCAAAAAAATGATCAGTGCCGGACGAAGATTTTTGTTTGTCGGAGCTAACTTCACCTAGTTCATCCCATTTTTCGGTAGGACCAATAACTGTCCAGCGCTTTCTTCCACCCGCTTTTATGGAGCTACAAAATATATTGTTTTATGGCAAGAATATTTGCGTCTGAAATTGTATCCAAGGACAACGGATGGCCAGGGTGTGAAATCTGGATTCAACCTTCATTCTGGTCGCGTTGTTCCGTCCTTTGATTAGACGCTTCACGATGATTATCTCTGCTTGGTGGCTTTGAACAAGCAGCAAATTTAAACGGAAAGAAGTTAAACATCAACCCAAAAACTTGGAAAAAAGTCAACTCCAGGCGTGTGCAAATTCGTCTTAAAGAGAGCGCCGCTATAGTTTTCCCGTGACAGAGGATAAAGATACGCCACTGCGTTAATCAATCAATTTCGAAAAAACCGTAGTCATAAAGGAGCAGTCATAACAAACTGGCAAAGAACAACCGAAGTAGGTAGATCATAATCAATCGACAGTCAATTTTCCACATCACCCAAAGAAGGGGGATCGGGTATCCCATCGTCGAAGAGACGGCCACAACTATTAACTACCCATCGTCCACTCTTACAACCAGCAAGGTGGGTGGCTTCAATAATCTACCACGGAAAAGGACGAGAAAGCTTTGACTTTCCCAAAAACAACTTCACACAGCCGAAACTGAAATTTATTATTAGCCCTCTAATTTTTTAACCTCGAGTTTAAGGCGAGCGTCAGTATGATAAAGCCGACAGATTAAATTTATGAATTACAATGGTATAATATTAAAGAGATTATCATAGCAATTTTTCAAATCCTCAATCTGACCACTACTTAATATAAAATATATTTAAAACTACAACATACTTTCCACGTGCTATAAAAGGTTTAAAATTTCGTTCAGGTTAGGTTTGTTGTAACAAAACAATTCGTTGCCTTGTGATGACGTCATTTGCTTAAATAAATATTGGCGTGTTCCAGACAAATGTTGAATATCCCGACCAAATACAAAACCGACAATTTTCTATTTAATTCTGTAAATTTAACCTAGCAATTTTGAAGTTTATGACAATGGCGGTAAGACTACATACAAGTTATCAGTAATGCTGCCAAAATAGGCATGACGAAGTACAAAAATATCAACCTAAAAGCACTAAATACATTTTATTTCATTTTTTTTATTTTCTGAGTTATTTAGTTTTTTTTTTTACCTAATTACTGTATTATCAAACAAAGCAAAGGTAATCCGTTGGGCTTTTAGCAAAATAAAAAAAAGGTTAAAAGGTTGGAAAAACAAGTCGTATCTAATTACCTTGATTTTCTGTGTGGAACGTTGCATATTGGATATTTTTGGCTAATGGCACGGTTTAACACTGTATGTCTAGAGAATTACAAAAATTTTCAAAACCGACATACCTTGTATGTTTAGTTAGAGGGTATGTACGCGTGCTTCCAATGTCAGGCAGTAACTTGGGTGAGTCTGTTTTCTTTTTCTGTTCGCTTCCAAAGAGATTGGACCAAAACGCATCATTACGGTTTACTAATGGCTTCCGACCGGAGTCTTTACGATTTGCAGGCGAAGGTTGGTTTCCAACGGGTGCATTTTCATTAACATTTGTATTGTTGTTAATATTAAATTCCTGGCCTTTACCAAAGCGTTGCTGATGGTGTAATTTTGCATGACCGTCTGCCCACGGAGGTTTGCTACTTCCAATACTGGGCAACGCCACATGCCTTTTTTCAGGGCTAAATCGACTAGGTTGATAAGTGTAATTCTTTTTCTTTTGTCCTTTGCCTTCGGGGCTGCCGAGTTTGGTACGCGAGTGGGGCAATCTGCTCTTGCTTGGACTTTCTTTGCCCAAAAGGGATTCTAGTTCCTCATCATCTAAAAGATCTTTGTACGTCGAAAGGGGGGAGGGTTTTTGTTCAAGACGTAGAGCCAGGTGATCTTGTTTAAGCTTCGGCTCTACCTCAAAGTCTTTAAGCATGGTTTCGAGAGAGTCTTTGTTTTTCGTTGCGGATAGTTTCTTTTGTTGCTGTTTTTGGGTTGGTTTTATCTCGAAATCATCAATTTCGAAATCGCTCGAAGATGATTTTTGTACAGCAGCAGCTGGCACTGTTGTTATCGGGGAGGTTTTGTCCCATTTAGAATAAGTTTTGTTAGCTTCGACTTTGGCCGCTTTGGGGATTACGTTGTCTTTTGGCGGTGATGGCTCCTTTTTGGGTAGATTGCCATAACCTGGCGGGTGTGTAGGTTTTGGTAATTTTTCGAACTGATCCTCCTCATGTAACTTGACCATGGCTTGTTGTTGGGTTATTTTAGGTCCCAATGACTGCCCAACACTGAAATAGGGGTACCTTAAAGCCTAAACAAAAGCAAAAATTAAGCAAAATCTGCAATGGACAATGTTTTGCATCCAAACGAACAAATTTAGATGAAGTGTTTTTGAAAAAACAGTATAGCTGTCCAAAATCAACGGTTCCGGTGGGATGGTAACTAATAAAAAAAAAGTCGGTAAGGGCTCGTAAGTCTTATAAGCACTAACTAGGTAGCAAGCACAATTTCAACCGTGCATTCGGCCAACAACTTAGATAACAGCTTCAGGGGTCCATCTTGCAACAGATCGTAAGTCCTTGATGCATTGAAACTTATGACAACGTAACTGTTTGAAGCGTGTATTATATGGTTGCTGGTATTTATTTGTATGAAACTTCAAGCCAGCACCATCCTAAGTTAGGCAGGATCTTAAAATGCATTATTATCAAATGACAGTAAAGTATGACGGATTGCTTCTAGTCGTTTTAATTCAACTTAAGTTTTACTGAAGAGTGCAGACTTACGGTAAGTTTTACTGAAGAGTGTCATTTTATAATAATGTATTTTACTGCAGAGCCATACCAAGAAGAGTGTGCGTGATTTCAAGTCTAACGTAGGCTAAACGTGAATTTACACAGTATCCGTTTTTCGTCCGTTTTTTTACGTTTTTGCTTCTCCATGAAAAAGTAAGCATGTTTCGTCTGCATTTTTATAAGTCCATATTCGCACTAACTAGACGGTTTCAAATTGATGAAAATTTTGTTCACAATTTCTGTGCATGCACGATGAGTGCGATTTATCAAAATAGGATTGTGCTCCTTTACAAATGTTTTTTTGGAAAACTTTTGCCCAGTATGTAACAGTCTGGTTAGTGCGGATATGAATATATAAAAACGCGGACGAAAAAGAACATACTTTTTCATGGAAAAGAAAAAATGTTAAATAAAATTTAAAAAATTGACTTCATTCTAAGCTGAAGCTTTCAAATCCAAACTTGAAATGAATTGATGTTTCCAACTCAAAGTGAATTACGCTTACAGCATAAAGTTTTAAATCGATCAATTTATCCAAAATAGATGATCGTAATACAGTGCTAAAACACGAAAATATCAGCCTTAAAAAATGAAACATTCATTTCGTTCTTACTTGACTTGCAGTAGGTCGCTTTTTAGGGTTCCACTGCAACATCTCAATCATAAGCTGTAATGCATCTGGACTGGCATTGGGTACTTTGGCCTTCAATCCAACGCCCACCACTTGGGGCAAGCGGAAATTCATACTGTTTGCAAGTTGGTGGCCATCTGGCCAGTCAGTCTATCAAAACAGATGAGCATATCATTGCGAGCCCCCACTACGTTTATTTTTGTCAGCGAAGCGGCGATTTGTTAGATCAAGGGCAAATAATTTTTGTCAATATGATTAACACAGCTTTGGAAAATGCAACAAAATTGTATTTAAGGCATATAAACGTATTTTTACAGCTTTGGGCACATATGGTTTGAGAAAATTTGGGCTCCCGCCTGATATACAAAACTTAGAAGGAACACTGCATATCAAAAACTGGTTTGAGTCCATTGATTCTAACCAATCTTGAGGGGTGGGGGTGCAGAGCCATTCTGGCAAGACCCAGGAGTCGGGCCACGCCCCCAGGATTTGCACTAGAGATCAAAAACGAAGGAGCAAAATGCCGGTATCTTAACTAATAAACAAAAGTACAAAAATAACAGCAAAAACAAAAGTAAACACGCAAAACTACGATTTTTCACACCACAAAGTTAGGTTTATTTGTTGGGTCCTTGACCCAAATTTCGGTAAATGCCTGAAAAATAATTAATGATTTCGTAGAATTACAAACAAAAAATTGTACATTTTAGCACACAAGCCCTAAAATAGCAATTGCAAAAGCAAAATGACCAAAAAAATTATTTCTAAATCTAGACATTCCACCGAAAGTTCGGGGTAATAAACCAAACGTAGAGTACCTTTGTGGGAGTGCCGAGAACTTGACAGAGTTTGTGAATTTCGTCTAATTCCGAGTTTCCAGGAAACAACGGTCTTAAAGCATAAAGTTCAGCCATGATACAGCCAATAGCCCAAATGTCGATAGGGGAACTGTAATTTGATGATCTCAGTAATACCTCCGGAGCACGGTACCTTAAAATTGGTATTTAAAAATGCAGTTTTTATATGATTTATTTAAGGGGCATTCAGGTCGAAAATTTTTTGATTGGGATTTCTCTAAAAAAATTTAGATTTCCGCTTAGAAAGGATTTTCTTAGAAATTTTGCCTGGGTTGCCAAAATGCCTACTACAAACAAAATTTAAAAAAGTTACTGCATGTTTCTAATTCTCAATACGTGTTTTTGCTGTGTTGTTGACAAAACTAAGTAAAGGGTCAGAATTGTAAATTAGCTACTTTTCAAATAAATTCAAGCCAACTTTTCAAAAGTTAATTTTCTGTCACAATACTGTCAAAATGGCGGCACTGATGCAAGAGGAAAATTGTTAACTTTTAATCGCAATATCTTGAAAACGGCAAGACGTAGGTAGAAACTTCAAATTCGGTGGGAAGGCATTTCAGCTTTTCCCAACATTTTGGTACAAAGTGAAAAACTTGACTTGAATGCCACTTTAAGGTAATCAAACGTACTTATATTGAACAAAACATAATAATTTGATAAAAGAGCAGTTAATATTCTTGAAGTAGGTAGAGAAAATGAGAAGAGAAAAAATCCTTCCGGGAATTCTAACTATATCTGGGTTGAAGTAGAAAAGTAGCAGTGATCAAATTAAAACTTCATGACTTAACAACCACTGTGATAAAAATACTTGGCCCTTTCCCTTGGTAACAAAAATGAAAGAACTGTTGTTACCGTTGTCCTTCAAATTTCTAGCTTTAGAATCCAAAAATGACAACTACGTTTAAGTATCCTTTTAAACTAACCTAGCGTGACCATTATAGAAGTGCTACACCCTAACTAGAAATTTTGAAACCATTTTACGCAGTACAAGCTTTTCCAGAAATAGAACGAATCTCAAATCCTGTTTAAGTATCCTAAACCCTATATTATGACTCAAAATCTATAATTTACGCTATTTTTTTTTTTAATCCTAATACAAGCAGTTGAAATTTGCTTTGTCTCGAGCAAAACAGTTCTATTAATTTTTATGGCACTTTTGTGAGATCCCCCTAAATTTCAATTAAAATGCTATGAATAAAACGGTATGTCTTAGTTGAGGTAGAGTGAAACCCCGCTAACACGACCACCATTGGGACTACGAAAAACTGGTCCACTAACCGGGGTGGTCGCGTTACCGGGGTCATACTTTTTTGTGTCATAATTTGAATTCAAAATGTTACTGTATTTAGTTAGACAAAATGCTATTTAATCAGACAAAATGCTAAAACGCATCAGTTTTCTCATGATTACGCAAAATTTCATTTTCACTCGTATTCACTAAGTTAAAGCGCAGTTTTGATTAAACCGCGGTGAACAATTAGAGGACTTAAAAACGAGGATAGAACAGCGAGTGGTTGCGTTACCAATGTCAAAACAGCTGATTGGGACTGAAAATGGTGGTCGCAATCCGAAAATTAGGGTGGTCGCGTTAGCGAGTTTCCAATGTGTTTAAAATGATTGAAAATAATTCGGGAATATACAAAACTGGTCGTCTAGCCGGGATGGTCACCAACCGGGGTTGCACTGCATATGTAAACAAACTTTAAGACAAATATCTGCACAATCTAAACAGCATAAATATCTGTACTAGTAGGACCACGGTTGAAAAAAACCGAGCTCAAGTTCAACAAGTAGAAAAATAAGTTAGATTAACTAGGCAAAGCAATTCAAAACTCTTCGAGTTCTTTTGGTGTTATAGGCAAGTTTATTGCTGGCGTTTCGCACGTTAGAAGCAACTAGTCTAAGCATTTTTAAAGTATCTAGCCACATTATTATCAACCACATTATGATTTCTCTTCTAGCCTCGACTGTTTGCAGATGATACTTGTCAATGCTTCAGTTCTTCAAAACTTGTAAGAGATAATTCATTCTGACTCAAAAACTGTTTCTGGATGGGTAACTGCTAACAAATTGTGCATTAATGCTCAAAAATCTTCAGCCTTGGTTATATCGCCCAAATGCAATGATAAAGCTTCTTCCCAAAATTTGACCATTCCTTTTGGCGGGTCAAAAATTACCGTAATTTTTCCAAATCTATTAAATATCTTGGTGTACAAATAGATGACGACCGCACATTCCAAACTCATTTCAATTTCCTCTATTCTAAGCTTTCCAGAAAGTTCGGAGTAATGTTCAAAGCCAAACACTTTTTGCCAAAAAATTATCTAGTTCTAACCAAAAAATTATACGCTCTTTCACCCTCATCTAATTTACTGCATCTCTATTTGGTCTTTTACATTTTCTACTTCACTAGATCCTGTACAAACACTTCAAAATAAAGCAATAAAATCAATCGAAAGTTTCAGCCATTGGCAGAGCATTACTGCAGCATTTAAGAAACTAAATATCTTCAAAATGAACGACAAATTCAACTTTAAATTAGGTAATTTCCTCCATCAACACTTCAATAATAAACTTCCTTCGAATTTCCAAAATTATTTTGTGGGTTTAAATCAAATCCACGCAATAGACACCAGGCAACAAGTGAACGGTTACCGCATTCCACTTCATAAAACATCCCGAATGCAACGTTCAATGAAATACAAAAGTTTCATCATTTGGAACAATATTCCTTCCGATATACGGTAAAACACTTTTCGGAAATTCGTAACTAATTGCAAAGACCAGCTTACTGCAAATTACTGATGAACAACTGTAGATGATTTAGTTTGATTATGTTGATGAAAAACAAAACAAGTTGCTACTGACATCTAAATGCTATGAGCTTTTATTCGAATGTAACTGGCAAATTGCCAACCAATATAGGGCAGCTGCTTGACTCGAAGATCTAACGGTCTCTTCGCTATCCCCCTGCCCTTCCGTAGTTGATTCTGTAACTCAATCTATTATGTGTTTCATGTTACTTAAGTGCTTGTGTGTAGGACGCAATAAATGTTGAGTTGAATTGAAAAGAACATTAGGGAGTTTTTAGTTGATTGAAATGCCTGGGGTACATCTTTTTTGGTGAACAAAGAGCAATGCAAAATAACTACCAATTGTTGTTGAACGATGAAGCCCAGAATCGAAAATAATATTTTCAAACAATTTACGGTTAATTTCAAAACAGGAAAATACTCAAACGTAGAACGGTTGAAAGATTTCAAAAGAATTTCAAAAAATTTTAACATAAAACACAATACAAAAAAAATTCAGTGTAGGATAACTTTAAACGTGGATTTTCTACACGAACACTAGATACTATAGAGCTATATTACGTACCATCTAGTAGAAACATAGTCGGTGTATGGTGGTTTTGATCTGATTTCTCTAGCCAGTCCAAAATCTGCAATTTTCACAAGCTCGGGTCCCATACAAAGAAGATTTTCAGGCTTCATATCGCGATGAAAAAATCCATGTTTGTGCATAAACGCAAGCCCTTGCAACACTTGATACATCATGTTTCGAATTGAAGTCTCCGGCAAATACTTATCTCTGCAAAAAAAAACAAAAAAACAGACGTTTAAAATATAATCCTTTTATAATCCTTCTAATCCACCTGGTTATACAGTAGAGTGCTCGTTAAGACAAAGCAAGATTACAAGTAAAAGAATCACTCAAATCAAAAACTTTAAAATTAAATTGAAAATAAAAATTAATTACCGTAAATACCCGCGTATAGGACGCATTTTTTTTTTTAAGAAGTTGACCTAAAAATCAAGGTGCGTCTTATCCATGGATACTTTTTTTATAAAAAATATACACAGTTTTTCCATCGTTTTTAGGGTCAAATATCCACTGCGTCCTATACATGGTATCGTCCTATACGCGGGTATTTACGGTAAAATAAAAAATCACTATTAAATCTAGAGCGGGAGGTCTGAGGTTCAAATCTCAGGCCGGTCAAATCGGACACAGCGTTGCCTAACGTTCGCTACTGTTGCGACATTTCTTCGAAAGGAGCTGTGTTGCCGGGCGCAATGAAGCGGAGATGGGCCGGCAAACTCGATACACGCTTTGGCTGAATACAGCGAGTACAATGAAAGATTTAATTTTTATATACTAGCAAAAAAGTAGGTAATTACGGGGCTGGCAATAACCTAAAAAAACTGAAAACATATTTTTAAACCCAAACATTACCTAATTCATTCCATGATTTTGAAGTGATTTAAGAACAAGCGCACCCCAAAACTCGAGCATCTCAAACGTCTTGAAAATACTTACGAAAAAATATTTGAAAAAATTCAAGCTAAGGCTAACAAGAAAACTTTCAAAGTATCTTTAGAAAAAAGCTAACCGCGTTGCATGGAATTTTTCATCCAAATGAAGCAGTGATGGAATTCTACAGTTCGAACTGTACGAAAGACAAAACATTATAAAAAAAATCGCCAACGATATCATTTAACGGCTGCATTTATTGAACCTTTCGTCAGCCATATATTTTGAATATTTTAAACTCTAGTGACTAAAACAAAAAACTTGAAACAGCAAACAAAAAACGACCACATCTGTGTAGTGTACAACTTGTAACATTGCCGTTTCCTGCATTTTTTCGATTGCAGTACTAAAACATTTGAAAACGACTGATGGAAAAGTCCAGTGCGCCAATAACATTAATTAGAATGATAAAGGTGATTAAAGAAGAGAATCTACTAATTTTACTGGTATAATACTAACTGTATATTATATACCTAACAAAAAGCCCTTTTCTAGGCTATAATTTTGATATGTAGCACGATCAACGCAGTATGAATACAATGAATAACAAACAGCAATCTGTGGAAGCATAAACAAAAACTTTGCAAAGAATTGGTTTTGGTTGAGGAGTAACAATTAATTTCATTAGTAGCACTCAAAGATTTTGTTTAAAATTCCAAATTAGTTGCAATGTAGTGAAACAACTAATCACAATAGACGGAATATTAGGTATCAAGACATATTGTTCAATTAATTCAATCTCAAAATAGTGAGACAAAGACCAAAGTATAGAGAAAAGAATTTCTAAAGAAGCTTTTGATTACTCTTGGTCTTAGCAGAGTCAACAGCGCTGATTTTCAGCACAATAACTTTAAAAAAGGCATTTTCTAATATGTTGTTCTGATTTCAACAAAAAGCAAACCCACTCTTAACCTCAATTGAGAAGAGAAAACAATTGTTAAATTTTTAGTAGAATACCAAATTGTAAAATAGCAGCCTTGTGAATTGTGATTAACACGTAGTGTCGAGCTTACAACATAAAACGATTCAGTCCTTCTCCAAACAATTGCTATTTGCGCTTTAACTTAACTGCTCAACATAAGTACATTGAAGTGGTATTGTTCAACTGAAAACTAGCCAGTTAAGCAGCTTAAAACTTGCTATAATATTCATTTCATGAATTTTATTGATTGATTGGGTCGTTCACTCTTTCATGAAATGAAAAATAATACTTGGACAAGGCTCTTGAAATGGATGGTAATGAAATTGAACAACAAAAATTGATTTGATATTTCAAAATAATTCAAAACTGTTAAATTTGTTTATTTCAGCATTCTAAATCTTGCTAACATTTACATGTTTGTTTGTTTTTTTTCTTTTGTTCCTGGGCACAAATACATGAAATTGCCAATTTTCAAATATACCTACACCACCAAGCATTACACTGCCAGACACTAGCGTCGATTTCGGGGAACGAAGGAACGATTTATTTTGTTTTTGTTGCTCACATCAATACTCACTAAAACACACCTCGTAAAATATTCAAAAAGACAACAAGGATGCTGAGAAGTGACCGGTTTAGGGTCTTCAAGTCGAGCAGTCACCCTAAAAGCGAACGTTTCCACATTACAATAAAATACAAATATCGGAGCACTACTAGGCAAAGCAGTAAACTTGTTAAAAAATAAAAATAAAACAATAAAATAAAAAAGCACCAGTGCTGTAGTTGAAAAACAAGTAAAAAAAATCAAAAAAAAAATTGGCAAAAATTTACTATCAGAGTACTATTATAGGCAAAAAACACGTTGCAAATTCTAAGGCAGGCTATATTGACTCAAACGTAAGAATGGTATTACCAGAAAAAAAATTACACTAATTGAGTAAATTTGGAAATCTTATCGTGTGCAAGTAATCTTTAATAAAGCGCAAGTAAACATTGTTTGTACCTTTTCTTGAAAACTTTAAAGGAGCTATTTCTAGTTTCAGACGAAATAGAGTCCCAGATCTTAATTCCGCTATATTTTATAGAACGTTGCAGTCGAGATGTGTTTCATCGCGTAATAGCAAACTTGCAAGCTAAATTTTGCCTCGTTCTTAATTTGTGTACAGTATCCGTTTTACTAATACTTTGAAAAAGTAATTGGAAGTTTCTTATTGCAAAATTTATACATGAATATTGCGACTTCATAAATATAGATATCTGATAATTCAAGTATTTTATTTTGCTTGTATAACAAAGACACACTTACGAAGGGTGGATGGAATGTGAAATTATTAGTAATTAATCTTAAAGCTTTATTTTGTAAAGATACAAGTTTTTGCAAGCATGATTTGTAGGTTGATTCCCATACAACAGGTGAAGAGGCGAGGGGGCAGCGCCCCCTCGGGTCTGACACTGAAGGGGGCGAAATATGTCTGGCCCCCTCGGTTTTTTGGCTAGTAATACCCACTTGGCAACAAGAAATCTGAACTTCCGGACTGAGACAGAACCAGAATGTGCCGAAGACCTTTTAGTTTTGGTATTTACCTAAACTTGGGAGCAAAATTCCAAAAACTCGGGCTGAAATAGAGCCAGTTTACAACGAAGACCTTTTTTTTGGTCTGTACCTGAGTTTGGGGAAACGAAAATTCCAGAATGAAATAGAATTATTTAGTTTAACCAAACTTCGCAAAAACATTTCGCCTCCTCGGAATTTGCTTAATCAACGAAAAATCGACGATTCCACGCCTATGCTGCCAGACGTGTCTGTTACTGGCGTGCCAAGGCAACTGAATGCTGTAAACTGCCGGCCAGCATTAGGGCTCGAGTTAGTAGGCGGTCAGGTGGTTCGTAGTGAGTTTGTTGCTGTCGGTTCTTCTGGATCTGTAGTTGGTAATATTTCACAATTCTGTGTATAACAGCATGCCAATAATCGTGTTTAGCAAGATAGCATAAAACCTTGTCTGATGTAACACCTATAATTATTTGTGTGCTATCATTCAGCAAACCATAATTTATATTCAAGTAGACGAAACACATCATACCGCAAAAATCGAAAAGTGCACTAATCAATAATTCATAAATACCAATCTTTTTTGTGCTTGGCAAACTTGAGTGAACGTTAACGACAAACTTAACTGTTCAGAGCAGAGCGCTTAGATTTTAAAACCAGTTAGGAAAATAGCAATAGAAAATATTGCTTTCACACGAAAGACATTAAAATCAACAAACAAAAATGGGTCATTCCATGCCAAATCAGCAAATGGGTTACACCAAATGTTTTGCATTCTAATGAAATTTGCCACAGTTGTAGAAAGAACAAGAATGAAAAAAAAATTCGCAAAACTCTTAGTGTTTACGGAGTTATGAGCTTTTAAAAAAACGCTATTTTTGTTTGTTCTGCTCAATTGAACATGCTTGAAACTTTCTTAAATCTTTAATTTGTTTATCTGTGGACATAGGATACTACTGAAAATTGCTAGACAGTGGTTTTTGAGATCCAAAGAATCCAAAAATCTAACTTAAAAAATGATAAAAGAATGATTTTATGGAGTACCTGAGCTCATTTTTCGAATGCCCAACTTCGAGAACTTGTTAAAAAAATGCGTAGATATAAACTTTAAAAGCTCAAATTCATGAAGTTATTTCTTGTACCACTGCTCTTTCATCTCATACAACAAAATTGAATTGATTTTGATGCCTACCACAAAAAAATTTGTTTGCAAGTGACATACGTTTTTTTCAATAAAAATAGCAACGAATCAGTTTGAGATAAAAAGCAAAACAGCACTAAATCAATGGAAAACAGTTGAGGGAAAAGAACATATATCCAAAAACAACCCAAACATGCTAAACAAAGTTTTTATCCAAGGAAAAATCTGCAACGCAGATTACTGAGCAGTTGTTTTAAAGGCAGAGCATGAACACTCAAGTACGATGATATCTAGCACATGTTCTGGCTTTTTGGACTACATGGGCTCTTTTATGCACATTGTGTAGTGTGACAAGAATGATGAAAAGCATATGACGGCAAAAGTTTGAGATGGATTCGATCCGTGTTCAAGCAGTCATATTTCATCATAAATTTTTGATGTTATCTACTGGAATAGTTGGAAACATACAGTGAAAAATTGCTGATTTCAAAACTAAATATCAAAAAAATTTTCAGCAAAATCTCATTTCCTAGTTTTACAAACTAAAATAAACCTGATTCTGGCATTTTTCCCATGAAGTCACAGCCACAGCAAGCTTGATTTTAAAGGCCTTGTTGTTTTTATTGACGTTTCGTTGGTCATGATGACCAACATCATCAGAATACGAGCATATAATAAAGAGCTGCGCCTGAAGCTATGTAGCACCAATATGAATTGCAAGATTTTTTAAAACTTTTAAATCCAAAAGTTAATTATTACATTCCAACACTAAAAACAAAAACTTGTAGAAAAGGGGATTGTGTTTAAACTTTGGTCATAAAAACAACCGTATAAACTGAACTGATATCAAAGCATCAGGATACTAAAGTAAAAAACGATAAACTACAGGAAAAGATTCACCATCTGAACGATTCATTACTTTTGGCCCAGAAAGAATAAACCAAGATTTAACAGTCAATTTCTTAGAAAAATTCTTCTCAGTTTTTAAAATTCGTGAGTTGGTCCAATCAATTACATGATCAAATAATATAATTTGTTCCACAAAAGAGGAATTTTCTGGTTTTTGTTGTTTGATAGCTCTTTGGTGCTCTTTGAATTGGGAATTTAGATCTCGTTTGGTCTGGCCAACATAAACAATTTTTTATTTAGTGTTTATGACCAAAGTTTTATATTAGTTTTTATGACCAAAGTTTTAACACTGTCTGCTTTTCTACAAGTTTGTTTTTATTGTTGAACAGTAATAATTAACTTTTGGATTTAAAAGTTTTTAAAAATCTTGCAATTCATATTGATGCTACGCAGCTTCACTCATAGCTCTTTGGTCTTTATCGTATGCTTGTATTCTGATGATGTTGGTCGTCTTGACCAACGAAACATCAAAAAAAACAAAGCTTTCAAAAAAGATCAAGCTTGCTGTGACTTCACCGGAAGAACGCCAGAGTCAGGTTTATTTTACTTATGCCCAGTGAATACCAAACCTTTAGGCCTATACCTACTTTTGCAAGCTTTACAAACGAAAATATTATTATAATCATATCTGCTTAATGTAGCACAGTTTGAACAGGTAATGGCAAACTAATTTTTAATCGTGATTTCTGTTTTGGATTGTTTTGTTGTATATTAGTAGTTCTGCACGGTGTTTCACAATAAGATAAATGCAATGAGTTTGCTACAAAAATGTGGCTTTGGAAGAAAATTGAATGAGATGTGCCACAATTCTGAATTGTACACAAAATCCACTTAGCTTAAAGCACTTGGGTTTGAGCATGTTGAACTACGTAATCTGTTGCAGAACCTCAGTGCTGAGAAATGCAATAAGCATAAAAACCAGTCAAGACAGGTGTGGAAGCATTTCTATGCTTCAAGCTAACAAATGGGCATTGGGCAGTGAAAAAAAATTTATATTAGATCAAAAATCTGCAGAGCATGTTGGCGCATGTTATAAGTCTTAAATGCTGATGACACTACCACCACCAGCACATAACGATCTACAGAGAGTAAGGAAGAAACTCCTATCCTTTCAACTATGGATGCCCAAGTTATGAATACATCATTTGAATAGTGCTTCATATGTGATATCACAGCCCTTATGACATGGTAAAAACAAGCAAACACAGGTGGTTGAAGCTCACTGCAAAATTCTGAAAACTGCCAATATACTTCTGAGCAAAGCAAACCAGGAAAGATTTCTGACAAACTAGATGATCCTATTACAAAAAAAGTTAAAGAAAAGATTAAACATTCAGACTACTTCCCCAAGCCTTTAGTGAGGAGGTATAATCACCTAATCAAAGCACCAAAATCAAACCTCTCACTTTAATCTTTGATACCTGGTCAGTAAGAAAAACTGCACATCATTTCTTTCCTCTTCTTCACTTTTTGCTCCTTCTTCACGTGATAACCCCAAAATGTTGTGCAGCCTTTTCTACTGACCAAGTATCAGAGATTAAAAAGAGAGGTTTGACTTTGGTACTTTGGTTAGCAGATTGTAGCTTCTCACTGAAGGCTTGGCAAAGTCGATCTGAATGTTCAATCTTTTCTCCAACTTTTTTTTGTGATACTATTGCCTTGTTTGTCACATATCTTTTTTACTAACGTGCTTTCCTGGTTTGCTTTGCTCAGAGGTATATTAACAGTTTTCAGAATTTTGCTGCGAGCTTCAACCACCTGTATTTGGTTGCTTTTACTATGCCGCTTTAAGAATTATGATATAGAGCACAATTCAAATGATGTGTTCATAACTTTAGAGTCCATAGTTAAATGGATGGGAGCTTCTATCTCACTCTGTGTATGAGGATGTGGTGGTGATAGCATCATCAGCACTTAAGACTTGTAACATGTGCTAACATGCTCAGCAGATCTTCTGACCTGGTATAACAATTTTTTCACTGCCCAATGCCCATTTGTCAGCTTGAAGCAGAGAAATGCTTCCAGACCTGTCTTGACTGGTTTTTTAAGCATTGCATATGATTCACAGAGATATTCCATGAGACGATACTTGCAGATACTTCTAATCTCATCTCTCAGCAATGTGGTTCTGCAACAGATTAGTTCAACATGCTTATTGCTCAAACCTAAGAGCTTTTTGCAAAGTGGATTTTGTGGGCAATTGTGGCACATCTCATACAATTTTCTTCCAATGCCATAATTTTGTAGCAAACTCATTGCATTTATCTTATCGTGAAACACTGCAGAACTACTGATACTACTGATCACCACAAAACAATCTAAAATAGAAATTGCAATTAAAAAAGCAGTAGGCCATTACCTATTGTCAATTGAAACTGTGCTACATTAAGCAGATATGATTATAATAACATTAACGTTTGCAAAGCAAGGAAATGAGATTTTCCTGAAAAATTTTTGATATTTTGTATTGAAATCAGCAATTTTTCACTGTATGTTTCCAACTATTCCAGTAGATAACATTAAAAATTTATCAAGCAAGGAAATGAGATTTTCCTGAAAATTTTTGATATTTTGTATTGAAATCAGCAATTTTTCACTGTATGTTTCCAACTATTCCAGTAGATAACATCAAAAATTTATGATGAAATATGACTGCTTGAACACGGATCGAATCCATCTCAAACTTTTGCCGTCATATGCTTTTCATCATTCTTGTCACACTACACAACGTGCATAAAAGAGCCCATGTGGTCCGAAAAGCCAGAACATGTGCTAGATATCATCATACTTGAGTGTTCATGCTCTGCCTTTAAAACAACTGCTCAGTAATCTGCAATGCAAATTTTTCCTTGGATAAAAACTTTGTTTAGCATGTTTGGGTTGTTTTTGGATATATGTTCTTTTCCCTCAACTGTTTTCCATTGATTTAGTGCTGTTTTGCTTTTTATCTCAAACTGATTCGTTGCTATTTTTATTGAAAAAAACGTATGTCACTTGCAAACAAATTTTTTTGTGGTAGGCATCAAAATCAATTCAATTTTGTTGTATGAGATGAAAGAGCAGTGGTACAAGAAATAACTTCATGAATTTGAGCTTTTAAAGTTTATATCTACGCATTTTTTTAATAGGTTCTTGAAGTTGGGCATTTGAAAAATGCAATTAAATAATTGGAACCTCAGGTACTCCATGAAATTATTCTTTTATCATTTTTTAAGTTAGATTTTTGGATTCCTTGGATCTCAAAAACCACTGTCTAGCAATTTTCAGTAGTCTCCTACGTCTACAGAAAAAGAAATTAAAGATTTCAAAAAGTTTCAAGCACGAGCAATGAAGAGGAATGAGCAAAAACAGCACTTTTTCGAAATTTTTTTGCATTCTTGTTTTTCATTAAGATCTTCAACTGTGCCAAATTTCATCAAAATACAAAACATATGATGTAATTTTGGAAAAAAATTGCTGATTTGGCATGGAATAAGCCAAGTCAGTCCTGCAAACTTAATGAAATGGCAGACAATGAAAACACAGATCTTAAAGTCAATATGAAACCAATATATAATATCTGAATTTGAATGTTTTTTAACAAGATATGATTCCAAAATAAAAGTACCGTACCAGTAAACCTTATATATTTTAAAGATTTACAACCAAATATTCTTCGCTAGTACATATAGTGTGATCATAAACATGCCAGAATTAAAACAACACAAAAAACTACTGCCAGTACCAGTTAGCTATATGAACTTTTATATAGCTCACCATCACCACTAAGGTAGAAAAAGTTAATACAATCATTTAGACTTTTCCAAAACTAATGTGAAATTAAAAACAAAAAAACTGAAAGTATTTGTCCAAGTAGTCCAACTACCATAAAGTTTTATATATTTATAAACAAATTGTTTCAAGCATTGATCTTTTTTTTTTAGCGAACAACAAATTTTCAAAAAGACATATTAGTGTACTGCATAGCCTCCAATATTAGTACTGTGCAGTAGACAGGTGGGCAGGCACTAGCTTGACTTGAAGACTGAAAGATCTCTTTGCTGTCTCTTAGCCATGGCAGTTTAGTGAATAAACATGTACAATAATTATGATTACATGTAAGTTAGACAACCCACCTGTCTTTCATAAGTTGATAAAGGTTTTCTTTCATGTACTCAAAAACAAAATACAGTTGGTTGTCTTCACGTATAACTTCTTTCAACTTGACAACATTAACATGATTGAGTTTTTTCAAAGAACGGACTTCACGGAGATTAATGCATTCTTCCCAAGTGTAAAATTTCTTCTTCATCCTGTACAAAAGCAATGGTTGATGGTTATTCTGAAGCTGATAATCTGCTGCATATGCTCCACATTAAAGTGCACAAAGAATTACCACAGAATTGGTCTGTGCACAATATTAAACCAAAACAATTATGCAAAAAGCTTATTCACCAGAAATTTCTATGTAGTTTTTTGCTAATTTTGACCCAAACTCAAATTCTAACTCTAAAACTAACCCCAAACCTAACCTTAACCCAAGCCCTCATTCAAATTCTTATCTTAACCTTGAAAAAAGAAAATTGAAAACATGCATATAAATATTTATTTTCATTTTAGTCTCATAAACTTAAAATTTTTCAAAGATTCTGTCATTTCTAACAATCAACACAGACCATGCATTAATTCAAGATAACAGTTACTCTATTCAAAGTTGTATTTTTTGGTCTTGTCGTTTGCAGCTTTACAAAATAGAGGGCTTGGAGTTTATTAAGAATATTAATATTTTTATATGATGATTTGAATAATTGTCACTTCATAAAGAGTACTGGTAAGAGCCAACAATAAGTACTTTTCATCAAATACATAATAACCCATAGCAAATCTCATATAACACAGAACAAATTATGCAAATTAATCTTGACTTACAACTTGTCTCGTGAACAATATATCACTTATCATTTTGCACTAATTCAAAGATTGGTGTAGTAAACATATCAAAAATGACTCATAGTAACCAAAGAGCAATTAATGGTAGCCAAAATGGAAAGTGCGATAAGAAATAATAGACATAGTTTAATATGTAGTTAAAGTTAAATGCCCATCCTTTTAGTGAGCTCTAACATAAAGTTACTCTAAGCATGCATGGAATGATGCCAGTTAACTGAGTATTGCAAACTATGGTACCACAAATTATTATAAGCATGATAAACTATCATAAACTAAGGTACATCTAAGCAAGCCAAACTATAATTATGCAAATTAATCACGACTTACAATAGTGCAAAATAAGACTAGGCATGCAAAAAAGAATGAATTAAATAATAAACATGAATAGACCCTGGACAGATGAATCCTCGAAAGCTCAATCATGATACTTATCTATAACTTAGCAATGAAATAAAGTTACACTACAAACTTACATCTTAATTGCTACCAGTTCATGAGTATCTTTTGTTCTGTATAAATGCACAGCACCAAATGTTCCATCCCCTAACTGCTTTATCCAATCAAATCTTGACAGGCCCCGTCCTTTTGCTCCGGAATCTTTTCTCCCATGCTGCCTAACACCTCCAGCATTGGTATGTGGTAACATCATACCAACTGCTGAAAATGTCATGCCGAGAATTTATGGTATAGAACACATCACGAATGACAAAAAAAAACAAAAATATATCAGTAACTTGTAAAAAATAAAAATACAAAATACCACGCGATAACCTATTTGGTTTGATTACAATACTTAATTGCAAAAAGCTTGTCCTGGTTATTAAAAATAATGATTAAAAAATAGTTAAGTTTCCCCTTTCTTTTCTTATGGTACCATATTTTCCGAACTATAAGGCACTCTTAAAAAACTTTTCTATGGTAAAATTTAGTAAGTGCGGCTTATACTCAGAAGCACTTTATGTATGGAAAAAACAATAAAGGGACACAAATTATTTAGTTTTCTCTCTTTTTTTACCTGTTCTACAGCAATTCAACCCTTCATTAAAATATATGCGTCTTATACTCCAGTGTACCTTATGTATGAAAAGTTGATTTTAAAAAAGTTTTTGGATGTGCAACATATAGTCCGGAAAATACTGTAATTCCAAAATGTGCTGCAAAACAATTAATCTTTGAGCATTTACATTCTTTTTTCTGTAAATTGCTGCTTTATTTTACATCAATCAATGAGTTTGATGTAGTAAATTTCTTAAAAAGCTAACTCACCATGTCATCAAAAAATCATATTATTGCTAGCAGTGTAATCGCTCGCAACTCAGCAAATTGTAAAAAAAAATTTCACTTGTCGAAAGTTTCCTGTTCGACCATCCCAATACATATTATAGAGCAGCTTAATTTACAAGTAAAAAACGTTTTACCAATAAACTACATTATAAAAGTTTGAGACTATTGCTGCCACTGTCAGCATTCAACATCATTGGTGAAAATGGTATATAATATAAATTTCTTTGTTTTGACAACAATTTTATGCAAAAATGAGGCATATTCTTGCTCAAAATTTAAAAGAGAAAATTATGAACAATGCCAGCTTCAACACAAAAAATATAATCAAGCACACATTCCAAAATCTAAAAAAGCAGCACTTGCGTTAGTCTTTTCTATATTGCCATTATTGATTTGCCAAAGACTTGTTCAATAATCATGATCCATATTATATATAGACAAAACGCAAATATTAACCAATCAAGAATGAATTTGGATCACTTAATTTACAAATAAAATTTTAAGAACAAATGAGTCGGAAAACTTGTCAACATCAATTTGAAAACAACGAGCCTATGTAACCATTAAGCCGCAGTTTCACAGGCGACTTTTTTGCGTGCGATTTTTTGATAAAAATGGATCTGGCAAAGTTGCATTTACTCAACGGCGGTTTTAATCATGATAATTGGGACCTTACTGATGGAAATAATTGTCATAAGTTGTTTCCATACCAATACTGTTGTAACTGAAAACTTTAGAAGAGAATCGATGCTGCGATAAAAAATTGCAGTGAGATCTTCTCCGATTTTGCTTTAAAAAGGTTTACAATATCACCATCGAAATGGAAACAACTTGAGACAGTCATTTTCAGCAGTAAGGTAACTTTTATCACAATGAGAACCATTATTGAATACCAGCAACTTTGCCACATCCATTTTTATCAAAAAATCGCACGCAAAAAAGACGCCCGTGTAAATGCGGCTTTAAGCTGATTAGTATCAGCGAATCAGCATTTTTATTGAGCACATACATGCCAACTTATTTTGGAATTTTCTATTGTTTGTTATGAAAAAATTGCAGATTTTTGGGCACATGCCGAGTCACCAAAACCTAAGACAGACCAATCCAATGACCCTCAACTCAAAATTGCTATGCAAATATGTTACAAATCACAGAACAAGTACAATAAACTGTAAAGCAATACAGGCATGTCTCCAATCTTACATAGATTGTGTACAAGCATTAAAGAGCAAATTTCTAAAAAAATCTCTAAAAAGTCATTTATAGAGCAAATTTATAAAATTTTTGCATTGTCCGAAGTTTGTAGGCAGTAGATTTTCACAGCAATGCTTAGAATTATGGTACAATCATACAATCAATTTCAAAGCAAAACTGCGCAAGTATCACATGCAAAATTAGTTACCATGGGTTATTCGAAGCTAAACAATCACTTTAAACAGAAGGAACAGTAGTAATCTACAAAAAGCTTGTGAAAAGAATTAGATAATTATAAGTGACTTAAATTAATTTAGCAACTGCATCAACAATTCTACAAAGCACTTTAAGCAGAAACAACATTTACATCATGCATTATAAGGTGATGTTTAAAAGTAAATTTAAAAGAAGCAGCAGTGACCTAGATATGAATATTACACATGCTAAATAGTTGAAACTAGTTTTATATCTCATTCTAGTTTTATTTTACTGTAATAATTCTAGATTATTATGCACAAAAAAGTCAGATGCCATTTGATAACCTAACAAGGTTAGAAAAAAGTCAGATAGTGGACAGCAGAAAATAATCCATTACATAGAATTTCTTTTTCCTAAATTTAAAAATCTTACTTCTTTATTGCTACTAGCTCGCCAGTTTCTGTACTTCGACCAAGAACAACAGAGCCATATGTTCCATCACCTAATGCTTTCATTTGAAGATATCGATTCATCTTAATTGTTGATTAGTACACTGTACAAGTTCTGAAGTTACGAGTTAATGAGGCTTGATGATTGACTAGTGGTACTTTTTGTAGATCTAAATGCCAACTGAACAGTGTAATTGTTTTTATCTGCACTTTCAAAGCAGAAAGGCTAGGGATGAACTAAGTTCATTTGATCGCCAATTCTGAATTGTATCCAGCATTACATCTTTTGTCATAGAATCTAGCAGTACATCATTATGATCTTGATGAAAGATAATTGTTCCAAAAAAACAACGATTTCAGATTTGCAAAGTTGATTAGGCAACTTAACACCTTTGAAATTATCACAGATAGGTTTTATAGCCTACCGCAGCTGATAGCCTACCTGCTCTTTTACTTGCCCAGCTGCCATAAGCTGGACATTATGATCTCGGATTTAAATTTAGCAAACAGTATGGTAGCCTACTGAGTATTGGTATATCCAGTATCAGATAGAGGTCTATTCAGATCATGAAAGTCTGTAAAATAGATGTCTTAGTAACAAGCTGACAGTTAAAAGTTTGTCTCAAAATATCACTGCAAATGTGCAATAATGAAAAAAACAAAAAAACAACCATAGCTAGAATAATGCTTCACTAGCCTATCACAGATCACTCTGATAAAAATGCAGAGCAGAGAGTAGCCTACTGTAATATATCAGATATACTCAGTTTAGTAGGCTACATAAAAACAGTAGTAGTTATTTTGCACAAGCAGTTATGTGTATATAGGAAGTGGCTAGTGTTACCGGTATGTTACATAATTCCCATAAAGCATAAGGAGATGGTAAGCTCAATTATCTTTTCTTATTTTTTAAATTACAATCAGGGTTTAGTTAGATTTTGAGCTTCTGTAAGCATTACGGTATCTGTTATCATGAGGGTTAGACTGTTAGAGCTAGGGTTAGAGTTTGGATTAGGTTTAGGGCTAGAATAGCAATTTTTTTATTCTTACCATACCGGTACTGTATATACCTGGTAGGCTATGGTACATAATCATAATGTACCGGTAACAGCAGCCTCTACGTACCGTACAGTACTGAGTACCTTACTGCTTATGAATGGCAGGCCTACAGTAGGCCTACTGCTTCAATGCTGAATGTTTATCCCAGAGCTAAACAAGTACTGTACCCTGTAGCCTACTGCTGAAGGCCTACCGTAAAGCTTACTGTCAGTGTTAGGCTTGCTAATCACATTCGCATCACCCTCATATCAGACCTATTTACTCACATTCACACCACCCTTATATCACTTATCAGACCTACAGTATTCGGTATTCACATCATACTGTAACAGTATCGGTTTCTTAATCACTCAGATAGCCTGGGCCTATTAAGATCAGGGCAAAAATTTTGTCAGTAACTGATGCCTTTTTGTACCGGTACCGGTACGTACTGTAGTTTGTGTTTTGGCTGAAGTCTGAAGTAAATTTTACAGTAATTCTGAATTCTACAAATCAAAGGCTAGAATTGCCTTAGATTTGTAGAATTTCAACAAATTCTACAACTTTAAGGCTAGAAGTAGGCTAAATTTTAGAGTAATTCTGAATTCTACAAATCTAAGGCTAGAATTGCACACACTGATACTACATACATAGTAAATAGGCCTAGGCTATCTTTTGCACTGTAGGCGTACCTATATCAGAGTCATACACCCTAAAACGACTACGGACTAGGCTTCGGACAGTTTTTTTAATTTTTTTTAACGAAGTGTCTTGGCGCACGGAACGTGCGCGGTTGAATAAACAAAGATTCCGATGACGTCACTCGTTTTCGGAAATTTTTATTTTGATTATTATAGTTATAGGGTTGGGTTAGGGTTTAGGTTAGGGTTTGGGTTAGGGCTAGAATGAGGGTTAGGGCTAAGGCTAGTGCTTTGCGTTAGGTTATTTTGCCTTATTTACGAAATGTCTGCGCGCACGGAACGTGCGCCAAGCCTTTTCCTTTTTTTAATATCTTTTTTTGATTTTCATACTGATTCATACTTTTGATAATTTTTTTGACCTTTCCTAATGTATTTACGATTTTAAACAGCTTAGGGTTTGCTGAGGCTTGAAAATCGCATGCTTGGGTAAAAAATATCTGCTCCAAGTTAAAAAAAATAAATGCAACTTCGGACACGTAAGCTGTAACTTCGGACAAAACAAATAATGCAATACCGGTATAGTTTGAGGTTTTTTCAATACGTTTATGGTTTCCGAGTTACCTCAAATTATTGTAATTGTAATTACATTTTATTCACCAAGTTGCCTTGGCCAGGAGACAGCGAAGAGACCTTTCGGTCTTCGAGTCAAGCTGCCACCTGCCCACCTGTCTACCACACACGGCGGAGGCTTCACAATGTCCCTTTAATTGCTGAACGTCAAGCAGGGAAGCTGTGAATACCTATTTTTATAGTCTTTGGTTTGACCCGACTGGGAATCGAACCCATGTCTACCGTTTCAGTAGCAGACACTCTATCCACTCGACCACTGATCAAAACAAAAATTCTTCAAATAGAATTTAATTTATTAGAACCATGATGCTTCTCAATAATACATTAATTAGAGCTTTCGCGAGTTATTGATGGCTTTTTCATTTTTCAACGTCGATAAACTAAAAGAAAAACTTTCGAAGATTTTTGTGTTTTCACTTAGCAGATTTTGACGGAAGAGTAGTCATGAACGGAAGACAGAAACTTTTGCCTTGACCAAGAACACTACACCGACTACGGAGCTGGAAGATTGCGGCACTTTGCTAGAAATGAAAAACGATATAAAATAGAGATCATCATGCAATTACATTGTTGCTGTTTTTTCGTGTAAATTTTTTTTTAATGCTTCATCACTATATATAATGCGAAAGCAAAAATTTGCAAACGTGGATGCATTGATGTTCTGGCATTTTGAACTTTTAACATTACAGCTGACAGCAAAAACAGCTAAAATTGCTTGGCAACTGAAACAAGCATCGTAAAGTGCCTTATTCAATGTTCATGGACTAAATGGTCAATTATTGCACTTGATTGCTTTGATGATTGATCATTATGGTGTATCTGGGATGCCGTTTTAAATTCAAGTGATTAAAGTAGTTAAATTCATTCTGCGTGCATCCGTTTGAACAAAGCAATTTTTGTTGGCAGGCCTTTTTATTTTTTTAAGTTTTGTAACGGACTCGCTTCTGGAGCGGGAGGTCTAAGGTTCGAATCTCCAACTAGTCTAATAGGACATAGTGTTGCCAATGGCTCGCCACTTCTGCTATATTTCTTCCGAATAAGCTATGTTGCCCAGGTGCAATGACGCGGAAATGGGCCCCTCAAACACGTTACATGCTTTGGCGTAATAGAGCCAGTATAACGAAAGATTTGATTGGAAGTTATGTAATAAATTAAACAAAATAATAAAAAACACAACTTTAACATAACAAAAAAGTAACAATTTTTTTTATCTGTAATATCGCTTGCAGTCGGCAAAAATCCTGTTGCAACTTTTTATGAACTGTACGTTAACACTGAATCAATAAGCGACTAAAACATCATTTTAAAGCTACAAACTGAAAATGATTAGATCTCAACTAGCAATAAATGATTTTAGTGATACGATGCGTTAGACATAAAGTACAAACAATAAACTAAACACTTTAAGTAATTTAGATCAGGGTGTCGAACCGTTTCAAATAACGGCTCGGGTTCAGGTTTAGCTCCTGCTCAAAATATTTTAGCGGTTCAGGTTTGGTTCGGGTTCACTTGAGCACCATTTTCGAGGTTCAGGTTCCCTCAAGTAAAATATTACTGGTTCAGGTTCGGTTCGGGTTCATTCACTTAAAATTTAACTGTCGTTACTCGTTTCGTCCAGAAAAAAAAGGAGAAATTACTGATCCTGTTGATGATCACCACTGCTCTTGTTGTGCGTGTACCAGCGCCAGCGGCATCCGGATATGGAAAAATATATTCTTACTTTTGTTAGGGGCTCAGGTTCGGTTTGGGTTCACTTGAGCACAATTTTGAGGGTTCAGGTTTGGTTCAGGTTCACTGAAGTAAAATTTTGCTGGTTCAGGTTCGGTTCGGGTTCACCAACATGAAACGGTTCATTCGGGTTTACGGTTCGGGTTCAGGTTCGGTTCGACACCCTGATTTAGATACAAATTCATCGTTAAGAAACGTGCAGTAACAAACTTTATACCGCACTAAAACAACTTTGAAGCAAAACATAAAAACTTTGGCAATCTTATTCTTTAATATTAATGATTTTTAATATTGTAAATATAGGAAAACTTTCCAATTAGACAACGCAATGTACACTTTATTGTAATTGGAACTTCATTATGCAGTTTGTAATATTTGCAAAAAAA
Source organism: Trididemnum nubilum (assembly GCA_963965965.1). Classification (NCBI taxonomy): domain Eukaryota; kingdom Metazoa; phylum Chordata; class Ascidiacea; order Aplousobranchia; family Didemnidae; genus Trididemnum; species Trididemnum nubilum. Next base: position 27,848,139 of record OZ014487.1, read on the forward strand.
AAATTACAGAAGACTTCATCAAGAAATTGCTATATTTAAATGCAGTTCATTTTATAATGCAAGATTATCAGCCACAAATGATTAGATTAGTATGCCGCACGGATTTCGAGGGTTAGAGCAACAACTCTTATGATACCAATGAATTTCTTGACTGGTATCACACCTTTAGTGACGTTCGGTGAGGCTTTTGGTTGGTGAGGCACAATTTTTTTTTACCCACATGTTTGCAAAAAAATTATTTAAGACAATAATTAACAAGCAAATAATTGCTTTCATAGCCATTAAACGAAAACCAAATTTTTCGATAATTAATTATTCGTTTAATTTTTGCTGTTCACTTAAAGCCAAATCAATTCTTGAAGTTTCGAAAATCTATAAAGGTAGCCTAGCCTATTATTTGGCTTTGAATGTGGACATTATTGAAGTTTTTGTGCTTGTTAAGCCTTCTTGGCAAATTGTCTAAGTCACAAAAACCCGGTCTTAGTCCCAACATTATTATTTGCTAAAAACATGAAAGCAAAAATAAAGATTTTTATAGCGCAACCACTCTTTTCTTGAGTACGGTTCTACTCTTTCTGAATTGAGGGGTTCTTTCTTAATGATGTCTCTGGCAAATCTTTTAAATCGGTTTTCTTAAAGCTATAACTTCAAAATTAGATTAAAAACTTATAGTTTAGAAAGTCTCTCAGCTTTGAGACTACATTTTCTTCCATTTTAGTTCATTTTCTCGTATTAAATTGTTTTTACTTCGCTAAAAAAATAACTTGTTCAATTTTGCAATGAACGAAAGACTACAAAAAAACTGCTCGAACTTTTTCTCATTCTATGACGTCACAGGTGAGGCGCGCCACAAAATCAGATTTAAAAGCATTATGCATTTTCCGCGATTTGTCTGAGAAAAAAAGGCATAGTTTTAGTTTGTTCATTAAAATTTGCTTAGCTGAAGTGAGGCACAATTGACAATGCCTCACTTCGCATATATGAAGCGATGCTCAATGGCACGCCGTAGTGATAGCAATATTACACCGAATAGTTTGGGCGTTTTAATGCGAAAAACATACCATAAAAGCATTGAATAGTGAATACACAAAAAAGTAAATATGACAAAAATTAATAAAGTTTTTGATAAATATTTTGATTTGTGTGAAACCATTTTATTTTAATTATATACTTTATTTTCGTTTTCCTTTGCACAGTTCTACAGGTGAGGCACGGCCTCACTTACCTCCCCTGACCGCACGTCCCTGCACACCTTATCCAGTCATCTTCGGTATCTTCAGCAGCGTTAGGGTCATCGCAATTTCCACTTATGATACATATATCACCCGAATTGCTTGTACTCTGTTGCGACGATGAAACGGATGCGTTGTTCATGGTAATTTGCTTTCCTGGTACCACTTTAGCTCCTCTTTGTCGTTTTCTTGTTGATGTTGCAGTGGATCCCCTGCTGGCTTCAAGCAACGAAATTAACGTATCGTTTAGCTGAGTGAAAGAGGCGTGTCTATCGTCGCAGGTGCGCTCTGTATCAGGTAATTTTTTTAGCACTTGATTACGATCCAATGTGTAAAGTCCGCATGTGCGAAATCCGGAAACTAAATTGGAAGGCAAGTTGGGTTTCACGGCAATGTATAATTTTTGAAGCTAAAAAGGAAAATACTCTTTAGGAAATGATCCCCGAATTTTTGATTCTCTTCTCCATTTGAATAACACTTCTGGCTAAGCTCGTTTCATAGGTCCATACACTGCCACGTTCAATGGTTGCATCAAATTAGAAGAATTGGTGGGAAGGCTTGTGAAGTAAATATTGTTTTGTTGAGCAGAAATAACTACCTGTGGCGTAAAATGGGACGAGAGATTGTCGCCTATAAGAACTTTTGTTTCGGGAAGCTTTTTGGCAACAGTCAAAAAACATTCGTGGAACCATCGCAAAAAGTTCTGCTTTCGAACCACCCACTTTCTGTAGCATCATAAATGGTGCCAGAAGGTCCCCCGCTGCACCATCCTTCGTAGGTTGCTTTTGCTTTATACACAACCATGGGGGGGGGGCGTTTCTCCGGTCGCCGACCAGCACCACGTTAATGATACGGACGCCTTTGAATGGTCCGTAACATTTTCGACCCGTCTCGTTCCTCGAGCGACAAAAACACGCTTCTTTTTTGGATTGTCGGTCAAATTGATTTCGTCAAAATTGAAAACATTCTGGGGTGGAACATTTTGACCATGCTTTTCAAAACTATCAAAAAAACTATTTATAGTGTCCCTATTTACGGATGCTCTTGATCTTTTAATGTTTGATGCGAGACGGGTTGATAACTTGTGTCGTTTAGCAAAGCCACGCATCCAGGTCTCTCCAGGTGTGCTATTCATAAATATTGACCTCGCCCCCTTCTTATCTAAAATTGTCTTCACGATATCCTTGATATCGCATTCACCTAAAGGGTACCCCCACTCGGCAACTGCATTTATCAATTTGACCGAATGGATTCCGTGCGTACCTGTCAACATTTGAAAATGCCAAATCGGGAGATTTCTTACCAACAAATTCAATAGCTCGAAAGTTTTGCCTCCCGGACCTCCCTCCTGTTTCTACTGCTGCTTGAATAATTATTGTTACCTTTTAATGTTGGTACACATTATCAAAATTTTGACATTACGATTTCAAGTTCTAGCAGTTTTAGCTACTAAAACACACACTAATTAAATCAAGCAGTCTTTTCATTTTGTATACGGTACCAGGTAACCGGTAACATCAGCACTGTTTCATACACTTCACTCACACTTGGCATAATAAGTCATACTGCATTCAGCGCTGCAGACGCTTTTCAAAAAATACTGAACAATAAAGTGAAATATCATTCAACCACGTCTACTTTAATCAAACCCGCAACAGGCCTGGCACCCGAGTAGCGTGACTGGGAGAGGAGAAAAAATATTTGGGGGGGGCACAGATAAATTTTGCCCTCATCTTCCGGAGTGAAGAAAAAAAAAATTTAAAAACTAAAATAAAAAAAGGTCTTCAACCTGGCCGTTTACATTCTTTCGGGACACAAGTCTCGCTCGGGGGGGCACAGCGGAATCTAATGGTACAAATCTCGCTTTTTGCCCACAAATTCAGGGGTGAAGACCAAAAAAAAAGGTCTACGGGGCAAAATCTTAGGCTCAGTCTTTGTGTTCACTCGTGTTTTTCTTCCTGGAACAAAATTTTACTCACGCTTTCGGGGCACTAATTTGGGGGAGCATAGGCCCCGAAATTCACTCCCGTGGCCCCGGGCCTGTTACTTTCTTTTGGGGCAAAATCTTCGCTCGGGGGGCACACTTCTTGCTTGGGGGAGCATAAGCAGTGATTTTGGAGGCACGGCCGCGAAATGCCCCTCGTGGCGCCCGGCCTGACCCGCAACCCCCCAAAATTTTTTTTGCCCCCGGCCTAGACAAAATCAGTTGTATGTGTATAGTGGTATATTAATTTGCGCCCCCTCTGAACAAGCTTTCGCCCCTCTCACCCTTACCTTAAGCATTTCCTTCTACTTGCGGGCATGACTTTAACTCTTGTGGGCTTGATTATTATCTTTGTGTGTGGCTTTTTTGGCAGCATACAACTGTACTTTGAAAGGTTTAAAGCCATTTGGAACCCGGTTACAATTTAATTTGCAACTTAAAAGCGCGCACACAGTGTCATTGTGCAAACTGGTTCTGCTTTCGGTTACAAGCTTCCGCACCATGGAAAAGATTCTTTCGCTAGATGCGTTTGAGTGAGGTATGCACAGGAGCGATTTCATTGATGCAACAAGACTGCTGAAAATTTTTTCACCAGCTATTTTCTTCCGCCCCGTAAAGCCCCAAAACTTATACAAAGCTATACTTCTTTTTTTTTACTTTTACCCGCCTCTTCTTGCAACTGTGGCTGACCATCTCCTTTGCGCTTATCAGCACTAACACTTTCTCCGACAGACGCCATTAAAAGAGCTCAGCTCTTCACAGTTGCAATAACCGGTACCAGAGACTGCAATTTGTGCATGTCATTGTTATTTGTACATTCTTAACAATTCGAATAGATGTTACCCGTTATGTGAAAGCAAGATCACACATTAATTTTCAAATCAAAACTCTTGAAAAATATCAAATCAGTCGAATTAGGGGTCAAACTGTATTCTTTCCCTTTCAGAAAAAAAACAATATTCGAAAACAAAATTGAACAATTTTTCAAAAAACTGATTGATTTTTAAATTCAAAAATTCTTGAGCTAAATCGTGGTATCGGGAGATTTTTTGTTGCGATCGGGTGATCGGGAGAAATCCTCGAAATCGGGAGTCTTCCGACGAAATCGGGAGAGTTGACAGGTATGATTCCGTGTCTTTGTCCAGCTGAGTTGGACGTCCGATGTCCTGTCCATGGTTCTTTCGGAACTTATCGCTTAAAGTCGAGCGGTTTACTTTAAATACTCTTGCTGCCTCTCTGAAACTATACCCCTCAGCTACAGCACGCAATGCTTGGTCAATATTTTCTTTTTTACCAGTACTTTATATGCTCGCTTTCCCATTTTTTTTCCAACTTCGGACAATTCTAGTGTAACTTCGGACAACTTTTGTAAATTTAGTCGTCTGCTTCCTGGTTTTAATGCGGCAAAAAGGCTGTTTGGTTTTTGGCGCCAAAGGTGGTTCCTTTCAAATAAAAAAATAAAATTTGCGATTTATTTAATTTTTGCAGGGGTTTTAACTTTTTGTTTTTGCGCCATTATTTTTTTGAAAATTTTACAAGGCAACAAATATCTATTATGACGTAATTTGTTTTGTCTAGGCACAAATAAACTAAAAGCTTAAGAGATAAAGCATTGCCAACAAAAATATCAGTTGGTGTTTCTTTTCGTTCGCTAAGCGTGAAAATTGTATGTGTCCGAAGTATATCCACTGTCCGAAGTATAGTCGTTTTATTGCATATTCATAGATTACCGGTACTTAGCTCATCAATATCATTTTCAACAATTAGCCTACAATCAGCAATGACAGGTCAAAGTCCATCGTACCTAGTGCTCTGTACACTGCCGAATCAGTAGGCTACCACATTCAACTACCAGTACCTGTAACCATCTGACCACAATGATGCCAATTAGTAATTACTGTTACTAATACCGGTTTAGAGTAGGTGATGTATTAGTAGCCTAATTGATAAAACACTGGACACAGGCTAGACCTACAAACAAATTGAAACTAACTGGTACCCGTACTGTAATCTGTAGGCTAATCCTAAAAATACGTGTTGAGAGTGAAGCACTGGACATAGTGGAAGCCTACATTACTTTTCATTCTGCGTTAAAAGATAATAAACAAACTTGCGAGTTATCGTGATAAACTAGGTTGCATTATTTGCACAGTCGCTAAACTGCTAATCACCGGTTCACCCTATGGTTAGGCTACTTTAATCAGCATTTTAAGTTGTTAGGTTCAATTGGAATGCTAGTTACGGTACGCCGAATTTGCAAAAAATCACCTAGGAGGCTTATTTCAAAGATGGCGCGGCGCAAAAATCAAAGCAAAGCTCTATAGGCTAGCCTATCACCCTGTCACATTTCAAATTTTAGATGGTACGATAGAAAGAGTATTGTTGTGGTGCATATTTATCCTCCTATCAGCGGACAGCGTCATACGCAAACTTCTGGAAGATTCGCGCACTTTTTATTGCATCGACTACTTCATGCTTGAAGGGATCCGCACCTGTGTAGGAATTTCCAGTGACCCAATGTTCACAAGGATTTTTTTGTATTGTTGTCCACTGAATTTGCTGCTTGTTCGAAGCCACCAAGCAGAGATAATCATAGCAAAGTGTTTTACCCAAAGATGCAACAACTTGACCACTGACCTGGCTGCGGGTTAGACCAAGCTTCGAAAATCACGATCACGTGACTTAGAATCCACAAAATTGAGATATATGACGCTTTTATTTTATTGATGTTGTATTCCAAATTCAAATTTTAAAGTTTAACCAGGGATATGCTTAAGGTTAAACCCAAATCATGCAATCAGAGTGGCTGCAAAAACATTGTTTTTTCCCTCACTTCTACGAGGTGCCCTATCGCCACGCTGTCAATGGGACAATGTAGATTTTTGCGCCTTTACGGGGTAAAGTCTTTATATTGCTTTTTGTGGTTGCTTTTTGTTTTTATGTTGTTTAGAAGTTCAATACCGCACAGAACGATAAAAAGAAATTTCAGCAATAATTTTATTTGTTATGTTTTGCTTGTTTTAACAAAACATACGAATGTGGCCCAACAGTAAATTATTTGCTGGATTGGCGCAATGCATTTGAACTTTCCGACGTGGCTTTATTTCACGATGATGGTCAAATCTCAAATGCGGCAGTTGCGTCGGTTTTTGGAACCTAACTGTGTTAATTACCTTTTTTTCAGACTGCCAGCTGTATGTTTTTGTTGTTGTTGTTTTTTTTTTGGGGGGGGGGGGAGATTCAGGTCTCCACTTCTACAGGCCTTATGGTTCAGGGCTAATTCATGATAGCCGTAGGCGATATTAAATCGGATTTAATAATAGGTGTATAATTGCTGTTATTATGAATAAGCGGGCTTAGTTAAGAAAAAAAGCAAGGAAGGAGGGCTGAGGCTAGGCAAATTAATTCTGTTAAATGACTTTCAAATTTTCGCAATGTTTTTTTTTTCAAACGGCTATAAAAGCGTGCGAAATGTGATTCTAATAGCGTTAAAATGGCTACTTCAAAAAAATCACAAACATCGCCTATTGGTAGGGGCTTCCCATCAAAAAAAAACAATACCTCTAGCGGCTGGCAGTGATGGGTACAGCGGCGCTTTGCACCAGCGGGCGCTACTAGCGCCGCTACTTTTTCGGGTAGAGAAAGCGGCAGCGCCGCTGCTTTTTTTCGTCACCAGCGACAAGCGGCAGCGCCGCTGTTTTTTTAGCCGAAAAAGCGGCAGCGCTTCAGCGCTGTTTTTTGGGCAAATTTTCTGCCGCTACTGCTAATAAACTCCTTCCAAGACTTTTTCTATTCACATTTTCACACGTTACCGTTTGGAGTCTTTACTCTCCGCTTGTTTTCACTCTGCTCTTGTTACCTCGTTATTTCAGTTTAGTAGAACATACAAGACCTTTGTGACGTTTTGTCGTTGCTCTTATACGGAATGTATAAGCAAGTTTTATCGCACATGGTCCGATTTTTTCTCAATCAAAGTTGAACAAATAATGTGGTCTAGTAGCGAGCCAATTTGAACTGATAAAACCGATTTCAATAAAGCGGATTTCGAGCAGTATCTCTTTAACGAAAATGCAATAACTAGAGTTTGATTAATTGCTAAATACTTGCAGATCGCAAAGACGGTTTTCCGCGATATTTCCTCAAAATGCTAGCATTTAGTACAACAAATGAAGATAATTTGTTGGCTATCTGGTCACAGACCACAGCATAGATCGTGCACTGCGAATAGAACAGTACAGTACCTGGCACGGAGCCAGAGTAGTATGTTTGGGGTAGGGGGGCACAAAAACTTGGGCTGGGGGACGCTTACGCAGCGAAGACCAGACAAATTCGGAATGCAGCAGCGATCTGGTGAATATTTTGCTCCAAATCCTGTGTTATCCTTCTTTGGTATGGATTTTGCCCTCAAATTTGGAGGTGAAGACTAAAAAAAAAAAAAAAAGATCTTCATCGCAAAATCTAAGGCTACTTGATTACGTTCACTTGATCTGTCTTGCTGTTTCATAGAACAAGCGTTTGTGGTGACCTGTTTTTGGGCAAAAGTTTGCTAGTTGTGCTACTACAAAAGCTTACTCGCTTGCGGAGCTCAAGCAGTGATTTGGGGGTCACGGTTCGAAATGCCATCCCCCGTGCATAGGCGTAGCCAGGATTTTTGATTGGGGTGGGGGGCACACCAAAAATCACATGCAATGAAGTCATCAGAAATTTTTGAAAGAGAAATTTTTGTGGGACAAAGATATCGTAAAATGGAAGATCAGAAGCCGTGGCCTGGTTTGGCACTTAACTGAGAGTTTTCCAAAGGGAGATGGCTTAAACCAAAAGTTACAAATGAAAATATCTAAATTGGGAGACTTGTGTAAGTAAAGTAGTTTATTCAAACGTATCTCAACAGACGGGGATGTGGGAACGGAGCCCCTAGTCGCTGGGCGATTTTTTGGAATTTTTTTGAAAAAAAAGCTATTTTAATGCCATTAGATCACATTTCGCACGAGTTCAAAACCATTTGAAAGAAGCAGATTATTAACATTTGAAAGTCAATTGAAAAAAATTAAATTCTTTCAATTCTCCTTTTACTTATAATTTGGTCGAAAATACGTTTGTAATTTTGCAGTTTAGGGTTAAATTTTTATAAGTATTTTAGTAGTAAATAATCCACTCGAAGATTTTCCTTAGAGATTTTTGTTTTGACATGAAAATAACCAGTTGTAGGAGTACATGTACGGTTAAGAGCCTCCAGGCCCCTCAATTTAAATTTAATAATTTGTTCAATGAGCATTTCTCATAGATAATTTTTTTTTCAAATGCATTTTTTAGCGTAAAAACTAGCGAGGTGGATGGAGGTGAATTGTTACTGAAAACCGTACAATAGATGGTTACGCTTAATTACCATGTTATTGCCCGGGCCGGATTTACATTGCGCGACGCCCCTGGCACTTAAAGATTTTCGCAACTCTTCCTGCCAAACACAAGTGTAGACCAAAAATAAAGTCTTACCATCTGAGCGCAGGGCTCCTAGCACTGGGCCATATGGTAAATCCCGCCCTGTTATTGCATTACGTTTTTAAAAAGGTTAGATGAGAGCCCGAGGTAGCAACTTTTATGATAAAAACCCTTAATTTCAGCCGGGATATACATTTTAATTGATTGGCAAAAATTGAATTTAGAGGGCCCGGGCCCCCTTCGTCAGTTTTAGTTTCTTTTAACATTTTTTGCCTACAACAGTAATTAACAATAATATTGACGACCAGGGCCTGGTAGTCAATATTATTGTTAATTACTGTTGTAGGCAAAAAATGTTAAAAGAAACTAAAACTGACGAAACAATAGTTTTTTTGTCACATTTTTATCATAGGTAGCATTTCAATTGGAGGGGGCTCGGGCCCCTTGGGCCCCCCTCTGGCTACGCCTATGCCCCCGTGGCGCCGGGCCTGAGTAGTTACGTCAATGCGTAGTAAAATAAATTTTGCTACAACAGTTAAGAGTAATAGTGCGCTGAGAATTGAACGAATAAATAGAACCAGGTAATGAATAAACTTCAAAGACAACTTAGTTATGGAATTATACTCGTAGAAAAAATACTCAGTGTAACATGAATAGCATTGAGCATCATTTGTTTAACATGTACGTCATTTCTACGTATCTCCTTCGATTTCGTAAACACCAATATCTTAAACGCTCGATCTACTTTTGTGTCAAAGTTGGACGAAATCATCGCTGGGACGTGAATCACCTACCATTTCTGCAAAACTCCAAGAAATGTTTTGGAACTCGGTGGATTGATAAATTTTCCTTTCGGAACTCTACGCGAAGAATTATTTTAGTGGTTGAGGGCCGAGAGTGTGATAAACAGATCGACTACTTCAGAGCTATAAGAGCCGGGACAGAATTGTATAGAAGCTGAATACAGTATGTCATTGTGCTTTAATGGCAAAACCTTAACTTATTTGAGTCGATATTTCTCATTGCCTTTTGTTTGTGTAGAAAATGCGATAAGGAATTTAACTTACTAGTGTAACTTTCAGGGGTAACTTCCTAAGTAATTTCAAAAGCGCTGGTTTAACCAATCAGCATTTTGAAATGCTTGTTTTGTTGAAAGGAGCATCCCAACCCCTAATTGAATGGTGATTTGCTTACTTGTCTACCATTTAAGCCTGCTAATGCCGATTGTAACCTGAACCAATATCTAAAAGGCTTGAATAATTAACTTTCATAAATAAAGTTGAAATTTCACCATTAGATACCGTATTTGAATGCTATCGTTCTTTGTACTATTCATTTTTTTAAAGTAGCGGCAGCGACAAGCGGCAGCGGCCGCTGTTTTGCATGCAAGTAGCGGCAGCGGCGCTACTTTTTTATTTGAGTAGCGATAAGCGGCAGCGCCGCTGCTTTTTCTGCCAAATAGCGGCAGCGGCAGCGCTGCTACTTTTCAAGTAGCGGGTGCCCAGCTCTGGCGGCTGGAGGTTCCGCCTACACACCCCAAATTGCGATAGTTTTGAGTAGCACCAGTTTGCTCAGCACGCCGCCTTTGCGAAATATTGTTTTAACAAAAATGTTTTGAAGTTTGGTTCAAGCTTCCCCCCCCCCCCCCCCCGTATTAGCAAAATCCTGCTGGTTGCGCGTTAGTCCTGCTTGGAGCAGTGTTGCAGAATCGGAGTCAGGAGTCGGAGTTGAGGGAATTGAAGGTTTTAAAGTCGAGTCGGAGTCAGAGTTAGAGTCGAAAAATATATGCTCGACTCCCGACCAGGGGCGTATTTAGGGGGGGGCATTGGGCAATGCCCCCCCCCTTTGGATCGCCAGGATAGTGTAATATTAGAATAGAACAGTATGCAAAATTGCGGCATGCCCCCCCCCCCCCCCCCTTTGTAAGTTGGGCAGAAGCTTTGATCGCACAAAGGGTATGTTTTATACGTTTTTTTGTTTTTGCTTTTTTTTTTTGCTCTTCATCTAATTTTGGGCAAAAAATTGGACTGATTTTGGAGAAAAAATTTCTTATTCTGATCTTTGTTCTTCTCAAATTTTCTGAAGTTTGTGCCCCCTTTTTCAAAATCCTGCGTACGCTACTGCTCCCTACTCCCAGTGTTGCACAAAAATCTGATTAAAATGTAAGCTACGTCCTGTGTTAACGTAACTGTAGTCAAGTTGCATGTAGCAGTAGCACGCAGTAGTGTGGCTACAGCAGTACACGCTTATATTTGCATCATAACATTTTTTAATAGGGTTGTAATCTTTGTATTTAGAGTACTTTCGTACCATGCTAATCTGACAAAAATTCGGGCCGAACCCCAAAAGTTTTAACCTTTTCGATATTTTTATAGGGTAAAATGCAGCATTTGGTATTATTGTAACCAGGGATGTGGAAGCGGAAGCTGGAAGCAGTGGAAGCGGCTAATTTTTGTGGAAGCGGAAGCTGGAAGCGGTAAAAGGATACCACTTCCGCTTCCACTTTGCCGTTCATATCCAACGTCAAAAACTTGAATGTGGTGCAAGTTTTTGTGAAATATACGACAAAAGTAGATGTTTTATCAATCATCCTTTGCGAATTTTTAAAGACTTGTGGTTCACTTAAATCCGAGGCATCCCCCACCCCTACCAACTCAAAAATGAACCACATAGCCAACCAACTTATTTTTAAAATCACAAGTGTTCAAAAATTGTCAATTTTAGTCCTAAAATTTAAAGACTTTCTCAAAAATATTTTTAAACAGGGCTTTGCCCATTTTTTAAAAATCAAGGGCCATACTTGTATATACAGTCACGGAACACTGAAGTATCGTCGCTACGGGGCCGTCCCCCCCAAACGACTGCTTGTGCCCCCCGATTTTGGTTTACTTTTGTTTTTTTAGAGCACACTCAAGATTTTTTAGGACGTAAACAGTTGCGCAACCAGAGGGAAGGGCAAAAGAGCCTTTAGCCTCCTTTAGCCAAGTCATTTAGAAAATATAGCCTCAAAAAAACAAGCGTTTAAACGTGTTTTGGACTTGACCTTACGTACTCGTAAGGGAGTTGAAGGGGCTCGGCAATTTAATTTTTTCAATAACTTCTGAATTTTTGCAATTTTCTGTAATTATTCATATGGCTTCAAAGACGTGAGAAATGTGATTGAAATGGCGTAAAAATTGCTATTTCTGCCGCAAAATCACAAAAATTACCCAGGCCCCCTTTGTGATTCACTTGAGTTGCATCGGTTTGTTCAGCTCGGGGCCTAAATTAGACAATATTGCGAAAAAACAACATTTGGTTCAATCCTTCCCTCTTAGCCTAATCCTGGTTGCACTTCTGGTCGCATTCACTTCTGCAGACAGATTTTTCAAACGATTGTTTGGCCTACGAAACAAACGCTGCCGGCCTTATATTTCTCTTCTTCAAACATGAAGACAAAAGTTTTGAAAGAGCGCATAATTTGTAGCCGTAAAATATGAGTTTTTGTGAGCGAAAGTTCACTCCATTTTAGTCCCCCTCACCACTTGCGGCTAGTGCCCCTCACTTAGTTTGCTGTGGCGACGGCATTGGTACGCAGTACATTCGCCTACATAATCAAAGTTCCCAGTTTCAGTACGAGTATTTTAATTTCTTTCATTGCGATAACATCTTCTTGAAACGCAAACAAAGGAGGCCAACATAACGTCTTTCAAACAAAGTTTAATGTTGACTTTTAAACATAATGTTATAATACTTGTCCTATAATCATTGCTAAGTACTGTCTGCTACAGAGTTATAAACGGGCCGACTAGTTCACACCCGAACCCGAAAATATAAGCCCGGTCCCGAAAACTAATTTGAAGCCCAAATCATGCCCGAAAAAACCCAAAAGTTAAGTTAGGTCTGAAAAATTTAGCAATGTTGCCAAGTTATTTTGATTATGCTATTGTGCACCTAAGACAAAAAGTATGTCTCAGGCCCGAATCAAGCCCAAAGTTTTTGTCAACTTTAGGTCCGAACCCGACCCGAAAAGCCAGGCCCGACTTACTACGCTGGTCTGCTATAAGAATCATTCTAATATGGTACTGTGTATATCCGCATAATTCTTGCAATGTTTTTTTTTTGTTTTTGTTTCGCTGTCCTAAAAATACACGTTGCTAGCAAAAATTTAAAGCCAACCTCGTACACAAACAAGTTATTTAAAAAAATAAAATTCTGGAAGTGTGGAAGTTTCGCCCCTGCGCTACCTAATTGTAGCCAAGCTAAGATTTGCGCTTAACTGCGCAGATGCAACTGAAATAAGTTATTATTCGAAGCGCTTAGAAATCCATCTCCATACCCCAAATAATTGCTCATTGTTTTAAAATTCTTGGTGAACGTTCAGAGAAATTCACATCAGCTGAAACATTACGACCATGTATGTGATTTGACTTTTCGCTTTAGGGCTACTCCAAATTCTAATTTCTGACTACGCCAATGCGCAGATCCTTGCGATGACAAACCACTAAATGCAATCATATATTTTGGTTCTATACAATGTTTTTAAGATGATGACAACTATGTTGTTTTATTTTGACTTATCTGGAAAAAAAATTTGCCAAAAAATTTTAAAATCAAAAAATTTTGAGCAAAAATTACGTCATCAAGTGGTGGAAGCGGAAGTGCTACGGGTGGAAGCGGAAGCGATTCAAAAATTGCCGCTACCACATCTCTGGTTGTAACACAAAATTTGCAAGCTAATAAGGTGACAAAAAAGTGCAACTGTGTAAATACCGAAATTCAACGGCAAATGTATAGGACTATATATCAAAATTTATGTCAGCAAAATTTATGGGAGTCGGAGTCGAAATTTTACCATTTGAAAGAGTCGGGAGTCACAGTCAAACGGAAATAAAGTCAGAGTTGGAGCCGAACCGAAAAAATGGCTCGAGTCAGAGCGAAGCTGATTTTTCTTCGACTTTGCAACCCTGGTTTGGAGTGTAATATCGAGGGTTAATAAGAGACGTCCCGATGCGGTTGACCGGCTCGATTTAACAACCTAGTTCAGCTGATAATCGTGATGCGAGCGATGAATTGTACGAGAGATTAACTGTCAATTTGGTATGCGTTTTATTGTCGTATTCGTCTCGATCATATTTTGCGCCTGTAATGACATAGGGTAATATGTTGCTTATACTGCACTGCTGGTATAACCTACCAGTACGCATCAACTGCTGGCCGTTTGGCAACTATCGCCGTTCATCATACCGTGTAGTAAAAGCAAAACGACTGTGGTATTATAAGCTATACTCTATTACTCATCGTTAAATTAGTTTATTTCGTGGAAAATATTAAACAAAAAAATAGCGACGTAAAAGTGTACAAATTAAGTTGCATAAATTTGCAGCACATGAGATAAGATTCTAAGCAAAAACTTCAAACTTGCAACTATGAACTTTCCGTAACCGATGTCAAAAATAACATTTACAGTGAAATGATGAAGTCAAACAACAAAAGTCAAAGTTATTAGCTAATTACCACGTTATTGCAATTTACAGGATAAATTCCAGTAAGCTACTCGCAATAATCTGAGTTCGGACTGTTAGGCCTAGTGAAACCCCAAAACAATTATACAATTAAAGTTCAAAACACTGTAATAATTATAGGAGTTTTTTGACCTGAAGATTGAAACGTCCTTTGCGGACTTATGATGGCAAAGTCCATAATATTTTATCACCTGTTGTTGAATGTACGGTATAAACTAATATTGTCGAAGTTGTGCATGCACTTTCGTGTCAAAATCAAAACATATCTATCCATCTGTACTAGTTTTCTTTTTGAAAAGAACGGAATTCATTCAGTGGATTATACTGTAGTTGATTGAAGAAATGTGCTAAACTGAGCATTTAAGTTAGTTATGGAATTGATATTAGTGGAGTTACAATTTTTGTCAATGAAAGGATAAGTTATTAGTGTTTTAATGACTGCGTTAGTTTGCCAATGCCCGTTGTTTATACCCGCATGCAATAGCGCTTTTCAATCAGTTTGCGCAAATTTTTTTTTCTCTAGGCAAGTGTGTTTTTGCTTTTTTTTTCAGTCATTAATATTTAGAAAGCACAAAATTACTTTCATGTCGGAAACACTACCACTTTCAAGTTTAATGTACTGCGAAAGCGAAACTCGTGCCATCGATCATAGCCTGCCGTTCTGTTCATCCACCTTTTGCATACTAACATCAACGACGAACACATTATTTTGATGGTTTTTGTCTTTACTACTGCTGCTTGGAGTCTTTCTGTCTCTGGAGCAGCACTGATATGCTTGGCATTTAGTGGATACGCAAGGCAAACGGCAAGTACTGGCAGCAAGAAAGCCATTGGTCTGATGTAAGGCTTTAAAATTTTCTTCATCAGAGTTTGATGATGAACCTCTGCAAAGACGAAATGTTAAATTCAATTAAGTAGTATTGCACAATTAATGTTTTAAGCTATTGCCACGTTTCGCCCGCCCATATTAGCTGGTTTCGTCAGGGCACTACGCAAAGCTTAAATTTCTACAAAATGCTGAAGTCATTGACAACTGCACAAGCACTATCAGTATTGATAAACCAAACAAACAAAAATTCAAAGGCCGTCTGTTGGTCATGGCAGTTTAACTGTCTACTCTTTGAGTGGTGCGAAAATGGCATTCTTTTTCTCGCGAGTTCTCTAACAACCTACAGTGGCTAGAGTTTAGTCGTGCAGCATTTTGTTGCACCAAGTAGCATTTGTTGCACCTTGCTATTATTGTCGGCAACGTGCTTGAGAGAGAAAAGGTGTCGTTTTTGACCATGATCACATGACCTCGGTTCAACTCACATTCTAAAACCTTTACGATGTTGATCTGTGCTTGGTGGCTTCGAACAAGCAGCAAAGTTTGTGGTAAGAAGTCAAAACTCAAAACGTCAATCGGAAAGCTTGGAAAGAAGTCAACTCCTAAGCAAGAGTGGATTCGTTCAAAATAAAAGCACAACCGTCGTTTCCTCGCGAGTGGAGGTTAAATATGGATCAATCAATTGGTCCACAAAAAAGATTCGAGGAGGGCCAGCTAACCAAACAACGTAAAGTTGACACTGAAAAAGCTTGACGTCCTTCGTTAAAGACTCCCGGGAAGTTAGAACGATTTCCAATGACAGTTACGTGGCAATGTCAACTACCAACCCTGTAGCCGCAAGCAGCTCGAGTTAATTATGCACAGAGCTGGACAGCGGTGTTTCTAGCTTTTAACTCTCATCAGCAGCCCTCAGCATATTTAAACAAAAAGTATTCTCCAGCCACCTCTCGGCTAAACTGTACAAACCCTAATGGCTTGCACAGAGGCAGAGGCTTTACAAAGGCCTCAGGCTTTTTCAGTTTTGATTTCCGTAGTCACGCAGAGAGGGAGTCCTTATATTAAGGGTTGCTTATGGCCATCCTCATTATAAGAACCTATCGGTCTTTGACTTGTTTATCTGTGAAGTACCACAAGTGAAAAAAATCGATTATTTTCTGTAAAGCCTCTGCCACTGTTTAAGCCATTAGGGTTTGTCCAGTTTGTCCGAGAAATCGCGGTAGATACTCTTGGTTTACTGTAAATATTCTAGGGCTGCTGATGAGAGTTAAAAGTTTGATACAGCGCTGTCCAGCTATGTGCATAAAGTTGACAGCTGATGCAAACATATTAAACAATTTTAACTACGAATCTTTTCAGAACTTAAAATCAAGAACAGCAAAGGAAGTTAGAGACTTCATGCTTTTATGATTTCCATATCATCGATTTCACAACGTTTAAGCTGCAAAAATGATGCAAGGTTTCGAAGTTTTTGACAATATTTTTGATTGATCTTTGTGAATTCTTTCGAATTCAATCCCACTTAAGTTGCTGCATGTTCGAAGCACTAACCAGATACAATCATCGTCAAGCGTCTCATCCAAGAATGTAACAAACCAGATGGCAGTGGTGGAGTCCTCAAGGACACATTTTGAAGTCCCTGGCCTTGGCCTCAAAGCCTACAAGTCCTCGAAAATGTCTTCGGCCTTCGGCTCGAGAACAGCACTTTAGAACGGCTGATTTTTGGCAAAAAATCGACGTCTCCTCGCCCAAACACCTTTTTTTTTTTTTGAGATCACCTGAAAAATTGTTTTTGGGACCTTTTTTTCGGAGAACACCTGCGCCTTATGTCCTTGGGCTTTGGCCTCGAGCTTTTCTGTCCATGGCCTCGAGAGGGTTTGTCCTCGAGAAGTCGGTCCTTGCCCTTGGCCTCGGATTTTTTTTGGGTCCTTGGCCTCGAAGGTTGTGTCCTCGACTCCACCTCTGCCAGATGGTGCGATCAGGGTCGTCGTAAAAAAGTCGCCCTTTATCCTTAGGCAAAACTGCTGAGTTAAATATGGTATTACCCGCATGGCTAACATCTTCAAATGCTACTTACATAGCAGGCGATTTCAAAGTAGGTTTTAGATAAGGACAAGTTTGAATTCCGCATACTGATTGCCTTTCGGAGCACTCGTAATATTCTGGTTGCAACGTGAAGGAGTGGATTCCTTTGTCGTGAAAAATCTTGCTTGCTTTCAAAACTGCTTCATTAAAGTTGTCCTTCTTATGCAAGGTAATGTGGGCTGATACAATGATAATGTTGCCAGAAAGCTGCCACAAATGAAAGTCATGAATACTGTATATTCCTTCAACCTACAAAAAAAAAAGTTGAAACAAGCATGAAACGGTGCATATTTACAGTAGCTTTGCAAGTTGAAGTTTAAAAACAGGATTGATGTAAGTTCCGTTGTTAATTAGAGTAGACCAAAGAACTGGACTCAAAAACTACTTAGAAAAATGTTGAGACGATAACTTAGACCTTCAAAATTTCAATAAGATACATTTTTTGGGCGACTTTGAACCCAATAAAATATCAGGCTCATCACAGCACGAACAGTGTAATAGATGTAGGGCTATATATTACATGAGCGAAATTGAACACACGTTTGACTTAAGCGAAAATCAAAGTGGCACTGGTGATAAAAACTGGATCTGATCAGTTCAAATCTAATTTAATAGTATTGTCAAAGTCTTCAATAGATTTTTATTTGTACTTTAAGTTATTTGCTTAAGTGAAGTTTGTTCTTGTAATGCAGGATACCTCGGGTTCGATTCCCAGTCGGATCAAGCCAAAATTAGAAAAATGGTACATCCATAGCTGCCCTTCTTGACATCCAGAAATAAAAGGAGACAGTGTAAACCTTCCACTGTTTGTAGTAGACAGGTGGTCAGATGGCAGCTTTGCGCGAAGACCGAAAAATCCTTCTGCTGTCTCCTGACCAAGACAACGTGGTGAGTAAACATCTAATTAATTACTGTACGATCATTGCGGAAACTATACAGTATAGGCCTCCCTATTTTTGTCAAGGCTGGCACGAAGGATAACTAAGTTATGTTTTTTACAACCTTTGTTAGCTTGGCGATCAGATCTTCAATCCCGATATGGGCTGGAGGATGTTGGAGGAGTATCAGCCCTGATCGCTTTAGGAGGGGCCAAGTGGTGAATATGATGATGATGGCGATAACTAAGCTCATAGCGGGATCAATATAGAATCTCCAATCACCCTGAAAATATAGCAGTGGAAGATTAGAAAATTTGCTTTGTTTTGTTCCTTTTTACCACGACCCTTATTGCACGATTTAGGTTTAATCCGCCCATGGTTACGTTGTTGCCTCTTGGATTAGGTGCTTTACGACGATTTCCTCTGTTTGGTGGCTTCGAGCATGATCTAGTTTCAACTTACGCCTCCGTCACGTTGTTGCGTCTTCTGAGAAAGCGTTTAACAGAAACGAAATTATTTCCGCTTTGTGGTTTCGATCAAACACAAACTTCGGTAGAAGTCACAATCAACCAAAAATAGTAAGAAAATTGTCGATTTCAAAAGTGGTATGTATTTTTTCCAAAGGTCAACGCAACCTTAAGGTACAAAAGTATCACGATTCAGCAATGTCACGTAGCAAAATTTTGACAATGCCAAATGGTCAAATAAGACTAATTATATCAATCAAAATTAATCAAGTCGCATAAAATCTGAAAATCAATTCGTGATGCCAAGAAACTAAAGAGTCAATAAAATGCATTATTTCTAAATTGCTTTAATGTAGCGTAGTTAAGCCTTTGTGTTTCTAAAGCTCAGTATTGTGCTAAAGGTTTGTTTTTCTTTTGCTTTAATTGTGAGTAAACTTTCGAGTTCTGTTTCACTGTATTTTGGAATGAAACTGAATATTCGTTATGTTACTGTACTGTACTTTCCAACTGCACATACTGTTGTTGTTGTTATTGCAAGGATACTTTTTTGCTGTTAGGTCTACTAACAGCTCGTATATATTTTACTAATCGTGTTACGAATTAGTGGCTATTTATATCTTGTTTGTTTTCTTTGCTAATGGGCATCATTTAGCCTTAATAAACAGTCACGACTAAAATCTACAATATCACAGCAGATTATCATGTTCCAAACCGTAAAAGGCCAAAATTAAATAAAACCAACTGTCTGTTTCACCAATAAACAATATCATCCCGAGCATATCTTAACAACTTAAAAGGTGAAAAAATATTTTAGTCTAAATTGTTTGGATATACCCCTGATAATCACATTTAAGACTAAAAAGACTGTTGGTTTTTATTAGATTTTAGTTTTTAATGTTTTAGAACTGCGAAAATCTGCTGTGATTTTTGTTCAAACTCTTTGTTATAAAGAACTTTTGAAGCCCTGATATGAAGTGATGTCAACCGATAGACATACAATATTGCAATACATATTGCCAACGTGTTACAAATTATAATAGAATCACGGGCCATAACACCTGAACTTGCAGTATTTATCGTAAACTGTAAAACTTGATCAATGATAATCTAGACTTAGGTCGAAAATTTTTCTTGCTTGTAGCTAATTCGTTTCGTTTAGTAAGTTTCGGTTTCTTTTCAACGTTGCACTTTCTCACAACAGATAATATTTGATAAGCACGGTAAGTTTTTTGTCAAATGGTGAATTTACTCTATTGGAGTAATAAGTAGGCTACCGTGTGCATTAATTTAATTAAATTGGTGCAAAGTATTGATTCACTCCAGCAATGCAAATGTCGGACGAATTGATTTTTGGGATGAGCATTTAACGCAATACCAAAGAAATGAATTGATTAAAGATAAGCATCTAGAAATTGAACTTGCGGTTTGGCAGCAAAACAACTAAAGGGAATGTCGCTCTTATTGGATGCCTGAGAGAGGCACGTAGCCAGAACGGAATTTTTTGGGGGGTAAGCGAAAATTCGGGGGGCAATGACTCTGTAATGACATACAAAAAAAAGGTGTTCGCCGCATGAAGAGTTGACTTTGCCCCCACACTTCAGTGAAGACCAAGAAAGAGGTCTTCACGGAGTTAAAAGCTGATTTCACCTGCTATCGGCAGACTCAGGAAATTTTGTTGCGTCAAAGTGATGTTTAAGTGAAATCATTTGGAGGGCAAAGTAAATTTTTGAGATGGCAAAGTAACGTATTTAAGTACTGAACATGCATATGCTACTTAAAATTTTGTTAAAAATGATGTTCAACAGAAATTATTTGGGGAGGCAAAGTAAAATTTTGGGGGGCAATTGCCCCCCCTGGCTACGTGCCTGGCTTGAAATACCTAAAAAAACAAAAACTGCACTTAAAAACTTTTTTTTTGAAAGCTGAAATATAATTTATATCACTACAAGTTATTCAAATCAATAATCAAATATTTCATTTCACAGTTATTTGCTGTATTACGCTGAAGCGTAACACAAGTTGGGGGGAGGGCCATCTTGTCTATTCATCATTTCGCCTGGGCAGCACGGCTCTTTTGAAAGAAATGGTGCAGCGGTGGCGAGCCGTTGGCAACACTACGTTTGATTTTACGGGCCCGACAGCCTCAGATCTTCCATTCTAAGCCGAAAGCGATACCGCTCGACCAACTGGCCGATATGTAATTATTATATTGATTACCTCTGCTAAATGAATGGTCAATGCACTGACGATAACGACTACAGAGCCAAGAGCATCGCCAAGGACATGAAGAAACACCCCTTTCATATTCATCTGACTACCCCGCTTTTTCGACATTTTGGCTGGTTGTACATCTTCAATCCCGGCAGCTGCAATTACAGTATATACCGTTTATATTGTAAAATAAAATTTTTTTGCATTTTAACAAAACTGAAAAACATTAAAAAACATTGCTCAAAAGCTGGTATCACGGCACCATTATTAGAGCAGATAGACGTCAAAAAAGAAACATATTTTCTTTTTCATTGGGAAGCGCGCAAGCAAATGCGCGCAGAAGAAATTTTCTATATGATAAACAAAACCGAGGTCATTATTATTAGAGCATTAGGTCACTAAACAACTGTAAATTTCAAACTATGTTAGCATTCATTCACCATTATGGTTTCTTTTCTTTAAAAAAAAGACAAATTGCTTTTTGTTTGCTTGTTATCAGAATTAGAATGCTACTTACGTTTATTTTTAACATGGAGTGTTTCGTACTCCGCTTCTTGTTCTTCATCATGACCGTGATTGTGACCATGAGTGTGCCCGTGAAACAAAACTAGCCCTAAAATATTGATCACAAGCCCTCCAACACCAACATACAAAACAAGAAGAGGATTTTCTATTGTTTCAATGTCAACCAACCTACAAAAACAAATCGACAACTTAAGAATGCAGAGAACCACAAAATCAAAACAATGAAATAAACCAAAAACGTTCAACATAATAACTTAAGTCATTATCAAGTTCTCTTTGAATAAGATGTTGATTGTAATGTAATAATTACATTTTATTCACCGAGTTGCCTTGGAAAAGAGACAGCGAAGAAACCTTTTGGTCTTCGAGTCAAGTTGCCACATGATCATCTGTCTACCACACGCAGTGGAGGCTTCACACTGTGCCTTTTATTGATGAACGTCAAGTAGGAAAGCCGTGAAAACCAATTTTTATAGTCTTTATTTTGACCGGACCGGGAATCGAACCTCTCTCTACCGTTTCAGGAGCAGACACTCTATCTACTCTACCACTGATCGGTTATGCACTTAATTATTATTCACTTATTTTTAAAATATTTTTTCTAATGAGTGCTAATTAAACATCTCCTTTTCCATCCCCAATTAAAACATAGTTTTTTAATCATTCACCTTTGAATAGCAGACACTATGATTGTGAAGCAGAGAGCAAGAAGAAAGACTGCGTTAGCAAGAGCACCAAGGACTTCAGCTCTTGCCCACCCGTAAGTGTTGTATTTGCTATTTCGTTTCGAGTATAAAACAGCAAGAAATCCAATAATCAGACTGAGGACATCTGAAAGCATATGAAAGCTGTCCGCTACCAGCGCTGTTGAGTTCGTGATGTAGCTGAAAATATTATAACATTATAGCGGCAAAACAAACTGAAAATTTGAAAACATATTATCAAGAAACGATAATTAATTATTGTGATGAGATTAGTATTTAATCAAAATGATCATTTTATTTGTATTGGCAAGTGTGTGTGTGTGACTGAGTTTGTATTGTAGATAATTCGTACACCAATCAAAAAGGACAAAATTAGAGATCTGAGGAAGATGAAGCGGTAGGATTTGACCTCGGTTTTATTCCTACAGTTGTGCCGATGCCCGAATCCATTCATGTATTGCTACAATACTGCATATTATTGAAGCGTCGGTATAACATGTTTTTGGTCAATTTCTAACATCCATGTTACTAGCCTTTTCTCGAAAAACAAAAACAAAAAACGCAATAATATTGCAATCCGAGTTTAATCAATGGCTAATATTAGATTTTCAAGTTTTTGATTAGATTAGAAATAGGTTTCGCGGTCCTATTATCGAAACAGCAGATCTAAATTTCTTTATAATAGCATACTTTTGTTATTGAGCTATCGTGAAAATACATACTGTAGACCTAAACAAATACAGTACAAAAATTCACGAAACAGTAACATGAAAATAACAGCGTCTAAATGAAAAAATTTCTACTTAAGTTTCGAGTTGAAATGCGTGAATTGCAATATTGTTGCGTACCTCCACTGAGCAAATGTGCAAATTGCATGAGAATATCTGGCCAAAAGTGAAGGATCAAATATCTCTTTATCAAACAGTTTTTCAAGCGGCTCGTGAGTAAAGTTTAGTAGCAATCTTAGATATTTTTTTAAAGACTTCTGTTAGCGTTGTCGCTTGATCTTTGGGCATAGGTTAAATTTTGGAGAGTACCGTGTGCCTAGACTATTTATAGCTATCTGAATTTAAATAACTCGTGAATACTTTCATCAGTTTTTGTTCAGTTTTTAATGATGACTCAACGATCTTGGCGTTCCGCTTTTGCTTACGTCATGATCATAGCGAAATGCATGAATCAGAATTTCATTTTGCAAATATGTTTTTAAATTGTTAAAAATATTACTGTGAACAATAATAGCAACAATAACTTTGCCTCGCTGGCATAACCAGGAGAGTGCTTAATGTTCTTATTAGATCTAGAGCTCTTCCATTGTTCATCACAATTGCAATCTCTTGCATCTTTATTTACCACATTAGTTTGGCCAGGAGACAACAAAGGGACTTTCGGTCTTCTAGTCAAGCTGCCACCGGCCCACCGGCCCACCTGTCTACCACACACGGTAGAGGCTTCACATTCTTCCTTATTTTTGCTAAACATCAAGCAGGGAAGCTATGAATACCAATTTTTTTTATTGTCATTCCTTTGACCCGACCGGTAATCGAACCCGAGTCTACCATAGGCTTATAGCTGAGTTCATTAAGTTTAGTCCGTGCAGACCTGTTTCACTCGTTAATCGCGATCATCAGGGTAGTAGATTTTATTCAAATAGAATATACCATTTGATAAAATCTGTTTTTCTTCACGCTATTTGAATGGATTTAACTCTCCTGATAATAGGATATGTTCTATTTAAATAGCATGCTCTAATAAAATATTCTATCACTATTTATACATTTTTTACATTCGGGTCAGCAAACCAGATAAAAAGCTCAATGACAAACCAGAACGAAGCATAAGGAACTAGTTCTACACCAGCACAATTTATTATGGCCATTGATAAATTGCGGCATCAAATCAAATCTTGCATTATACTTGCTGTATTACGCCCGAGCGTGTAACAAGTTTATGAGGCTCAAATCCGCGCCATTGCGCCGGAGCAACACTGCTATTTTCGAAGAAATGTCGCAGTGGTGGCGAGCCGTTGGCCAAACTGTCTTCGATTTGGCCGGTTTGAGATTTGAAACTCAGACCTCCCGCTCCGGAGACAAACGCACTACCGCTCGACCAACTGGTCTTTAACTCTGTAACTGCAGTGAGTTACTGAGATTGTAATAAACAAAAATTATTCTACGAAGTAAAGTACCGGTAAGCGTTTTTCACACCACCCTTGATAATACTGCTGAATGCCAAAAGAAAGCTAGTAGTAATTTTGTCAAAACTACATAGCAAGCGTTAATGTACGATCATACGTCACTAACTACTAACAGTGTTAGATTTAGTGACAATACTGCGACAATAAATAATAAATAATCAACAGCTACGCAAATTCTTTGCAAAAATTAAACACAAACAATGCACCAGTAAGCATTGTACCCTTACGGTGTATCAGCGTTTCAAATGTCAAAACTGAAGTCCAGTTCGACGGTTAGCGGATAATTTAGTCGTAATAAGTAGAGTGAATTTGACACTATAGACTTTGCTTGTATTTTAAGGCGAATTAACATCCTTATGATTGCTTTAACTGGAAACCAATGGTCGCACTTTGACCCTTGTTAAATGGTTAAACCAGCAATATAATCTACAATATTTGCTAAAATCTACTCCCCTGATTGCGGCAACACGTGAAACAGGCCTTTGGGCCGTGGGGGTCAATAGTATACTCGAATTGCCCGCATTAAGTTTACAGTAGTTAATGGAAAATTATTGATAATTAAGCAATTCTGATGTTCAATTTGTTCATAGCAAAGATAATTATTTGAAAATTTTGTGGCTTGAATGTAAGCTTTTCGGAGCTTTTGATGGAGGTTGAAACATAATTATGAGAGCATGAAATGATATAATGCTGCAAATGAATTCACTAAAAAAAGCTAATTTGAATAGTTTCAAGTGTATACACTGTACAAACAAAATATACTGCCTTAAAGCAAAAAATTGGCAAGGGGCACAAACCCCTCAAATTTATGGTAATCTGCTCAATTTAGTGCATCGAGCACAAGACTTCTCCCTATTCCCAAAGTAGTTCAACAAAAGAAAAGTATGGCAGAAATCTAGCTCCTTAATAACATGCAATAAATCACAACCAGCAGGCCTCCTAACAAACCGACTAGAGGCTAGGAAAATCCGGACTAACAAGAAAACCGGGGTCAGTTTTCCCAAATCACCACTTTTTCAATTTCCAAAAAAAACCCAAGGTTTGCTTGTTTCAGAGTTGTAAACGGGCCTACTAGTTTAGGCCCGAACCCGGCCTAAACCCAAAAATATAAGCCCGATCCCGAAAACTAATTTGAAGCCCAAATCATACCCAAAAAAATCGGAAAGATAAGTTCGGTCTGAAAAATTTAGCAATGTTGCCAGGTTATTGTGATTATACTTTTGTGCAACTAAGACAAAAAGCACGTCTCAGGCCCGAATTAAGCCCAAAATTTTGTCACCTTTAAGCCCGAACCCGGCAGGAGCCTGAACCCGGCCCAACTTACAACTCTGGCTTGTTTGGTTCAGATTTACCTAATCCTATGATCGGTTGGTTTGGAGACCTGCTGGTTGCGTTATATTGCATGTTGTTGAAGAGGTAGATTAGTACGACCCTTTTCACTTAATGTAACAGTATTTTGACAATCTATAGAGATTCTACATAAGCCTAAACCTAAACTAAAGAGAGTGCCTATTAGTTACGATTTCCCAAGCCTTTGTATCATTGAAGTTTGTTAAATTTTAAACCCTATTAAACCCTCTCTATACAGCCTGCTTCACCAGTATAATAAGATCATCATTGATACCTTATTCACCTGATGAAAGACATCGAGATAACCCAGATGATCACATATACTGTGATCTTTTGTGAAATTTTCCCATATCCAACAATGATAGTCAACCACTAATAATTACAATATAATTTGCTTTCTTTGTTAATTCGTCTCGAACTAGAATAAGTTAGGTCTAAGCATGGGCAATGGGCATTGCATCTGGCAGTATTGTTAGCTTTAACTGAGATAACTAACTGATCAGAGGTCCAGAGGAAAGAGCTAGTGCTACTGAAACGGTAAACCCGGGTTTAATTACCGGTCGGATCAAACAAAAGACTGCAACAATTGGTATTCACAGCTTTCTTGCTTGACATTCAGCAATAAAAGACACAGTGTGAAGCCTTCACCCTGTGTGGTATAGGTAGACAGATGGCAGCTTGACTCAAGACCTGAAAGGACCCTTCGCTAGTTCCTAGCCAAGGCAATGTGGTAAACAAGATGTAATTGCAATTACAATTATACGATATATTCGAATAAATTTTACGGGAAATGATTTTGTGAGAGTAAACGTCACAAAGCTGGAATGCTGGTTAGAGATATTATTCAATCGCATACAAACAGGTTCCTAATTAAAGACTACATGCAGGTACAATTGGTAGGTGTGATGACGTCATTGCAATAGAAAGTTGAATATCCAAAAATATTCTCGAAAACCTTAATGGCACTTTACATTACCTTAGGAAAGCAGATTAGTGAAAATGAAAATAGAATGCAATAAAAATTAATAAAATAACTGCATTAAAAACTTACCCCACTACTATCTCAGCTACAAAAAACGTTGACGTCATAAAGAACATAACACACAAACTCGTTTTCTTCCCAAAGCACCGACCGTTTGCACAGCTCTGCATTTTGTTAATTTTCAAATTTTAGCAGTTCGTCAATATCCTATTAATACAGTTACGCTGGACAAAAAAATCGTGAGAAGCTATTGGAAATAAAATACTGGACTTCTACTTTACAACAGGCAGAATAAAAATCTTTGTAAAGAATTCTCACGGATAAAATACGCAAACGTATTCAATTTCAAGAGAAAAATCCGTATTGCTTGAACAAATAACAAAGCATGCGCGGATTTTTAAACGTATGCATGCACGTATAACGTTTAGCAACGTAAAAAATTTAATTGGGAAATTTGTTAATTTAGCAAATTAATTCAAAACGTTTTCTATAAATTTCCTTTAAATTTTCAGTTCAATGATTTCTTTTTACTTTTTTAGACATATGCAAACTATGCATGTTCTTATACTGTAACTGCTATGACGCAGAAAAATTTATTCTATAAATTGTTGATTAAGCAAGTTAATAAAAACGTCATATTGATGCGCTTCCTTATCTGTTTAGCTGATTTTTGAAACTGGTCTACCGTTATGTTTGCACAAATATGCGAATAAATTTGGAAGTCTGATATAGCTGAATTGTTTTATCACAAGATTAGCTATGATGACTATTTTAATATAACAATAACCCGACCTACGCAATGAAAGGTAGTTAAATGTGATTTATTGCAATGAACTTGTTTTTGTGGTTAATCCATTTATTGCAATAAAAGTCCAATATTTGGAAATTCATAGAATAAACTGTTTTGGCATTAGCTTGATTTTGAATCGCATGGATTACTGCGTAAACTTTCGTAAATAGTAATCATTCTGCAAATGCCTATTTTTATTAAGACAAAGAGAGAAAATGCGAATCGCATTTGATTTCAATTAAGTCCAAAATGAAAAAAAAACGGTTTAACTTTTATGAATTATAACATTTTAGCGAAGCAGGAATATTTCATTTTCAAATAATACTAAAAAACTATACGATAGATTCATAACGATCGTCTTCTTTCCAGACGACAAAACATAACTTGAGTGAGAAATTGGCGTTTTCCAGCTATTACTACGGTACTATATTGTAGTAGTCACTAAGTCAGCACAAGCTAGTCTTATTTGAGATTTCGCGCAAAATCCGCAGTCTTCTACCCTGGCTTCTTCCATAGGGTTAAGTCCCTCCAAAATCAAAATGGTAAATGAGTAAAAAATATTCCCTCATTTACCATTGTTAAATGTAACTTGCTACATCACAAATCTATTTTCGACATTGGCTCGCAACTGTTGCTACTACCAGCTAACTACCGTATTGTTCTTGCCTTTCGTTTGAGAACAACTGACTCAACTAACTGATGTGTGCCACTGTAGTGAACGTGCTTTATGTAATTAATACCTGCGTGCACAGCTGGAACCGGAAAACGACGTACAGCATGCAGATAGTAGAGGGCAAACCTTCTCCATTTTGATAACAAGAAAGCTCATACCTAACGTCTGGGCTATTTTAGTATCGCATCTCAAGAGTTAAGATGAAAGAAGTTTTGTTTTAATTCTTTCTGTATAGAGTTATTTTTGATTTTTGTAGAAGTTAAAAAAATTTGCACATGGCGCTTCATCATTTTGTTTTAGAGTAATTTGTTAAATGGGCAGGAAGTTGATTAGATTCTGAAGAACGAGTGTATATATGTAATATAACGATTGTGAGAAATGAATTGCAAAATTTTGAAGGCAAAAATTATGCGGCCCACCCATTAAGCAAAACAGTTTTTTCTACAAAATACGGTACGGTTAATATTACAGAAATTTATTTGGGCATTGAATTTTTAGGCCTTTAACTTGCTTTCGATTTGGGCTTGTGAGTTAAGGATGTTAGTGATTAAGTTAGTGGGAAAAAATGATTAAAGGCGGTGAATCATCCAACCAATTCCAGTGGTTTACAATAGCTAAAATTGAACTATAATTTTTGATATTTTTTGTTTTAATTTTGGGACTGCAGTTGCGAAGATATTCAACAAATACAAAAAGTTGTCCCCCCGAAAAAAGTTTTTGGAAACGCTGAGTTTTGTTCTTCCCGCCAAAACCACAGTAGGCCTAACAATTTAGAGAACTGTGGTAGGCCTAATAGTTTAGAGATAGTTTATTTCTAAATAGTTTAGGCCAAACTATCTCTAAACTATTAGGCCTAATAGTTTAGAGATAGTTCGGCCTAATAGTTTAATCAGATTACAGTAGGCCTAATAGTGTAGAGAACTGTGGTTTTGGCGGGAAGATCAAAACTCAGCGTTTCCAAAAACTTTTTTTGGGGGGACAACTTTTTGTATTTGTTGAATATCTTTGCAAATGCAACCCCAAAATCAAAACAAAAAATATCAAAAATTATAGTTCAATTTTAGCTATTGTAAACCATCGGAATTGGTTGGATGATTCACCGCCTTTAATCAAAAATTAATTCTTATATCAGTCTAAAGCCCACAAAATGATTATACTTTCAAAACGAAAACGTTTTCTCAGCTTCTCAACACATTGCAAGTCAGCATCTTTGTTGATTTACAAGTCTCTTTTATCGGCAAAAATTAATGCTCGGTATATTTTTTTTTGTTGCAATCCCCGGAAAACTTTGAGAAGAAAATGCGGGAAAATAACATGGTGAAAAAATCTTTTGCTACTTTGCATCGCACCAGCAAGAGCGTGTGGTGTTGTGTGCATAAGGAAGGTGCCAAGTGCAAGCTGCGCAATTCTTTGCAATATCAATTAACCGTTGCATTTCAAACATATTTTAACAGCAACTGATTCATCACAATATGGAGTCTATGATAACAATGATTGCGCTCACTTCGCCACCAATTTGACATCAATTGTTTTGATCTGCGTGCTGCATCTAAATAAAAAACGTGCTCAATTTAACGCTGTTTCACTTCAATCAAACTTGTTGTAATTGTTAGTCGATTGTTGGCATTTAATAATCTGGTAGCGAAAGACTCAAAATTGCAATCGATATTATAGCTACTAGTATATTGAGAAAATATATTTCAATGCAAAACGGACTGGACCTCTTCATGATGATGATTTTTTTGCGTCAGCTAAAAAATTCAGGTTCTTTTCGAGACATAATTAACACAAGGTTAAAGAAAAAGCAGCTAAATTCTGTGAGCTTATGAATTTTTTATGAAACTTGGTGCTAATCAAAGGACAGTTTAGCAAACCGCAGTTTGCGTACGTGCACATTAAACCGTCAATAGTACATTTGTCATTTTCACGTCACACTCACTCCTGTCATTTTCAATTTATTACAGTTTGGCATTTCCAAGCCTTTAAGTACAAAATTTGAAAATTGGCATCTATACCTTCTTTTGAGGAATAAAGCTGAGTTCAAAACCGTAAGGTCTATATGTGTTTAAAATTGTTTTAACAAGAGTAAAGAACTTTTTGAAGAACGGACCGCATTGGCTTAAATTGAATGGAGGACCGGACCCCAGCGAACGTTTCTTTGACAGAATTTTAGGTGAAGACAAAAAAGTTTTCGCCGGTTTCCTACGTGATTTGTGCCACATTGTTCAGTGAAGATCAAAAAAGCAAGATTTTCCCTTATTTTAGGTGGTGGCAAGACACACAAATCTTTAAAAGTGTGGTTTCTTGCCAACCCTACATTATCTCGGAACAGAGTTGAAAGTCGGGCCGGGCTTTTCGGGTCGGGTTCGGGCCTGAAGTTAAAAAAAACCTCGGGGTTAATTCGGGCCTGAGATTTGCTTTTTGCCTTAGCTGCAGAAAAATATAATTAAAATAATTTGGCAGCATTACTAAATTCTTCAGACGAAACTTAACTTTCGGGTTTTTTCGGGCATGATTTGGGCTTCAAATTAGTTTTAGGGTTGGGGCCTGAACTAGTCGGCCCGTTCACAACTCTGTCTCGAAACCGCCCATTTCTAAATTAAATTGAATTCCTCAGACCACTCGAGAAACCGGGCAAAATTTGGGCAACCCTGCATTAAAGTTTATTTGTGCTCCTTTTACTACCCTACAACCAATCAAATTTAGCTCAGTGGTCTATATCATCAATAGCTCAATATTAAGCATAAAATTATTTTAAAAACTGAAGATTAGCACGAACTTATTTGCAGCCGGCAAAAAATATGTCAGTGTTTTTCAGATTTTTTGTGAAATAATCGTAAACTTGAAATTGTTCGACGAATTAAAACCTCTTGCCAACTCAAACTTTAGCACAGACGAAATTTTTTTGATGGTGCAAGCTAAATTCGAAAACAAAAAATTTAACATCAACTTTTTTGTTAAAAAAGCATATTACTTTTACCAGAAAAATATTAATAATTCATGGTATGAAAATAATAAAAAGCTTTTTTTTAAATATTTTTAGAGCAGAAAAACTAAAAAAATTAAGGGGCTTTGTTCCCGTTAGTACAGCTAACTGGTAATTTTCAGAATTACACCCTATCTTGTGAAAGAGATTGCATAGCAATTTCTCATCAAACACTTCCTCAGCAACGTCTGGTCCAAACAACAAATTAGTCTAATGGAAAATTCTTTGGACTATTGTTTGCTGCCTCTACCTGACCCTAAGCGAGAGAAAATTTCTTGCACACGGCACTACACCAGCAGCGTGCCAGCAAAAAATAACGTCACCTCATTTATTTGAAGGTGTTTTTCAAATCTTTACCGTCAGTAACAAAGGGAAAGGTAGACGTGTGGTTCTGCTGTAGGTATCTCTGGGGAAAAGCATTGCGTTTGTTTGTTTGTTTAGAGGGGCTCGCTGCAATCTCCAGTTCGTGTTTGAGAAATGATAATGGAACTTCGGAAAGCTGGCACAATTTTAATAATAATAAAATAGCCAAAGCTATCGTAAACATCATATTTAAGAAGAGACGTTTCGCCTTACTACTTAGACATCAAATCAAAATCTAATCTTTCATTATACTCGCTGTAATACGCCGAAGCCTGTAACGAGTTGGCGGGGCCCATCTCCACGTCATTGTGCCCTAGCAACACTGCTCCTTTCGAAGAAATGTCGCAGTGGTGGCGAGCCAAAGCTATCGTAAACATCATATTTAAGAAGAGACGTTTCGCCTTACTACTTAGACATCAAATCAAAATCTAATCTTTCATTATACTCGCTGTAATACGCCGAAGCCTGTAACGAGTTGGCGGGGCCCATCTCCACGTCATTGTGCCCTAGCAACACTGCTCCTTTCGAAGAAATGTCGCAGTGGTGGCGAGCCGTTGGCAACACTGTGTCCGATTTGACCGCCCGAGATTTGAACCTGAGACCTCCCGCTCCAGAGGCGAACACGTTACCGCTCGACCAACTGGTGATATTGATAATTACTAATCTTATTCAAATAAATCAATTAAGTTGAGTGGTTTGTAATTGAATGATTATTGAAATACGATTGGTAATAACTTAAGGTCAAAATGTCCCTTCTCAAATAAAATGTTTGCGACAACTTTTGACTATTTTATTCCTCAAGTCCAATTATTTTCATGACCAGCGCAAAACTATTTTCGAAATGTTAATTACATTTTGATTGCACAATACAAACCCTAGGCAGACATCACTCTTGATTGATTTTCCATTTTTTTAGTCTTTCGAAAGAAATAACAAAGCAAAAACAGTTATTAAAAAACAACCGAAAATACGAGTGAACAACAATGAAATGAAACAACAATTAAAACCTTGTTTTTGGCTGTGATTAAACTAACTTAATACTGTACCAATTAGACAAAAAAACCAGAGCCAGGATAAAATGAATCATTCTATTTCGAGACGTTTCGACTTAAACTAAAGTCATTATCAATCTATAAAAATCATGACGTTAGAATTGCTGAAAGACCATCAATGTAGACCAGGCGCGTAGCCAGGATTTGAAAAAGGGGGGGGCTATTTTGAAACTGTGAGAAGTGTGCAAACGACCTTGACTCGAATTTTCATTGACCTTGAATCAGTTTCAGACGGTTTGTCCGAAATTTGAGACGAAATGTCTCGGAAAGATCGGAATTTCAAACGTTTTTTCCGCCCAAAATTAGGTGATCTCCTAAAAAAAAAAAAAAAGGTCTTCGCCAAAAATCAGGGCGATTTTTCTCGATTTTCGCAAGTTCAAACGTATGAGGGGGGCTCTTTTCGTATGGGGGGGGGGGCTATTTTCCATTTTTCACAGAAAATCGGCCTCAAAAGCACAAAAAAACATGCGATTTTACATACTTCACAAGCCAATGGGGGGGGCTCGAGCCCCCCCCGCCCCCCCCTGGCTACGCCACTGATGTAGACCAAAACGATAAACCGGAGGTAGCAGTTAATAACCGGGTCAAGGGTAAAATCTAAAAGCAACAAAATCTAAAACTAAACCAAAATAGAAATGGAAAGAATAAAATAATGATTTGCCACAGATAACCCAAATTTAATGAATTTAGGCAAAAACAAAAACCCTGTAACCACGATGGTAAAAAAAAAAAAATTACAAAACTTACCTTGGGTATTAGAATTCCAAGAGAAGACCTGGTTATTAACTTATCTCTCTTTTTAAATCTGTACTGTACTGTCAATAAAATTATGGCGCTAAATTGAAAGATCTACAGGTCAAACTGGCAACTCACTTACAGTTTAGAGACAAGACTAATAACTGAACTAATCACGTACACTGGTGGAACAGTAAAATTTTCAAGAACTAAGAACAAATCAGAGCTCTAAAATTTCTCTCAAAAATTAACGGTGCTTACTAAACTTTGCACTTTTGCATTTAAATCATAAAGGTAGTTAAGTGATACGCAAAAATATTTAGTAAATTTGATAATATGACATCATAAAGATACAAGGTCAAGGGGAAAATAGAGAAAAAAGGAGATGCGACAGACTAAAATTCCAAAAGAGATGGTAAAAAAAATACTAATGGAAGGGGAAGAAAAGACAACAAAAAAAGTGTTCGAGCCACATTAGCTATTGAATACGTATAGTGGAAATGAAGATCCATCCACAGTAATATCTGGTTGATATAGCTGAATTAATAAAGTCTCTTTTATTAATAACTCCTTCGTGTTGTGAGCTGAACATAAAACTTCTGAATCATTGAAATCAAGATCCAGAAGTTTTATGTTCAGCTCACAACACGAAGGAGTTATTAATAAAAGAGACTTTGCACTATCTTGACGTCCTTCATGGTCGACTCCTGGGAAGCCATGTCAACTTCCAGCTGAGGGCTGCCGATGGGAGCTAAAAGCTCGAAACAGCGCTGTCCAGCTCTGTGCAAAGAAGACTTTATTAATTCAGCAATATCAACCAGATATTACTGTAGATGGATCTTCATTTCCACTATACGTATTCAATAGCTAGTGTTTTTTTGTTGTCTTTTCTTCCCCTTCTATTAGTATTTTTTTTACCATCTCTTTTGGAATTTTAGTCTGTCGCAAGTCCTTTTTTCTCTATTTTCCCCTTGACCTTGAATCTTTATGATGTCATATTATCAAATTTACTGAATATTTTTGCGTATCACTTAACTACCTTTATGATTTAAATGCAAAAGTGCAAAGTTTAGTAAGCACTCCATTTCTATTTTGGTTTAGTTGTAGATTTTGATGCTTTTAGATTTTACCCTTATTGACCCGGTTATTAACTGCTACCTCTGGTTTATCGTTTTGGTCTATATTGATGGTCTTTCAACAATTCTAACGTCATGGTTTTTATAGATTGATAATGACTTTAGTTTAAGTCGCAACGTCTCGAAATAGAATGATTCATTTTATCCTGGCTCTGGTTTTTTTGGCTGAACTCTTCACATCGTCCCGTTATTCTGCTCCGAAGTTAATACCAATTATTTTGCAACATTGATTTTGCTACTTTTTCAACAACAAACTGCAGTATACTACTCTATTACCATAGCTGATATTAATATGAATCACGATATTTACAAATAACAAAAATTTCGCTAAGTAGCGGTATTGAGACTGCTAGTGCAATCAACAACCAAAAAGCAGTTATTTTCGTGCATCAATAACAAACAAAGAGAAGTACTATTCACCCTTAAAAGTTTTTAGATAGGGAAAACTAAAAACAGTCTCTTTTAGCTTATGGTTTAAGATTGGAGTCAAAACAAACTGTACAACACCCATAATTGTTTGTGAACTGCTGTAAACTAAGACGGCATTGACGGAGCAATTTCTGGACCATATTCTATGGTTGGAAACTGTAATATCATTATTTCATATTTGGCGCGAAGCCCAAACGTAAAAGGGGCGAAGCTACATTTCTTGACAACTGGGATTACTTCAGTTGAAACAAAAGTTAGGAAGTGAGCTCTGAACCATTTTGCAGCCGTTTGAAGTCGAAAGTTGACAACTCTTACACTATACTTTGTCTTTCTTGAGTTTTGCATTGAGGGAGCGACTCTTTTTGTGTGGGCAAATTGTTGCTGGTGGAATTGCTAGCGGATGCGGAATGATTTGAATTTGAGATTTCAAAGTCCACATCTACATCCACATAGCAAGGATTGCTTTCGCCGTATTCTTTTTTTTGTTTCTTTGTTTTTTCGTTTAATCGAGAATTAGAACAGCATCGAAACTCTTCACACTGGTTCGATACACACGGGAGGAGACAGGAGGATGAATGGTTAATATTGTATTTTGATTCGAGTGCCGTTGATGCTTCTTCATCGGAAAGAGATGCACCACTAAAACAAAAATTAAATCAAAATCAGCGCGACTTTTGCCGTACGCAGTGCGGTAGTTCGTTCTTTTTGACCACTAAAAAAATTGAGGGCTGGAGTTTTGCCAGAAAATGTAAAGCTTTTTCTGATTGTAGAACCATAGTCATGATTTTGTACTAGTTGTTAGCTTGGCGGCTGTAAATTATTCAAAAAGTTGGCTTTCGAGCCTCGGAGTCGATACGCTGGCTTCAACAGCAAAAAATGACCACTTGGTGTATGAATATGGTCAAATTTCAACTTCCTCATGAAATAAATGGATTAGCAAAAAAATAAACAGATAAACTAAAAATGTAGAATAAATAGACTAACAAAATAATACGGTGGTTACATTTTGTTAATAATATTAAAATTTGATTGTGATGTTGTGACGTTTGCGGGCCAAAATGCTACTAGGGCGGCAACCTAAGGAAGAGCCACCAGAACGATGACTATACTTACAACAAGCAATGCAAAAACAATTGCTGGAAAGCACGCAAACGATTAAATCAGTACATTCTGTTATGATGTGGCTTTTTTCTAGGCTATCGCGATCGCTGATACCCCATGGGCCAGAAATTACGTAAACAATTGACAGCTATACTGCCACAGTGCGGTGCGATGGAGCTACTTTCTAGATCAGAGGTCGGCAATCTTTTACTCCCGTGGGCCACATCCCGACTCAGCAAGGTTCCAGCGGGAAACGCCATTTATAGCGGACCAAAAAGAAAAGATCTGCGCCTGAAAATTAGGTATTTTTCACCGATTTAAGAGAGTTGACCAAAAACAAGAAAAGATCTTCGCCTGAAAATGAGGCATTTTCCAACCGAAAAAATGGCGTTGACCAAAAACGAAAACGGTCTTCGCCCGAAATTTAGGCATTTTACGGCCGATTCAACGTCGGTGACGAAAAGAAACAAAATTTCGGCGGGGTTGTTGGTAAATTTCAATCATAAAACAAGGGTCGCTGGTCGGATGAAATTGCTAGGCGGGGCGTAAGTTGCCGACCCTTGTTCTAGATAGAGGCAAATGCCTTGCAAAACAACTTACTCTGCTACTGCTTTTTGTCTGTCTCCGTTGAGAAAATGGCAAGTGCTAGATCCGCATAAAGATTGACCTTCCATACATTCGTAAAACTCCGGTTGCAGCGTGAGGGAATGAATTCCTTTATCGTGGAAAATTTTGGTGACTTCCATGGCTGCTTCGTTAAAATTGTCCCCTTTGTGCATTGTTACGTGTACAGAAGCGATAATAATGCTACCAGATAACTGCCACACATGAAGCTCGTGGATAGCTTGGATGCCGTGAATCTGCGTAACAAAACAAATATTTAACCTTAGTTACTCGGTAATAGCTTAATCAATCAAAATCCCAACAAACATATACAAGTACAATTACATAATCAACCCGCATCAACTTTGCTTTCCTCAATTTCAAGGCTACGGTATCAAGTCGCCTGAACATAAAAAAAATCGATTTCTTTGGTTGTTAAAGTTCTAATTCGAAAATTTTGACACCAACATTGAAAATTCAAAGTAAATGATTTTGCAAACCTAGGTTGTTTGTTTATTTTTCAAATGTTAAAGAGTAAACAAAAATTCTACCTTCATCATTTCACAAACAATATCGTTCTTATCGATATGAGGAGGAGGATTTTGGAGGAGGATCAAACTGGAGCGCTTCAGAAGAGGCCACGTGGTACAGATCATGATTGTCGCCAGTACCAGGCTCATCAAAGGATCGACATAATATCTCCATTGACCCTGCAAAGAAAAACTTCATCATGTCGCGCGTAACTGCTCCATTCAAATAATTCAAGTGACGTTATTGGCTACATTAAATTCAGCAAACAAATCCAGCATAGCAGCAAGCTAAATTTCGAGGTTGTGCAATCGAGCCGGTTGACCACGGTTGGGGCGCGTTCTTTGGCCGTGTGTGATAAAATCGTTTGAGAGTTTAGTATGCTTTTAATGAGATTTAATTTTGCGAACTAATACGGATTTAAATTTTGAGTAGATAGGACAATAGTTCCACGCAGTTAACTCTAGCTCTATTGAATTAAGATTGCAAATCCTCGAAATCAAAAAAGATTCCGAACAATACACCGTACTATACGGGTATTGTTAGCAGGAACTAATAATCATCTTTTTAAAATTGCAAGCTAGAGTTGTTGTAAATTACGGTAAATCATCCTAAGGCAAAAATGCTCAAATTATGCTTTGAGTCAGAGATATCTACTTCAATCAGAGCTAAATAATAGAAACGCAAGGTTACTAATAAGCAAGCGTGATTACTAATCGCTATCACGTTCCCGTTCATCTTTAAAACATTATCTGTATTTAAATGTATGGATGTATTTGGACCCATATGATCCCATGTTCAGTTTTGTAGCCTTCACTTCAGCTAATGTATACAATTTCAGATGTAATATGTCTCAATTATATTGAAGATAAAATTAAAACATCCCAACCTACCTCACCAAATAAAAAGTGATTGTTGATGGCAGCTATAAATTGAATAGTATTTTGATATCACATAAATAGAATTGAGTACAGTATATAGTAGTTCAAGTTTATAATAAAACCTGTGTAAACATTAGCTTTGTAAAATCACACAATCCAGTTTCCAAATCTCTCGGTGTTTTAAGAATTATAATTCTCTTTGCTACCGGCGTTTTGATTGTTTAGCTACAGCTTTGTACAAAAAGTCCAATAACATACCTTGGCGAAGTATATCGTCAAAGCACTGACAAGGACAACGACAGATCCAAGTGCATCTCCAAGCACGTGCAAAAAGACACCTTTCATATTCAGCTGGGCTGCTTGAGATTGGCTGTGCGTGGTATCTTGCTTTTTTTCTATCGTTGAATCTATAATCATAGAAATACCAAAAAAACAGTTTGCACCAAAAACCTTATCAGACCTTCAGCATCATCACGTGTTGCAAGTACCAGCAGGTGGCAGCTTGACTCCGAAGACCGAAAAGTTCCGCTGCTGTCTACTGCTTGAGTAAAGATGTATACGATAATTACAATTACATACTACGGGTAAGTTGGTCGAGCAAATCTCCTGAGCAGGAGGTCAAAGGTTCAAATCTTAGGCCGCTCAAATCGAACACAGTGTTGCCAACGGCTCGAAACTGTTGCAATATTTCTTCGCAAGGAGCTGTGTTGGCCGCAGGCGCAATGACGCGAAAAGGGGCCCCATTAACTCGTTACACGCTTCGGCGAAATACAGCGAGTATAATAAAAGACTTGATTTGATTCGGCAATTACGTACCAGCAAGTATTTGCAAACACTTCCAAATTTGTAACGGTTGAGCCTATAATTGACCTATTAGCTCTTCGTATCATAATACAAAACCTTAAACTACAATTAGAAGTAAATGCCATGGAAAGGACAGTTTTTGTAAAAACGTCAAAACTTTCGTCTCCGAAAACGGCCTGTTGGCCGAGCAGTAACGCGTTCGCCTATGGAATGGGATGTCAAAGGCTCAAATATCGGCCTGGTTAAATCAGACACAATATTTCTAACGGCTCGCTTGTTGCTACCGCTGCGACCTTTCTTTGAAAGGAGCTGTGGTGTCTGCAGAAGCAATGACGCGAAGATGTGGCCCGGGCAATTCGCTGCATGTACTCTTCGACGTAATACGGCGAGTGTAATGAAGGTTTGAATTGATTTTGAATAAAAAGTGAGCGAAATACACCAACACAGAAAAATTTAAACAGCAGCTTTGATGTAAAAACACCATGTCGTGAAATTAGAGCCTAGATAATTCATACGTGCAAAGCAGTATATTTATACTCAGTAGCGCTTTTTCTGGGCATTTTGAACTTCGGGAACACTCGGGCATGATTTCAATGCCTACGATCGCTGCAGCTCTTGTTGTTTATATAATGCAGTATATTGTCCTTTTCTTGTAACTGGTAAAGTGTTTTCTATATGACGTCATTTCTACATTGTCCACTTTCACTTTACCATTTTATCACGTCACAAAAATCAGGTACCTGGCCATGAATTGTTAATTTGTAATTGCAATTACGTCTTGCATGACAGATAAAGTAGCCTTGACCAGGAAACAGCAAAAAGACCTGTCGATTTTGGAGTCAAGGTTGTATCTTGCCCACCTTCGAATATGTCTACTACAGAGAGTGGAGCTTCAAATTGTCCCGTTTCTCTTCATTGCTGAGCATCAGCGCATGAAAGCTGCATATTCCAATTACTGAGGTTTACGGTTTGACTGGACTGGGAATCGAACCCGAGTCTACCGTTTCAGTAGCAGTAGAAGCGCTCTATCTATACTCAATCACTGAATGTGGTACCTTGTGCTAAAGTTTTGATTCACCTGATTTTGTTAGGCTACCAGGAAACTTTTAATAACAAATAGCTCAAGGTTTGTTTATTGTTTTGATTTACCTTTTTGCTCGACCAGAGCTTCATTGTGATTGTGATTTTCGTGATTTCCGTGAGAATGATCGTGAAATATAATGAGACCGATCAAGTTGATGACGAGTCCAGCCGAACCGACGTACAAAAGAAGCAGTGGGTTTTCTATTTTTTCAATTTCAACCAATCTGTAAATAAATCAACTGTTATGAAAGGGGCTATGGCATTGTTGAAATCGGCAATTGTGCGTTGTACTGATGCAAACTATTTTAACGTAGGCCTAAACGTATAAACTCTTTTGCTTGCTCAAGATGGCTAACAGGGTTTGCCTTCAACATGGCTGTGAGTTGAAAAAACAACCTGATTCCCTTATTCCCGAAATAGGTAGAAAGTTAGCAAAATCAGTTTGATCACGTGAATAGACAGTAATGTATGACTAGAATTATTGCTGCGTTGTAGTGCATATTTATCTTACTGTCACCGAATTGATTTAAATACTGCTACAACTGTTGTACAATCCATAGAATTTTTCATCACTATAACTATTTCGTATGTGGAGAAATCCTTACTGGCTAAGGAGTTTCCAATGACCTAATGTTCTTTAGATTTCGAACTCTTGTCCACTAAATTTGCTTTTTGTTTGAAGTTACCAAGAAAAGACAATTATCATAAAGCTTCGTATTCAAAAACGCAAACGTATCCCGGGGGTTCATTACATGTTCTTAGTATTTATCGAATATTCGTTATTCGAAAAATAGCAAAAAATGGCATAACATGCTCCAAAAATAACGAATAAATATATAAAATGAATAATCAAAAAAAAACTTTTTGGAAATCGTCACAAAAAATTCCATAACAATGGAATGTTAGCTTTTCGTAATTTAGTATCATTTGCTCTTCGTTACTTGTTTTTTGGTATTATTTGCTATTCGTTATTTGTTGTTTGGTATTACATGCTCAATTTATATGAATAACAAATAGCAAATATTCGATAACTATGTCATTTTTTTGGAAAATCTTTTGAATTCTACAACCATTCGTTAACTTCATTTTTATCACTCTTGACACAATATTGATTGTCGATCAGTACAAAAAGTTGCAAAGATTCAAATGCCGGTACGTTTTTATCATTTTGTATGTTTATATTTTCTTAGACAAGAAATTGATAAATTTTTTTGGAAAGAACATTGCTGCCAATAATATGGTATCCCAAAAATTTAACGAAACAAAAATTGCTGATAACAACAAACTTTAAATTAGGCAAATTAATCTCACTTGATAACACACGAGCTTTATCTGAAACGTATTTGCGACATATTAGCCTAGTGGCCTACTATATATACGCCAATTAATCAATTCATCAAATGAGGCTAAAAAATGACAATTTGCTTGCGGAAATTCAGTTTTATTGAAAACGAAGACATCGAATAGGCTACTACCACAATGATATTTGTATTATTTGGTATTTTTGCGCAGCAAAGATATCTGCATTTGTTTGGTTGGTCAAATTGATTTTAATGTATCGGAAACCTGTTTACGTGTCGCCATTTATGAGGCGTTATTGCAATGCAATTTAATAGTACTTTTCTCAATAATACAAAAAACTGGCGCAATGTGCAAAAAGACTTGGATTTTTAAACCACTGGGTAGTGGGTATTCAACTAAAGTGTCGCAGTAGTTTCCGTTCAAATTTTTCTTCTATCTATGACATGCAACGATAGTCCTAGGCTCCATCTATAGGCAATACTTATGACATCACAATAGGCCATGCTTGTCACTTTGACTTGTGACATCATAGTGCAATTGCAACCACAAATTAAGAGGCTATAATGATAACTTGAGAATAGCCTAGACTATGTGCACCAGAGCTGGAAACCGGTCGGGTTGCCGGTCGGGTCGAGATTCTTCGACCGGCCGGTCAAGCCGGTTAAAAAACCGGTCGAATTCTCCTTTCTGGCTACTAAAAGACATCTAAGCACCAACCGAAATACTGTATACTCATATATTTCTCATAGCTAAAACTTTTGATCAAAAAACAGTATTAACAAACCACATCTTTTGAAAACACTTGTTGAATGGTTTCAAGCTGTGACTAATATGCTGTGACCATTAAGACATGCACATCTAGGGGCGTATTTAGGGTGAGAGCATTGTGCCATGCCCCCCTCTTTTGGGCCACGGCACAAAGCAAACAAGTACAAAATATAAGTAAAAATCGCGTAATCAGATTATAATAAAGCATGCATGTGGAAGAAGTTTGCGCTACATAAGCGTAGCCAGGGGGGGAGGGGGCAGAGGGCCCGCCCCCAATTGAAATGCTCCCAATGATAAAAATGTCACAAAAAAGACTATTGTTTTTTCTGTTTGAGTTTCTTTCAGCATCTTCGCGTACAACAGTACACGCGTACAAAAGTAATTAACAATAATATTGATCGAGGGGGCCCGGGCTCCCTCAATTTAATTTTTGCCAGCCAATTTACAATGGGCCCTCTACAATAATTTTGGTCCAGGGGCCCCGGGCCCCTTCAATTTAAATTTTGCCAACCAATTTAAAAATCCCCCTACAACAATATTTAAATTGCCCCCAATTTAAATGGGCCCCCAACAATAATTTTGATCCAGGGTGCCCGGGCTTCCTCAATTCAATTTTTGCCAACCAATTTAAATGGGCCCCCAACAATAATTTTGATCCAACCAACTTTATTTTTGCCAACCAATTTAACCGTATAACCCAAGTGAAATTAAGGGGTTTTATCTTAAAAGTTACTAACTGAGGCACTCATCTAACCTTTTTATGAACGTAATGCAATAACCAGGGACGGATTTGATATACGGAACAGTGCCAGGGGCCCCGCGCTCAAACGGTAAGATTTTTTTTGGTCTTCACCTGTATTTGGCAGGAAAATATTGCGAAAATTCCAAAGTGCCAAGGGCCCAACTCGATGCAAATCCGGCCAGGGCAAAAACATGGTTTGTAGGCTTAACTATCTATTGTATATTTTTCAATAACAATTCACCTCCACCTCGCCAGGTTTTATGCAAGAAAATACTTTAAAAAGAAATTAGCTCCAGTAAGGGGAATGCTCATTAAACAAATTTTTGCATTGAGAGGGCCTGGGCCACCTAACCGTATATATACTTCAATAACTGGTTGTTTTCATGACAAAGCAATAATCTCTAAGGAAAATATTCGACTGGATTGCTATTTACTGCTAAAATATTGCAGGAGGCGATGTACTTTACTTCCCCCTTAGCTGGGCCAAATTACTTACAAAATTTAACCCAAAAAGCAAGATTTCAAATGTGTTTTAGACTTAAATTGCAAGCAAAAAGAGGACTGAACAACTTGGACTTTTCAATTCGTTTTCAAATGTTAAAAATCTACTACTTTGAAATGGCTTTGAATACGTGCGAAATGTGATCCAATGGTATTAAAATAGCTATTTTTTCAAAATAATTCCAAAAAACCGCCCAG
This sequence comes from Trididemnum nubilum, assembly GCA_963965965.1. Lineage (NCBI taxonomy): Eukaryota > Metazoa > Chordata > Ascidiacea > Aplousobranchia > Didemnidae > Trididemnum > Trididemnum nubilum. The sequence goes on from OZ014487.1 coordinate 27,891,195, forward strand.
CGGCAGGGGGCTTCGTTTTCAGACCACCGTCTGTGACACGTTTGAATTACAGAACACGTCTTTACTCAAACATGTCTCCCAATTTAGACATTTTCGCATCTTAGGTATTTGTTTAAGCCCTCTCCTTGAACGAGTCCCTATGCCAACACCAGGTCACGGCTTCTGATCTTCCATTCTACGATATCTTTGTCCACGAAAAAATTCCTCTTTTGAAGTTTCTGATGACGTCAGTGCATGTGATTTGTGGTTTGCCCCCCCTCCAACCGAAAATCCTGGCAACGCCTATGTTGCGCTATCTGGCTTTTAGCATCATTTTAATCAGCTGAAGAGTAGAAGTGGCGCAGATTAAGATTTTTAATACATGCTAAAATCTTGCCTTTTTGAAAAGCTTTTTTCACCTTAAATTTGCTACACTCTACCTTGGGCAAAAAAAGACCTAGCTCTTATTTTTTTTATATCTAGCTATCCATGGCTTCTTCTGAAGTATCAGCATTTCTGCTAACTGCTGGGGCAGATTATATTTCGAATATTTTGCAGCCAATGTCATAATAGTTTAGTTTTTGCTGCTCCGCAAATTGCAAATAATCTGTCACCAATAGCTAAAAAATTCTAACTTTATTTTTTGGCCTTTCGCATAATATTATTAGAAAAAAGTCTAATAATTTAGCAAGTGCCCTCCAGTTCTTTTTATGCTTATTTTGTGCACGTTTTGCGCTGCTCAAAACAGGTCATTCAAACAAAAGTTTATCCCAAAAAGGTCTCAAAATTGAGTTATTTTTGCAAAAAATGCAAAAATTGGTTTGCGTTTCTTTTCTGAGACCTCCGTCCTAAGTCACAAATTTTTACACCTCACCCATGCCCCCCCATTTTGAAAATTTTTTATTAAATACATTGAACAGTGAACAAACCCCTTCTGCAAAAAACCGGTTGACCGGGCCGGTCAAAAACCGGTCGACCGGCCGGTCAACCGGCGATGAATTTGAAATTTACCGGTCGGGTCGGGTCGAGAAAATCCTGACCGGTTCCATCTCTGATTGCACGCCGGCACGGCCAAACGAATTTTCATTGACAGCCGCACTGTGTACATAAAGCGTACCGTACCAGATCGGTACAGTGTGTTTGGTACGTTTTGAAGGCAAATTGAAACCACGCACCAACGTACTGTACACGTACCATTGTAAAAAAAGGCGTACCGTACCAGCGTACAGTACTTCCTGGCAAAAATTGAGAATACCGTACCGTATTTACGTACCGAACCGTACTGCCATCCTTGGCTATAACTATAGGTGACACAATCATGACGTAACAGTCGGAACAGAGTTAACGAAGTGACTTTATTCTTTTCCAATGCATTTTTCTGTTACGAACGGAGCACGTATTAGCATCCGATTCGTTATTCGTTACAGAGTAAAGGTAGGCATGCAAAAGTCACATAGGCAGTCGCATTTAAGCGTAACCTTCTATTGCCTTTTTCTCATACATTTGGTTTAAATGACGACTTTTTGCTATGGCATTGATGAGACCTGCGTCGTCTAGTGGTTAACGCGTTCGCCTTCCAACCATCGCATCCGGGTTCGAATCGCGCTTGGGCTATGAACGCGTGGAATGGAAGTATACGGAGTATAGACGCAATACGCAATAGCGGGAAAGGAAATGCACGAAGCAATCTTTTTTTGCTTGAAAACCTTGCATTACAGTTAGGGTTGGGGCAGCCTGAGGGATAGCAATTACGTGATAGCAGCTTTTCGCTTACGAAAGCGACGTACCGTTTCGCTTGATTGCGGCTGCCGGCGTGAGTTTTGAATGACTAGCTTCTCGTTTCGTTACAGCACAAAAATGCGTAATTCGAAAACAAACTTCGAACAACGCATATGACTTACGAATGACGAAAATGAATAGCGAATATGCAAAACGAATTACGAACATGAATAACGTAATGCCATAACGAATGTTCGGTAAATAACGAAGAGCATGAAATGACAGCCCAGGGTTTAGGTTAAACCAGATCAAGCGATCAGGATTGCGGTGAAAACGTCGTCTTGCCCTCTCAGCCACGCTGCCGACAATAAATTGTCGTTTGTACAGGTTTAAACCAAATCCAGGTTAACACAGCTATCCTCTGAGATTTTGAAATCCAATTTGCTTAAGAAATTTATAAGCAAAGAATTTAAACCGGATGAATCACATTACCTTTGTATTGCAGACACTATGATTGTGAAACACAAAGCCAAAAGAAAAACTGCGTTTGCGAGAGCTCCAAGAACCTCGGCTCTCGCCCACCCATAAGTGTTGTATTCACTGTCTTTACGAGAGTATAATACAGCAAGAAATCCAATAATCAGACTTATGACATCAGAAAGCATATGAAAACTGTCCGCTACCAGCGCTGTTGAGTTCGTTATGTAGCTAAAAAAATTGAAAATTATTTTCATAAGAGATCACCAGTCATCTAAATCACACGTAGTTGCCAAATGTGGATTGAGATTTTAGGCGGTACTGCACTTTCTTTCATCCTGTTTGGATTGCGTTACCAGAAGAGCTTGCCTGCTTCGACAACTACAAAGTAATTGTGATTGTAATTACATTTTATTCACCAAGTTGTCTTAGTCTGGAACCAGCAAAGGCACATTTTGGTCTTCGAGTCAAGCTGTCATTTGCCCATCAGTCTAACACCAACGTCTGAACCAGGCTCGTAACCAGGGGGAGTAGGGGGTGCAATTACTCCCCCAAAATTTTAGTTTGCCTGCCAAAAAAATTTCACTTCAAACAAATCCTCCAAAATAAATAACTCCTAATAAAGAAAAAGTGTTGTATTATTTTTGATTTGATATTCAAAAGTCGGAAAAAATGGTGGCTTTTCGAATTGAAGACCTTTTTTGTAGATAACCACAAAGCTCGCAAAAAATGGTGGCTTCACCAAACTGAAGACTTTTATTTTTTGAGATTGCTCCCAGCGAGATAAAATTGCTCCACCAAAATTTTGCTTGCCTCCCAAAAATTTCGTTATGGATACGTGCCTGGTCTGAACAAACAACGAAACCCACCCCTCTAGTAAAAAAGGTTTAATTAGTTCTAGAGCTGATTTAATTTCATGAAAATCTCTTTATCGCGTATTGAAAGCGCAACAATACTCGTAATAACACAAATTTCTCAAAATCATTTTAAAAAATATCGCAAAAAACTTATATTTAAAAAAAAACTTTGTAAAGGCATCTTTTATTTTACTCGTTGTACTGTGTTACACCCCGAAGCGTGTAACGAGTTTGCAGGGCCCATCTCCGCGTCATTGCGCCTGCGAACAGCACAACTTCTTTCAAAAAAATGTCGCAGCGATGGCGAGGCGTTGGCAACTCTGCGCTCCATTTAACCGCCCGAGATTTGAACCTTACACTTCCGCCTCCAGAGGCGAATGCGTAACCACTCGACCAACTGGCCGAATGAATTAAAATGTTTTCACGCATCTTCCAAACTGTTTTGTGCAAGGACTATTTTGCTCTTGATACCGCCAGGATTATTTTCATTACTCGCTAACCAAACGGAACCTGCCAGCTGGTCGAACGGTAACGCGTTCGCCTCTGGAGCAGGAGGTCGGAGGTTTTAATCTGTGGCTGGTTTAATCGAGCATAATGTTGCCAACGGCTTGCCTCCTCTGCGGCGTTTCTTAATTGCTTGGGCGCCATGACGCGAGATGGGCCCTGCAAACTCGTTACACGCCTCTGCGTAATACAACGAGCATAATGGAAGATTTGATTTGATTTAAAAACAGTTAAGCCTCATTTAATAAAGTAAAATTTTTAAATGTTTCAAACTCAAAGCTACGTTCATCATTACAAGAGACAGTGGTACTGATTATGGACGTAACTGAATCCGAAACTTTTAAAAACATTGATATATGAAATGAAAAGCTTTAGAGTTAGTTTTAATCAAATTAAAATCTAATTAATTCTTACCCAACTACTATTTCCGCGACAAACAATGATGACGTCATCATAAACATTATGCCCAGACTAGTCTTTTTCCCGAGCGCAAGTCGACGATTGCAGCATTTCATTTTGATGTATTGCAGCAATTAACAACACTACTGCTACAACTATTTTCAAAAAATAGTGTGTGATTCTATTTTCTGTAAAAAACAAACTTTATTGTTACAAAACAAGATGCTAGTTTAACTTAAAAATTTATAGGAGATTACTAAAGTACTAAAACATTAAAAAATTGGAATCTTAGATAAGGCAACAGTTTGTTTTGACCGTAAATGAGATAATTGGGGTGGAATATAACCACTGAGGAGCTGTTTTCGGCGAATCATGCGCTGTTGTTTGTTTCGAATTTTTGTGATTTTATTGTCCAAATTTAACACTTATAGATCAATTTCATGATTTTTAATTAATTTCTCTTCGATAAACTAAACGCAGGCGCGCAACCAAAATTTCATTAATTATTGGTAGATAGAGGCCTTGAACCCAAAGATCAAATTCTTTTGCTGAAAAAATATCTCAATTGGGCAACGCGCTGGCAAATTGGTGCAGCTGACGCGTACCACAAACTGGGGTGTGGGGAAAGCCCCGTCGGTGATACGCGAGTGGGCTTTTTTGTGATTTTTCATTAAAAAAGCCATTTTAACGCCATTCGGATCAAATTTTGTACCTTTTAGAGCTATTTGAAAGAACTAAACTGCTAAAATGTGAAATCCATTCGAGGAATGGCCAATTCCCTTCAAGCTCCCCATACATACTCACAGGTGACGTCCAAAACATAATGTTCAAACGCTTGTAATTTTGGGTAACATTTTCTAGTTGACATGGCTAAGGGGAGGGGAGAAGGACGGAAGTCCTTAAAGCCTGCCTCTGACTGCGCCACTGACTAAATATATTTACAGCTAACAAATTTCAATAAAACAAATTTTTGATTGTTATCAGCAGGGCTGCTCGAACTCGAAGTTGAACTGACAAAAAAAACTTTTCTAAACTAAACCAGACCTTGAACTCAATTAAAATAAAATTTAAAGATTAAAAAATCATCGAAAAGAAATATTTTTTATTAATCATGCCGTGTAAATTCAGATTGTCGTTCACTTGTTTACGCCATGGCGACCTAGAAAAACAGCATGCTGTAAACAAAAAGAGAACGATTAAGTCAAAATTATCAAAAAGTAGACTAAGTATTTTTGTCCGCCTGAACTTAAAAACTTGATACTTTTCCCGAACTTAAACTCAAACTTAAACTTGAAAAAATTAAAATTTGAAAACTTTAACTTTAGCTCGGACTTGTTGAAATAGGTTGAACTCAAACTCGAACTCAAATAACCATCGATCAAGTTCGCAACCCTGGTTATGACACAGCTGCTTTTTAATTGAGTGTGCAATTTTATTCATTCAAAGTTTATTCATTTGTGCATTGAAAAAGTAAAATATTTTGTCTTGTACAAAGCAAAATGAAAACAAATAATTTTTTTCATCATCACTGATTTTTCATTAATTTGTTAAGTTGCTTTGACCTGACTGATAATCGATCAAGCATAACAAAAACTTCTGTACATATTCCACGCAGTACAATGTTGTTCACGTTTTCGGACGAAAAAAGCAATATTGGAAGGGTGTTTTACAATGCAAAATCATGACAAAATGAAGGAATACGAGTGTAAACTTTTACAGCTATGAGCCTAGTCCATTTTAAATTATTGTATTACCTAAGTCTATTTCTACTAGAACACTGCGTCAATAAAAAGCTAAATTGCGTTTTATTTCTTAAAACGTAGCAAAGTCTAAGCCTTTAACTATATCGTAAAGCAAATTGTTTTTCCAGTAAATTTTAAGATAGCTTATTACTGCACTGAAAACCCTTTGAATGCAAGCAATAACCAATAACATTGCTCTCTTCAATTTTTACCCACTCTTAAAAAGTCCTAACTCATTTATTGGTTACTCATTGACTAATTATTTCTTTCATTAAAAAAGCAAACAATTGTGGTCTATTCAAATGAAATATAGTTTAGTTTTATTTGAGCACGGTAGGAGTAATGCAGCTAGTCATTTCCCTTTATTATTTTCTTAATCGCCTTCGTAAATTGTCAAACAATACGTTGCATTCTGTTGGTAAATATTTGATTACTAATTTACTAAATCACATGATCGATCACCTACAGAACATGTACTGGCTTGCTTGAAGAAAACCGAGTGCAAAAACGCTTACTGCAACTTCTAAAAGAATACATCAAACTAATTAACTTACTCTAGATTCAAAATTGTTCGGAAGCGACTTAAACTTAAAGATTTTTGCAAGCAATTTTCTCAAATTTTGTCAATTTTGTGGCAAAAATGTTACTAAAATGACGTCATCGAGAAATTTTAATGACGTCCCTCATTTGATTTACGCGTTATATAATTCATTTTTGTTCTCCAACCTAGATGATATAATTTGAACCACTGACGGCTACATATTTGCGGAAAATTTAGTAGTGATGTCACAACCATAACGCCATAAACTAAAAACCACTTATTTTTCTTAAAAGTTTTCGTGTATCCAAGCGATATGCCATATATGGCGATTACAAACTTTTAATTTGAGAATCTTTGTAAATATCAAAATTTTGAAAACTAGATACAATGCATACTAAACACTATTTACTCCATCAATGCAAACTTCGGGCAAAGCGGTTTTTGAGATAGGCATTTAACACACTACCAAAGAAATGCATTGAATAAAGATAAGCATAGAAATTGGTCCAGTATAGAAATTGGCCCAGCGGCTTGGCAGTAAAACAAAGCAAAATAATTTACGTCGCTCTTATTGGATACTTGAAAATATTTAAAAAATAAAAAATGTGTAGTATTCTCACAAACATCTTTTTATTCTTTTTGAAAGCTGAAATTTAATTTACTTCACTTCAAGTTATTCAAATTAAAAATCTTTTTTTTTTCGTTTAACTTGCTGTATTACGCTGAAGCGTATACCGAGTTGGGGGAGGGCCATCTATGTATCATCGCGCCTTGGCAACACAGGTCGTTTTAAAGAAATGTTGCAATCGTGGCGAGCCGTTGGCAGCACTGCGTTTGATTTAACCGACCCTATAGCCTCAGACCTCCAATTCTAAGACTAACGCGTTACCGCTCGACCAACTGTACGTAACTACTTGTATATACTATTATTAGGTACCTCTGCTAAACGAATGGTCAATGCACTGGCGATAACGACTACAGAGCCTAAAGCTTCTCCAAGGACGAGAAGAAACACCCCTTTTATGCTATTCATCTGACTACCCCGGTTTTTCGACATCTTGGCTCGTTGTACATCTTCGATCCCACAGCTGCAATTACAATATACGCAGTGTCTTTTGCAAAATAATTTTTTTTAGAAAACACAATTAAAAAGGCTGCTTATTTTACTCAAAAGGTGGTCTCACGGCACTACTAGTAGAGTAGATAGACGTTAAAGAAAGAAGCACATTTTCTTTTTTATTGGGAAGCGTGTAACCAATGCGCGCAGAAATTTTCTTTCTGATAAACAAAACTGAGGTTGTTATTAATTGAATTTTAAGTCACCAAACAGCCGTAATATTTAAATTGTACTAACGTTAACTCACCGTTATAATTTTTTCAAATATTGTTTTTGTTTGTTTGTTATCAGATTTAGCAATGTTAATTCCGTTTATTTTCAACGTTAAGTATTTCGTACTCCTGCTTTATGTTCTTCATCACGTCCGTGATTGTGACTATGAGTGTGCCGTGGAAAAACATTAGCGCTAAAATATTGATCACAAGTCCTCCAACACCCACACACAAAACAATAAGAGGATTTTCTATCGTTTCAAAGTCAACCAACCTAGAAAAACAGATAAATAACTTCAGTATCCCGGGAACGACTCAACTCAAACGATAGAATACACCAGAAACATTGGCATTACGACTTATATCATTATCAAGTTCTACTTGAAAAAGATATTTGTTGTATGTGATTATATTTTTGATTTACCAAGTTGCCTAGGCTAAGAGGCTATACGAAGGGACCTTTTGGTTTTCGAGTCAATCCGACACTTGCACCAGTCTACCACACACAGTGGAGGCTTCACATTGTGCCTTTTATTGCTGAACGTCAAGCAGGGAAGCTGTGAATACCAATTTTTATAGTCTTTGATTTGACCCGACCTGGAATTGAACTCAGGTCTACCGTTTCAGTAGCAGACGTTCTGTCCATCCGACCGCTGATTGGTTATACAATTATTTATTCACTTAGTTTCAACGGTTTTCTCCTTATGATCTTTTGTTAAACGTCTCTTTCCCCAATTAAAACATAGTTTAGTTTTTGATAATTCCCATTTAGATACCAGACAGCAGACACTATGATTGTAAAGCATAGAGCAAGAAGAAAGACAGCGTTTGCGAGAGCTCCAAGGACTTCAGCTCTTGCCCACCCGTAAGTGTTGTATTTGCTATTTCGTTTCGAGTATAAAACAGCAAGAAATCCAATAATCAGACTGAGAACATTAGAGAGCACATGAAAGCTGTCCGCTACCAGCGCTGTTGAGTTCGAGATGTAACTGAAAAATACTATAACGTTATAAATTAACAGCGACAAAACAAAGCAAAAATTTAAAAAATTAAAACACGATAATCAATTATTGTTTTGATGACATACCATTTCTTTCATATTTAACGAAAATGCCATTTTCTGTACGTTGGCAAGTGCGTATGTAAATTGTGTGTCTGTAGTACATCAAAAAAAAAAAGAAAATTTGAGATTTGCAAATGGTGAACCGGTAAGAATTCGAACGTGGTTTCATTTCTTCTGCCTTTGCTGATTCTCGAATCCATTCATGTGCCACGGTTCTGCAAAATAATAAGTTGTCGGTATAAAATGTTTCTGTGTAATTTCTAACATTTATGTTTGCCTCTCAAAAAACAACTCAATTGTTGCAATTGGAGCTTGATGGTTGATATAGAGTTTTATGTATTTGAATGGATTGCAAATCGGTTTCGCTAACCGATTATTGAAACAGGCAAATCGCAGATCAAAATTTTTTAAAATAGCATTTTATAGTGCACTTACAGAGAAAATAAATCCATTGACATAAACAAACAAATACAGTATAAAAATTACACACCTGCATTTAAATAACAACAATTTGAAGGGCTCCCTCTCTGCTTGGCCACGTAAATCAAAACTAAAAAAGCTTGACGTCCTTCGTGGCCGACTCCCAGGAAGTCAGAACAACTTGCACTAGCAGTTGGGTGGCAATATTAACCACCAATCCTGCAGCCGCAAGCAGCTCGAGTCAATTATGCACAGAGCTGGTCAGCGCTGTTTCGAGCTTTTAGCTCTCATCAGCAGCCCTTGGCATATCTAAAACAGCATTCAATCTTATTTTTGAACAACGGAGATAAAATCTTAGAAAAAAGTTTTCCACCATGAACCAAGATGAACCCATTGCAATTCTTGCAACTAATCAGATTAAGAAAGTCTAAGCGAAAAAATTTCATGTTTTTCTCTTAGAATCTAAATTTCGGCAATCTTGTTTCAAGCTGATTGCGCAATAAATCAGTTTTGTAAATTTCTCCTATTTCGAGTCTAGCTAAGTACTGGGCTTTCTGGAGCTAGGTGAGTGCTGATGGTTTTCGTGGCCACGCAGAGAGGGAGCCCTTGCTTTAAGGATAGCTTATGGCTGTCTTTAATGCAATAGCCCATCGGTTTTTCACTTTTTCTTTTGCGAAGTACCACAAGTCAAAACTCGATTGCTTTCAATAAAACCTCTGCCACTGTGCAAGCCAATAGGGTTTGTCCAAATAGACTAAAAGGTGGGTGGGAAATATCTTTGGTTTAGATTTGCTGTAGGGTGCTCGAAACAGCGCTGTCCAGCTCTATGCATCATGACTCGAGCTACTTGCAGCTGCAGGGTTGGTGGTTGACACTGCCACCTAACTGCCAGTGGAAGTCGTTCTGACCAGGAATATATAGAAATAATGGGATTGTTCGCTTCAGCGATTTAAATTTTATTGGTGGACAACAGAAGGGCTATTTTAGTCTGCTAAAAGTGTTTTCGTAGAGGTATTAGGTGTAGGCTACAGTTAGCAGGTTAACGGCAAGGCAAAACTATCGTTTTTCCGTGAATTTTTCAAATTGTTTCTATATATCCTTGGTTCTGACTTTCTGGAAATCGGCCACGAAGGAGGTCAAGCTTTTTCAACGATTTGAATTTTGCGTGGGGGGACGCTTTCGCAGCAGCGACCAAACGCATTAAGAATGCGGCTGCACCTTAATGGAAATTTTATTCCAAGTTTGGATGTTGAGGAGAATTCAAGTGAAGACCAAAAACAAAAGGTTTTCATCTAAATATGAAGGGATTTTGTCCCCGAAATTGATTAAAAACCAAAACAGAAAAAGGTCTTCAGCCATATTTGGCCGAAATTTGAGATATATTGGTACTAACAGCCACTTGTTCGTCTGATCGTTCAGACGCTGACTCCTAGTAGAAAGCGCTGAAGCCTCGTTACTGGGGGTTGCTGAAATCTCGATGGGGGTACGCTAACTCTCGATGGGGGGACGCGTCTCCCTAACAATTTAGGTACTGACTACAGGTATAAAGATGAGAGTAAAAAGGCAAAGAATTGTAAATAAATAAATGCGAGATTCATAATCGCAATAAAAAAACTGGATTTTTTTCTTTACAGCAGGCAGAATACCGTGTTTCCCCGATAATAAGACCTACCCGCAAAATAAGACCTAGCGTGATTTTTTAGCATGATTTTAATGTAAGCCCTACCCTTAAAATAAGCCCTAGTTGAGAGCGGCAGAAAGACGAAAGAGTCAAACATTCTTTTTTTATATTTATTCAAACTGCTTTAATGCGGTGTATGCCATCCTTTTCAAAAAATCTTTTTTTGGCAAGCAAAAATAATGACGTTAATGGCAAGTAAATGTAGATCTTTTTTCGTAATTTCTGTTTATTTAAAATCTCGTAATTTTTACTTTGTAACTTCATTTTTTGATATATCAAAGTAATACATCCCCCGAAAATAAGCCCTAGTGCCATATTTTGGAGTAAAAATTAATATAAGCCCTGTCTTATTTTCGGGGAAACACGGTAAGAATTTCTGTTCACAATTTTCACGCACTATATACAGCTAAACGTATGCAATTCCAAGAGAAAAATACGCATTGCTTGAACGAATAGCTTATAAACAGCATGCACGTATTTTCAAACGTATGCATCTGCGTATAAGTTGAACAATGTAGAAAAAATTATGTGGATAATTTGTTAATTTATCAAATTAATTAAAAAACGCTTTCCATAGGTTTTATTGAGGTGCTTAATTTAATGACTACTAGGGCCATTTTTTAAGTTTAATGGTTTCTAGGTCCATTTTTGTATTGACGTGAAAATTTTTTTCGTCTTTATTTTAGTTAAATTTTAGCGTTATATTGAGTTAAACCGTTTGGCTTTATTGAGCTTCGAGTTTTGATTAAAAAAATGTTTTGCGATTCGCAATTCACGTAAGTTTAGAAAAAGGTACCTTAACCATCGTCGCTTTTTATTAAGGGCATTTAGATAGAAATCTCAATCAATCAGTTTTGTTATTAAGGGGGAGTTCTTGCCTAGCCAGGCTTTATATCATTTAATACTCAACAAAATTCTAAAGTCTTTGCAAAAAGAACGAACTTTCATAGCCTTATAATTTTGATGAAATCCGAAAAAAACTACTGAAACGGAAGTCGATTTTGATTGGCTGACGCTCTGATGATGTAATCGTTTGGCTTGCGTTTCGCGTATTCTGTGGAAGTCAAGTCCAGAAACAGCAAGAAGGTTGAATATTTTGTAAAAGAATAAAATACCAGCGCAGCTGGTTAGCGTTTTTTGGTATTGCTTGTTCGTTTTATGCCCAGCCAATGTAATAGACGTAGTCTCGACTTAAACACAAAGCAATCAACCCTTACCCTATCATTTAGTTCGTCAACCCTTACACTGTCATTTAGCTAGTCAGCTATATCACGCTATCATGTAGCTAGTCAGCTATCTTTCACACTATCATTTAGCTGAGCTGTTGCAGATTAGCATGTAGGCCTAGACTAGGTTTAGTTACCGATAATTAATCTATGAAATATGCTACTGTACTGTGTAGCCTGTAGTGGTGCCCTGCACTTGCTTGGTAGTTATACCGCAATTGAATGATTTAAGCCAGATGAAGCCGTAGAGCAAGATGTAGCTTATTTGTTGGAGATGAATGCATACCGAAACAGCATACTAAATTAGTTGAATGCATACGGAATCAGTAGAAACCTATGGCCTCTCTAACTTCAGTTAGGCAGCATTTTTGTGGTCTAAATGTCCTTTTATAAACCAAAATAAGTTGCTTTGAAGCAACTTTAGAACCAAATCATCAGCTGAATATCGACCCGGCCCTCCCCACAATTCAATTTTTGTCAACCAATTTAAATGCATAACCTGGGAGAAATTGAAAGTTTTTGTCCTAAAAGTTGCTATCTCAGGCCCTTACCTAACATTTTTATGAACGTAATGCAATAACTAGAGCAAGATTTATCGTAATGTGGTACGGTGCCAAGGGCCCCGCGCTCAGGTGGTGGGACAATTTTTTTTGGTCTTTGCTTATATTTGGCCTAAAGTTGTTGCGAAAATCTCCAAAATGCCAAGGGCCCAGCGCAATGTAAATCCAGCCAGAGCAATAACAAGAACAATAGCAAAATGGTTAGTAGGCGTAACTATCTATTGTACCATTTTACAATAACAATCCACCTTCACCTCGTCAGTTTTTACACAATAAAACGCTTTGAAAAAAAAAATTAGCTAGGGGAAATATTCATGAAACAAATTATTGAATTTAAATTGAAGAGGCCTGGTCCCCCTGGTCGTAACTGTACTCCTATACAACTGATTATTTTTAAGACAAAACAAAAATCTCTAAAAAAAATCTTCCAGAGGATCATTATTTACAGCTAAAATATTACACGAGGCAATGTACGTTGCTTTCTTTTATCTGGACCAAATCGCTTGCATAATTTAACCCCAAAATTCAAGATTTTGAACATGTTTTGGACATAAATAGTAAGAAAAAGGAAGATTGAACAATTTAATTTCTTAATTGGCTTTTAAATATTAAAAATACAGTTTTTTTGAAATGGCTTTAAATACGTGCGAAGTGCAGCGGTGGGCACGAATAACATCAGATTAAAAGCGCAGCGCAACGAAGCGCAATGATTTTTTCAACCAGTAAAAGCGCAGCGCAAAATGCGCAATTTAATTTTAAAAATTTTTGTAGCACAGGGCAACTTCCGCAATGAACTTTTTCATTTAGTTGAAGCGCAACGCAAATCCGCAATGGCGGAACTGCATTTATTTTTGTGCCAAGTTACAGTGCAACCTAACTTCCGGAATTGAAATTTCACAACACAATGCAGATACCGCATTTTTAGCAATTTTGGACAGAAAAAGATCAAATAATTTGCTTAAGAAGGCCGACATTTATCAATATTACGATCGAAATGGAACAAAATCAAGTTCGATGAATGGAATTGCGCTAATAACCGAAAAAATTTTGAAAGCGCAGCGCAATTAAAGCGTAATAAATTTTAAGACTTTAGTCCGCCACGTAACTTCCGCAATGCTTCGAAATAAAAAATTAAAGCGCAACGCTACTTCCGCAATTGCAAAGGTTGCGGAAGTTTCGCTTTGTCCACCTCTGGCAAAATGTGATTCAATGGCATTAAAAAGCTGGTTTTCCCAAATTATTACAAAAAATCGCTCTGCGGCTAGGGGCTTCGCTCCCAGACCCCCGTCTGTGATACGTTCGAGTTACTGTAGTTTGCCCACTACGTCTCTTTATTCAAAAATTTGAACAAAAACTCTCCTTAGAGCAAAATCCTGGTTATGTGCCGAACACAGGCCACAGCTTTTAATCTTCATATCTGCAATATTTTTGTTCCACAAAAAATTTATCTTTCGAAAATTTCTGATGACATCATTGAATGCGATTGATGGTTTGGGCCCCCCTTCAATCAAAAATATAGGCTACACCTATGCTTGCAGTACCTCCAATTTTTAAAGTCACGAGCCGCTACTGGAGGTTGTAATGATTTTTTATCGAATTTTATTTTTTAAGTCTTTTGAAAAAAATAACAAACCAATGAGTTACCAAAACACAAAAAAGCAAGCTGAAAATACACGTACACAAAAACCATCATAACAGAACAGAAAAGTGAAACAACATTTCTTATTAAAAAAAAAACACTTGAAACTTAGTTTTTCGCTATGATTAGACCAATACCAAATTTTTTGCGACGTTGGTTTTGCTACTTTTTCAACGACAAACTATTGCTCTATTTCAGAATAGAAGTATACGATAATTGATTTAATATACTAATCACGATATGCATAGGCGTAGGAGGTGGGAGGGCCGGGGGGCACTGGCCCCCCGGTTGGTGTCCACATTTTGGGCAAATTCATATATTTTGGGCGATTTTGAGTCAAAATTTCGGGCGATATATTTTTTGTGCAATATTGCGTCAAAACTTTGGGCAATTTCATGTCTGGGTAAGTTTGCCTAGTAAAATATTCCAAGCGCTGGACAGAAAAACCGTCTCAATGTGAGTGAAGACCTTCTTTTTTTTTTTTTCAGGTCATCACAATTTGGACAGAAAAACCGGCTCAATTTGAGTGAAGTTTTTTTTTTTTTAGAGATCATCTCAAATTGGACAGAAAAACCAGCTCAATTTGAGTGAAGACCTTTTCTTTTTTTTTTTTGGAGGTCATTTCAATTTGGACAGAAAAAACGATTGATTTGTCAGGCAACTTCCAAGTCATTTTTCGGGCAAAACTTTAGTGCCCCCCCAAATCATTTTGAGCTCCTACACCCATGACGATATGCACAAATACCGGTAACAAAACTTTCTCTATAAATGGCGGTATTAATTAAGTTTGCTAGTGCAGTCAACAGCAAAAAGAGCAGTTATTTTCATGCATTAATAAAAAACAAAGAAGGAGTACTATTCACCCTCAGAAGTTTTTAGCCAGGCTACCAAAGAAAATCTGAATTAATTATTTACTCAAATTACCAAGTAATCTACAGCCACTGGCACTGAGATATTCGAAGGCAAAACCAAACATTTTCTTTTAGCTTTATGGTTAGGGATTGGAGTCAAAACAAACTGTACAACACCCAAAATTGTTTATGAACTGCTGTAAACTAAGACGACATTGTCGGAGTCATTTGTGGACCATATTTCGTTGTGGAGATTTTAATATCTTTATTTCATATTTGACTCTAAGCCCAAATGTGAAAGGGCTAAAGCCACATTTCTCGACAACTGAGATTACTTCAGTTGAAACAAAGGTTAAGAAGAAGGATCTTAACCATTTTGCAGCCGTTTGAAGTCAAAAGTTGACAACCCTTACGCTATACTCTGTCTTACGCGAGTTTTGCATTGAGGGAGCAACTCTTTTTATGTGGGCAAATTGTTGCTGGTGGAATTGTTAGCGGATGCAGAATGATTTGAATTCGAGATTTTGAGGTCCACATCTACATCCACATAGCAAGGATTAGTTTTTCCGTTTTCTTTTTTTCGTTTCTTTGCTTTTTCGTTTAATCGAGAATTAGAACAGCATCGAAACTCTTCACACTGGTTCGATACACATGGGAGGAGACAGGAGGATGAATGGTTGATGTAGCGTTTTGATTCAAGTGCCTTTGATGCTTCTTCGTCGGAAAAAGATGCACCACTGAAATAAAAATTAAATGAAAATCAGCGCGACTTTTGCCGTATGCAGGGCACTAGTTCGTTTTTCTGACCACTAAAAAAATTTAAGACTAGACTTTTGCCGGAAAATGTAAAACTTTTTTGGTTGTAGAGCAGTCATGATTTTGTACTAGCTGTTAGTTTGGCGGCGGTAAATTATTCCAAAAGTTGGTTTTCGAGCCACGGAGTCAATATGCTGGCTTACGCTGCTAAAAATGACCTCTTAGTGCAGGTATATGTTCAAGTTTTAACTTCCTCATGGAATAAATGGACTAGCAAAAAAATACATACTGTATTTTTTGGAATAAACAAAAAGTATGGAATAAATGAAGTAGCAAAATAATACATTTCGTTAATAATATTAAAATTTGATTGTGATGTTTTGACGTTTGCTGGCCGAAAGGCTACCAGCGCGGAAACCTAGGGAAGAACCACCAAAACTTACAACAAGAAAAGCAAAAAAAGATGCTGGAAAGCACACAAATGGTTAAAACAGTACATTCTGTTATGATATGGCTTTTTCCTAGGCTACCGCGATTGCTGATATCCTATGGGCCAGAAAGTACCTAAACAAATAACAACAGCTGCCACAGTGCGGTGCGATGGAGCTACTTTCTAGATAGAGGCAAATGCCTTGCAAAACACCGTAGGACCTTACTCTGCTATCGCTCTTTGTCCGTCTCCGTTGAGAAAATGGCAAGAGCTAGATCCGCATAAAGATTGACCTTCCATACACTCGTAAAACTCCGGCTGCAGTGTGAGGGAATGAACTCCTTTATTGTGGAAAACCTTACTGACTTCCATTGCTGTTTCGTTAAAATTGTCCCCTTTGTGCATTGTTACGTGCGCAGAAGCGATAATAATGCTACCAGATAACTGCCACACATGGAGCTCGTGGATCGCTTGGATGCTGTGAATCTGCGTGAAAAAACAATATATTTAACTTTACTTAATTCGCTAATAGCTTAATCAATCAAAATCCCAACAAACGCATACCAGTATACTTACATAATCAATTTGCATCAACTTTGCTACAATCAGAGATCAATTCAGATCAAACTTTATTTCGAGACAAGGAAAACACAAAACAAACATTAACATATAATTAGCAATCTCGACCAGAGACTACGAAGTGACCTTTAAGAGTCTTCGCGTCAACCAGCCACCCAAAATTTGCACAAAAACATTTCGATTTCAAGGCTACGGTATCAAGCTTACTGAACATAAAAAAATAAAATCCTTCAGTTGCTAAAGTTTTCATTCGAAAATTTTGACAACGACATTGAAAATCCAAAGTAAACGATTTTGCAAAGCTCGGTTTTTTGTTTCTTTACAAATTCTAAAAAGCAAACAAAAATTCTACCTTCATCATTTCACAAACAATATCGTTCTTATCGATATGAGGAGGAGGATTTTGGAGGAGGATCAAGCTGGAGCGCTTCAGGAGAGGCCACGTGGTACAGATTATAATTGATGCCAGTACCAAGCTCATCAAAGGATCAACGTAATACCTCCATTGACCCTGCAAAGAAAAACTTCATCGTGTCGCACTATTCAAATAGTTCAAGTGAGGTTATACATCAAATCCAGCATAACAATAAGTGAAACTCGGAGGTTGCGTAATCGAGCCGGTAGACCGCATGTGGGGCGCGTTTTTTGACCGTGGATGCTAAAATGGTTTGAGAGTTAAGTATGCTTTTCATAAGATTTAGCTTTGCGGGCTAATACGGATTTAATTAAGTTTTGAGTAGCACAGCAGACAATAATTCTGCGTAGTTATCTCCGACTCTAATGTATTAAGATTTCAAATCCTCAAACTCAAAAAAATCGAATAATTTACCTTACGACGTAGTAGTAACCAATAATAATCTATTTGTGATTGCAAGCTAGCGTTGTTGTAACTTACTGTAAATCATCATAAGTCAAAAATGTTCAACTTATGTTTTGAGTCAAAGATATCAACTTTATTTTAAACAAAATAATAAAAAAACAAAGCCAGTAATTGCTATCACGTTCCCGTCCATCTTTTGAACACTATTAAAATTGATGTATTTGAACCCATGACCCCATGTCCAGTTTTGTGGCCTTCAGCTAACGTTAATACCATTTTAGATGCAATATATCTCAATTATGTTGAAGATAAAATTAAAACATTCCAACCAACCTCACCAAATAAGAAATGATTGTTGATGGCAGCTTTAAACTGAATATTACTATGATTTTCATAAATAGAATTGAGTACGGTATACTCGTATGTAACAGTTCAATAGTCAACGATGCAATCTATATGTACACAAGAATGACAGTGGAAAAATTAAGTTAAAGCCCACACTTTGCGATTGCGACAAGTATTGAGATTAAAAGGTGCAACGTAAATCCAATCCGACAACCTAAATACAGTGCGTAGACAGTAAATGTAACGTTAATATTGGTTTTGTAAATTCACACAATCTAATTTCCAAAGCTTTCAGTGTTTCAAGAATCGTCATTCTCTTTGCTACCGGCCTTTTAATTGTTTTCGTACGAAAAAGTCCAATGACATACCTCGGCGAAGTATATCGTCAAAGCGCTAACAAGGACAACGACAGATCCAAGTGCATCTCCAAGCACGTGCAAGAAGACACCTTTCATATTCAGCTGAGCAGCCTGAGGTTGGCTGAAAGTGGTGTCTTGCTTTTTTTCTATCGTTGAATCTGTAATCGTAGAAATATTGAAAAAACAGTCCGCACCAAAAATCTTATCAGACATCTAACATGCATCGCGTGTGGTATAGGTGGCAGCTTGACTGGAAAGACCGAAAAATCCCTTCGCTGTCTACTGCTTGAACAAAGATGTAATTACCGTAGTTACAATTACGTACTTCCTGCCTGTTGGTCGAGTACGTCTCCGGAGCAGGAGGTTTAAGGTTCAAATCTTGGGCCGGTCAAATTGGACACAGTGTTGCCAACAGCTAGCCACTGTTGTTACATTTTTTCAAAAGGAGCTGTGTTGGTAGCAGGCGCAATGACGGGAAGATGGGTTCCGTAAACTCGTTACATGCTTTGGCGTCATACAGCCAGTGCAATGAAGATTGGATTTTGAATAAAAACTTCACGAAATACACCACCAAAGAAAATTTAAACTGCAGGCTGCTCTGGCGTAAAACCACTATGTCTTGAAAATAAGAGCCAAGATCAGACCTCCCCAACGTTTTTACTAGAACGGGCCACATTTCCGAGAGAAAAGTTATAGCGGGCCACATGCATTTTTACCAAGATTAAACTCCAAATAATTGCAAGTTTGTTGTACAAAATCCGTGCTCACTTCAGCCATTATTTCGGTAATCTGTTTCCAAACGTAGGTGAAGACCAAAAAAATAAATAAAAAAAGGTCTTCGTCGCAAATCCGAACTGATTTCGGTAAAACCAAACAGAACAAGGTTTTGGTTTAGACCGTCTTTTCATTTGCCACAAAATGGTAAGCCTTTCCATGAGGAAACCAGCCTCGCAAAAACACCTTGTGGGCCACACAAAAAGCTTGGCGAACCAAATGTGGCCCGCGGGCCACGGTTGGGCAGTCTTAGCCTAGATAGTTCATACGTGCAAAGCAGTATATTTACACTCAGTAGCGTTTTGCTGGGCATTTTGAACTTCGGGAACACTCGGGCATGATTTCAATGCCTACAATCAGGGGCGTATTTAGGGGGGGGATTGGGCCATGGGTCATTATATAATGTGATATACTGTCCTGATCTTGCAGCTGATAAAGTGTTATCTATATGACGTCATTTTTACATCGTCCACTTTCACTTTATCACTTCACAAAAAGCAAGTACCCGGCAATGAATTGTAATTGCAATTACTTGTTTATTCTCTAATAAAGTTGCCTTGGCCAGGAAACAGCAAAAGGACCAGTCCATCTTTGGGTCAAGCTGCTACCTGTCCACTTTTGTCTTCCACAGAGGGTGGAGCTTCATACTGTCCCGTTTCTTTTTATTGCTGAGCATCAGCGCATGGAAGCTGCAAATTCCAATTATTGTGGTTTACGGTTTGACCCGACCGGAAATCGAACCCGAGTATACCGTTTCAGTAGCAGCTGAGACGCTCTATCTATACTCGATTACTGAATGTGGTGCCTTGTGCTGAAGTTTTGATTTACCTGATTTTGTTAGGCCACCAGAAAATTTTATTAACTAATAGCTCAAAACTGTACCTTTTTGCTCAACCAGAGCTTCATTGTTAACGTGATTCTCGTCATTTTCTTCTGAACGTTCTTGAAATATAACGAGGCCGATCAAGTTGATGACGAGTCCAGCCGAACCGATGTACAAAACAAGCAGTGGGTTTTCTATTTTTTCAATTTCAACCAATCTGAAAATAAATCAATTGTTATGAGAGACGCTATGCCATTGTTGCAATCGGCAATCGCTATTTCAGTCGTTTTCTTGCTTTTCGCGCTTTTACACATTGTAAGGATTGTCATAGAATTATACATCAAAAGAGCAAAATCTCATAATATAGGCCTATACTTATAAACCCTTTTGCTTGTCTCAAAAAGTTTTTAAGGGTCTGGCCTTCAAAATGGCTGTGAGTTGGGAACACTATACCTGATTCCCTTAATCCCAAATTGAGCGGGGTGGTAGGGGGTAGCAAAATCAATTTGATCACGTGAACAGTAAAATCTGACTAGAATTGTTGCTGCGTTGTTGTGCATACTTATCTTTTTGTCAGCGGGATGATTTAGATGTTGCTGTAACTCTTGCACGATCCACGCAATTTTTCATTACGATAACTACTTCGTGTTAGGAGAAATCCTCACTTAATTGAGAGTTTCTAATGATCCAATGCTTTTGTGTATTTCGAATTCTTGTCTAGTGAATTTGCTTCTTGTTTGAAATCACCAATAAAAGACAATTATCGAAACGCTTCCTATCCATAAACGCAACAACGTGAACAGGATGCAGGTTTAACCAGATCATGCGATCAAGATCGTGGTAAAAACGACGCCTTGCACTCTCAGCCACGCTGCCGACAATAAATTGTTGTTTATATACGTTTGAAACTAATCCAGATCATCACAGCATCTATTATGATTTTAAAATCCAATTTGCATGAGAAATTTAAAAGCAAAGAATTTCAGCCCGATGGATCACATTACCTTTGTATTGCAGACACTATGATTGTGAAGCACAGAGCAAAAAGAAAGACTGCGTTTGCGAGAGCTCCAAGAACCTCTGCTCTCGCCCACCCATAAGTGTTGTATTTGCTGTCTTTACGAGAGTATAATACAGCTAGAAATCCAATAATTAAACTGATGACATCAGAAAGCATATGAAAACTGTCCGCTACCAGCGCTGTTGAGTTCGTGATGTAGCTGAAAAAATAGGAAATTGCTTTCATAAGACCATATGAAAATTGAGATTTTAGGTTGTGCTGCACTTTTTTCATCCCATTTGGATTGCGCTACCACGAGAGCTTGCCTGCTTTGTCAACTACAAAGTAATTGTGATTGTAATTACATTCTATTCACCAAGTTGCCTTAGTCAGCAGACAGCAAAAAGACCTTTCCGTCTTTGAGTCAAGCTGCCGCCAAGTAGCGTACGCAGGATTTTGAAAAGGGGGGGGGCAAACTTCAGAAAATTTGAGAAGAACGAAGATCTGAAGAAGAAATTTTTTCACACAAAATTTGTCCCATTTTCCGCCCAAAGTCAAGTGAAGAGCAAAATAAAAAAGGTCGTTACTCAAAATTTGTCCCATTTTTCGCCCAAAATCAAGTGGAGAGCAAAAAAAAAAGGTCTTCACTCAAATTGAGTCCGATTTCAAGCAAAAACCCAGAAATACCGCACAGAACATACCAATTGTGTGATCAAACCTTATGCCCAATTTGCAAAGGGGGGGGCCATGCCTCAATTTTGCTTACTTTTCTATCTAATTTTGCAATCCTGGCAACCCAAAGGGGGGGCCATGGCACAATGGGCCCCCCCTAAATACGCCCCTGCTGCCACCTGCTTATCTGTCCACCACAAACGTCCGCAAAAATCACGAAACCTACCACCCAAGTGAAAAAGATTTAATAAGTTTTAGAGCTGATTTAATTTCATGAAAATCTCTTTATCACGCAATAAAAGCGCAACAATAATGACAGAAATTTCTCAAAGTCATTTAAAAAATATCTCAAAACATCTATGTTTTTGAAAATAGCTCGTAAAGAAATCATATACTTGTTGTATTATCCTGAAATGTGTAACGAGTTTGCGGGGCCCATCTACGCGTCATGGCACCTGCGCGCAACAGAGCTTCTTTCAAAAAAATGTCGCAGCGGTGGCGAGCCGTTGGCAACTCTGCGCCCCACTTGACCTCCCGAGATTTGAAGCTTAGACTTCCGGCTCCACAGACGAATGCGTAACCGCTGGACCAACCGGCCGCATGACTTGAAATGTTTTTAAACATTTTCCAAACTACGGTATTTTATACCACGACTATTCTTTTTTTATTAAAATGCTCATATCTTTAAAGCTTTTTGTCTGACACTTGTCAAGAACAATTTCGTCTGACACTTGTCAAGAACAATTGTCAGATTTGTCAAGAACAATTGTCAGATTGTCAGAATGACGAGTGTCAAGAAGATACAGTATGTCAACATGACAAGCGTCAGACGGAAAGCTTCGAAGATATGAACATTTTAATCAAAGCAATTTTTAAATTTTGTACAAACAATCAACTTTTCAAGGACTATTTTGTTGTTTATTCCGCCAGAACTATTTTCATCACTCGCGACAACAAACGAAGCAGGCCTGTTGGTCGAGCGGTAACGCGTTTGTCTCTGGAGCGAAAGGTCTGAGGTTCAAATCTCGGGCTAGTCAAATCGAACAAAGTGCTTCCAACAGCTCGTCATCGCTGCTACATTTCTTTGAAAAGAGCTCTGTTGCCCGGCGCCACGACGCGAGATGGGCCCCGCAAACTCGTTACACGCTTGGGCGTAATACAGCGAGCATAATGAAAGATTTGATTTGATTTAAAAACAGCAAACCCTCATTTAATAAAGTAAAATTTTTAAATGTTTTGAACACAGCTACGTTCGTCATTAGAAGGTGCAGTGGTACTGATGATGGACGTAACAGAATTCGAAACTTTTAAAAACTTTACTATAATGAAAAGAAAAGCTTTAGTGTTAGTTTTAATCAAATTAAAACCTCATTTCTTCTTACCCAACCACCATTTCTGCGACAAAGAATGATGACGTCATCACAAACATTATACCCAGACTGGTCTTTTTCCCAAGCTTAACTTGACGTTTGCAGCATTTCATTTTGATGTATTGCAGCAATTAACAACACTACTGCTACAACTATTTTCAAAAAATTTTGTGTGATTCTATTTTCTGTTAAAAACAAACTTTAATGTTACAAAACAAGAAACTAGGTAAACTTAAAAATTTACAGGAGATTACTCAAGTACCAGAACATTAAGATATTTCTTACATAATGCAAGAGTTCTTATATAAACAATCTTATATAAGGCAAGAGTTTGTTTTTACCGTAAATAGGATGATCAGAATAAAGTATAACCACATGAGGAGCCGTTTTCGGCAAATCAGGCGCTGTTGTTTACAATTTTTTGTGATTTTATTGTCCAAACTTAACACTCATAAATCAATTTCGTGATTTTTAGTCGATTTCACTTCGACAAACTTAACACAGGCGCGCAACCAGAATTTTATTTAAGTCAGGAGGGGGCTTGAACCCAAAGATCAAATTCTTTTGCTGGAAAAATGTCTCAATCTGGCAACGTGCGGAACAAATTGGTGCAGCTCACGCGTATTACCGACTTTAGTGATTTTTCATAAAAAAAAAAGCCATTTTAACGCCATTCGGATGAAATTTTGTACTTTTAAGAGCTATTTGAAAGAACTAAACTGCTAAGATGTGAAATCCAGTTGAGGAATTGCCCATTCCCTTCAAGCTC
Source organism: Trididemnum nubilum (assembly GCA_963965965.1). NCBI lineage: Eukaryota > Metazoa > Chordata > Ascidiacea > Aplousobranchia > Didemnidae > Trididemnum > Trididemnum nubilum. The sequence continues at coordinate 27,914,879 of OZ014487.1, forward strand.
CCGACCTTCACTTACAGGTGAAGTCCAAAATGTATGTTTAAACGCTTGCAATTTTGGGTCAAATTTTATAAGTGACTTGGCTAAGGGGAGGGGAGGGACTGAAGCCCCTTTGGTCTGCTCTTGGCTTCGCCACTGACTAAACATATTTGCAGCAAATAAATTCTGACAAAACAAATTTTTGATGGCTATCACCAGGACTGCTCGAACTTGAACTCGATAAAACTCGCTTGTTTTGCCCGACTCGAACTCAAAGAAAATAACTTTTCTGAACTCGGAATTTAAACTCGAATAAAACTGTTCGAGTTCATTAAAACGAAATTTAATGATTAAAAAAATTTCGGAAAGAAATATCTTTTGCTGATCATACCGTGCAAATCGAGATTGTCTTTCACTTGTTTAAGCCGTGGCGAACTAGAAAATCAACATGTAGACAAAAAGATAGCGATTAAGTCTAAACGTAGACTTACCAATAGTATTTTTGTTAGCCGGAACTCTAACTCGAAAAACCTGATATTTTTGCCGAACTTGAACCCGAATAAAAATTGATAGAGTTCGCAGCCTTGGTTATCACACAGAAACTTTTGAATTTGATTGTGTAATTTTTTTCATTCAAAGCTTATTCATTTGTGCATTGAAAAAGCAAAATAAGTTGTCTTGTACAAAGCAAAATGAAAACAAATAATTTTTTTCGATCGTCACTGATTTTTCATTAGTTTGTTAGGTTGCTTTAAACTGACCGATAATCGATCAAGCATAACTAAAACTTTTGTACATATTCCGCGCAGCACAATGGTGTTCACGTTTTTGGCCGAAAAAAACGATGTTGGAAGGGTGTTTTACAATGCAAAATAATTATACAATGGAGAAATACGAGTGTTAGTGTTTACAGCCATAAAGATAGTCTATTTTAGAACACTGTATTATCTAAGCCTATTTCTAATTCTAATAGAAAACTCCGTAAATAAAAAAACAAAAACACGTTTTATGACTTAAAACGTAACAAAGTCTAAGCCTTTAACTATATCGTAAAACAAATTGTTTTTCCAGTAAATTTTAAGATAGCTTATTACTGCACAACTGAAAAGCTTATTACTCCACTAAAACCTCATTTTGGTTATTTTCCATCAACCATTGTCAACATTATTCAAATAAAATACAAAAGAGAACGATATTATATTTGAGAAGATTGACAATGGTAAAAAACAACCGAACGTCTCCTTTAACGCGATCTTCAGTATTTTTGCTGTATTGCTTTTGATTGAATTTTTCTATTTACAGTAGATAGTCATGATTTGAAACCAAATTCTCACAGTATAATCTTTTTGACACTTATCCTCAAATAATATACTAGCAAGATGTTATGATATGACATGCGAAAGAAACCAGTTTTTTTTTTGCTAAATAAACTTCTTGCAGTTTATTTAAAAAAAAAGAAAACGCTATTGCAGTAACATTCCGCAAAAATTAAACAAAAAATTATGCTTCTTAATGCGATTACTTTAATGATATCTTTTCTGGCTTTTATTCATTATTCACGATTTTGCAACTCTGCGAGTTATACTCTGCTGCAACTTGAAGATACCTATCAATCTATAGTGCTTTATATAACTTATCTCCCGTTTTAGAGTCATGTACAGCTTTGTTTATGCCCGCGGTCCTTTGCTGCAATGTTTCAAATGATGACTGATTAAAAATTCGCCGATTGATACTCTTCTTTATCTCTGTATTCTTTTTCAACAATTCATCAAGCAATGGTGTAAATCTTAGCTCAGAATCACAATGTGATGGTAAGCAATGAACAAACTTACAGCAGAATGACGTATGATGACTCAGCGTCGGTTTGATTAATAGTTAATACAGTTAGCAGCTAATGGTAATCAGGTAAAATAAAAATATCTTCTTAAGAGTCACTGAGTTTGTTTTGTAAAAGACATCATAAAATGGCTAGCATGATACGAACCAAAATGACCAACACCAATTTATTTCCCTTCTTATATAAAATATCGCATAGAATATTGGCTAAAAATTAGCATTTACTCTTACTGAACACAATTTACGTTTTATGAGACCGTGAACAAAAAGTTTGATGCGAGCATAAAACTTTACATGACTGTGTAAAAAATTGTATGGAGTGGAAGTTGTGATCCTTAAGTATTTTTCACGCGTATTTTCACACAGCCCAGAGTTGTAAACGGGCCGAATAGTACAGGCCCCAACCCGAAAACATACGACCGAGTATATTTCAGGAACGGAAAGTTGTAGAAAGCCCAAATTTGGTGAAGTTATTCTTCAGATCTGTCGAAATGTTTTGAGAGTAAACTGATTAATAAAATTTCCGGCGTGAATGCCCTTTTAAGTTATGTCTAAACAATGCGTACGTTTATTATGCGGTTAAATAAAAATTTTTGGTAATAATTTAATTATGATGTTTTGACGTTTGCAGGCCAGAGCATAAAAAATCCAAAGCATAAAACTTTTTGCCAATAAATTGTGAAGAATAAGAATAATTTTAATGATGTTTAAACAAAGTCGTTATTCAGTGTTGCGAAGTTATTTCAATTACGCTTTAATAGCACCTAAAATGCTAAAACACAAGGCAAGTTCGTATGTCAAGTCCGAATTGAGCTGGACATTTTATCAATCTTAAACACGAAAAACGTAAAAGTTGCGTAGAAATACGCATGCAAACATTTGCACGTGTTTAAACCCCTCCTGAAAAAATTTCGCACAGTTTTACACACGTGTAAAATTTTTTACAAGCTGCATATTAGTCCTTGGAAATGTCTTTCATTTTAATTCTGTTTGTGTTCTTATTTTCACGAAATGATCATTCTCTTTTTATAAGTTTTGATCAATTTTTGACTTATAATCAAAATCATGCACCAAAAACCTATGCAATGACAGCGAATTGAACCCTCGACCTTATAAGTCCCAACAACAACCTTATAAATGGGGATAATGTGAGTTTCCCATTCCTTTTCTAGTTTGTTCCTGCAACCAAGATGGTTTTGCATTCGAAAGCTGAAATTACCTGCTTTTTAGACTCAAAAACAAATTTTACTTCTTGATTTTTTACAAGCTGAGTACGGAGACTATAGTATACAGCCAGTGGCGTACGCAGGATTTTCGAAATAGGGGGGGGGGGCAGAAAATTTGAGAATAATTAAGACAAAAAAGTCTTCACTTAGATTGATTTAGCCCGTTTTTCTGCCTAAATTTAGGTGAAGACCAAAAAAAAAGTTCTTCACCCGGATTCAGCCTGTTATTCTGCCCAAATTCCAAAAGAGGGGGACTATGACTCAATTTTGCGCACTATTCTTAGGTATTAATGCATTACTGGCACCCTAAATACGCCCCTGTATACAGCCATTCATAGAGATCCAGTTTTGTTTATAATGATCTTAATCTTGAGCTGGCCATAAACAGCATTATTATCAGTAGATTCCCTGTGGGCACAAAGTTAGTCAAACAAACCTTTAAACATGGTTTAATGTGTAAACGTGTAAACGTCTAGATTTATGAAGAAGACATAATCTACATGGTTTAATTTTTGTCTAAATGTTATCTATTTTGCAAAAATGCATAGTTGAAAAGAAGTCTTTGCAAAGAAGTCGAATAAACGTAAACTCATAGACCTTAGCACGTAGTAGAGTTTGCGTACATTCGACGTCTTTGGAAAAACGTCTATTCAACAATGTGTATTTTGCAAAATAGGCAACACTAAGACCAAATTTTGTTCTAGACATCTTTTAAATGTTTTGTGCCCACTGGGAGCGCTACGGAATATTTTCAAAAAAACAAAACTATGTACAATTAGTGGATAGGTATAAAAATTTATCAAGAACAGATGGGATCAGCCTCAAAATTGGGGATCGCAAACATCAACTCCGTCGAAAAGACCTGGGAGGCAGTAATCTGCTCCGACGCAAGCGTTAAAATGGGAGCAACAACCAAGTGAAAGCCTATAAAAACTCCATTGAAATTCACTGCAAATCGAGGATCACTAGTAAGCCATTATAGTTGTAAGATAGGCTTTAAACTCATGGCCGATTTCAATGGCTAATTTGCTAAATTTTTTTCGGCTCATTAATACTTAAAGATGATTTCAACGCTTCATTTGCTATTTGATCGCTGGCGAAACGATAATTTTGGCTTCGAAGCTAATGGTTGGCTTTGCCGATTTTTTGCGTTTTTGTTTCGGCCTTCATTTTTTTTAGCTTGGCCTGTTTTCAGCTACCTGAAATTTTATAGAATAGTGAGAAATTTTTTGTTTTTAACTTATTTCGAGTCATGCCATCTCAGCTGACCAGGTTTGGTATTGACCGAAATAGTATGGAGGGTTATTATACTGTCAAAATTCTTTTTACTACAAAGAATTTTTTTTCTGCACGAGTGTTTTGGTTGGTGGTAGTTCGGTCAAGAAATTGACTGAACGCTATGACTTAACAAAATAGTTATGCTTTGGACTTTGCTGGTACCGATTATATCAAGCAAAGATACTATATGTACAATGATCGTTTAACCTAAATTATTATTGCTATTTTGTGTGCTGTAAATAAACGCTCTTCTGTTTCGTTCTAAAATAAGATTTTTCATTTTAATTCTCTCAATTTCTCAAGATTATCAGTAAACTTTAATAGGCTTATCAAAAAGAATTTTTTCTTACCTAATCGATCATTCAGATCCACTATAGCTAATTAAAAAAAAAAAGTATCAGCAATATCTCGGCTATAGATTTACTTTCCTGAAAAAAGTCGTGTTACGCTATACGTGTACATATCATGAACATCAACATTTCTCTAGCAAAAAAATTGGCAAAACAATTAAAAAAAAGAAGTGAAAATTTCCGGAAGTTTGATAAAAGTGATTCCAGAGTAATATTTTGCCAGTTTAAAAATGTAATTTAAGTGCGAAACTAAATAAAAATTAACGTATTTGACATTTAAAACGGCTGCTACTCATACAGAAAAAGCATAACAATAACATGGTTTTTCCAACAGGCAACAGCCAGTAGCGTACGCAGGATTTCGAAAGGGGAAGGAGGGGGGGCAGAAAAATCAGAAAATTTGTAAAAATTTTTCTACCCAAAATCAGTCCATTTTCCTGCCCAAATTGTGGTGAAGACCAAAAAAAAAAGGTCTTCACTCAAATTTAGTCCGCTTTTTGGCCCAAAATTAGGTGAAGACCAAAAAAAGGGCTTCGCCCACCGTTTGTCTGCTGAAACCTTGTGCCCAAGTTACAAAAGAGGGGGCCATGCCGCAATTTTGCATACTATTCTATGCTAAATATACTATCCTGGCGACCCAAAGGAGGGGGGCCATGGCCCAATGGCCCCTCCTAAATACGCCCCTGGCAACAGCAATCGTTTTCGTTCATTGTGATGACACAGTACAACATTGGTTTACATGCTCTCCACATAACAAACCTTGCTCCATTGCTGATCTCTGCGAATTCAATGAAAGAACCAGATGGCGTGTGTAGTTGTCGCAAGCATCAATTTTAACACTAAAAGAACCGACTACACAACATCTTAGAAAGAGAATTCGCTGCAATTCGTAAAACGCAAAAACAATCATAACGAAAAACTTCTGGGGGGAGAGAAGAACAATTGCCTACCGCATTAGAAGAACGTTGCTTCGCGTCTTGATATTTATTACAAATACATCAATGGATACTGTTTTCGCAGCAATTATTTCGTTAGAAATGCTAAGACAAATTAACATTTCATTACTTTTCGCTAAGAAAGGAAAAAGACGAATTCTTTTCTTTCTACAAAAAGTATCACATTTTATTTAAAAAAAATCTTTGTAAAAAGTCTTTTTCATTTTGATTATTTCTGTATTTACCTGAAAGTGGTCTTCAATTTCAAAGGCACTATGGAGTGTTTTGTAATACAGAACCACATTGACAATTGATATCTTTTAGCGTTAAAAAATCTTGGAGCCTTATGTTTATCGCTTATCCTACGTGAAAGTTTTGGCCCTGAATATATTGCTTTAAAATGATGAAGCTCAATAAGTAGCTTGTAACCGAAAAAACAATTGCTATCAAAATTTATCTCATAAAGCGTAATTACTTGCGAGTATTTAGCAAAACTGGATATAGCAAGATTTTAGAAATGAACATTATTTTTGGAAGATCAGTTAAACAATTCAGAGTTGTAAGTCGGGCCGTGCTTTTCGGGTCGGGTTCGGGTTCGGGCCGGGTTCGGGCCTAAAGTTGATCAAAATTTTGGGCTTAATTCGGGCCTGAGACGTGCTTTTTGTCTTAGGTGCACAAAAATATCATCAAAATGACTTGGCAAAGTAGATAAATTTTTCAGATCTAACTTAACTTTCGGATTTTTTCGGGCATGATTTGGGCTTCAAACTAATTTCGGATTCGGGCCCGGTTCCGGCCGGGTTCGGGCTTATATTTTCGGATTCGGGCCGGGTTCGGGCCTGATTTAGTCGGCCCGTTTACAAATCTGAAGCCATTATTTAAAATTTTGTTCGAATTCCCTTGACCTAAAAATTTTGTGCAATGAGCCGTGGTTTTGTCGACTTACAAAAACCTCAAGAGTTTGTTTTGAAACATAATTTTATCGGAGACTAGACATTGAAAGAGCTTAGTTTTTCTTTATTTCATGCTACAGTTTTCACAGAATAGATATACATCTGTGTTGTGTATTTACTACTGGCAAGAACCAAAAATATTTGCAAAATATTCTTTAATGTTACGGATGATTTTTGAGTTAAACATTGAAAAAGCTTGTTTTCATAGGCATTTAATTTGTGAAGTAATTTAAATATATATTAGAAAAAGCAGTTAGGTTGCATTGAGACACGGTGTGCAAGACGTGGTGGACAAAGGGGTTGCCAGAGCAAACAATACGAGTCAGGATTAAAAACAGTAAAATGCGTACAATAGTGATTTCATATCAAAAATTTTGTCCAAAAAACCCGAAAATTTTTTTTAGTCTCGACTTATTTTTGGAGCTTAAATTTTTTTCAAAATCAGTTGCCCTGTTGAGGACAAAAGGCGTATTTTTATCGGCGAGATATCCTTTGGTGAAGTGCCTTCTGTTGAGCCCGCCTCCCCAGGGCAATTACACCAAATCCCCACATTTTAAACATGGCCCTTAAACAGTATTTTTATGTATAAAAGCAAACAAAATAAATCTTTTTTGCAGTGATGCCGGCGAGGGCTGTTTAAAAACATCAGATTTTTAGAGAAAAAACATCAGAAGATAACAAAACCTCAAAAACCGGGGTTTTGCAGCAAAATTTATCGGAAACATCCATGAACGAAGATAAAATTGGGCTGAAGACATTTGTTTAAGATCCTGCACCTATCTTTTTTTCTTTTTTGAGATCAGTTTCATTCTATTGGAGATCATCACTTGCGTGTAGACAGTTTTGGAAAATTCATCCCTGAACTTTTCAGCTACTGCTTTGATTTCTTTTACTCGGTTCGTTTTGTTTTTATTTTTAAGCCTGTAAAACAGATAATGCCTGGATCACAGTTGACATGATGTCCACAGCCTGAGGCAATCTACCTCATTAACAGGCTATTCAACCTACTTTTCTGCCGTAGAATTACTGTAATCCAAACAATAAAAGCTCTTCTTTCGGCATAATGCAAAAGTAAACGTTACATCCATTGAGGTTGTAAACACAAAATATTTGCTAAAATCTACCAATTGCGATTTGTTTACATGGTTCCATTGAATGAAACTGCATGCCTTTCACAGCAATCCAGGAAGAGTAGTATCGGTATTGAAAAAAAGGCAATCGTTGTTGTTTGCGATCCTTACATACAAATGATAAATCAATTAATTTGTTTACAACATCTGTAAAATAAGTCTACTTCGGTGAAGAAAGTTACGTTTACACTGGACGCGAAGCGAAGGTGGTTCGCAACTTTCACGAGGGGTTGGTTACGTTAACTTCCTTAAAATATGCCAACCATTCAAAATTAAAGCAACGGCTCGTAAAGAGTTCCACCGATGGAAACTTATTGCTAGTTGTCAATGACGTCAAATTTTGGTTGCTTCGGGCTCAGTATAGACGTACATTACTCATATCTTTTTTATAAGCACCAGTAAATTTTGAGTTGAGGCTATCTGTTCTTGATTTTTTGTCATTTTTTAGTCTCATTTGTTCTTAATTTGTTTTTCAATTTTGAGAGCATCGATGTCAATTACGGCGACCTTGTTTGTAAATCTGTTTTAATCCCAATTATCTGTCGGTTTGAGTACCGTACACGCTTTTTTGCTGTTTTTGCGGCATTGTCAAATTGCGAAAGCGAAAAAGCGAGTATTTTCATTCAAACGAGAGCCAAAAAATTTTTGTTGCCTTTGCAGTGTGCAACAGCACTCGATACCACTATACGCAGCCTATAGTCTCAGAATTGCTAAAGTTTTGCTTGTAAATGCCAGACAATCAATAAAATTTAATCATTTGAATCAGTACAGAATGTAGCTTCTATTTTGATCTGAAATTATTGGTTTTCGGTTGTTCTTGATATTATTTTTTTGTTGCAGAGGCTAGCATTATTCTTACTTTATTCTTAAATTTTGAGTAAAAATAAGTCTCGTGTTCTTATAAAATTGCTCTTATTAAAAAATAAGTGTAATGCGCAGGCCCAAGTCCAAACTTACTAGCTAGCGTATTGTATTCTTATTCAAACTTTACAAATTACTAGTTTTTAATAATTGTTCAATAACACCACATTAAAATGAGTCAGTGTTTACTGTTCAGCTAATGCTATACGAATGCCTAAACTTTCAATGCCTAATCAAACACTCAAAATGGTATTTTTTTACAATTTGGGTAACATTTTTGTTCCTGCATTGTGACGCCATGATCGTACGACGTCATAAATGCATCTGGAGTTTGCCCATGTCCCACTTGTTTAGTGACCCAAGTTTGGAAATTCAGGTCCAACAATACGAGAAGTGAGAATGTATAAAGTAAAGGTCAACGAAGCTAAAAAGAATTAGCAACCTTTTGCGGAAATGACGTCAGTATGACGTAAATGGGCAGGAAAAGAGGAATGGGGACAACCCTAGCCGGAAATTCAGACTATACTGAGCCTCGCTATATACTCTTGGTAAAAAAATATACCTTTACAAGGCCCGCAAACGCGTTTTTTGACTAGACTATATGACTCTGTTTACAAAATCTAAAATAGGTATCATCAAAGCATAGATATTAGAAAAATTTGGATTACACAACCAAGTTCCAAGTAAATGCATCCAGTGTTTTTAAACCTTCAATCGCACATGCTTAAACGTAGATTTAAATTATGTAAAAAATCTGTGCAAGATCAAAAACAATTTTTACGAAATAGGCGTATTGCTTGAAAAAAGCTGTAAAAAGCTGTATACTGGTAAAGTTCCTTTTACATTTTTGTATACTTGGAACCTTATTAGAATAATTAAGCTGGTAAGTTTCGGCTGGCGGGTTTAGCGTCTCTTTGCTCCAAATTCGTTTTGTTTTACCTATTGAATTTTTTATTCTCGTGAGTGGACCGCGAAAGTGTAAACGGGTTCACTGGTGTTGTCTTCGCGTGTTCTGTTGTTGCATCTCGTTCCTCATTTTATTACTACACTTTAATTGATCGGTAGGTGCTCGACTCAATGACTGGGAGGTCCCTTTGAAGCTTTCTGTCACAATTTAGCACCCTGCATTAAGGATGACAGATCGCAAATCCTAACAATAATCACACTGTTTTTGTATTGGTAGTCAAAGAAGTCGAGATCACAACAATCGAAGACAAAAATTTGAGCTTCGAGGAAATGGCCTGGGACTCAAAAAAATAATAAGTAAAATCAATCGCTACAAAAGCTGAATTTAACAATATTTTACGATAAAACCAAAGCAAAAACAAATTCAAAGTATAAATTTGGGTAATTTTCCGAAAAAAAAAAAAAACTTTGGAAGCGCAGCACAAATTATTCACACCAAATATGTATTAGAATAGTCCCGAAGCAGCTTTCAAAATTTCATGAAATAAAAAATTAAAGCACAGCGCAACTCGAGAAAACTGCTACGGAGGTTGCGTGTTGGCCTGACCCGCTTATGCTGCTGTATCTTAATTTCGGCTTGCCGTGAATTGTCTTCTATAAAGGATTGTATGTCAATTAATTATCTTAACTTGCCGGTTTGCAAATTTTCCCACGTTGATGCATTAAATTCGAGTAAAATCATTTTTGCATTATATGATATGATTTAATGACCCACATACATTTTTTATTACTTTTGCAACTGTCTTCAAGGCTAGAAGAGTTTAACCAAGAAATTTAACAAAGAAACTAGGAGCAAAATATTTTGATTAATAGTCTAGTGTAAAGTTTTGTATTTTTGTTGTGGCGTTGTGGTATTTTAGTTTCGACAATATTCAATGTTACAATGACGCTGCGGTTAGAAAAATGAAGTCTAAATGATAACATTGCGGGTTCGATTACCTGCCGTTGCGATTTCAAGGGCATTTTAAAATATTTTAAAATATATGTGCTGAAAAAAAATTTGGGGTTCCTCATCGACTTTTGTCCTTGTTTCTATCAAAAATTCAAATTCAATCAAATTTTTCACTATACTTGTTGTATTACGTTGAAACTTGTGACGAATTAGTGAGGTCCTTCTCCTCGTCATTCCATCCGAGCAACACAACTAACTCAAAAAAAAAAAAAAAGAAAACTTATGCAGAAGTGCCTAGCCATTGGTTAAACTGTGTCTAATTTGATCGGCCCGAAATTCGAACCTCGAGCCTCCCGCTCCCTGAACGAAAGCGTAACTGGATCGAAAAGCAGAACTAGTTCACAGGCACTGCATATTTGTGAGTCCCCATATTATTGATGTCGAGCAACATCATTAAAACTTCTGCGGTATACTACAGTACTTTTCGAGCGGTTACTCATTATGTTTTGATTCACTGAATACGGTGGTATACGTGCCGTTGTGTGGTTTTTGAATTACACGTACTAGCACAATTATATAATTTTTTGAGTAACATTACAAGGTTGGTCTATTGCATGTTTAAAATAACAAATCATGCACAATTTTACTTTTACCCTCAATATAATAAAAAAGTTTGTACAAAAAATTTTCTTGTATTTGCTGCGAAATTCTGAAAATTAGCTTTTGGTGCCACAAAAGCTATTTGCTGTTTGCCGGTGCTGAAAGTCATGGAAGATTGTGAACCACTATAGAAGCTTTGGCATATCGTCATTTAAGTTTTCTCATAAAAAGACGAATAATATTAGAGTAGAATATCCCAGCAAGTAAGTTTTAACAAGCGGTTTTTTAAATTTAGCGAATGGTTTACCCAAACCCGTGCAAATTGCCTAAATAACAAAACTGCATTACACTTTGTAATTTCGGCTGAGATACTGTAATCTTTTAGATTTTTGAAAATCAATCAACAAAAAAAGATTTGAGGGCAAGCTAAACCTAAAATGATTGAAGCAAAAGCACTCAACTATATTAATGAGTTTAAACTATAATGCATTCAACTTAAGGTTGCAGCATTTTCTTCGTTGAAAACTAGACAGTTTTTGCCAAAAACTGAGAGGTCAGACAAAACATTTTGGTTCGGCAAAGCCTGCAGTCTCTATTATTGGGTAATTTCCTTTTTAGTGCCGCGTGCAAAAAGTTATATGAGTTTTTTTGGTTATGGAATGTTGTAAAGCAGCATTTTTTCACGATTGGCAAACTCTTGTTCCTGAAAAAGTGTAAATCATTTTATTCCTAAAAAAGCATTCAAAAAGTAAACCTGTCCATCATTCATTAGTCTGTTTAATATGATAACCTATAACCTATACCATCAGAGTTGTAAGTCGGACCGGGCTTTTCCAGTCAAGTTTCAGCTAAAAGTTGACCGAATTTCGAGCTTATTTCGTGCTTGATACGCGCTTTGTTTTTTAGATGTTATAACAATTATAAAAAATATAACTTAGCAACACAGAATGACGACTTTATTTAAGCAAAATTCGTAACATAAGATAACTACAAAATTAACCAAACTTTTATTAAGCATCAATACGATCATTGTTATTACACAATTAATATTATTGCATCACAATTTATGTTCAATAATAAGTTTTTACTACTTAGCACTACTTAACAGACCGCACTTGGTTTTGACTTGACTTCAAATCACTTTTTGAGTTCGAACCTGGTTTGACGCCAAGTAGTCGGACCTCTTACAGCTACATCTTAACCCAATGAATAGCAACCTTACATATTTGCTGTTTTAAGAAGTATCATCTCTCATCTGGTTTATCAACTATGATACCGAAATATAATGAGTGCCCTGCACTTCCATTTAATTATTGGAGTCGTGGTAGCGAGCGCTAATTTACGAAAACAAAAAATTCCGTTTTTAATTGTCTCTTATTTGTGAAATTGCGAAAGCAGATTTAGACCGTGCCCTCCCCGGGAATGACGAAGAGATGGGTTACACTGACGCGTTACACGCTTCGACGTTAAACAGCGAGTAATAAAAGATTTAAGCCTAAAAAAGCAATTATTTTACCGGAAAATTTAAGTTGAAAAGATTAAAACGGAAATGAGGAATATTTATTCGCATATTTTTCATTTGCTTTTTTATGGGTTTAGGTTTAGGTTAGATTTAAAGTTTGAGTTCGGGCAAAATTTAGGGTTAGTTTTAGGGAAAAGATTTGAGTTTAGGGCAAAATTAATAAAAAAAGTAAATAGAAATTTCTGGTGAAATAAAGCCTTCGATCAGATCAAATTTTCATCTATGTACTTGCTGTATTACGCTGAATCGTGTAACAGATTTTCATGTTTTCATGGCCCGTCTTTGCGTCATTGCGCCCGGGCAAAACAGCTCCTTTCAAAGAAATGTATTTTGACTGGCCCCAGATTTGAATCTCAGACGTCCCGCTCCAAAGACGAACGCGTTACCGCTCGACCATCTGGCCGGTTAGATAAAAAGACTTCCGGCATTTAGTCCGCAGTTACGCTCTGCCCTGTTTCAGAACATGGCTAATCAAATCGGTTTCAGCGACCTTTCAAAAATATCAATTTAGGTTTTTTGCATAGTGTCTAGAAAACGTGAAAATTTACTGTATCAAACGTCCGTTTGATTTAGGATTGCCAAACATTTTCAAAAACTTTTAATCTTTGTAAAACAGTTTCGATTGAACGGCAAAGAAGAGTTTCTCAGAATTCCTTATTACCTACCAGAAATGGAGTCGAGAACACTACGTTTGAGGCCATGGCAAAGGACTCAACAAAAAAAATCGAGGCCAAGGAAGGACTTTTCGAGGACAGATCCTCTCGAGGCCAAGGACAGAAATGGTCGAGGCCAAGGCCAAGCACCAAAGACACAACTATTTTTGAATTATGATCGACAAATTTTCGATTATTTTTAAACGCGTGAAAGTGTTTAAAATATTGCATCTCGTTGAATTTTTGATGATAATTTGAAAATATAGTAGTTTCAAAAATATAAAAGTTTTACGCGTTAGCAGCAATGTTGATTACGTTCCGTATCGGTATCGTGGTAATGAAACAAGTAAGGCCTTAACTCGTGAATGAGAAATAACTAATTTGATTAAAAGCAGTACAGCCTTATTTAAAATAGATAAATTTTAAACGTTTTGAACTTGGCTATGTCCTTCATCAGTATTTCACTATTTTAAATAAATCTTAAGAAATTTTATTATTTTAAATATGTTTTCAATCAAATTAAATAAAACTGCCGTGCAATCAGTCCTTGGAAAAAACGGAGTTCTAAGGACCAGGGCAAATTCTCCATGCCTCCATTAAACAATTTTAGCGATTTTTTTTTCAAGAAATACATAGCAATTTTTGTGACTTTTAAAAATTACACAATTAGATTTTCAAAGCAATAAAAACAAAACAAAAAAAAAACGTAAAAGTTAACTTGAAAAACTAAGCACAGAGCTGGACAGCGCTGTTTCGAGCTTTTAGCTCTCATCGGCAGCCCTCAGCTATCTTTTTCAAAGGTATTCCCAGCTGAACAAACATCTTGGCCTAACTGGCAAACCTTAATGGCTTGCAGAAAGGCAGATGCTTAGTAGGGAATAAACGATTTTTCACAATTCGAACAGTTAGGCCTTATAATTATATTTAATCTTGCACTTGACTTTTTAATAATTCTTTTTAATAATTACGTTTTTTTCTGATACAGTTGTTTATTGTTTGGGATTCCTAGCGGCAATTTTCCACACAAAATTCGTTCAGCAGATATGGTTTTGTCCCCAGACCGTTCGACAGTGAATAGAGTTGTTCTTCCTTATCTCAAAACAAATTTTTGCAATATTCCCTCGCTTGTTTTCAGAACAAGTTGGCGTTCTAAAGATAAGTTCTAAATATCACGGGTATACTAACTTAGTATAATAAGCTCAAGATGTTGCAGTTTTGAAAAAGTCGTCAAGATGTTGCAGTTTTGAAAAACGTCAAGATGTTGCAGTTTTGAAAAACTAAGTTTTCCACATTTTCCTAATCCTAATTTTAAGCCTTTGCATTTTAGTGCACGTGATGTCTCTCTATAGTCTCGCATCTATTGCCAATTAAAGAATGAGCACCCACGTTTCGGCCGCCAAAAAACACTTTGTAAAATTTAACACATGTAATTTAACGGGAAAAATTAACATAAGAATTCAAGCAGGGCTGTTATAAGGAAGAAGGCAATGGTGACATTTGCGATTTGCCCCGTTACCCTCCTTTTAAAGTCCCTCAATTGTAAGAGACAAAAATAATAAATCATTATTTTTTCTAAAAATACCCAAATTTTTTGCGGGAGCTTCGCCTCCTCATCTTCACGACGCGTGTAAAAATTTATCAAGTGCAGCGCGCATCTTTCCAGGAATTCGAACAGTTAGGCCTTATAATTATATTTAATCTTGCACTTGACTTTTTAATAATTCTTTTTAATAATTACGTTTTTTTCTGATACAGTTGTTTATTGTTTGGGATTCCTAGCGGCAATTTTCCACACAAAAATCGTTCAGCAGATGTGGTTTTGTCCCCAGACCGTTCGACAGTGAATAGAGTTGTTCTTCCTTATCTCAAAACAAATTTTTGCAATATTCCCTCGCTTGTTTTCAGAACAAGTTGGTGTTCTAAAGATAAGTTTTGTTAGTTATATCACGGGTGTACTAACTTAGTATAATAAGCTATCTCTGGTAACACTGTATAAAAATATTTTATTATTACGCACATACTTTCTTCTGAATTCACACTCAGATAGGCGCAGTCATGTTTTAGCATTAGCAACTCAAAAATGCTTGTGTCCGGATTCCTGGATCCCTTATTATGGCTTTGGATGGTTTTTAGTGCTTTGCTGTTTGTACCACCCGCACCGGAAGTATTAACAGAAACAAAAAGAAAGATTTTACACTGCCTTTTGCACTAAAATTTTTTCGATTAGAGCTTTCGCACAATGCCATTTAAAATAATTATGGTTTACTATGACTTGGCTATCACATAATATTTTTTAAATGAGGCAAGAAACGATTTGACAGGCTAGAAATTTAAGTTATTTTTGTTTGGTTATTTTCCTTTTCAATCAATCACAAAATAATGTTGTCCTCGAGCCGAGGACAGAACATTTTCGAGGTCATCGAGGCCAAGGACTTGAGCTTCGAGGCCAAGGATTTTAAAATATGTTCTCAAATACGTCCTCGAGGACTCCACCTCAGTTAGCTATTCAGCAGTTTTTTTTCGCTCTCTTAATCGTAATCACGGTATTTTTTTGATCTTCTTTAACATGTCCCTTTAATACGCTCTTCAATATTTTGGCTGTATTGTTTTTGATTAAATTTTTCTATTTGGATAGTCATAATTTGAAACTAAATTCTCGCAGTATAATGTTTTTGATACTTACTCCCAAAATACTGTGCTTGCAAGGTGTTATGATATATATGATTTGCGAAAGAACCCAGTTTGTTTCGCTAAATTTGCCTTTTGCAGTTTATTAAAAAAATGAAAACGCTGTTGCAGTAACATTCCGCAAAAGTTTAAAAAAAGATTATGCTTTTCAATGCTATTAATTTAATGATATCTTTTCTGATTTACATACATTACTCACAACATTGCAATTGTGCGTTTATGCTCTTCGACAATTTGAAGTTACCTAGTGCTTCCTATATCTACCGTTATAGAGTCATGTATAGAGAGTGCTTTGTTTATGCCCGCGGTCCTTTGCTGCAATGTTTCAAATTATGACTGAGTAAAAATTCGCGATTGAGAGTCTTTTTTAACTCGACGTTCTTTTTTACAATTCATCAAGTAACGGTCTAAATCGTCGCTCAGAATCACAATGTGATTGTAAGCAATGAACCAACTTACAGCAGAATGACGTCTAATGACTCAGCATCAATTTGATTAATAGTTAAAACAGTTAGCAGCTAAGGTAATCAGGTAAAATATGTAAATGCTTGTTTTGTAATAGACATCATAAATGATACAAACCAAAATAACCAACACCAATTTATTTCCTGCTTATATTATATCGCATAGGATATTGGCTAAAATTAGCATGTACAGTTCGTTTACTGAACACAATATTTATGTTTTATGCGAGCGTGCAAAAAAAGTTTCAATTTGAAGCGAGCATCAAAACTTTACATGATTGTGCAAAAAATTGTACGGTGTATTGCATGAGATTTGATCCTTAAATATTTTTCACGCATATTTTTACACAACCCAGAGATGTAAGCGGGCCAAATAATGCAGACTCAAATCCGAAAACATACGTCCGATTCCGGCCCGAACCCCAAAAGAGATTTTCCCAAAAGAGAATCCCAAAAGACCCCAAAAGAAACCCCAAAAGCTAAAACCAGGTCCAAAAAAGCGCAAAAGTTAAACGGGCATTTACGTCAAGTTTTTTACTGTTGACCAAAACAATGGGAAAAACCTAAAATGCATTCTTACCAAATTTCAACTTTCTACGGCTATCCGTTTTCAAGATATTGCTGCAGTTCAAAGTTAACAATTTTCCTCTGACTTCAGGGTAGCGATTTCGTCTGTATTATAACCGAAGATCAATTTTTGGAAAGCTGGCTTACATTTATTGAAAAGCAGCTAGTTTTGCAGTTCTAAACCTTCACTTTTTTTTGCAATAACTTTGCCGCAAAGCATTTATTGAGAATCAGGAATACATTTTTTGAAATTTTGTTTTTAATTTGCCAACTGGCAAAATTTCTAAAGGAAAAAGCGTTTTTAGGGAAAATTATTATGTTATATCTCAGGAACGAAAAGTCGTAGAAAGCTCAAATTTGGTGAAGTTATTTTTGAGATCTGTCAAAATGTTTTGAGAGAAAACCGACGAAAAAATGTCCGGCCTGAATGCCCTTTTAAGTAACGTCTAAAAAATGCCCAGGTTATTGCTCGTATGCGGCAGAGTTGTTCGTTAGGCCGGGCTTTTTGGGTTCGGGCTTTAAGTTGACAAAATTTCGGGCTTAATTCGGGCCTGAGATGTGCTTTTTGTCTTAGGTGTACAAAAATATAATCAAAATATTTTGGTAACATTGCTAAATTTTTCAGAGCTAACTTAACTTTCGTTTTTTTTCGGGCATGATTTGGGCTTCAAATTAGTTTTCGGGTTCGGGCCGGTTTTGGGCTTATATTTTCGGGTTCGGTCCTAAACTAGTCGACCTGGTTACAACTCTGGTATGCGGTTAATAAAAAAGTTTTTGATAATAATTTAATTGTGATGTTTTGACGCTTGAAGGCCAAAGCATAACAATTTTTGACTATAGCAGGCCAGAGCTTAAAATAATCACAGCATAAAATTTTTGCAAATAGATTGTGACGCAATAAAAATAATTGTAATGATGCTTAAACAATGTCGTCATTCAGTGTTGCAAAGTTATTTTATTCACGCTTTTATAATACCTAAACTGCTAAAACACAAGGCAAGTACGTATGTCAAGCCCGAATTGAGCCCGACATTTTGTCAATCTTAAGCCCGAACCCCGGCCCGAAAAACGTAAAAGTTGCATAGAAATACAAGTGCAAACATTTGCACGAGTTCAAGATGTTCCTGAAAAAATTTTTTTCAATTTTACACTCTTTTTTTTGCGCGTAAAAAATTTTTTTACACGTAAAATGTTTTTTTCACGCAGCACAGTAGACCTTGGAAATGTCTTTTATTTTAATTTTGTTTGTGTTCTTATTTTCACGAAATGATCACAACCTTTTTTTAATTTTTGTTTAATTTTTGATTTATAATCAAAATTATGCACTAAAAACTTATACAATGACAGCGAACCGAACCCTGGACCTTACTCAATCATTTGCCTCAATGTCATTGGCAAGTACATCCTTTTTTCTTTTCTCTTCTTTTTTTTCAAAAACGGACAAAAAATTGTGCCAAAAAACTAACTAGGCTTGTCAAAAAGGGTAAAATATGACAACGGGGAAGCAAGATGTGGGATAGTGTGAGTGTCCGACTCCTTTTCTAATTTGTTCCTGCAATCATGCTCATTTAGAAACTGAAATTATCTGCGTTGCAGACTTAAAAAACATATTTTACTCTTCAATTTTTTAAAAGCTTTCGTTCAGAGAATACAGTATATAGTCATTCATAGCGATCCTGTTTTGCACATAATGATCTTAATCTTGGGTTAGTCATAAACAGCATTACTATCAGTAGATTAGCGCGCTAATGAACATTTTCCAAAAAAACGCTACTTGGAATCTAAGATAAGATATGTCATTTCAATTCTCTCAATTTTTCAAGTTTATCAGTAAAATTTAATGGACTTATGCGTAAGAATTTTTGTATTACCTACACGATCATTCAGGTCCACCTGCTGATTCAAAAAAGAAGTATCGGCAATATATAGGCCATAGATTTTCTTTCAGAAAAAAAAAGTCGTGCTATACTATACGTTATAGATCATGAACATCAGCATTTTCAAGCAAAAAAATTGGCAAAAAAATATAAAAAAAGTAGAGAAAAATTCCGGAAGTTTAGGTAAAGGTTACTTACTGTCAATCATGCTTTGGAAGGTGATTCCAGAGTAATATTTTACCAGTAATGTCATTTAAATGCAAAACTAAATAAAAATTATTTATTTGACATTTAAAGCGGCTGCTACTTATACCGAAAAAGCACAAAAAGGGCATGGATTTTGCAAAAGCAATTGCTTTCATTCATTGTGATGACACAGCACAACATTGGTTTATATGCTCTCCACATAACAAACCTTGCTCCATTGCTGATCTCCGTGAATTCAATGAAGAAACTCGACAGTACCTATTAGTTGTCGCAAGCATCAATTTAAACACTAGAAGAACCGACCACATAGCATCTTAGAAAGAAAATTCGCTGCAATTTGTAAAATGCAAAAACAATCATAAAGAAAAACTTCTGGGGGAAGAGAAGAACAATTGCTCGCCGCATTAGAAGAACGTTGCTTCGCGTCTTGGTATATTTTACCAATACATCAATGGATTCTGTTTTCGCAGCAATTTGTTAAAAATGCAAAGACAAATTAACACTTCATTACTTTTGGCTAAGAAAGGAAAAAGACAAATTCTTTTTTTTTTATAAAGAATCTCACATTTTATTGTAAAAATATCTTTCAAAAATCTTTTTCATTTTAACCCTATATATACTGGGCTATTTTTACATCCTATTTGTACCGGGGGGGGCAAATTTGCCCCCCTATCTAAAAACCGATTGGTAAGTGATAGAATCGAGATTTTTTGGCTGTTGAAGCTATTTTTTGTTAGATTTTTAAAAACAAATTTTTTGAGGTTGTGACGTCACGAAAACGATGATGACGTCATCAAAACCAGTAAATCCTTATAACAGAAAGCAAATTTGCCTAAATGTTGCAAAATATTAGTTTTAGTTTGGACTTTTATTATTTCAAAAACATCTCTGATAAAGTTACAGCAAAAGATGACGTCATCATGCATGATGACGTCACATGCATGATGAAATCATCGTTAATACATTGCGTTGATTATTCTTTGTAATTTTTTGTGTCTGAAATATAGTATAATTCACAAAATTATAGAATACTGCGATATAATTTTCATTTTGTCATTCAGTAGCTGATGAAAATGAATATTTTTTTTATGCAAACGCAGTTTATTTCAAGAAACAGCTGAAAAAGCAATATTTTTGAATTATGACGTCATCAATGACGTAATGATAATGCAATGAATTTATCTGTACATAAAATATTTTATTCCAACTGAAGATTAGCATTGACAATGAATACGCAGTACAATGAAGAGAATATGCGCACTGATAAGCATGAATGGGGCTCAAAACTGCGTAAAACTCCTTAGGTGTCTCTGACAAAGGCAAAAATGACGTCACTTCCAGTTGTCCGGCTGACCCCAAAGTTTCTGAAAATGTGTGTTATTAAATTTGATTTAAAGTCAGGGTGCATCAAAGCAAAACTTTGCTTTCGTCTAGGAGCTACATTAAAATAACTCAGTAGGGGGGCAAATTTGCCCCCCCCCCCCCCGGTACAAATAGGGTTAATAACTTCTGCATTTATTTGAAAATGGTTTTCGATTTCAAAGGCACCATGGACTCTTTTGTAATACAGAACCACATTGTCAATTGATATCTTTTTGGGCTAAAAATCTTAGAGCCTTATGCTTATCGCTTATCCCACGTGAAAGTTTTAGCCCTAAATATATTGTTTTAAAACGATGAAGCTCAATAAGCTGCTCGTAACCGAAAAACAATTGCTATCAAAATTTATCTCATAAAGCGTAATTATACTTGCTAGTATTTAACAACACTGGATATAGCAAGATTTTAGAAACAAACTTTGTTTTTTGAAATCAGTTAAGCAATTATTTTAGATTTTGTTTGAATTTCCTTGGCCTAAAAATTTTGCGTGATGAGTAGTGGTTTGTCGACTTACAAAGACCTCAAGAGTTTGTTTTGAAACGTATTTTTAATGGATTCTAGACGTTGAGAGAACTTAGTTTTTCTTTATTTCATGCTACAGTTTTCACAGTATAACATTACATGTGTGTTGTGAATTTACTGCTGGCAAGAAGCAAAAATATTTGCAAAATATTCTTTAATGCATCGAATAATTTTTGAGCTAAACATTAAAAAAGCTTATTTTGCATAGGAATTTAATTTGTGAAGTAATTTAAATACACGTAAGGAAAAGCAGTTAGGTTGCATTGAGCCACGGTGTTCAAGACGTGTGGACAAAGGGGTCGCGAGAGTAAATAATACGAATCAAGGTTAAAAACAATAAAATGCGTACAATGATAATTTCGAATCAAAATTTTGTCGAAAAACCCGAAGATTTTTTTTAGTTTCGACTTATTTTTGGAGCCAAAATTTTTTTCAAAATCAGTTTTCTTGTTGAGGGCAAAAGGCGTATTTTTACGACGAGATGTCCTTCGATAAAGTGCCTTTAGTCGAGGCCGCCTCCCCGGACAACTACCTCCAATGCCTCTCCTCCACCTTAACACGGCCCTTAAGCAGTTTTTTTTATTCAGTGATGCCAGCAAGGGCTTTTCAAAAACATCAGATTTTTAGAGAAAAACCATCAGACTACCTGAAAACCTCAAAAACCCTAGGCTTTTGCAACAAATTTCTGTCCGAAACAGAGTTGTAAATTGGACTGAAGTTTTCGGGTTGGGTTCGAGCCAGGTTCGCGCCTAAAGTTGACAAAATTTTGAGCTTAATTCGGGACAAAGACGTGATTTATGTCTTGGGTGCACAAAAATATAATCAAAATATTTTGGCAATATTGCTAAATTTTTCAGACCTAACTTAACTGCGGGTTTTTTTCGGGCATGATTTGTGCTTCAAATTAGTTTTCGGGTTTGGGCTTATAATTTCGGGTTTGGGCCGGGTTTGAGCCTGAACTAGTCGGCCCGTTTACAACTCTGATAGGAAGCATGAAATTGGGCTAAAGACGTTTTTTTGAAGATCCTGCACCTACATTCCAATCGTTTTTCTATAAAAAATTGAGTGAAGTTTTTTTTCTTTTTAGAGATCAGCTCATTTCCAAAGCTCTTTGCCAAATAACAGAGAGTGAATTTAGCTTTCTATAATCCTGTTTCGTGATTCATATTAAATCTTGATCAAAAGCATTAATTTGATTTAAGTTTGTGGAACTTAAAAACTTTTCACCATACCCTGAGCGCTGACATTGCTATTGAGCGATGAGCCAACGCACAATGCTATCGGCTGTGGTGTCCAGTACTTAAATTGTAAAATTTTGCGTGGGAAGACGCTTTTGCAGCCTTGACCAAACGCATTTGGCATGCGCAAGTTCTTTAGGAAAAATCACGTAATTCCGTCGCCGAAATTGAATGAACACCAAAAAAAAGAGAGCTTCGCCTAAAATTGAAGTGTTTTTTCGCCAAAATTAAGTGAAGACCAAAAAAAAATGGTCTTCGCCGAAAACTGAAGCGTTTTTTGCCAAAATTAGGTGAAAATTAGGTCTTTTTCGTCTGCTCATCCAGCGCTCAAATCTCGATTGGGGTACACCTAAATCTCCATAGGGAGACGCTAAATCTCGATGGGGGACGCTAACTTTCGATTGGGGGGACGCGTCCCTCCGCGTCCCCCCTACAATTTAAATACTGGTGGGGTCCAATACTAAAGTGCTTAATCTGACTAGGTCAGAGAGCTTATGTAGTCAACGCAAAACGGAACCGTTTGACTCTGTTGGAGATCGTCAGTTAAGTGTAGACAGTTTTGGAAATTCATCAGTAAACTTTTCAGCCACAATTTTGATTTCTTTTACTCGGTTCGTTTTCTCTTCATTGTGTTAATCCTGTAAAGCAGATAATGCCTGGATCACAGTTTTTATGATGTCCACAGCCTCGGGCAAGTTGCATTTTTGCCGCTAAAAGTCATTAACAGGCTATTCAACCTACTTTTCTGCAGTAGGTTTACAGCAATCCAAACAATAAAAGCTCAGCTTTTAGCATAATGCAAAAGTAAACGTTACATTTTTTGAGGTTGCAAACACAAAATATTTGTTAAAATCTACTAATTACCATTTGTTTACATTGAGTGAGAAACTGCGTGCCTTTGCAGTAATCCAGGTAGAGTAGTGTTGGTATTGAAGAAAAGACAGTCGTTATTGTTTGCGATCTTTACATAGAAAAGAAAAATCAATTAATTTGTTTACAACATCAGTAAAATAAATTTTATTGGGTGAAGAAAGTGACGTTTACATTGGACGCGAAGCGAATGTAAGTGGCAGCCTTCGCGATTGGGTCGCTTACGTTAACTTGCTTAAAATACGCCAACCATTCCAAGTTTGCGACTGGTGGAAACTTTTCGCGAGTTAAAGATGACGTCAAATTTTGGTTGCTTCGCGCCCAGTTAATACGCACATTACACTTTTTTAATGTTTTTTTTTAAGAGCCAGTACATTTTGGGTTGAAGCTGGCTGTTCTTAATTTTTGTCAACTTTTACCCTCATCTGTTCTTAATTTGTTCTTAAATTTTGAGAACGTTGATGTCTATGATGGCGACCATGTTTGTCAATCTGTTTTATTCCCAATGCTCACTCTATTTGAGTAAACGGTTTTTTGCTGTTTTTGCGGCATTGTCAAATAATGCGAAAGCAAAAAAGCGAGTATTTTTATTCGAACGAGAGCCAAAAAAATTGTTGTTGCTTTCGTAGTGTGCAACAGCGCTCTCAGTCTGTAGTCTCAAAATTGTCGGAATTTTACTTGTTAATGAAACAGGATCACTAAACTGTAATCATTTTAAATCAGTACGGAATTTAGTTGTTTTTATTTGAAATTTATTCTTTTTTCGGTTATTCTTAATATTATTTTTTGTTGCTGAGGCTGGCATTGTTTTTAATTTGTTCTTAAATTTCGATTGAAAATGAGCCTCGCGTTCTTATAAAATTATTCTTATAAAAAAATAAATGTAATGCAGCAAGCTCAACTCCAAACTTACCAGCTAGCATATTGTGTTCTTATTCAACCTTATACAAATTAGTAGTTTTCAATCAAGCATTCACCAAAACCACACTAAAATGAGACAGTTAACCTTTTTCATGAGATTTTGCAATGGTGTTGATAAAAAGTTTCAACACATTTCGTCATAAGTATTGGTAATTGCATCACAGAAGCTTATATCACGAAAGCTTGTATCACTAATAGTACTACCTTATAAAAGTGAAATCTTTTAAGACGAAATGGTGTATATTTTTTTCATAAACACAACTGCAAAGCCTCATTTAAAACGGTTGACTGTTCACTGTTCAGCTAAAGCTATTTAAATGCCTAAACTTTCAACATGGGAATTCGAAAACCAAATGGTTCTACGCTTTATACTAGCCCAGAAAACTTAGTAAATTATAATCCCAGTTTAATTTGAAGTAAGTTCAGTATCTCTGAAAGGTTGCTAAACATTTTTTCTCTCATATTTCCATGGTTGTGTACGGATCCTATGACTCTGTTTACAAAATCCAAATTAGGTATCATTAAAGCAGAAACAAAACAGAAATTTGAATTACGCAACCAAGTCCCTAATGAATGCCTCCAGCGTTTTTAAATCTTCTTTCGCTCATGCTTAAACGTAGATTTAAATTAATATACAACATTTTACACGAGATAGAGAGGATATTTTTCTAAACAGGCATTTGCTTGAAAAAAGCTTTTAAAAAACCATGTTTCTTTAATACGTTTTAGACTTGGAACCTTGTTAGAATAATTAGGCTGGCAAGTTTTGGCTGGCGGGTTTTGTGTCTCTTCGCTCGGAGTTTGTTTTATTTTACCTAGTGAATTTTTTATTCTCGTGTTTTGGTTGATGGTGGAATAGAGCGGACCGCGAAAGTGGAGGCAGGTTCGATGGTGTGGTCTTCGCGTGTTCGGTTGACGCATCTCGTTCCTCGTTTCATAATTACTATACTTTAATTAATAAATTGCACATACGCACTGCATGATTGACTGCGTTTATATTGATGGTGCTCGACTCCGATGACCGGAAAGTTCCTTTGCCGCTTCCTGTCACAATTCAGCACCCTGCATTTTGTGCGTTGTTATGTGCTTAATAAATATGACTACCATTCTCATATAGAGATTGTTTTCTTTGTGATTAAAGATGACAGATTTCAAATCCAAACAATAATCACATCGCTTTTGTATTGATAGTCAAAGTAGTCAGCAAGATCACGACAATTAAAAGCAAAAATTTGAGCTTCTAGAGCATGGCCTCGGACCCAAAAAAGGAATAAGTGAAATCAATCTTTACCAAAGCTGAATTTAACAATACTTTACGACAAAACCAAAACAAGAATGAATTCAAAGTAAAAATTTGCGCTATTATCCGAAAAAAAAAAAACTTTAGAAGCGCAGCCCAAATTATTCGCTAGAAGGATGCGTTTTGCGCTTTAACCGTTTTTGCTGCTGTGTCTTAATTTTGGCTTGCCTTGAATTTTTTCCTACAGTATACAGCACTGCTTGCGAATTAATTATTCGTGGCTTGCTTGTTTGCAAATTTTTGCAATTTGATGGATTAAATTTGCGTAATATGATATTGCATAAGATATGATTGAATGACCCATATAAATTTTTTATTACTTTTGCAACAGTATTCAAGGCTAAGAAATTTATACAAAGGATTTTAATAAGGAAGCAGGTAGCAAAATATTTTGGTTAATAATCTAGTGGAAAATTTTGTATTTTTATTATGGCGTTGTCATATTTTGGTTTCGACAATATTCAATGGTACAATGACGCTGCAGGTAGAAAAATGGACTCAAAATCACAACGTTCCGAGTTCAATTATCTGCCGTTGGAATTTCAAGTGCATTTAAATACATGTGCTGGAAAATTATTTTGTGTTCCTTTTCGACTTTTGTCCTTGTTTTAAATCAAAAATTCAAATCCAATCAAATTTTTCTTTATACTTGTTGTATTACGCCGAAACGTGTAACAAATTAGTGGGGCCCATTTCCGCGTCGAAAAAAGTTCTGCCGCGATTGCAAGCGGTTGGTTACACTGTGTCCAATTTGACCGTCCCGAAATTTGAACTTCGAACCTCCCGCTCCCGAAACAAACACGTAACCGGCTCGAAAAACAGAACTAGTTCTTGGGCACTTCATGTTTGAGTGCCCCTATATTATTGATATTGAGCAACATCATTAAAACTTCTGCGGTGTTGTACTACGGTGCTTTTCGAGTATAACTCATTATTTTTTGATTCACGAATTATGGTAAACGTGCCATTGTGTGATTTTGAAGCAACAGTTACCAGTGCAATGGTATGATTTTATTGTGTCGTGTTACTAGGGATTACAGTACTTGTTCTATTGCATGTTTAAAATAACAAATTTTGCACAATTTTGCTTTTCACATCTTCATATAATTCAGTGTTTCTCAACCATGTTCTTCTGCGACCCAAATTCGTGTAAAAACCCTATTTGCAATAACAGCTGCGATTCAACTAAAAAATCACAAAAAACAAAACAAAAAAAACACAAAAAACAGAACTTTTATTACACATTTATCGCCATTTCGCTTCAACAATTTTTGAAATCGTGGCTCAACATTGCTCAACGTTAAACGAACTGATGCTCTCCATCAGGCGCGTAGTAAAAAATCCGCAATGGGAGGGGGCCGTTTCTGGGGTCTAGGGCGGAGCCCCCAGCGTTCAAAATTTTTTTGTAAAAATAACTTAAGGCTTATTTTGATAAAAATTGATGCGTTTAAAACGTGGCATTGGAATTGGCAGTGCAAACGTGATTAAACTGGTAGCATAAATGGGCTATGTGGATATGGCTCATGGTAAAATTTTAGTTGTTTCATTTACTAGTAGGTAAATTATAAAATCCTATAGTTCAAGAAACCTCCCACGGAATAATCGAATTCGTTTACATTTTATAGAAATAGATAATTGAGAAAAAAGTGGGCCGATAGAAAGAGATTTGAGAGAAGCGATTGGTAATTAACTAATACTGAGTACTGAATAGCCCCCCCCACACCTATTCCTAAGTTTGTAAAATACTTTTTAATGAAACCTATGTTCACCATTTTTAAACTAGCGATCAAATTTGATTGCTTATTTTTGGCCCTTTTTCAAAGTTTTCACTGAATTTTGAGTTTGTTTTTAACAAATCAGCCCCCCTAAATGTAAGTTTCAAAAGATACTTTATATAACTTTTTAGTCCACTTCAGTGCAAAAGACTGTCTCAGAAGTGCTAATAACGCGGTATTTTTCTTATTCTGCATTTTGGTCGTAGCCCTCACATACCCCCCTGACTATGCTACTGCTTTGCATCCAAACGGATTCTATATTTGCCAAACCAGAAAATCCTATTTCACATGAATATGAACTTGGAAAAGAGGCGATACTTTTTAAGGCTTCTTCATACAATATTGTATATTCGTTTGCCAAACAATGAATTTAAAGGTAATCAAAGTACTGAGGGCTCTACTTGTGCCAGCGACTCATTCACAAAGCCTTGGCGACCCGTGGTTTGAGAAACGCTGATATAATCGATTAGTTTATGATAAAAATTTGTAGCAGTTGATGGGATAACTTCGGGTGTCACAACAGCTTTTTGTTGTTTTTTGGGAGCTGTTGTTATGTTGTTGTTGCGTATATTTATCCTCCTATCACCGGACAGCGTTAGACGCTAAATATTTGACGTTTCGCGCACTTTGCAATGACTACTTCGTGGTTGGAGGAATCCTCACCTCCTTAGGAGTTTCCATTGATCCAATGTTCCTGTGGATCTCTTCGAATTTTTGTCCTCTGAATTTGCTGCTTGTTCAAAGCCACCATCGTGAAGCGCCTTGTCCAAGGACACAACAACATGACCAGGGTGGGGGTTGAACCCACATCATGCGATCAGGATCGTCGCATAACCGACGCCTTTACCCATTCCGCCACCTGCCGACTCTGATCGCAAACCACAATAGAAGCTTTAGAATATCGTCATTTAAGTTTTCTTACAAAAAGAACAATGACATTAGTGCAGAATGCCCCAGCAAGTAAGTTTTAAGAACCGGTCTTCTTAATTAGCGAACGGTTCGCCCCAAGTAATTTATTTAGAAAACCGTTTGTTTAAATTAGAAATCGTGCGAACGGGTGCAAATCGTCCCAATAACATAACTCTATTACACCTTAAAATTTTATTTCTGAATATTAATCAACAAATATTCAAGGGCAAGCCGACCCTAAAGTGATTTAAGCAACAGCGCTCGACTTTAAATGAAAATGCACTCAAATTAAGGTTGCAGCATTCCTTCGTTAAAACTAGATCGTTTTTGCCAAAATTGAGAGGTCAGACAAAACAATTCGGTTTGGCAAAGCTTGTAGTCTCCGTTTGTTAGTTTCCTTTTTGGTGCCACGTGCAAAAAGTTAAATAGGTTTTTTGCTTATGTAATGTTGTAATGTTATGTAATATTGTAATGTTATGTAATGTTGCAAGGCAGCATTTTTTGACGTGACTCTTAGTTCTGAGAAATATAATTGAATTGGTGAAGTTCCTTATCTAATTTTTAATCAATTGAGGATTTTGTAAGCTTAGAATATCAACGAATAGCCTGTGGTATCTTTTTCTTTTAACAATTACAAGTATTTACGCTTGAACGAATTATCTTGTAGCATTGATCTGACGTCACGATTAATGTATTTGTTATAAAGTTTTTTGTTCGTTAACGCCTTTTAGCGAGCAAAACCGATCTTAAGGAGCCGCGCTAACTCGTTCTGTAATGTGGGACTGGGAAGGGCATGGTATGGAATAGAAAATAGAATGGAATGGAAATTTCGGTATGGAATATGGAAGATGCCAGAATGGAATGAAATGGAAGATTTCAAAAGAAGAATGGAAGACAATCTTCGATACTTCCATACCAATTCCATACTAGATTTCGCTCGTGGCATTCACAGAAAAATGTATACGGATAGTGATAACTAAAAATATTAGGAAGCGTTTAGCAGCTAATCATCTGTCGACAAATTAATAAGGTAATTCGGTCATGAACATTGCGCAAACAGTGTAGGCATTGCATCATCAGACCATAAAATATGTTCATTGCAATTTGCAGCTGCATTGATGCTGACTGGCTTAATTTTTGTGTTGAGAATGACCAGTAGCGTACGCAGGATTTTGAAAAGGGGAGGGGGAGGGCCAGAAACTTCAGAAAATGTGAGAAGAGCAAAGGTCTGAATCAAATTGTTCCGCCCAAACTCGGTTCGATTTTTCGCCCAAAATTAGGTGAAGAGCAAAAAAAAAAGTTCTTCACTCAAATTTGGTCCGATTTTTCGCCCGAAGCCTAGAACAAACGCACACACAACATAGCCTTTGTATGATCAAACCTTACGCCCAACTTGCAAAGGAAAGGGGGACATGCCTCAATTTTGCTTACTTTTCTATGCAATTTTGCACCCCTGGCGACCCAAAGGGGAGGGCCATGGCACAATGCCCCCCCTAAATACGCCCCTGAAAATGACAATTTGTCTAGTGCCGTTGCCAGAGCAAACGAAGCGAGGAGCACGAAAATAGACTGAACGTTTGCATATTAAAACTGGTTTTGTATGGAGGCAAACTATGCCCAATTTTAAACTTCTGCAATCATGTCTAAAAAAAGAAATGTAAGTCCGATAGCGTTTCTTAGTTCCTTGCGTTTCCGGCCCATAATCGCTTGAAAAGTCTATCTACAGCAGTAACTGCGACCTAAACAACCTTAAGTGTGCTCTAAAAAAAGAAAAGCAGCTGGTCATTTAAAAAACGAAATAAACGATTTTGTTGGTCTACATTTCTACTCTACGACACACCCATACACAGGCGTACAGCCAAGATTTTGCTAAAGAAGGGGCTTGGAAGTTAAACTTTTTGTTTGATAAATGCCTCGATTTGGTGGCGAGCTGAGCAAAGTACTGCAACTCAATCATCTCGTATAAACGGAGGTCTGGGGGCGAAGCCCTTGTCGCTGTGTGATTTTTTGAGTTTTCGAACAAACTAACTATTTCAATGCCATTTGGATCACATTTCGCACGCTTTTAGAAGCCAGTAGAAAAGTTAAATTGCTTAGCCCATTCAGCCAGAGCAGTAAGTCGAGCCGTGCTTTTCAGGTCGGGTTCGGGTTTGAGCCTGTCACGGGCCGGGTCGGGTTTGGGCCGGGCACGGGCCGGGTTCGGGCCAAAAGTTGAAAAGAAAGATTTCGGGCTTAATTCGGGCCTGAGACGTGCTTTTTGTCTTCGGTGCACAAAAATATAATCAAAATAAGTTGGCAATATTGCTAAATTTTTCAGACCTAACTTAACTTTCGTTTTTTTTTTCGGGTATGATTTGGGATTCAAATTAGGTTTGGGGTTCGGGCCGGGTTCAAGCTTATAGTTTCGGTTTCGGGCCGGGTTCGGGCCTGAACTAGTCGGCCCGTTTACAACTCTGCATTCAGCCCCTACTTTACCGACAAGTCAATTCAAAAACACGTTTAAACGCTTGCATTTTAGGTGTAAATTTTTTTAGTGGCTTGGCTGGGAATGGCTGAAGTCCCTTTTGTCCTCGTAGTTCCGCACACTAAATCCGTAAACGCTTACAGGCCCGTTGTTCCTCCCGACTCATAGTTTGAGAAACGTTGGCTTCGGGCTTGAGATTGATATGACTAGCGTAATTGGTACTTGATGACCTATTAGTGATTAGGTTCAGTGGTGTAAACTTTGGATGTTAAATTTGGTGTTTGAAACTTGAACCACTAAACTTTTGGTATTTAAAAATTTTAATATACTGCTAATATGGATAACTTTAATCAAACATAGGATTTAATGTTATTATTCCTTTTTGCAACATTGTCGGTTTTCTTGACCTTACATGATGTTTCAAAAAACGTATTTTTAGTAAACCAAGATATGGGTAAGACCTCCCTGGCCCGCCGTAGCAACGGCATTGAATTTGGCAAGTGACAAAACTTGGCAAGTGGCAAAACAAACCGTAACAAAACCTTGTATTTAGTTTTCTATCCTCGATTGAGCTTTATTCTTTGTGGTTTTGTTTTTTTGCGTTTAAACTTTTTTTCGGTATTTTTGTAAAATGTTTTTGGCAGTTTGGCTTTGCCAAATTTCATAGTTTGTGTGATTTCAAACTTGCAATCATTGATCTCAGTGCATACCTATTAATCTATGGTCTATTAATTGAGTGGTTAATATTTTCTTGCTGAGTGAAATTTTTTGGTAGATCATTGCGATAGTGCTTCAAATATCGAATGAGATTCATCGTACTTTGCTGCTTACCTTAATTTGCAAGCAACCACTTGCAAAGGTATATACGCTTAACATTGCAAAAATACTATAATATAAATTACGCGTAGCTTTCAGTCTAAACTTACATTGGTATGGAAGTATGGAATGGAATATGGAAGGAAATTTTAGAATGGAATGGAAGATTTTAAGCATAGAATGGAAATGGAATGGAAGAAAATTGCCAGTATCAGGGTTGGAAATATCGATTAGTAATCGATAATCGATACTATACATTCTTTGCTTTTATGCTATCGATTATCGCAGATGCTTTGCTTTCAATTTTTTCCATTGATTATCGTCTTTTCTATGCTTTTTGCTTACATTTTATCGATTGGTAGAATCTTTAAACTTTAGTTTTGTTGAGTCTGCCTAAGCTTACATCGTTTCGTTTCTCTTATTCCATGTTGCTCTTTATAATATTACCCTAAAAGTGTATTTTTTTTTATTCTTGATAGTGCCGATAATAATAGTTTTTCCACTCACAAGTTTCATTCAATGGTCAATACGGCAAAAATTTCAGTGCATCCTTATGAAAACTAGAATAAAAATTTTTGTTTACATTTCGGCATCGATTACCAATCTTTGCTTTTTGTTTCTGATATCTTTGCTTTTTTTTACTTTACTCTTTGCTTTTTGCGTAAACTATCGATTCGTCTTTGCTTTTAAACAGCATCGACTTCCAACCCTGGCCAGTATGGAATATGGAAAAATCGTCTTTCATTCCATTCCATACCTTGCCCTGAATGTGGGTCCTGGTTCGGCATTGAAGTAGTCGGCCTACTTACGGCTCTAGTTTAACCCAATAAATAGCAACCTTAGATATTTTAAGAGATATCATCTTTCATTAGGTTGGTCAACTATGATACCGAATTATAATGAGTGCCCCGCACTTCCAATTAATCACCGAAGACATGGTAGCGCGCGGTAATTTAGTAAAACATAAAATTTGTTTTATAATGTCGCCTATGCTGTGAAATTGCGGGAGCAGATTTAGACCGTATCCTAATGACGAGTAGTGGGGTTACGCTGAGTCGCTGACTCGTTACACGCTTCTGCGGTAAACAACGAGTAATGAAAAATTTAATCCTAAGAAAGTGACCATTTCATCGGAAAATTTAACTTGAAAAGATTAAAACGGAAATAAGGAATATTTATCCGCACATTTTTCATTTGCTTTTTTATAGGTTTAGATTTGGATTTGATTTAAAGTTAGAGTTAAAACAAGGACTGGGGTTAGTTTTAGGGTAAAGATTTTGAGTTTGCGGCAAAATTAATAAAAAAGGAAAAAGAAATTTCCGCTAAAAAAATGTCTTCAAATCAAATTTTTATACTCGTTGTATTACGCTGAAGCGTGTAACGAGTTTTTGTGAATCACCTTCGCGTCATTGCGCCCGGGCAACACAGCTCCTTTCAAAGAAATGTGTTTGACAGGCCCGAGATTTAAACCTCAGACATGCCGCTGTATAGACGAACGTGTTATCGCTCGACCATCTGGCCGGTGAAACAAAAGGGCTTCCAAGATTTAATTCCCAGTTACGTCCTGCTCTGTTTCAGAACAGGGCCAATCAAATTGATTTTAGCTACCTTTCAAAAGCATCAATTCTAGACTTAATTGGATTGTGTCTAGAAAACGTGAAAGTTTACTGTATCACTCGTCCGTTTGAATATGCGATGCAAAACTCTTTCACAAACTTTTTGTAAATCAGTTTTGATTGAATTAATTAATTAATTAGATTGACGATGTTAAGTACCGGAAGCGCAAAAGTAAAGCATTCAAATTAATCACTATTTAAAGAAACGAATTTGCTACCATTCTTTCCTGCAATTAAAAAAACTCATTTTGCACAAAGTTTTTCTAAAACGGATTTTGCTCGGGTTTGGAAAAAGAAAAACTAGTTTCTACACCGGAAGTTCTGCGACAACTAACTTTGACATGTAGGTTGGTTTTACTCTATTTTGTTACATAATTTATTTCATAGTAAGTATTAATTTTTTAACACTAATTAATAATACTTTGATTAATTTTATAAAATATAATAGCTTGTAACAACTGCTATTATTGAGTACACATTGCTCGCATCCAAAATAGCTTGAAATAGTTTTAAAGTTATTGCACAATGTTTGTTCCTCCCCCCTCCAAAAAAAGGAAAATAATGAATAATAATCTGCACGTAATGTGAAAATTAAAAAAGCAGTTTTTTTTCAGTGTGCGGGTCGAGTGCGGACTGATTTTTGCGAAAAATTATTGCAGAACAGCGCGCAATTTTACGAACTCGATGCATCTGTATACATAATACTGTACAGTAGAACGCCGATTTATTGCTAGAAGGGGTAACAAATGTGCATTTGCACACTCTGCACATTTCCAATGCCTCTACTGGGAAGTTTTTGCTTTAATCTTAAAGAGTCTTGCAGTCTCGTTATCATAGTACCGTAATGCAATCAAACAACTTTGTCACAAATATTTGTTGACTTTTTTCTGTGAATATAAAATATATCTTTAACATGACAAATCTAGAGGTATAGAACTCTCAAGCCCGAGATACACAATCACTTGGGCGCATTTTTAGGCCGAATAATGAAGACACAAAAAAGACAATAAAAAAAAGAGCCAAAACGAAGACAAAAAAAGGAATTTTGTTCAATTGTCCCACGCTAGATCTACTACTGAAAATTTCTACAAAAAAATTACTCATACTGTCATTCCGCCCGGGCAGCACAGTTTTACGAAGAAATGTCGCAACGGTAGCGAGCCGTTGACAACACTGTGACCTCCAGCTCCAGAAGCGAATGCGTTATCGCTCGACCAATTGGCCGGTCGATAAGTAAATAGCAAAAGTACTAAAGCTTCTTGTAAAGTGTGTACAATACAGCTGCTGAAATTATTGATGTTTAAAAATATCTTTTGAAAATAATCTACCTTAACTGACGCTTTTGTTGGACAGTTATAAACTACAAAGTGCTCTTTACCAGAAATCATTGAACTTTTTTACTCAATTATGGTTTTTATTGGTGATATATAGTTTTTTTAGACTTTTGTTTTATAGCTTAGCTGTTGCTGCAACAGCTGTAGCATTGAATTTAATAGTATTATGTTTTATGGCAATGGTGTTGAAACATTTACAGTTAAATGTAACCGCTTGCAGGTTATTCAATTGCAAAATAAGTCAATCAAAAAAGATTTGCTACTATGACCAATACGACAACAAATCAGACTTTAAAAATATTGCAGCAAATCAATTTTAAATAGGTGTGGGGTTGTGGTGGCAATGAATTTTTGTTTACTTTAATCTATAAATAATTTTAATAGTTAGTAGTTACTGGCTTACATTAAATGTGATTTATTGCAATTATGGTACATCTTTATGCAAGAAGTTATCTTTATCGAAACGACCGCGAAGTTAAAAACCTGTTTAAGTGCGAGCAGTAGGGTATAAGCGAGTCAAAACAAGCCGCATTTTCTTTTTAATGTTACCCAAAAACAGAACTTCGAATTGATATCAAATTTAAGACAACTACAAAACGAAACTTCGCAGTTTTTTGTTTTTTTTCAATACTTAATTGAATCCAAAATCTCAAAATTTACTGCAATGTTAAGTTTAAAAATCACAGAGTGTTAACAATTTTTTGTGCTTAAAGAAATTGTGAAAAATTAATTATTTCTAAATTTTACTGTTCGATTATTTTGTAAACAGCGAAGGAACTAGGCGCCTTTCGAATCAATCTGTCACCTGCCTCCGTTTCTATCTCACAGGGTGGTTCACTGGTTATATGTTTTGCGTATCTGCTCACTTTCAGAAACTTTTAGTGTAAAAAAAAAATTTGTTTTGGCAAGTAAGCCTATAAAAAAAAGCTATTTGTAACCAAAATATTAGAATGTTTATTATTCAGTTACAGTAGTAGCTTACTCAAATCAAGTCTTTCATTATACTCCCTGTATCACGCCGAAGCGTGTAACTAGTTTACGGGGCCCGTCTTCGCGTCATTGCGCCCTGGCAACACAGTTTCTTTCGAAGAAATGCCGAAGCGGTAGCGAGCCGTTGACAACACTGTGCTCAATTTGACCGGCCCGAGATTTGAACCTAAGACCTGCCGCTTCAGAGATGAACGCGTTACCGCTCGACCAACTTGTCGGTTAGTAGCTTACTCAATAAACTTATTCAGTCAATGCGGTACTTATTTGCAGTATTTGAAACTAACGCGGTAAACAAATATAATTAGAGTGACGCTAAATAAAATTGTACGGAGGCAACTAAAGATTATGAATTTTAATCATGAACATTTTAAGTAATAAAGCAAATTTTGTTTTAGTTGAAAGTGACTGCCTCTGTGGAGCATGGTGGAGTGTTGCACTATGTTGCTTGTTCCAATTCTTATTAATACATACAACAAGAAAATAAGCTTAAATTGAGCGTATAAGATGAAGTGCAATAGATTTTCTAAAAATGCTGAAACTACACCCCAATATTAAAGATTGCTGAATAAGATGGTACTAGGCTTGAGGTACGGCCTTTCCGGAATAACCTCACACAAAAGCTGATCTATCAGAAAACTTTAGAATTTAGACTATAAAAACCATAAAGAATTGTTTTAAGTGTCACGATAATTTGATATCTTATCTAAGTTATTTGCGATATCGAGAAATGTAAAAGTTTTCTAAATTCGCGTGTAGGCCGCTTGCCGAGATGATTTTCGATTGCAACTCTTAAGCACATCATGACCAGACATATAAGATCGAGGTGCGGATTTTTCAGAAGTTTTAAAATTATTCACCTTTCCTTACAGTGCTTAAAGAGTGCGTAACTAACATAACTTGTCGTTTAGTGAATTTTAAATACCACCTATATTACAATCAATAACATGCATGGGCCAATACTGTGACAAGTATATCTAAATATAAATTTTTTTTAAAGCTTTTGTACAAAACAGAACTCTTTTTTCAAAACTAGCAGGTAAACTGCTGTTAATGACAAATACCGGAAGCTATTCTTGTCGCTCGTCGAAATAAAGTGCCGTCGCCAGCGTAAAGAGAGGGGCACAAATGTAGCGTCATACTCTAACTAAGCCACAACGCGTCCCAATACATTCAACGGCAAGGACACCCAAACTCAATACTTAAATTGTAGGGGGAACGCGCCCCCCCATCGAGACTGAACGTTTCCCAGTGCCCCAACTAGAAAGCTCTTCTAAGGGGGGCAAAATGTCTTTTGGGGGGGCCAAAATTTTTGGGTTTGGTTGATCTCCAAAAGAAAAAAAAAGGTCATCGCGCCAACTCAGTCTAATTTTCTCCGAGTTCTCTTGGTCTCCACTAAAAAAACCACCATCTTGAAAATGCCACAAGGGTAAAGGGGAGTTTGGGGGGCATGCTGAGTTGTTTAGGGAAGCGAAATTTTTGTTCGGCGGGCACCGCGTCCACTAGCCCCCCCTTAGTTTCGGCCCGCGTCTCCCAATCTAGATTCAGTCTCCCTCCATCAAGTTTAAGCGACCTCCCATCTGGATTTTGCGATCCCCTCACCATTTAGACAAAGCTTCGTGGACATTTAGACAAAAAGTGGCCGGTAATACCAATAGATTCGAAATTCAGGCCGAAGTCAGTATCGAATTGTGGCGTAGACCTTTTTCTTTTTTTATTTTGGTCTTCATCTGATTTTGAGGGCAGATTGGGGAATTCCGAACTTAGATAAAACCAATTTGCGGCGAAGACTTTTTTTTGGTCTTCACCCGGATATGAGTAAATTTGTTTTTAACTGCTGCCGCACTCCGATTGCTCCTGGACACGGCTGCGAAAGCGTCCGCCCATGCAATATTTTACGGTTTAATTGCTGCCTAAACCAACCGGCTCGGTTGAACAGCCTATGAGCAACTCTCCAGCTAGGCTTAATAACCAGTGCTTTTGATTAAACTTTTACATTCGATTAACCCTATTTGTACCGGGCAAGTTTGCCCCCTCTTAGTTATTTTAATAATAGCTCCTAATTAAAAAAAAGTTTTGCTTTGATGCACCCTGACTTTGAATCAAGGTTAATAAATCACATTTTCAGTAAGTTTGGGGTCAGCCGGATGACCGGAAGTGACGTCATTTTTGCTTTTGTCAGAGGCATCTAAGGAGTTTCCTACAGTGTTGAGCACAATGCATGTTTATCAACGCACTTATTCTATTCATTCTACTGCATCTTCATTGTCGATGCTAATTTTTAGCTGGAATAAACTATTTTACTTACAGTTAAATGGATTGCATCATCATTACGTCATTTAAGACGTCATAATTCAAAACTATTGCTTTTTCTGCTGTTTCTCGAAATAAATTGCGTTTGCAAAAGAAAATATTCATTGTCATCAGCTCTTAAATGATATAATGAAAATAATACTGCAGTATTCTAAAATTTTGTGAATGATACTATATCTCAGTCACGAAAAATTACAAATAACAATCAACGCAATATTTTAAAGATGACGTCATCTTGCATGTGACGTCATCACCCGCGATGAATTTATCAGAGATGTCTTTGAAATAACAAAAGTCCAAACTTAAGATAATATTTAGCAGGATTAAAAAACTTTGCTTGTTGTTATAAGAATTTACTGGTTTTGGTGACGTCATCATCGTTTTCTTGACGTCACAATCTCGAAATATTTATTTAAAAAATTTAATAAAAATTAGCTTCAGCAAGCAAAAAAAAATCTTACTTCCATCAATTAGCAAACAGTTTTTAAATAGGGGGCAAATTTGCCATTGGCAACGCTATCCGATTAGACCGGCCCGAGATTTAAACCTCGAGCCTCCAGCTCCAGAGATCAACTCGTTACCACGCCACCAAGAGTCCGGTGATTAAGCCAAGATAATTAGCAAAAGTACTAAAGCTTCTTGTAAAGTGTGTACACCGTACAACACAGCTGCTGCAATTGATATTTAAAAATATGTTTTGAAAATAATATACCTTAACAGATGCGTTTATTGGGCAGTTATAAACCACAAAGTCCTCTTCATCAGAAATCATTCATCTTTTTCGCTTAATTATGCTTTTGTTGATAATCTTAATTAGACTTCTATTTGATTGCTTAGCTGTTGCTGCAACAGCTGTAACATTGAATTTAATAGTATTATATTTTATGGCAATGGTGTTGAAACATTTACAGTTAAATGTAACCGTTTGCAGGTTATTCAACTGCAAAACAAGTCAATCAAAAACGAATTGCTATTATAAATGAAGATCGACAACAAATAAATCAGACTTCAAAAACATTGCAGTAAATCAAGTTCAAATGGGTGTAG
Organism: Trididemnum nubilum; assembly: GCA_963965965.1. Classification (NCBI taxonomy): domain Eukaryota; kingdom Metazoa; phylum Chordata; class Ascidiacea; order Aplousobranchia; family Didemnidae; genus Trididemnum; species Trididemnum nubilum. The sequence goes on from OZ014487.1 coordinate 27,953,352, forward strand.
AGTTTTTTCGGCAATCAATTTCATTTTACTTTAATCTTTAAAAATAATTTTAATAGTTATTAACTATACTGACTTACATTAAATGTAATTTATTGCAATTATGGTACATCTTTTTGCATGAAGTTATCTTCACCAAAACGATAGAGAAGTTAAAAACCTGTTTAAGTGCGAGCAGTATGGTATAAGAGAGTCAAAAAGAGCCGTATTTTCTTTTTAGTATTATCCAAAAATCGAACTCCGAATTGATATCAAATTTAAGACAACTACAAAACGAAACTTCACAGTTTTTGTTTTTTCTATACTTAATTGAATCCAAAATCTCACAATTTAATGCAATGTTAAGCTTAGAAATCACAGAGTGTAAACGATTTTTTGTGCTTAAAGAAATCGCAAAAAATCAATTATATCTAAATTTTACTGTTCCATTATTTTGTAAACAGCGAAGGGACTTTGCGCTTTTCCAATCAATCTGTCACCTGCCTCCGTGTCTACTACATAGGGTGGTTATATGTTTTGCATATAAGTAAGCCTATAAAGAAAAGCTGTTTGTAACCAAAATATTAGAATGTTTATTATTCAGTTACAGTAGTACTGTAGCTTACTCAAATCAAGTCTTTCATTATACTCCCAGTATTACGCCGAAGCGTGTAACTATAGTTTACGGGGCCCGTCTTCGCGTCATTGCGCCCTGGCAACACAGTTTCTTTCGAAGAAATGCCGAAGCAGTGGCGAGCCGTTGACAACACTGTGCTCAATTTGACAGGCCCGAGATTTGAACCAAAGACCATCCGCTTCAGGGACGAACGCGTTACCGCTCGACCAACTGGCCGGTTAGTAACTTACTCAATGAATTTATTTAGTCAAGGCGGTACTTATTTGCAGTATTTAAAACTAACACGGTAAACAAATATAATTAGAATGATTCCAAATAAAATTGTTCGAAGGCAACTTAAGATTATGAATTTTAATCATGAACATTTTAAACAATAAAACGAATTTTTTGTTTTAGTTGAAAGTGACTGCCTCTGTGGAGCATGGAGTGTTGCACTATGTTGCTCAATTTAACTTGAGCGCATAAGATGAAGAGCAATAGATTTTCTAAAAATGCTGAAACTAATAGGTGGGCACAAGTTCGTTAATCGTTAATCCGTAAATAACGAAGCTAACTTTTTCATTAACTCGTTAATCCGTTAAAAAGTTTTTTCATGTTAACGGACTAAATTAACTTCCGTTAAGTTCTGTTAACGGACTAAAGCATAGGTGGGCGCAAGTCCGTTAATCGTTAATCCGTTAATAACGAAGCTAACTCTTTCATTAACTCGTTAATCCGTTAAAAAGTTTTTCATGTTAACGGACTAAATTAACTTCCGTTAAGTTCTGTTAACGGACTAAATTAACTTCCGTTAAGTTCTATTGACTTCCGTTAAGGTTTTTATCGTTTATATCTTGCACCATTCATTCATCGTACTGGTACAAATTAGTTTGGACTGGTAACACTTGTTGCGTATTAGCTCGAGTTTTATAGAAGAGAGCGAAGAAAGAAGCTCTTTTTGTGGCAAATATTAAGCTGCACCTCATAGGTCTATTAATTATCGCTGTTCACAATTTCCGAAAATTTTCCGATCGCAGCTTCGACGCATCGTTGGTGCATTTGAACTTATTTTTATCTTGAAGTTTGATTAGACTGTAAAATGTAACTTCTAAAACACAAAAAGACCACCATAGCAATAAATTTTTCCTTACAATCAGCTCAGCAGCGTGAATACGTGCTCTAGAAGCGAGTGAATAAAAAGAAATGTAAATTACACGCGAAGTGTTAACGAATTAACGGACTTCATTAACTTCCGTTAATTAAAGCTGAAAATAACGGATTAACGTTAACGGATTAACCTTACAAACCAGTTTGCACTGGTAACACTTGTTGCGTATTAGCACGAGTTTTATAGAAAAAAGGAGCTCTTTTTTCAGGCAAATAATAACCAGCAGCCTCATAGCCTCATAGGTCTATTAATTATCGCTGTTCACAGTTTCCAAAGATTTTCCGATCGCAGCTTCGTTGAGCATTTGAACTTATTTTTATCTTGAAATTAGATTAGACTGCATAATATAACTTCCAAAACACAAAAAGACCACCATAGCAATAAATTTTTCCTTAGAATCAGCTCAACAGCATCAATACGAGTGCTTATAGAAGCCAGTGAATAAACAGAAATGTTAATTACACGCAAAATGTTAACGGATTAACGGACTTTTTAACTTCGGTTAATTAAAGCTGAAAATAACGGATTAACGTTAACGGAGGTGTGAAGTTTGTTAACGGACTAGTGGTTAACGAAGCTAACGGTTTGCATTAACTTGCCCACTTATAGTATTAGCACGAGTTTTGTAAAAGAAAGCGAAGAAAGGAGCTCTTTTTTGTGGCAAATATTAAGCTGCAGCCTCTGAGGTCTATTAATTATCGCTGTTCGCAATTTCCAAACATTTTCCTATCGCAGCTTCGTTAGTGCATTTGAACTTATTTCTATCTTGAAATTAAATTAGACTGTAAAATGTAACTTCCAAAACACAAAATGACCACCATAGCAATAAATTTTTCCTTACAATCAGCTAAACAGCGTCAACACGTGTTGTAGAAGCGAGTGAATAAAAAGAAATGTAAATTACACGCAAAATGTTAACGGATTAACGGACTTTATTAACTTTCGTTAATTAAAGCTGAAAATAACGGATTAACGTTAACGGAGGTGTGAAGTTTGTTAACGGACTAGTGTTTAACGAAGCTAACGTTTTGCATTAACTTGCCCACCTATGCTGAAACTACACCCCAATATTAAAGATTGCTGAATAAGATCGTGTTAGGCTTGAGGTAAAGCCAGTAAGCTTACTTAAATTGTAGGGGGAAGCGTTCCACTATCGAGAGTTAGCGTCCCCCCATCGGGATTTAGCGTTTCCCCATCAAAATTTGGTGTCCCCCATCGAGGTTTGATTGAGCGCTGGTTGAACAGACGAAAAAGAGCCTGGCAGCACAAATAAATCCCACAAATTCCGGCCGAATTTAGTCCCCAAATGCTGTGAATACCTTTTTTTTTGGTCTTCACTTGATTTCAAGAACAAAAACTCTTCAATTTTCGGTGAAGACCTTTTTTTTATTTTAATTTTGGTCTTCACTCGATTTCGGGGACGGAAAAACATAATTTCCACTAAAGTACTTTCGCATTCCAAATGCGTTTGGTCAAGGCTGCAAAAGCGTATCCCCATGCAAAATTTTATAGATTAAGTACAAGGTACAACCAATGCGGAATAACCTCACATAAAAGCTGATTTATCAGAAAACTTTAGAATTTAGACTATAAAAACCATAAAGAATTGTTTTAAGTGTTACGATAATTTGATATCTTATCTAAGTTAATTGCGATATTGAGAAATGTAAAAGTTTTCTAAAGTCGCGTGTAGGCCGCTTGCCGAGATGATTTTCGATTGCAACTTCTAAGCACATCATGACTGGACATGTAAGATCGAGGTGCGGATTTTTCAGTAGTTTTAAAATTATTCACCTTTCCTTACAGAGTGCTTTAAGGGTGCGAAACTAACACAATTTGTTTTTTAGTGAATTTTAAATACCACCTATATTATAATCAATAACATGCATGGGCCAATACTGTGACAAGAATATCTAAATATAAATTTTTTTTAACAGAACTCTTTTTTCAAAACTAGCAGGTAAACTGCTGTTAATGACAAATACCGGAAGCTATTCTTGCCGCCCGTTGAAAGATTCATCACACGGTAGCTAAGCTATTGATTTCTGCGCATCCCCTTTGCCTCTAAGTTTAATCGAATGCATAGATTATTAAGCCAAGCTGGAGAGTTGCTCATAAGCTGTTCAATCGAGCCGGTCGGCCGCATTTGGAACGCGTCCTTAGGACCCGATTTTTACAGTGACGAGTCCGACAGAACGTTGGAGTGGTGGTTGCTTTTCCTTGCGCTGGTGGAAGTCCTTAAAGTGCCGTCGCCAGCGTAAAGAAGGGGCCCAAATGTAGCGTCATACTCTAACTAAGCCACAACGCGTCCCGATGCATTCAACCGCAGGGATACCCAAACTCAATACTTAAATTGTAGGGGGAACGCGCCCCCCCCTCATCGAGACTGAACGTTTCCCCAGTGCTCCAACTAGAACGCTGTTCTAAGAGGGGCAAAATGTCTTTTGGGGGGGCCAAAATTTTTGGGTTTGGTTGATCTCCAAAAGAAAAAAAAAAGTCATCGCGGCAACTCCGTCTAATTTTATCCGAGTTCTCTCGATCTCCACTAAAAAAAGTCATCATCTTGAAAATGCCACAAGGGTAAGAGGAGTTTGGGGGTCATGCTGAGCAGTTTAGGGGAGCGAAATTTTTGTTTGGGGGGCGCTGCGTCTCCTGGCTCGCCCTTAGAGTCGGTCCAGCGTCACCCAATCGAGATTCAGTCTCCCTCCATCAAGTTTAACCCATTAGTTCCTACTGGTCGATATGTCGACCATTTTCGTCATTGCGCAATACTAGGCTACAGTTAAAATTTAAAAGTTGCTTTTTTCGTAGAAGCTGTTTTGGCGATATATTAGATTACTCAGACATAATAAATCCTTTTTTTTATGAAAATCCGACTTTCGCTCTGTGCCACACCCAACATTTTGAAGAACAAAAATGGCTGAAACATCTCAGTAAGTGTCCACTTTTTTATTGTTTTGAGTTGGATATGAAATACCAGTAAATTGTTTGAAACTTTAGAAAAATATACAGTAAGTAATAGTATTAACTTTCATTGAAAACTAAAAAAAAATTTCAATTGAAAAAAATTACTTGGAAACATGGTTTTGAAGAGAAGTGGTCGAGATCTCGACCATTAGGATAAACTATGTCAAACTCGTCAAATTATTATTCTGCGGTTTATTTTTTCTGGAGATCAAGTTTTCACTGTTTGCAAAGTTCTGGATGCCATTGAAGAGGGAGAAGAGTTTGATGTTGTGACTGGGATTGCCATTGATCCTCCGGAAGTGCGAGCGGAACCAGATGAGGAGGTCGATCCTGGTTCGGCCAGCAGGCTCACCGGCTTTTAGTAGCGAGCTCGAACGTATTTGCTGCGAAGAAATCACGATTCTGATTCCGACAATTTAGATGATGAGGTTCAAACTCAGACGGCTCAAGCTCGGACGCAATCAAGGGCTTCAAATAAGAGAAAGAAAAGTGAAGCATATGTGTTCCTCAGGGTATCAAACTGCCCATAAGGTTTATTACCAATTTTTCCTCCTAATTATTCGGTATACCGTGACATGAACCTATGTTTTGGGATGAACTTTTGATTGCAAATATTCTTGGTCAAATGAAACTTTATTCTATTACGAAAAGCAAAGATGTGCTTGTGGCTAGTAAAGCAGAGTTTCGCACTTTTCGTGGAATGATAATGCTTTCTGGCTGTAACAAGCTACCCCAACGAAAATTGTACAGGTCGCACGATTCGAATGTGGGAAACGATGAAAAAGCTCCATGCGAAAAAATAAATTCGAGCAAATGATGCAGTTTTTGCATTTTATCGACAACACTGCTTTGGATGTGAATGATAGGTAATGCAAACTGAGACTTGTGATAACGCACCTGCAAAAGAATTTTGGCAAGCACTTAGTTCCGCAACAATATTTATCCCGCGACGAAGCACTCATTGAATATCTTGACCAAAACTCATTAAAGCAGCACATAATTCAAAAGCCAATAAGATTTGGATATGAATGCTTTTGTTTGAATACTCCTTCCGGGTATTTGATAGCATTTGGTTTTTGCCAAGGCCGAAAAAAAATTACGATGTGGCACTTGCTGAGGAATTTGGCAAAAACGCAGCTATTGTTTTGGCGTTACTTTAGTTTCCTTCCAGAAAGTCTCAAAGGTGTGGCATTTCACATATCAATGGAAAAGCGGTTTACGTCCTTCCAATTTATTATTTTCGAAGCTAAAAGAAAATGGATATGAAGCTACAGATACAAAACGCAAAAACAAACTAGAAAGAAAGTGCCAATTGGACTTCATCAAGGAGTTGACGAAAAGCAGCAAAAGAGGGGATATTTGTGCAGCTGTTGCGAGAAACACTGACCGTAATGAAGAGGTGAAATTGGTGCGATTGGAAGATAATAACGTTGTGACTGTGTGCTCTACAGTATTTGGAACAGAACCGATCAAAAACGTGCTAAGATGGAGCCGCATAGAAAAGAAACAGATTGATGTAGACCGTCCACATATTGTTGAGCCACACTGCAAGACTATGGGTGGCACAGATTGTCAAGACCAGCATTTTAACAATTATCGCAGTGGAATTTACGGAAAAAAGTGATGGTTTCCTTTATTTACGTGGCTAGTTGACGTAAGCATCCAAAACGCGTGGTTACTTGGTCGTGAAGCCAATTGCAAAGACTGTCATAATCTGCTTACTTTTCGTCGCTCTATAGCAATTTTTTATTTGAAGCTTTATGGCTCTGAACCAAAACGACCAGGAAGGCGAATCTCCAACGCCCCTGCTGAAACTTAGCTTCGATTTGACCGCATGAACGACCACTCTGTTATGCGCAATAAAGGAAACGCCAGGCGTCGTTGTGTTTGCGTGGTAGTCGAAGTGTGTATGTTTGCAAAAAATGTAATCGAGGTCTTTGCCCAGAGTGTTTTGTCGACCACCACAAGGAGCACTAAGCGAAAGAGTTCGAGATGAAAACACCAAGAACTAATATTTTAAGACAATATGAACAATTATTGCTTTGAAATATTGCTGTAAAGCGTTTAATTGCTCAATGAAAACGCAATAAAATAAAGCTCATTGTTATATTTTGTGTAGTTTTACTTTTAGTTCACACCAGTCACCAATATTAGTAAAATTCCATCCGCGTAAAAAATTACAGTTTATCAAGTAGCAGCGTAGAAGATACTACGACTAGCTTTAAAACTTCAAATAAATTTCAAAAAGTATTGTCAGAGAATACAGCCTTCTTGAGAAGGTAACAAGAACAAAAAAAATTTCAGTTAAAAAAAGCTATCATTTTTTGTCTCGGTAAGATTTTTTTATTTCTAAAGCTGTCTTGCATTGATTTACAATTGAAAACCCTTCTAATACTACCAATAAATATAAGAGTTTAGCCCAAGACAATAAAAACAATTTTGACATATTTGTTCCTACTGGTCGATTTCTCAACCATGTTTATTCTTTTATGACGTCACAATTAAAAAAGATCTGGCACTACCAAATGCACTCATATGATATTCTGTTGATGATATAGTAAGATGGAAGGTTATTTACAAAAAACAAAATTTTAATTTAATTCAGGAACTAATGGATTAAGCGACCTCCCATCTGGATTTTGCGATCCCCTCACCATTTAGACAAAGCTTCGTGGACATTTAGACAAAAAGTGGCCGGTAATACCAATAGATTCGAAATTCAGGCCGAAGTCAGTATCGAATTGTGGCGTAGACCTTTTTCTTTTTTTATTTTGGTCTTCATCTGATTTTGAGGGCAGATTGGGGAATTCCGAACTTAGATAAAACCAATTTGCGGCGAAGACTTTTTTTTGGTCTTCACCCGGATATGAGTAAATTTGTTTTTAACTGCTGCCGCACTCCGATTGCTCCTGGACACGGCTGCGAAAGCGTCCGCCCATGCAATATTTTACGGTTTAATTGCTGCCTAAACCAACCGGCGCGGTTGAACAGCCTATGAGCAACTCTCCAGCTAGGCTTAATAACCAGTGCTTTTGATTAAACTTTTACATTCGATTAACCCTATTTGTACCGGGCAAGTTTGCCCCCCTCTTAGTTATTTTAATAATAGCTCCTAATTAAAAAAAAGTTTTGCTTTGATGCACCCTGACTTTGAATCAAGGTTAATAAATCACATTTTCAGTAAGTTTGGGGTCAGCCGGATGACCGGAAGTGACGTCATTTTTGCTTTTGTCAGAGGCATCTAAGGAGTTTCCTACAGTGTTGAGCACAATGCATGTTTATCAACGCACTTATTCTATTCATTCTACTGCATCTTCATTGTCGATGCTAATTTTTAGCTGGAATAAACTATTTTACTTACAGTTAAATGGATTGCATCATCATTACGTCATTTAAGACGTCATAATTCAAAACTATTGCTTTTTCTGCTGTTTCTCGAAATAAATTGCGTTTGCAAAAGAAAATATTCATTGTCATCAGCTCTTAAATGATATAATGAAAATAATACTGCAGTATTCTAAAATTTTGTGAATGATACTATATCTCAGTCACGAAAAATTACAAATAACAATCAACGCAATATTTTAAAGATGACGTCATCTTGCATGTGACGTCATCACCCGCGATGAATTTATCAGAGATGTCTTTGAAATAACAAAAGTCCAAACTTAAGATAATATTTAGCAGGATTAAAAAACTTTGCTTGTTGTTATAAGAATTTACTGGTTTTGGTGACGTCATCATCGTTTTCTTGACGTCACAATCTCGAAATATTTATTTAAAAAATTAAACAAAAAATAGCTTCAGCAAGCAAAAAAAATCTTACTTCCATCACTTACCAAACAGTTTTTAAATAGGGGGGGGGCAAATTTGCCCCCCCCCCCGGTACAAATAGGGTGTGAAAGTTGCCCGGTAGATAAAGGGTTAAGCATTAAAATATGGCACTACATTTATCCTTCTCCTTTTACGCTGATGCAACGGAGAGCGTCCACTTCTCCATCGTGCTGGTGTGCTCGATATTGTTACATCCGGATCAACAAGACGCGCCCAATGAAGTCGACCGTCTTGGTTAAACAACCAAAGAGTAACTCTGCAGCTTGACTTAATAACCACTGCTTCCAATTAGACTTCAACTTGTGGCTACGTTGAAGTGTGACGCACGTTACATAGGCAATAGCCTAAAGCCTGCGATAAATTTTGCAAAATCAACCTTTTGTGATGCCATGAAATTGTAGAGTTGCAGGGTTGCAACGGTACGGAGTCAAACGGATTAAATCATACTTTCGCGAATAAATGGAAATTGTGGAAAAAAATTCGGCCATCTCTTTATTACCCTAAGTAGTTCCGTATTTCTTCATTAAAACCGATTTTGAGCAGTACTTATTTAAATTTGAAAATATCGATGTCAATTTTCGCAACCATTTTCTTAAATTGTGAGTTTAATTTGAAATGATCTGTCAGCTTGAGTAAACGCTTTCTTCTTCGAAAACTTATCAAGCGTTTTAACACCACTGTAATTCTGGCAGAACATTCATCTACTTGATCGCGATTCGCTATCGCGAGTAGAAAAAAGAAAAAAATAACGATTCTTTGTCTATCAACGCAGCGAAATCCTTTCTGCAGGCGTTAGTAGCGATCTGCAACTATTTACCTCGGCTCAAAGTTGGGTTCATATTTTGCTCAATAGAACCACTTTCCCCCCACAGATACCCCCATAAACCAATATATGTCGTAATCTACATTAAATTTCACACAAACTCAGAAAGTTTCGTTGAGTGCACAACTGCACATGGTATATTTAAAGCATTCTGCTGGAGTTTCCTTCCATGTGCACTCAACCAAACTTTCTGAGTTTGCGTGAAATTTAATGTAGATTTCGACATATATTGGTTTATGGGGGTATCTGTGGGGGGAAAGTGGTTCTATTGAGCAAAATATGAACCCAACTTTGAGGCGAGGTAATTAGTTGCGGATCGCTACTAACGCCTGCAGAAAGGATTTCGCTGCGGTGTCAGACAAAGAATAGTTATTTTTTTCTTTTTTCTACTCGCGATAGCGAATCGCGTTGTACTAAACGCATTATTCTCCAAGAATTACAATGGTATTTTAACTTCAAGGACAGCCAAAAATATTCTCAGTTGGTTGCCGTTTGTGCAGAACGCACTTTATAATCATGGAATTGTTGTAATTTTGCTTGAAAATGTTGGAAAATTGCTTAAACTTTATCGTTTTGAACAGTGGTGAAATTGGTAAGTTAGAAGTGCCGGAGCTCTCCGGTTTGCAGAGAGCGAAATGAAATATTAGGTTGTTTTTAGGCGCTTTATAACTACCAAGGTCTTGTAGCGCCAGGACTGAAGTAATTCATAGGACAAGGTATGTTTTAACCAATTTCATTCTCCACACTACCCATGACGCCGAGCGCTAACCTGAGTAGCTGTGGATACCATTTTTAAAGTCTTTGGTATGACTCGACGGAGTATCGAACTCAGTCTCCTTGAGAATCAACTCCGAGCATAACAAAAAATACCAGTAGAAGCAATAATCGGGAGGGTCAAAGTTGTCGGTCTTCGGGCAATATGACGCGGCGAAGCTATCAAGCAATATATCATGGTTTGGCAGTGCATATCGGTATGAAAGCAGAAACTCGCAACTTAGGTTAACTGAATCCTTATCAAAAAACTAGTAGTGTTCCAGTACGACCATGTTTTATTCGGTGATGAGCAATTTTGAGCGGCTAAAAATAACTGTTTATAATAATCGCGATACCGGCAACGAAATCTTGACACGGAATTATGTTTTCTATCACAACTTCCTACATGTTCATTTTCATGCTCAGCACAATGAGCACACTCTGGATTATGGTTATGGAGCATGATATCAAGAAGCTGAGAATTTTTTGAATAAAAAAAGAAAATATATAGCATAATATGTCACACTTGCATGCTGTCTCCACTAAAATAACGCACCAGTTCTAGTCATGAGCCCTAAGTCGTGAAGTAAAATAAATACCGGTAATGCTCCGCGATAAGAATTGTAACAAAATTTTCCACAGCAAGATTCTCAACGGAAATGTAAGAAAAAAACAGTCAAAGGTTCGCGGAAGCGCGTGGGAAATAGTTTAGAATGATGATGACGTCTGGAAAATATACAGCCAACGACCATCAAGCAAGATTAAAGACAAGCTTCCAAATGAGTGTAGTCAGTCTGTTCGTTGGTACTTTTACTCCTCCTCTTACAGCTAACGTTATCTGCACATCTTCTGCCTGACAAGATCCATGACCTTACGTAAGGCATTGGCTTGAATGCAGATAGAGGTGGGCCAACAATTTTTGCAAACATCAACGCGCTTACTCTCGCGACCTTTAGCTTATTTCTGGTATCCGTCATTATTTTGTTCATTGAGCTAAACGCTCTTTCACACTCAGCGGTACGTACAATCAGGGTTTCTGAAGACCTTATTAATGGTTGCAGAGACTTTGGAGTAATCCGTCCTAATTCCAGTTTAAACTCTCTAAAACCACTGATGATGTCATGATGTTCACCAAGTAATTGGAAACGCTTGCACATGCTCAGTATAGCGTCTTCCCCAAACAGGGCATCAAACTAAGCAGGCCAATTCTCTGGGATAAGGACTTGCAGATTGTTGACCAATGCATTGTACAGATTTTCGTTTGCGTCAACATTTCTATTTCCTGTTCTTGATACAGTCGTGTAGAGCCTCGTGGTAAGATTGTCGGCTAATGCCTGATAAAATTGTGGAGCATCAATAATAGGGACTGTAGTTCGGCTATTTTCCGATATAAGCACACCATTGTACGTAGTGTGCTCTTCGATTTCCCTAAGGGCCTCATCCAAGAATTTTCCTGGCTTATATTTCCTGGCAAGAAACACAGCGATCACAATTTTGATCCGTTTATGTGCCCTCACAGATGTCATTTGGCAAGACTGAAGGTCAAGGGAAAGCGTTGATAGTTCCTGCAGAGCATCAGCCATAAGAGTCAAGTTCAGAACAAACAATTTGGAAGTCAATAACGATAGCATTCCCAGATACTTGCTTTTTTCACGACCATCTCTTTTACTGTCACGAGATGCAGACTTAGAGTGTTCTGTAAGTGCTGCGTAGCTCTTCATTACAGCAGAAACGGCTCTATAAGAGGAGGCTACCCACCTAGTATCCAGCATCTTACCTATCTTCAACAACTCTGTTTCCAGGCTTTGTGCTGCGTTCTGCAACTCCATCTTGTTCTTTGGAGAGGCACTGTATAAACTGTACAATTTATCCATAAATATTTTGAAATTGTTAATCCCTCCTACAGCCTTTACACAGTCATTCACAGCAAGTTCCAGCTTATGATTAGAACAGTGCCAGAAAACAACATTTGGAAACATTTCCTTCAATTTTGTGACTATACCCGATGCCCTTCCAGTCATAACTGATGCCCCATCACTGGCAAAACAAATTAAATATTCTTGCAAATAGTCACTATTCATTCCGTGCTTTTTCATGCATCCAAGTAAAGTGTCTAAAATGGTCTGGCTGTCCGATTTTTCCAATTCAATAAAATCCAAAAACATGGATGTGGGCTTACCATGCAAAAAAAATCGCAAACAAACAACCAATGACGATTTTAGCGAATTAGTGGTTGCTTCGTCGATCATTATGCCGATTTTTTCGCGAGAAACTTTTATTGCTTTTACCACATTTTTTCTCATCTCATTGCCAATGTGATCGCATATATCGGCTGCACTCACTCTGCTGTGAAGAACGTGAACAGTGGCGGATCCAGAAAATTTTAGTGGGGGGTGATTTTAAGCACAAAACCTCAAAAATTCGAATGTTTTCACCAAAATTGAGAGCGATTTTTCGGCCGAATTCGGAAATTCAAACAATTTTTTCGCCCAAAATCAGGTGGTCTCCAAAAAAAAAAAAAAAAAAGGTCTTCACCAAAATCGAGAGCGATTTTTCGGCCGAAATCGGAAATTCAAACAATTTTTTCGCCCAAAACCAGGTGGTCTCCAAAAAAAAAAAGAGAGCGATTTTTCGGCCGGATTCGTTACGTTTAGGCTGGTGGGGGGGATGCATCTCGAAATGAAGCCGAATTATTCGAAATAGAGGCTGTTTTTTCGGCCAAAATCGTTACTTTTAGGCTGGTGGGGGGGGGGTGCATCCCCCCCATCCCCCCCCTAAATCCGCCACTGAACGTGACCCATATCTGCCTCGTTAAGTTGTTGAAGGTCAATTAAATGCGGAAAATCTGTAAAGGGTCGGTTTTTTTTCATGAGGAAATAGGCCGTGCGAAAAACTCTGACCGTTATCTCGTTTTCCCGCTCAGTCGCTTGGTGCATCATATGTGGCAAAACATCATCGCTTCTCTTTAAGAGAATTTCCGACAGTAATTTATGAATTTTGCTTTCTTTGTGCTCAGCAATTTTTTTTCTCAAAGACTTTAACTGCGCAGGACGGCCATCACCATAGGGCTGCACAGTGGCATCGCACCATTGCATAGGGAAAGACATTCCTTGACTCATGTGACCTGGAGCCAGTTTTGCAGCTCTGCAGGTCGTACATCCCAAACAATTATTCTTACTGTAGAGCCATGAGTATTTGTTTGTAAAATCTTTCACTTGCTGCTCTGTCCAGCATTTTGGCCACTTTTCTCCAGCATTAATACCTCCTGCCCCCGTTATACCTGTAACGCTTTCCTCATCCTCGACACTGATAGCGACTGCATTAACGCTTTCATTTACTTCGCCAGCTACTTCTTCCTGTTCAATCGGCTGAGTTTCAGTTGATACAGACGAAGCAACAGTTTCTTCTTGACAATCTTCTTGTCTGTCACAAATGAAGACTGCATTGTCGCGAGAATATTTAAGGGCATATTATGTAAACGGAAGGGATATTACTATTTATTACGCCTATACTGAGCTTGAGAAAAAAATTATAAAGCATGGAATTGACTTGGTTTCCATGTTTTCTTAATTTGCTGATAAAAATCTATGAAGCCGAGAAAACTATCGCGAAGCATTTATTTGAACCAGGTCCTTATGATTATAGAGCCAATAGGGACGACGCGGCGTGTGTATACACCACGAGCCCTGAGTTTAATTACTGTATGATATTCCGAAAAGCACCGGTACGACTAGGCCTACGTATTCGTAAACATTTTTGCTCACTAAGCTGATCAGCGATCGCCTTAGTAAAATATACAGCATAGTACAATTTTGTAGGCTATCTCCACTTCACAACAACACGAACACAACTAAAAACTAATTTCCTTAGGAATTCCAGTAACGATAGAATAGAAAAATAGACTAGGCTACCTACCTGGCGACTTTCTTGAAGAAGCTACTTATTTTCGATTGGGCTTTTCTTTTCATAATTTGTTAAATTAACCGCGGGCTATAATATGCTAAAACGATAATAGATAAAGTTGTAATTAACTTGCAAGATATTGGGTTATTACATCACATGCGCAGGTCAAAAACGCCAGCATTAGTGATTAAGACTTCGCCTATTCCTATTGCTTCATCACACAGCATCCCACTTTAAGCATATCTTTAGTGCTTTACATTACTGCTACATAAAAAATCCTACGCTCGTCACACATATAAGATACCGTACCTCAACTTCTCACTTCTTAGTCCTTGCCGTTGAGCAAGAGAGCAGTAGGCCTACGTCTGGTAGCCTAGTATTCGTTCTACTTTACTCCCATTCACAAAGCATTTTGACATCATAAACGTAATATGATCGACAGGTTTAAAATTGCTGTTTTAGCAAATAATGCACATATAAAAGCCAAAAATTGCTGTTTTAGCAAATAATGCACATATAAAAGCCAGGGTTGTGATGTAAAAGACAGGGATATTAATGCAAGGATTACTTAGCATCACTGAGTGATTCGGTTGATCGATCCAGTAACATTCGTTGTCCCAGGAACTGCCGGAGCTCGCGCTCCGGTGGTAGTGGAGAAGTTTGTGGCGGAGCTCCGGCGCGCTCCGGCCCAATTTCACCACTGGTTTTGAATCATTACGGAATTCAGTTTCTTTTATGATTTGAAATTTATTCTTGTTTTCAATGTTCCAAAGTGATGAACAGTTTTATCCAAAGATACAACAAGCCCAAAACGTGACCTATCTGTGTAGCTTGCTTACGTTGAGAAAAACTGAACTGAGGGAGCGAGCACATACGTTTGAGTCACGGCATTCTGCGAAACAAGGTTGTTTTTTTTTTAATAACGGTGTTACCACGGACAGGCGCGTCGATTTGTCGAAATCTTTGGGGGGGTCCAACTTAATAACCAGAACTTTTTTGGCGAAATTTCGCGAATTTTGTTTGCATTGTTTGTACATCGTAGACTTTGTTTGCAATGTTCGTACGTCGCAATAGCACATTTGATGCAGTTTTGTTTTTTTTGTCGGTGTTGAGCCGTTTAGGAAATAAGCGTACGGTATTTTGGAAGAAAAAGGAAAAGACAAAACCCATCGCGGCCAAAAGTGGGTTGGTAGGGATGAAAGGGTATCTTGGGATATATAACTGTGTGAAATATTTTTTTGCGGCATTTTTTAAGTGCGACCTCTTTCACGTCAAACTTTTGAGGCGTTTTTTGGACGTTAATTCCAATGTTACGACTTTGAAAACTTTCAAAATCGTTCCGCCAAGCCTGTCTATACTACGTTAAGGGATGACACGGATAGGCGTGGCCAAGAGGGCGACAGCTCCCCCTTCAAATTAAAATGCCTTCAATGATAAAAATATTAAAGCAAAGTCTACTGTTTCTTCAGTTTCTTTTAGCATTTCTCCGTACAAAAGTGCACGCGTTCAACTGTAATTAGCAATGACATTAATATGGATCATCAAGGAACCTGATCCCCCTCAATTCAAAATTTTGCCAACCAATTTAAGTGCATAGCCCTGGAGAATTGAAGAGTTTTGTCTTAAAAATTGCAACCTCAGGCACTTATCTAACCTTTTTATGCACGTAATAAAATAAACACGAGCGGATTTACCAAATGGTTCAGTGCCTGGGGGTCCCGTGTTTAAATGGTGGGCCTAAGAGGTTTTCTTGTCTCAGCTATATTGACTGGAAATTGCAGCGAAAATCTCTAAAGTGCTAGGGGCCCAGCGCAATGTAAATCCAGAGTGGGCAAAAACACGATTAGTTATAGGCCTTACCAATAACCTTCTTTTGTATCAATTAACTTTCAATAACAATTCACCTCAAACTCGCCAGTTTTTACACGATAAAATGCTTTAAAAAAAAAAAAAAATTGGCAAGCAAAAATGCGCATTCAACAAATTATTGAATTTAAATTAAGGGGGCCTGGGGCCCTAAGTCATTACATGTACTCCTACAATTGGTTATTTTCATGACCTACTGCTCAACATTTTAGAAGGCAATGTACCGTACTTCCGCCTACCTGGGCCAAATCACATACAAAATTTAACCCCAAACTGCAAGATTTTAAACGTGTTTTGGACTTGAATTGTAGGTAAAAAGAGAAATGAACAATTTAATTTTTCAATTGGCTTTCTAAGCAGGGTTGTGAACGGGCCGACTAGTTCAGGCCCGAACCCGAAAATTTAAGCCCGCATCCGAAAACTAATTTGAAGCACAAATCGTGTCCGAAGAAAACCGAAAGTTTAGTTAAGTCTGAAAAATTTAGCAATCTTGTTATTTTGATTTTATTTTGGTACATCTAAGACAAAAAGCACGTCTCAGGCCCGAATTAAGCCCGAAATTTTTGTCAACTTATGGCCCGAACCCGACCCGAAAAGCCCTGTCCGACTTGCAACAATGTTTCTAAATGTTAAAAATCTGGTTCCTTCGAATTACTCTAAAAACGCGCGAAATGTGATCCAACGGCATTAAAATAGCTATTTTTTTCAAAAAATTACAAAAAGTTGCCCAGCGGTTGGGAGCTTCGCCCCCTCACCCCGTCTGTGATACGTTTGAGTTACACTAGATTACTCACCATGTCTCCCAATTTAGACATTTTAACTTTTAAACATTTACTTCAAACTCTCCCCCTTCAGCAAAATCTTAGTTGCGTGCCAAAACAGGCCACGGTTTCTGATCTTCCATTTTGCGATATCGTTGTCCCGTTAAAAGTGCCTCATTTCAAAAATGTTTGAAGACGTCATTGCATGTGATTTGGGCCCCCTTAATGAAAAATCCTGGCTCGCCTGTGATGGCACCGTCCATTAAGTCCCCGCTCGGATGGCACCATTGTAATATTGAGTGACTATGCTGATTTGCTCTGACGCTGCGAGTATCAGTACGCCCTAGCTCCTCAGTGCCCCGTTGTAACAGTGAGGACTTTCCTCATCTAGACTTCACTGACAGACACACAGTCACAATAATGAGTTTGTGACGTACACAAATAGAACTTGTGCAATGTATTGGCTAGGTGATAAACCAACTCGTATTGTGATTAATCAAAATTTGATTTGATTTGATTTGAGCAAGAAAAATCTGTCAAGATAGAAATTTTATTTTGTTAGTATCCATGATAGATAGCAGACATGTTTATTTTTATTGGGGAGGTCCTTTACTCTTTGGACCCCCCAATGCATATCTTTGGGGGGGTCCGGACCCCCCCGACCCCCACGGGAATCGACGCGCCTGACCACGGACAATGTACTGGCAGAGTCTGATATGGAAGACAGAATTGAAAAATTTTCAGGATAACTGTAATTTTTCAGCCAATACCTCAGTTACGGCGCTGTCTCGCGTGATTTCGCTTACTACAAGAGGCAATTTTTTTTGACAAAATTGAACTCAAACATTGTTAAACGCAGATAGTTTTCTATTAATAAATACTTTATTAAGAGAAAAACAAAATTGCTCACAAATTGGACACCACCCAAAATGGACTTGGTTCATATTTTATTGGATAATTTCAATTCCAGTGCAGATCCAAGGCGAAAACAAAAAGTCCCTATAAAATTAGGATGAGCGAGGCCAAATTATGAACGTGATTTATTAAGTGTTCTCCAAAAAATAAATAAATGAATAAAATAAAAGGTCTTCAAAAAAATTTTTAGGCGAAATCCAAAAAAAGATCTTCAAAAATTTTTTTAGGTGTTTTCCAAAAAATAACATCTAAAAAAATAAATTTTCAGGAATGTACAAATTTTCAACTATTCAAAAAGTAGTGCTGTTCTCGTCGAGCCAAGGACAGGGCAATTTTCGAGGACTTGAGGATTTGAGGCCAAGGACTTGACCTTTGAGGCCATGGACTTGAAAATGTGTCCGCGAGGACGTCCTCGAGGCCAAGGACGTCCTCGAGGACTCCATCTCTGGCTACTGCTATTGTATTATTCAGAGGTGGAGTCGAGGACACAAGGCTCGAGGTCAAGGCCAAGGACAGCCCTTCTGAAGACAGACCCTCTCGAGGGCAAGGATAGGAATGCTCGAGGCCAAGGCTGAGGACTAAACACACAGGCGAAAGTGTTCTCCAAAAAAAAAAATCTTCAAAAACTTTTTTTGGGCGATCTCCAAAAATTAAAGGTCTTCAAAAATTCTACAAAATTTTAACTAGGCCCACTCAAAAAGTACTGCTGTCCTCGAGCCGAGGAAAGGGCAATTTTCAAGGGCTTGAGGCTTCGAGGCCAAGGCCAAGGACTTGAGGCTTCGAGGCCAAGGCCAAGGCCAAGGACATCAAAATGTGTCCTCAAGGACTCCACCTCTGGTATTTGTAATTGGTTCAGAAAAAAAATTTTTTGCGAGTGTGCTTTTTTGTTTTTTGTGTTTCTTTTTCTTTCCTTTTTTTTGGGTTTGTTTTTTGTTTTGAAATCATCTAAAACGTTAATTATAGTTTGATTTTAAATGTTACTGCAGCAAAACTCGTACGTTAACATGAAGCACCTTGACTCTGAAAACCACAAGGTTATTCTGTGCTTTTTGCTCAATCAACACAACACTGATTCCTTTTTATTGCGTCATGAGCAGTGTTGCGCACACGTCTTAATTGAGTGGTTTGGGAACACTCCGGGTGCCAACAAAGGTGATTGACTACAGAGAAACGCGCTCGGAACTCGAATCTCAAATTTTCAGCTTCTTGACTCCTGCTCAATTCTCCACCAAGCGTGTAGATCAGATCGATGTTTATTCTCAGCAGAAGTAAAATATTCAAAGAGCAAGCGAACGAGCAAGCGAGCGAGCGAGCGTTTTCAAACTGTTTCGCCCAAACGACTGTAACGGTGACGGAAGAGAACACAATAACACGATGAGGACGACGGCTGACAGTATCGTAATGCGGTTTTCGAGGTTTAATCTTGAGAATTTCCAATGTCGCAGTTTCCAATTCAACAACTCAACTCAACTTGTCAATTTTTAAAACACAAAATTAATGACGTTACCTTGACAAGATCCAACTGCTAACTGATTTTTAGATTTTACGTGAACAACAAAAAACGCTACAAAAAGGATGTGCAGTGTACAATCAAATGTAAAACGAAATTAAGGTCAGTCTTTGGGCGATAATTCGCCGCTTAATATAGTGCAGTCTGAAAATCCAATTTGCATACAAAATTACGTTCAATCTTCTATAAACCAGTTCCAAAGGTTCGAATCTCGTTGCGGCAAATTAAAATGTACGATGTAGGCGTGCAATATTTTACACACTCCCCCCAAATATACGAGTATAGGAGAATATTTCAACTCACAAAAAATATTGTAACGCAAACAAACACAAAGTAAAAGCCAAACCTTTCATTCACCGGCTTCGTGGTCGGGTACTATGACACAGATTTTCGAAATGGGTCTTTTTAAGTTTCCCGCACTAGTTTTCACTAAAACAGATCTAACAAATCCCTTGGGATCTGCACAGGTATCGATCACCCGACCAAGAGGCCATTAAGACCTAGGCATATCTTCATTTTTTAAAATCACAATATCTCCTTTACGCACGTTTGGCTTAGCATCATACCATTTTTGCCTCGGGACTAGTGAAGGCAAGTATTCCTTAACCCAGCGCTTCCAAAACAAATCTGAGTAGTGCTGAATATGCCGCCATCGCTGGGGAAAAAAGGTGTCAGAGTCCCTAGTTATCACAGGAGGGAGTCCGGAATCTGGTTGCAGCACCAGAAGATCCTTGGGAGTGAGCGGTCGGTCAAAGTCCTCCACAAAGGATATCGGCGTGAGCGGTCTTGAGTTGATAATGCTCTCTACTTCCGTCAGCAAGGTGATCAAACCTTCATCGCTAAAGGTCGCACCGGAGTGCAGAGAGCGCATTACCTTACGCACTGAACGTATCAGGCGTTCCCAAGCACCGCCAAAATGGCTCGCCAATGGTGTATTGAAGTGCCATTCGATTTCTCTCTGTAGAAGAAATCCGCCGATTTGGTGCTGGTTCCACTCCCGTATGGACTCGCGCAAAATTCTATCAGCTCCCGTGAAATTGCTTCCATTGTCTGAGTGTAAATGAGCGACATTGCTTCTCCGGCTGACAAACCTTCGAAGAGCAGAAATGAAGGAGTCAGCGGAGAGGGAGTGTACCACTTCGAGGTGTACCGCGCGCACGGTCATGCACGTGAAAATGCACCCGTAGCGCTTAACAACACTTCGCCCCTGCTTCACTAAGAAAGGGCCAAACAAGTCGACGCCTGTATGAAAGAAGGGTGGCCGTCCGACACTCAGTCTCGCAGTAGGAAGATCAGCCATGATCTGTTGCTCGCAGGGCTTGAAATTCCGCCGACAACTCAGACACTTCCCGAGTACTCCTCGAACAGCCACGCTCCCCCCATGGATCCAATATCGAGCGCGAAGCGCCGTGAAAGTGTGGCCAACTCCCGAATGGCCCACGGTTTCATGATAGTGTTTTACAATTAATTCAGTCATATGCGATTCAGTACATAAGATGATGGGGTGGCGCTGGTTGTACTCCACAGGAGCAGTAGCCAGTCGACCTCCAACCCGAACCACTCCATCATCCAAAACCGGATTTAACTTTCTTATTACCAACGGACACACAGCCGATGTAACATCTTTACCGTTTTCCAGAGAAGCGACCAGGTGGGGTAGGTTGCAACGCTGATCATACTTCAATAACCGAATTTCGGCTTCCTGCAACTCATCTACACCAATTTCAACAAATTTCCTAGACAAAACTCCAGCTGAACGCCGAATGTAGTCAGCAAACCTCACCCACCAAGCCGCAGTCCTTTTAAACCTATGCCAGGATGAAAAATATTTAACTAAACGATCCATAGGCGGATCAACAACAGCTCCTTTTGTGGACACCAAAGTGGTCACAACATTGATTCTTTTTTCAAACAGAGGAGAGTCGTCTGGCAGACTCAGTTGGGGTCCTTGCATGAGCACACCGTTCAACGACACTCCTTTACATCGGGAAGCACAGTCAAACACAATTCTCACCTTGCCCGGCCTAGTGGGGTTAGTCATCGGATGGTGAGGTAGAAACCAACGGCGACTCGCAACTTCCGCGTCTCCCGGTACCGGTTCAGCATAGTTGTGATCAATGTAATTCTGCATGGTCTTGGCATACAGCAGATGTAGCTGATCATCTCTGATGAGCCGACGCTTTAGCGACTCCAAACGGCTCTGAGCCACTGCCCGGTTGTCGGGAAGTACAGTTTGCTTATCACGCCAGAACAAAGGCAGTTGGAAATGTCCGTTAACAAGCTTAACGGATCGTTCCATTTGTTCTAATGCAATTCTATCCTCCTTGGAGTAATCACACTCGAGGCCACAAGAAATTGCATTATCATAAGGGGAAGTTGTAAGGGCGCGATCGGTCAGGGTGCTTACATGGAAACAATAGTCATTCGCTTGTGAACTAGAGAAAGCAGTCCCGAATAGCGTCCAACCCAAAGTGGTCAAGACAGCATCCGGCTCGCCATTTTTCCCATGTCTGCTTTCTAGAGGTCTGAACAAGGCGGGGTTATCTAATCCAATTAACAATCCCACCGACTTGTCTTGCAACTCATGGAGTTCGACTCCTTCTAAATGTTGCATTTGATTAAGCTCCAATGCGATAGGAACAGCAGCCCTTAATGGAATCGCATCTACGGTCAAGACCTCATGGAGCTCAACCTCGTTACCATGAGTCAAAGACGTCACGGACAGAGGGATCAACATGCCATCCACGACCGCGGGATCCGATCCAGAAGAGAGGGTTTGAATAGGCAAAACCTCTCTGGGGCCACTAGCTCCGAGTCGCCGAGCTAGTTCCTTTTCACAAAATGTTCGTTGTGAACCAGAGTCAAGCAATGCGTAAGTCTTGGTGGTTTTATTTTTATACCGCACTTTTACTGGGACGGTCATGAAGTAACAGCAACTGTCATTTCTCGTTTCATTTTGTAACGATCCACAGAGTGTAGCACACATCGCTCCCACCGGAGTTTTTGAACCACTTGCCACCTCGGAGAAATCCGAGGGGTATATGTGAAGCAAGGTGTGATGCGATCTCTTACCGCAGCCATCCACCTCACAAACAAGCCTCGATCTACAGTCACCAACAACATGACCCTTCGCTAAGCAGCGGAAGCATCGATTTTCCTTTCGCAAATAGTCTATGCGTTTCGACCTGCTTATATTCTTAAAGTCATCACTAGAGTTTAAGTTGTGGCCGCCCTTACAGTAAGGATAGCATGGTCCTGAAGCATGGTTTGTGCGTGCATTCTCACCGCGGTAAACAGCGGTGCCAAACGAGGACGACCTTTTCGCCGAAGGCTGAGAGCACATCAGCGGTTTTGACCCCAAATAAAAGGATTTTCCATATAAAGAATTCGCTTCATCAGATTCATGGCGTACGAACTCTACGAGTTCCTAGAACTTTGCTTGGTGGCCAGTAGTTTTTAAGACCCTAAATGCCCAACGCACCCACTCACGTTGCATTTCTTCTGAAAGTTTATCCGTTATACGTTTTATGGTACCAAAAGAATTCAGAGTCGCAAAGTCTCCGATATCTTCCATTATTCCCAGGCATTTATCCATGAGAATAGCAAGGTCTTTCAAGCTACTTGGGTCCTTAAATTTTAATCTAGGACTGTTTAACAACTTTTGTTCGCAACAATACGCAATCGTATGTGGTTGCCCATAGTCGTTAAATAGGCTTTCGCGTGCAAGACGATAGTCTGTAGTATTATCTCGCGAAAAATGCTCTAGCCCGTGCCTCACCTTAGGAGTGCAGTGCTGAAGCATATACACCAATCGAGCGGCGTCACTTGGCATTTTAGCTGCAATGTGTGTATCGAAGCTTCGAACGAACGTCCAAAACATCAATGGGTCGCCGTCGAAACAAGGTATTACCGGTTTAGGTGGAGGGTAGTCCTGCATCATCGCGCCCATCCAGCCACTCACAGTGGTCGTCGGAGCGAAGCCTTGAAGGTAAATAGATTGCTCGGACTCCACCAAGTGCTTCGGCCGGGCAGCAGAGGCTAGTGCATCAGTCTGAAGAGGCCTCGTCGGACCCCAACACGAAGAGCTAGTAATTTCATTTTTACAAGATACGGGTTCTAACTTTTGGCTGGCGTAGACTGGTTTATCTGATACAGAAACCCCTTTCCAAGGTTCCTTAGCCGCCGTCGCACCGTCACTCACAACATTATTTACCAGGTCGCTCCCCCCGTTGCAAAGGACAGAAGCAAGTATCGGCTTAGACGGCGTCTCCGGCTCAGGACAGCGGGAATGGCTTTGCAATGGCTTAGCAACTTCGTTTTCGAATTCAGATTTATAAGTCTTGACTTCGCGGCGCCATGGAGCCACATTTCTCCCACACAGTCCCTTAACGGTTCCGTCTCCCTTACCAACACTACCGCCCAAGGTAAGTTTGTGTTTCGGTGCAGCGGCAGCGGACAAGGTACTAACACTCTTAACCGAACCCCTTTTACTTCTAACTTCTTCCCACGCCTTAGCCTCTTCAGTCGCGAGTCGAACCTCATAGTCCTTCTCGCGCCTTAAGGCATCTTGTTTTATTGAGTCTTGCACTCCCTTTAAGGCTCTTTCAGCCTCATCACGTGCTCTCTCGGCCTTCCGAAGAGCTTCTAGCATGATTTCGTTTTGTCGAGAATGCTCGTATTGTAGTTCTCCAGCAAACGTAGCCATTCTCAGTTTGACTAAACTCTCTTTTACCTTTTGACTTCTAACACTAGAGTAGGAGAGGCAAGAACGGCTACTGTGCGAGCTGAGGCGGCAATCAATCTCCGACTGCGACTCCGTTTGGTCGCTATCAGACTCCGTCTCCGAGCCAGAGTTCGCCGCAGCCCGCCCAGCGCGGTCAAGCCACTCCCTCACTCTCTCATCAAATTCTAGTTTAGACCTAATTACGCTAGATTTAGTTACATTGCTACTATCAGGCAAAATGTCATTTTCTCCCAGCGATTGGCACTTCAGCATCACTTCCTTATACAAATCATTAGCGTTAGTAATGAACATAGGAAGAATACCCTTATTTATAGGACTAGCCATCAGTCCTTCGACCGCAAGGTACTCCCTCTTTAAGTCCCTCAGCAAACCTGGGAGATCCCTCGTCATCGTGCACAAATGCAACAAGGGGTTAGCAATTGTTACAAAATAATAAAAGGCACAACAAAAACACAAATCGCACACCTGTCAGTCCGCACCGTAAATCCAAGTTTTCCTCGCAAACGTTATCTCTTGTCCCAAATGGACGCCTTTCTTCAACGATGTCGATTCCAGATTCGATTCGAAACTTTCTCCTCGAGAAGGTAGATTCCAAACAGTTTGAAACTTTTTGTTGCGCACACGTCTTAATTGAGTGGTTTGGGAACACTCCGGGTGCCAACAAAGGTGATTGGCTACAGAGAAACGCGCTCGGAACTCGAATCTCAAATTTTCAGCTTCTTAACTCCTGCTCAATTCTCCACCAAGCGTGTAGATCAGATCGATGTTTATTCTCAGCAGAAGTAAAATATTCAAAGAGCAAGCGAACGAGCAAGCGAGCGAGCGAGCGTTTTCAAACTGTGGCGTGTCAAAAGGGAGCGCGCTCCGATTGCGGTTAACCGGCTCTGTTGTACAACCTCTGAGCAGGCGTGGTTGTTGATAGGATGTAGGTTGTTGCGCTGATAGCGGCTTACGTCGGGTTCACCAGTTGTGGCGTGTAAGAAGGGAGCGCGCTCTGATTGCGGTTAACCGGCTCGACTGCGCAGCCTTTGTGTGAGCAGGTGTGAGTTGTTGATTGGATAGCAGCTGGTGCTTAGATTGTGTACTTGAGGGCTGATGGAATGCGCTCCGATTGCGGTTAACCGGCTTACTGCGCAGCCTAGTGTGAGCAGGCGTGAGGTGTTGATTGGATAGCAGCTAGTGCTTAGATTGTGTACTTGAGGGCTTGGTGGAACGCGCTTCGATTGCGGTTAACCGGCTCGGTTGTACAACCTATGAGCTGCTACGATCTGTTGACTTATAAAGGTATCGGTTCCAATTATCTTTCATTTGTGGTTACTTCCATGCTAGTTTCCACATCGCCACTGAATGAAGCAGGAACTGCGACACACTTCCCCCTTTCTGAAAGCAGTGGTAGGAAGGGGCCTGCTAACGTCATCTCAAGCGCCGACCATCCAATCACGTCGGGGTCACCAGTTGTGGCGTGTCAAAAGGGAGCGTGCTCCGATTGCGGTTAACCGGCTCGGTTGTACAACCTATCAGCTGCTATGATCTGTTGTGTTATAAAGCTATCGGTTCCAATTATCTTTCATATGTGGTTACTTCCATGCTAGTTTCCACATCGCCACTGGATAAAGCAGGAACTGCGACAAAACTGTTTCGCCCAAACGACTGTAACGGTGACGGAAGAGAACACAATAACACGATGAGGACGACGGCTGACAGTATCGTAATGCGGTTTTCGAGGTTTAATCTTGAGAATTTCCAATGTCGCAGTTTCCAATTCAACAACTCAACTCAACTTGTCAATTTTTAAAACACAAAATTAATGACGTTACCTTGACAAGATCCAACTGCTAACTGATTTTTAGATTTTACGTGAACAACAAAAAACGCTACAAAAAGGATGTGCAGTGTACAATCAAATGTAAAACGAAATTAAGGTCAGTCTTTGGGCGATAATTCGCCGCTTAATATAGTGCAGTCTGAAAATCCAATTTGCATACAAAATTACGTTCAATCTTCTATAAACCAGTTCCAAAGGTTCGAATCTCGTTGCGGCAAATTAAAATGTACGATGTAGGCGTGCAATATTTTACACAAGCAGTACTATTATACTTTGGCGGGTGTGTTTGATTGAGGAATAAATTCCACTACTACTAACCAGGTGAGTTTGTAGGGTGCGGAGTAAACTCAGAGCATTATCAATTTATGATTATTTTTTCCATTAACCCAAAAAATCATGCAAACAGGGTTGTCTTTAAAACGACGTCTTTACTTTCTTGGCTTACGCACCCAACAATATTGTAAAAAAACCCTGCCGACATTAAGCTCAAGTTGCTCTAAAAAGGATTATAGTCGTATGCATATGCATACAATACGGATTAAACTGACTCCGCCAAATGTTGCGCAGTGATCAACTGCGCATTTATCATCTCTGGCCATTTTTTAAGCCAAGTTGCTGCTCTGTACCTGCGATATTTGGCTCGTTTAGCACGTTTGTGAGGCCATTTGGCACTGTACATAGTTTAGATTTGCGGCGTTTAAATTCGTTAACTAAGAAGGTATATTGCTTTATCATAGTGCAAGTTTTGCACTTTCAACTTAGATAAGTGTGCTTTCGTTCAAGGTAAGTGCAAATTGGGCAAAAAGCTTAGTTGTAATTGTAGGCCTACTGGTAATTACATTTTATTCACCTAGTTACCCTGGTCAGGAGACAACGAAAGGACCTTTTGTTCTTTGAGTCAAGCTGCCCACCTGTCTTAGTGTCTACCACACACGGTGTTGGCTTCACACTCTCTCTTTAATTTGCTGAACGTCAAGCAAGGTAGTCTAGCTGTAAAACCCAATTTTTACTGTCTTTGGTTTGACCTGACCTGGAATTAAACCCATGTCTAACCGTTTCAGTAGCAGACACTCTATCTACTCGACCACTAATTGTTTGCTAAACTCAGTAGCTTAGCGCCCAAGCAATGCCGAGCATTGCCAATAGCATATGCTTACCGATAAGCTACGGTAAGTGAGTAGGCTATTGGTAAATCTTTTGGTTTGGTCCACGATCAAAAAGGAAGTAGCTAGTGTTAGCCTATGTTACGTATTGCCCGTAAAGAGAATACCGGTAAAAGAGCTAAAAGTAAGCACTCATTTACTTTTCCATATTTTTCAAATTATCGTTGGTATTTGGGTGAGATTTTGAGTTTGGTTAAGATTAATATTAGTGTTAGAGCTATGGTTAGGGTGGGGTTAGGGCTGGGATAGCGATTTTCCTATTCTTGGGTAATTTTCCTATTCTTGGGTAATTTTTTTAAACAGCAGCCTCTGCCGATCAAAAAAGCAAAAGATTAAGTAAACTCTTTGTGATTCATAAAATGTTACAATGACGGAAACCAGTCAACAATTTAACTTACTGGTAAAAATCATAGTTGTCTCTGTCAGGTGTACAGTACTGTACTGTTGGCTGGTGGTGGAATTTTTAATTAGGTTTACTATGGTATCAATCCATTTTATCTACATAGAACAGTAACAAAAGATCTAGCGTGAAATTAAAGCCTTTATAAAAAGGCAGAGGCTGCTGTTAGTGTTGTAATATCTAGGTAAGTTCTGGTAATTCTGGACCGAAAAAAATTCGGACAGCCAAGGGTAATTTCAAACGTAAACGTAAAATTGCAATTAGTGCGTTTTTGTATTGCCTACAGTAGGTATATCATTGTAGGTTATCATTTCAATAGGCCTAGTTAAATAATTGCCTGTTCATTTTATTTGCAATAAAACTAGGGTAAGTTGGGGTAATTCCTGACAGGGAAAATTCCGGACAGCCTAGGGTAATTCCGAACATGAAAGTAAAATTACAATTAGTGCATTTTTGTATTACCTGTATCATTGTAGATTATCATTTCGGTAGTAAAATAAATGCCTGTTTATTTTATGTGCAATGAAACTATTCTGGGTAGATGCTCTCTTCTTTCGTTTGCGGATTAGGTTAGATACTAATTTTTCTTATATTATACCCAAACATGCTCTCACATCCTGTTTTCTAAACAAACCAGATTCCAGGTAGATTTATTCAATCATACTTCATAACTCCACAATTTTTCTGGAAAAAGTTAAATCCAATCGTACTCCTTGTCCAAATCTAACTTTGAAAAATCCGTAAGAATATGAGTTTGGGAGTCAAAATGATTGTAAGAAAAAAGCAATTTAGAAGATAGCTTGGGGGTAAAAAATAAAAAAGCCTAAATTGCTGTGTTTACAAAAAGGCCTATGCACGAAAAAGTTACAAGCTGCACTCGATAAATTCGTAATCCGCGACAGAAAATCACCGATAAACTCATAAATCTGGCATTGGTGTGGCGTAAAGCAAAACAAATCCCCAAGTCTATAATAATTTCGGAGTGGCTGTTAACTAAAAACAGCTGCTAATTAAAACGTATTTTGTAGAATAAAGATCTTTATTTGCAGTTCAACCACAATAAAGGTGCTATAAAAAAAAATTTTGATGAACGTTGCTTAGGTTTATACATTTTATCGACATGGCGCAGTAACTAAATTGGCACTAGGCTGACGCAAATGTCCAACGAAGTGCATTAAAATTTCCAAAAAAGTATCGTACTTAATCATGCTTTTTAGCATATTATTCCAGTTTATGATATTTATAAATATGCTATCAAAGAGTATCGAATTTACATTTTTGCCTTTGTACGTAGATGTCTGGAATTACCTTTTTAAAGATAATTCTGTACATGTCCGTTCAGACCGATGTTTTCATCCATTCCTTAAATATTTTTTTGAACCAGTGTGAAAATATTGAAGTCCACTATTGAAATGCACAAATGAAAGCAGTAAATTTAAAGTTGATTGAAGAAGAAAGCAGACAGAACGAAAATAGCACGTTTTTGTCCGGAATTCCCCGATTTTACCCTAAGCTATTCTGCGTAGTTGCTCTCTGCTTTCGTTTGCAGATTGGGTTAGATATTAATTTGCCTTTATTAGTATACTGTAACCAGTGTTCCCACTAAGCCGATTTCTTTCAGCGAATCGGCAATTTGTTAGAGCTAGGGCAAATAATTTTTGGCAATATAGTGAACATAGCTGGAGTAAATTTGACACGTTTGTGGAAATATGACATTTGGTATGCTTTAATACTGGATAAGTTTGAGATTTAGGGCACATAAACGTCTTAAAGCTTTGGACACAACTGTTTAAAGAAAATTTGGGCCGTCGCCGATTAGCTGTAAGGTTAGAGGGAACACAGATTGTAACCAAAAATACTCTCACACCCTGTTTTCTAAGCAAACCAGATTCCTGGTAAGGTTATTCATTCATAACTTCAATTTTTGGGAAAAAGGTAAATCCATTCCTACTCTGTGTCCAAATCTAACTTTGAAAAATCCGTAAGAGAATGAGTTTGGGAGTCAAAATGATTATAAGAAAAAACAATTTAGAAAATAGCTTGGGGTTGAAAAATTAAATAGCTTAAATTGCTGTACTTACAAAAAGGCCTATGCATGAAAAAGTTACAAGCTGCACTTGATAAATCCATAGTCTGCTGCAGTAAATTACACATAAACTCATAAATCTGGTGTTGGCATGGTGCAAAACAAATTAAATCCCCGACTCTACAATAATTTCAGATTGACTGTTAACTTGAAACAGCTGCTAATTCAAACACGTTTTGGAGAACAAAGATCTCTATTAGCAGTTTAACCACGATGAAGGTGTTAGAAGGGAAATTTCAATGAACATGGCTTAGGTTTATCCATTTTAGTCGACATGGTACAGTGACTAAATTGGCGCTAGGCTGGCGCAATTGTCCAACGGAGTGCATTAAAATTTCTAAAAAAGTACTTAATCATGCTTTTTAGCATATTATTCCAGTTTATGATATTTATAAATGTACTATCAAAAAGTATCAAATTTGCACTTATGAGTTTAATACGTAGATGTCCGCAATTATTCTTTCAAGAGTAGTTTCAGACATGTTTGTTCAAACCAATTTTTTCATTCATTCCTTAAATATTTTTTTGAACCAGTGTGAAAATACTAAAGTGCATTATTGAAATGCAAAAATGAAAGCAATCGATTTGGAGTTAATGGAAAAAGAAAGTACACAACAAAAATAGCAGATTTTTATTCGAAATTACCCAATCTTACCATGCAGAATAAAAAAAATCTGAAATTACTGGCACCAGGGTACCGGTAATAATCTGGTTTAAACCCCAACCCTAATTCAGAATTTAAACCATGTACAGTAACACGTCGTGGTAACCTCACCCAAACTTTAAACAAAATGTAATCACAAACTTAAAACTAAACAAGCCGTGCAGGTTCTACCATCAACTGGGACGATTTTACATATTTTGGAACCACTTTGACTTGTCACTTTTGCCAGGTTAAAGCAACAAAACTGCTCATAGGGCCAAATGTAACACTAATGGCCTCACCAAGTAGGACTATAATTACTAAAAAATGTTTTGTTATGATAAGCCAGGTATCGGTATTCTATCTCAAAAAGCGTTCAAAGTCGCCTTGCCATTTGGGGTGACTTTGAAAGTAACAATAATTAAGCTATTTGGGGCGACTTTAAAATCCAGACCAACAAATGCACTTACCTTCACTTATAAGGCCTAAGCGTTTAACGTTGTCTTAGCCTGGGATGACTTTAAATGCTTTTATCAAAGGGCTTCCAAAAGCATTTTTAAGGATCTATATAGCAGAGTTGGATGGATACGGACTCGTTTGTGAACATAGCCTACAGTGTGGACATACGTTAATTTAAAACTCAATTGCCAGAATGAACCTAAGTAGTTGCGTGGCCAAGTGGTAGACTTACGAACATAACGTCAAGGGTTCGAGACTTCATTCATCTGTCATGAATTGGCATGTTTCGGTGATCCTCGGTCAATACTTACTTTGAACCTAAACATTAATTTGCAGTATTTTCATAAACTGTTTTGTTGAAATGATGACGTCATTGTTATATGACTGTGTTTGTGCAAGTCAAACAAAAAAGACAGTGACTTGTGCAAGTCAAGCAAAAAAAGACAATGAGCCAATCAAAATTTTAATACTGATGTAGCAGGACTGAGGAGACCGTTTTTGGTCTTGAAAATTATTTTAGTGATAGTAAAGTTTGTTTTAGTGTAGGTTTGAAAGTTGCCTAGGTTGACAGTATATTGGCATGGTAGGGTTTGGGTGGCACTAGGCCTAGATATTGCATGCTGGTACTAATGGTGCTGTAGTGAAATGACTAAACTTGGACAACATGGTCTAAATTCGAACAGCTCCCTCAGCAGTCCCCCATCTAGAGAAGTGTGGTGCGCAGCATCACAAAATTTTGCGCCAAACTGATACAAAAAGTGGTAAATTAGTTTTGACACCATGTAAAAGCTCTTTAGTCAGACTGTTCATTTCAGAATATCTGTATATTCTAGAATCATTTCAGATCTTTTTTTGAATTCCAGAATCTTTCCAGAATATCGAATCCTAATGCAAAATATTGTTTTCAGACAATTTCGATCGATTTGACAATCATTTGATTTCAGATAAAATTACAATCGTCGAATATCAATAAGAGCATCTATATCAATAGCAGCATAAATGCATATTATGGCCACCTGTCAATCACCATTTTGTGCTTTTTCTTTATGATAAAGAAGATATACTTGCCAATTACTGCCACAAGGAAAAAACCCATGAATTTTCAATCTCTTTTTCTCCATAACAACAAACGAGAAGAGAAACGCTAGAGTTTTAAGAGAAATAAGCAATTAAGCATCGTTATTGCATTGCTTGCATGTGCGCGTACTCCGTATAGTCGTACACACTCGCTATTACTCTTAGTTGCATGATGCGTGCATAGGGTGCGTGTGTGCAATGGCTGTTTGCAGTGTGCACTTGTTACTGAGTGAGCAATGCGCAATCAATTTTGTTCATTTGAAAAAAAGGCGGAAGCAGCGCATCTTAACAAATGGTTACTATTCCAATTCCATAATTTGGAACCGGTTCAATTTTGGAACTGATTCCAATGGATTCGATATTCTGGAATGAACATCCCTACCCTATAGTAGGATAAATTTTAGCATGGATGTTAAGAATCCTTTTCAGGGAATGAAGATCTTTTTAGAGATGAAGTTGCAGAGCTAGGAGATCATTGCAATTTTAAAAGCAAATTTTAGCTGTCTATACTAGGGTTGGATTCATTCATTTTGTTTCTAATTTTTAAATTGAAATGCATTGAGTTTAAAAAAACTTAATTCAAATTTATTGACTTCGAAAAAACTAAATTCAAATTCATTGACTTTGCAAATACTGAATTCAGATTCATTGACTGTGCAAACGTTGAATTCCAATTCATCAATAAGTCGTGAGCAAATTTAATTCAACCCTAGTTGCGACATGAAGACTAAAAACTACTTGTTGATTTTTGATGATGATGATTATTGATAACATGGGTCCAAGACAACGGATTGAGACAAACTGACCGCGAACCAAATAAAGCCGTTTGGCTGAGAAGAGCAATCATAAAAATATTTTGCTATCCCCAGAGCCATCTTGCACAAACCCTCACTTTGTAACGAAATCATGGTGATGAAACCGTTGATTCGCAGTCGGTTTGTTCGTGGTCAGTTTGTCATGGTCAGTTGACTTGGCTCGTGATAACATATTGTGATGTAATAATAATTATTGTGTAGCAATAATGATATTGGTTCCTAAATACTGGGTTGGATCCATTTATTTTGTTTTTAATTTTAAAATTTAAATCCATTGACTTTAAAAAAACTAAATTCAAATTGATTGATTATGCAAAAGTCGAATTTAAGTTCATCAATCACTCATGAGCGGATTCGAATTCAATCCAACCCAAGTTTATACCTGTATCGGCATGCTTCTCTCACGTTGTTTGGTGCAGTGCAAAATTAGGTTTGCGTGAAAATCTGGTGTAGTGTAACTAAACTTTCCAGCCTTGGCAGTGGCTGGTATTGAGTTTTAGTACTTTGTTTTTTTTTTCTGGGGTTTCAGATTTTGAAGTCTTGCTGTACTCATAAAAGAATAAAAATTGGAAAACTTAAAACCAGTCTGAGCATTTGGTGTTACTGCATATATTCACTAATATGCATACTGCATAGCATGCAGTGTTCCCTATAAGCACAAAAAAGTGCAAAATTTTTTCCGGCATTTTCACACTGAAATTTTGCGAATTCCGGCGTTTTTTCTCCCGCCCAAAACCATAGACTGCTGTGGTTTACGGCACCTCGCTCTCGTATGTCGCACGAAGCGCGTAGAAAACTTGCAGAACTCAGACGAAGGACCTTTGTTTTTTTTTTGCAGATCAACATAAAATCGGAAAAAAAGATGCCTCTGTCAGCACAATGACCTTTTTTTTTTTTGGAGGTCGCATTGAAACCGGACAAAAAGATGAAAAAATTTTCGGCATTTTCACATTGAGTTTAGAACGT
Organism: Trididemnum nubilum; assembly: GCA_963965965.1. Taxonomy (NCBI): domain Eukaryota; kingdom Metazoa; phylum Chordata; class Ascidiacea; order Aplousobranchia; family Didemnidae; genus Trididemnum; species Trididemnum nubilum. The sequence goes on from OZ014487.1 coordinate 27,986,622, forward strand.
TCACACTATATCCGCATTTTTCGCAGGAGGTCAAAACTTAAGAGGGAACACTGATAGCATGTACTGTATATTTACTCTTGTGCTTAGCAAAATGACTAAATAATGTTCAGTAAGGTCTAAATTTATCCTGCTCCCCTAGTGTTTGGTTTTTGCGTTTTTTTTTGCTGTGGAAGGAAATTTTTGAAACTTGTGAACTGTTTTGTGAAACAAAATCTGACATGAACAAAACTGTAACCAGCCATTAGTATGGGCTGTCCAAAGTAGAGTTGTTACAATACTATGCCTATTTAGTACAAAAAAACTTCCAAAAAATGTGAATTGTTTTCCCAGCTGCCCAATAGCATTTGATGCTTGAGCTACTTTCTATCAGTATATTCTAAAACTGGCTATGCAAAGTTAAACTTTTTTCAAGTGATCAGGCTACTGGGGATTTTTTTGATTTAGGCCGCTGCACCTATTTTATGGCACCAGCTGGCTGCTACACTGTACAACTTTACCACACCTTCCAAGTTATCCATTGGTTTAGCTATTAGAATATACTGTAAATATTTGTTCTAGGTGTTTTAGTCTCAGTCAGGTTTCTGGTTGGAAAGTTCAAATGTCTGTCTGTTTTTCTGTCAAATGCACTGTTCCAGGTATTTGCGCATTGTGCCGCTTAGCATTCATGTCAGATGTACCGACTTGTACGTATTCCTACTTTTATTTCATGTCAAGCAGAATGGTTAAACATGCTGATCAAAATGAATGGTCTTGTAGTTGGCTCTTTAAATTTATTTACAAGTGATTTTATACAGTTTTAGAATGAGTGAGAAAAAAATGGAATCTGAAAGTCGAAACAAAGATGGAGGATCAGATGTGTCAAGTAGACGCGACAGGGATCGTGTTGATCGGCCAAGTTACCATAAAGACAGACCAGCACCATATTCAAAGGGTCCTCGTAGCGTAGGACCCCGTCCTTCTACTACTCCTAGACTCCCACCATATCACAGGGTGTTCATTCAAAACATTCCCTATGAAGAAAAATGGCAAGGATTGAAAGACTTATTCAGAGATAAAGGTAAAGTGTGGGCTAACTAATGTGTGTAAAAATTGCAATTAAAATTAAGTTTAGATACTGATAGTTAATAATTGGGTTAAAAGTGATCTTTTTAATTTTGTCGTTGAAAAACCAGTTGTTGCACTAGCATTTTTTTTGGTGACTTTTGCACTTGTTTTTTAAAGTAAACTTAGCAGCGTTCGATATTGTCAAATATCTTATATTAGTATTGTGTTCCTTTAGCAGTTAGCATTTATTAGTTTATTTGAAGCAGTTGTTTTTCTGCAAAATGTTATGCTGATCAGGGCTCAAAATTACAAAATTCTGTAATTAAAGTTCAAGTGAGTCCAGCAAAAATAACAATATCCATTCTCCAAGTTGTAGGTTTTTTGAATTTTGGTTCATTTAAACACTGGCAGCTAAAACATTTAATTTTTATTGGCAAGGTTAAGCTTTCTGCACACTAGTAGCACCCTATGAATATAGTATCAGTTTTGGCATACTCTTGTATTGTCAAGTGATTAAGGTATAACTCTGGCATGAAAATTGTGTGTAGTTGTACTTTTAATTATTACATGGCACCGTAGCATTTGCCCAATTTTTAAAATATTCTACTCTAGTTCATTTGTGAGTTTTTGGAAAAAATGTGGGTACTGGTCAATTTAGCAACCTTTAACTGCTCATGTTGGGTGGTGAATAGTGTTTTCATAAAGGCGGTTTTTGTCAACAAATTGGCAGTTTGTTGCATCAAGGGAATATGATAAACGTAGCCTTAGAGAAGTCAATCAATTTTTGAAAGTAGGTAAGTTATGACTTTAATTACGGTACACTTTAGTACTGGATTGTTTTTAGGACATATAAACATATTTTTTACAGCTTTGGGCACTGTTGTTTTGAGAAAATTTTGGCATCTACCGATTAGTCATAAAGTTGAAGGGAACAGTAGTGGTGAATAAACTTCAGCAAGGCTGTTTAAATCTGGAGATAAACCTTTTTTCATTCTACTAGGTTAGGTATAATTAGTATAAGGTTGATATCGTCACTGTTACATTACTTAAATTTGGGATGGTTTTAAATTCCTGGTATGGGTCTTCTAGCTCCGAAGATTCATCAACCCCAGCTACTGCAAATTAATTTTTTGCTTTGCCGATGTTTGAGTTGTTACAAGCACTGAAATTTCACTCCTTACATTTCTTTCCTAGGAACTTGATTACATTTAAAAAGACCTAGCAAACGTTTTTTTTTCATTGTTTATGGTTTGTGTTTTAAGATTAAATAAGCATTAGCCTTATTACCAGTAGTTATTATAACCAAGGTAGTAGCTTTTAGGCTTTGATAATTGTCATGTCACTTTAGACCATTTGCTTTTGGAAGCAATAAGTCATTTGTAATCGTAAAAGGCACTGCAATTGTCAAGATACTCTAGTTGGATCAATTTTTTTGTGAATCAGCGCAATATTTCGTGAAATATTTGGCATTTTGGCATGCCTATTTTATATTGGTGAAAAAAGTCAAAAAGTATATGAACGACCCATGAGTTACACCACAAGTTCACCATGATAGGATACCCTTAAAAGTTGATGCCATAAACAGCTGTGTTTCGTGGAATTTTGTCGATTTTGAAAAGTTCTCTATGTTGTTTATGATGTTGCATTTGTTAACGAATTTTCATCACAGTTGGGGAAGTTACATATGTGGAGTTGTTTACTGACGAGGCTGGTAAATCAAGGGTAAGTGAAATTGAATTTTTCTGTGGTTTTTGAGATATCTGATGTGATGCAGTGTTTCCTCTTAGGCTTTATTGCGTCTGTTTCTACCCCCAAAGTTTGTAATTTTTTTGTGGCAGACAGTGAAGAAATCAAAATTGAGTTGCTTTGGCAATGAAAATGCACTATAAGGTTGACCAATGAATGTATTTTGATGTTGTTTCAGTACATTGATCATAGGCATTGGAACTATCTCGATATACTGTTACAGGTCTAAATCTAAAATTAAGGCATAGAGACGAGATGCTTTTTGTTCGATAACCATAGAAAGTTTATAAGGGCATCAGATACTTAAATCCCTTTGCAATGTTTAATTATTAACTATATTTTAGAGTTGTTTACTTGATTTTTGATTCCTAACATGTTTACTACTTTTACAGGAGGTTAAGATGTACTAGATAAACTTGCTTGCTTGCTAGGCTTATTTTAATTTTTAGATAAAAAAAAAAAAGAAACTTCCTCTTAAATGCACATCATCATTAGTGATTCACAGTCAATGTGAATAAGCTCACTACAGTGATATTTGCAATAATGTTGTTGATTGTAATTATTAGCTTACGTAAGACGTGACATAATCAGTATTTTCACTAGGCTTATTTTTGTTCAACTTTGGAGCTTGTTTGATCACAGGCAAATAATTTTTGGCAATATGATAAACGTAGCTTTAGAAAAGTTTACAGTTTTGTGAAAATATGACGTATAATGTACTTTATTTGTGGAATGGCTTAAAATTTAGTTCACATTACAATTTTTTACAAGTTAGTGGACAATTGTTGTGATAAAATTCGACTCCTGCACAATAGCCAAAAAGTCAGAAGAAACACTGTAAATGGCAAATAGGTGCCTGTAATTCTTTGTTGTGATAAAATTCGACTCCAGCACAATAGCCAAAAAGTCCGAGGAAACACTGTAAATGGCAAATAGGTGCCTGTAATTCTTTTGTTTTAGCAAATTGCATTTCTTTTTAATTTATTACAGCACTTTGACAGTTAAATTGAAGAAATCGGTTAGTTGATAAGGTGTTTGATTCCATCACAGCTGAAATTTCCTGGATTTTGGGTTATGTTATGTCATTATCTATGTCTAGTTATTAAAGAGCTTACTGAATTGCTTTTGTGTGCTAGCTTGCACAATTATGCTTCAAATGCCACCAGAGTTTTAAACTGGTGAATACACTTTCAAGTTTGGATCAGGATTGAATGGCTGCTGACTAGTTTCTGTTACTGTCATAGTAAAAAAGTTATAGCCTAATTCAAACTTAAGCAGATCTTGGTAATCAACGGTTTGAGATGTTTTAACTTTCGTGTTAATGCCTATGAATTTATTTCACAAATATTAGTTTTCATTATTTTAAGTCTAGCAATAAATTATTCAGCACAAACATGCCATGCATATTTTTGAATGATGTCATGTTCAATGTTTTTTGCCTCTGCTAGCCTGTTTGGTTGGTCAATGATTATCACTAAAAGTAGCCTGTGCCGCTACAGGAATGCAAATATTCGCATAACATTGTTCCACCTTTAAGAGGAATTTTGAATTAAAAATTGGATTTAATGTATCCCTAATGAGTATTAGGCTATCAGCTGTTCAATGTTTTCAACTGGTTTGGGTTTTATGAGTCCTTGATTTTCCTTTTGAAGTAGCAGCTTTGATACATTAAAATGGTTGCATTGGTTGGGGCTTAAAAACTTGGTGGATTGCTGTTGGATACTTGGATTATTTTTTGCATTGACGAACAGATGAGAATCAATCATAATGAGAGTTTTTCAGTTTGTTTAAAAAAAAGGATGTCTTGTCCGTCCAAGAATATATGAATCCGATCTAGTTCCACGGTGAAAGATTTCTGAAGTCTTTTGATGAGTTTTTAATTGAAGTTTTTGTTTTTCTTGACATGTTCTGGTTGATTGATACACATGATACCCTGTTTGCTCCGTCCAACAGGGTTATGGGTAAGTGCATTATAATTTATCGGTTGAGCCTTTTTAGCTTTACTTTTTGTGTAGGTACCGGTAGTCGTAAAAGGGCTCCAATTATTCATTCGTTGATGTATTGTTTGTTTCATTTTTAGATTACCAATATTTTAAATTTAGTTTACCACTTTTCATTTGAATTGAAGTCCTATTGCATTGCACTTTATTTGTGTTTATTGTTTGAAAAACATTAAGCAAAGAATTTTGGGGGTCCAGTATTGCCCACAAGTAATTTTGCTGAGAATAGTGGAGTATCAGCATGTCTTTATGTAACTCCTTGTTAGTGGCACTGGTATCTTAAGTTCAATTGATCATTTATTAAAATAAAACTGAGTTGCTTTTGCAGTTTTAGACTGTTCAGCATACATTAATAAAACAAAGAAGTTAGTACAGTGTAGATTTTGCTAACATTTTTCCTGCTTTTAGGTAGGTGTGGTTTGAAGAGATTGTCACTTCTTTTGTTCAGCATTTTTAGGTGTTTATTGTATTGGCTAAATCATAGAAACAGTTTCTTCTCTTTCAAAAAATTACCTGTGGTAATGTTTGTCATTTTGCTGGAAAAGTGATTCCCCATTACCTTATTTTTGGATGTGATGAAAGAGAAAGATCATGATACTTGAGAATAATTAGAGATTGTATTGTTAGAATGCGAACAGTAAAGCTTTACTTTTATGTAACAAACCAATTATTAAATTTAAAATGTATTATTGTAACCGTTTGACTTTAACGTAATAAACTTGATCAGGATTGTTGAATTCAAGACGAAAGAACTTTGTGAAAAAGCTGTGGAGAAGATGAATCGCTATGAGATAAATTCAAGAAAAATTTTGATTAAATTGGTATGTATAATTTGCTCAAACGTTTAATAATATGTCTGAAAGTTCTTAATAGTTGAATTTCAGTCAAAAAAATCAAGCGAATGCGAAATGCTTTTTTTTTTTGAAGCAACATTATACTAAAGCGATTGAAGACAGTACGTTATTAAGGTTTGCTTGTATAATGCAGCGCTCCGCAACCTTATTTAACCTGCGGCACACTTATAAAACTTGCTGAATTCGGCGGCACACCGAAGCAGACAATGTCAGTGACAACATAAAAAATGCAAAAAACGATATTGATTTAAAAAAAAAAAGTCTTCGGTTCGGAAACCACCATTTCTGCCATAATAGAGGTGATCTAAAATAAAGGTCCGCTGGACAGAAACTCACAATTATCTGCTGCCAGTATTGCGAGAAAAGTTACAAATACTCTGCGGCACACCTGATATGATCTCGCGATACACCGGTTGCAGAGCTCTGGTATTGTGGAAAATTAAGATTTCTTTTAAACCAGTGTGTGATGTAAAGTTTCCTACCACTAATTACTAGTGTGTTGTGAAATTAAGGTTCCTTTTAAGCTCTTTCTTTTATTGCAACTAAAAATAGCTGCTTCTACCGTTGGTTGTGCGAGGACGAGAATAGGCAATCCGTACCGTGTTTGTAAGCAACAGCGCGAAGCGATTGATTGTGTGCAGTAGTCATCAAACGAAAAGCATAATGACGAAACAGATATACATTCCTATGTGCCACAACAACTCTGTTTCAAATTTAATTGTTGCTCAGAATTATGTGTTATGCTGAACTGAATGCAGAAAGTTTGGTTGTGTAGATTGGTATTCACATAGTAGGCAACATGCAAAATACAGAAAAAGGCAACGGCTTCAAAACTTGTCTAAGGAGCTTGCTCGAATGTTTTTTTAATAGAATTAGATCTAATAAATTAAAAAAATCAACTTTTTTTTATAACAGAAGAATAAAATAACATCAATCATTCCATTACAAATAATCGAGAAACATTGAGCATTGATTACTCCAACATGTGTTTATGCTCGCAGACCCTAACTGTATATAGCCAGTAGATATTTGTGAACCTGGTAATTTTTATTACGTAACGTGAAGTTAGAATGGTTTTGATTTAATATTCGTTTAGGATTATGATGGAGAGCACTGCCGAAAGCAATTGCTTCGTGACAATCATCCTGCTGCTATGGGTCTTAGTGGGGGTCCTCCTATGCATGGTATGCCACCACCGATGCCTGGACCACCACATATGCATCCTCTTCCACCCCTGCCTCCTCCAATGGTGATGAGACCAGTGGGAATGGGTGTTCCCCATGGCCCTCTTCCTCCTTTGCATAGAGACCCAATTGAAGACCTTCCCAGGGGCTTACAGATACCCCAAGGAGTGGCAATTTTTGTAGCTAACGTAAGTAGCCGGGCTTTATTTTGCACTGTTCATAGATAGATCAACGACTTTTTTACGTGAGCGAGAGGTTTTTACGTGGTCTGTTTTCGAAAGGTTGACGCCTCTCGTTTTCACTTGAAGGCGTTTTGACGTGAAACTCATAGACGCCAAAACGTCTCATGCCAGACTGGTCGCCTGTTTTCTGACTATTTACTAGTAATGCCACTGTTATAGCAGCTCCACAACTCCTGTGGTTGTAATTACATTATTATTTCAAAGTACAGCATTGGCCATGGGACCGCGTTTAGATCCCGCTGATTATTCGCCGGGACTTTTAGGCGCCAGAAGTAAAAAAAAATTTTTATTTCAAAAAGTATTTTTTCCAAAAAAAAATTTTTTTTGTTTCAAATAACTGTTTTTTCAAAAAAACGTTTGTTTTTATTGTTTTAAAAATTTTTTTAAATAAAAACTTAAAAAAAAAAAGTTTTTCAAACAAAAAAGTTTCATTTTGATTAAAATGTTGATATCTTCGAAGCTTTTCATATGACACTTGTCAAGAAGAATCTTCAGAATAGAGATCGCAGGAAAAGGAGCGGCTATAAAAAAAAGCCGAGCAGTGATTGGCGAGAAAAGAATCAATGATAGAGCGTCATTTCTGTACGTAAGATCTTTGAGCTGTACACGAATTCTTTTTGTCGGCAGAGAGCGGGGTTAGAAGTTTTGATAAAAGTGACTTCAAAAACAAATTGACGCTACATGTTTGCAAAGTTTTCTTAATCTAATCCGGACGCATGCAATCTCCAGCCCGCAGTCTCAAATTTTGCGGCGCACGGGCTCGATTTGTTTGCGTAATATTGGCACACAGCAACAAAAACAAAAATGTTGCCAATATAACGCAGTTTCTAACGCTTTGCGATATTTACTTTTTCGCTAAATAATTATTACTTCAGTTGTTATTGATCACTTAAAATGTTGTTTTAGGTCGTAATTTGATTCTGGACGATATTTAAGCTACTAATAGAAAATTTTGCGTTTGTCTTATCTACAATAGTGCTGACAGTAACATTGGGTTACTAATGTGCATTTAATACATCCATGGATATTAAATTATCGATATATTATACCTCACCAAAAACGTCGGAACAAAACAGAGCTTGAAACTAACAAGAGACCGTCTCGGCCTTTTAGTGAAAAAAGTCGCCATTGTTTGAAAAATGTACAAAGTCAAATGCACTTTTGCAAAAAAAAGCAAACAAATCCGCCGTTTGAAGATCAAAGCCACAACAAAATTCTAATCAAACGTCGAGATTTTTATTCTGCAACCGTATTCAGGAATTTAAAACGAGCTTTCAATGGCGTCGAAGCTATCATTTCCAAGTATTTTATCTATATTTTTGCAAAATCTTTATAGTATTTTTGGTGATTTTTGCAGCATCATACGTCATAATAACAACCCATTATCTAGTTCAATGTAATTAAAACTGTATGTATACCACCGTATTTTAATATTTCTTCATTCCAGAGTAGATTCCTGAAGAAAGCTGGACGAAAACGTACAATCTAAAACAGCCTTTTTCAAGGCTACCCATTGCTCAAAGAGTGGAAATGATCGCTCCAACGCTATTGAAAGCTATTTTGAAATTCTGTACCACTAACGAGTTCTTTGAATTTAAAAGCGCACTCACTAAAAACATTTAAGTCAAATACGCAATCTTTCAGCATTTAAAGGTATTTTGGACTTGGTCAGTAAGTGTGCGGGGACTGACTGAATGGAGCAAAACAAATTCTTTCAAACTCTTACAAATCTTAGTAATATAGCTTTTTCTAAATGCTCTAGAAACATGCAAAATGTCATTCAAATGGCATTAACATGGTAATTGTTTTCGACAAAATTGCAATAATTGCCCACCGGCTGGGCGCTTTGTTCCAAGGCCACAATAGTGGTAACTTGATCTCTCGCACACAATCTTCACAACCAATAACTAAATCGCTAGTACAGGGGTTCTTAATAAACAAATGTTGTAACCAAATGCAACTATTACCGCGAAACCCTGTTTGACTACAATAGCTAACGGTAAAAATAAATTAATCACAATTGGGTACTGGATGGTTTTTGAAAAATACCCCCTTCCTTTAAAAATTTCCGGGTGCACCCCTGAATCCAGTGCGCGTGATAAATTTAAAGTATATAACACTTGCAAAAAAAACGTTACATGAAAAATTGTCGAAAATGGTTGTCGAGTTTGCAGCCACTTCTAATTCAACTCAAAATACAAAAAATATAAAACAACTTGCAGTACAAACCGATAAAGCTTCTCTTTCAAAACAAACTACGTATCTGGAGACAATTATTTAGCAAAAATGGAATATCGTACATCGATTTTCAACCGAATTCTGGAAAACTTTTGACTCAAAACAATGGCGCATGCAATCAAGATTTGAATTCATCTAAAACGCAAGAAAGAAAGTTCTTTCTTACAGAGCCGTATTCTGGAAAACGTCTACTACTTTTTTCAGAAATATACGGATTTTAATCAAAAGCAAATTGGACACAGAAATCACACCCATATTCAAAACAACCAAAATTTCTAGCTATTTTAATGATAAAGAGCCGGACACCTTCTTATTTACAGTTAAATGTCGTGTACAAATACACATGTTCACGTGATGTGAACGTAACATACCGTACATATGTTATTCAGCACGGCATTTGGTAAGACGAGCGAAGGAACATATTAGTGACTGTAAATCAAACAAAAGTGCAAGCAAAAACCACATTTTAAATTGCAACAGCTGCCTAGATTAAAACCTAAATTTCAATTAGACCGGTTTAGCGTAATGCGTAATAATGCATATGAGGCGAAAATGTATGAAGCGCTCCTAATCAAAAAGCAGAATCCAACTATCAATAAACAAATATATGCTAATGGGGCCTCCTTTTTATTGAGTATGTATCAATGTTTTTTAAAGTGTGCAGTGATTTTTTACCGTGATAGCTTAATAACTAATGATAATTTGTGAAGTCACCATTTTGTGTGTAACGTCATAATTTTATTTTCACCAATTGCCAATTTTGAATTGCCTGAATGTGAAATGACAGTTTAGCCAGATGTAGTTGCTCGTCCTAATTATTATTATAAGTTGAGAAAAGAACTTTTAAATATGTTTCAGTTTATTTAAATGTGATATTAGTTATTAATTTACCGCATTTTTAGTTTCTTGATGAGGGCGCTTTGTAAATCGCCGAAAACGTTCGATTAAGTATGAAGTTAGCCTAACTGAAAATAATCAATAGCCTAGTAACACGATCAATAAAGTGGTGTTTCTAAATTGTGTTGCAACAAAATTAATTCGAAAGTAAAACAATAATTTGAAGCAGCTGACAATCCTGTATAACTTCAAAAGTTTTTGAAGCCATTCTGAAGAAGTTAACTGCAAGAATTTAACATTGAAGTGCCTTTACAACAAGGTGTAAAGATTGAACTTCAAAATATCCATTTAAACATTGTTCTACTAACCTGCTGAGAGATGAACCCTTAGCTCCTGATAAAGTTTGTACTATATTGTTTGGTAGAGGTAAACTAAAAAAAAAACATAAAACGTCACGCGGGTTGCTGCGTGTGCCAATATTACGCAAACAAATCGTGGCCGTTCGCCGCAAAATTTGAGACTGCGGGCTGGAAATAGCATGCGTCCGAATTAGGTAAGAAAACTTTGCGAACATGCAGCGTAAAACATTTTTAATTATTGAAAAAAATGCAATAAGAAATCAATTTGCTATTGAAGTCACTTTTATCAAAACTTTTAACTCCGCTCTCTGCTGACAAAAATAATTCGTGTACAGCTCAAAGATCTAGCGTACACAAATGACGCTCTATCATTGATTCTTTTCTCGCCAATCACTGCTCGGCTTTTTTCTATAGCCGCTCCTTTTCCTGCGATCTTTATTTTTTTTTTGAAAAAGATTTTTTTTAAATTTTTTTAAAAACAATTTTTGTAAAAAAATATTTTTCACCTCTGGTGCCTAAAAGTCCCGGTGCCTAAACGTCCCGCGAATAAACGTCCGCGTCTAAAAGTCACGGTCCGAGTGACACTTGCTTACCATACATGCAGTCTGCCCAGGCTTCATACTCGTCTGTTAATGCTGAAAGTTAAGCAGGAAAGCTATAAATTCCAAGTTTTTTGTCTGTTGACCCGGTCGTAAATCAAATTACAGCTTAATGTTGTTGATCGAAATTCGCAAGACTGCTGGCAAGATTTTGTACTGATTGATCGTAAATTTATTGATTTCATGAGTATGAAATGTCATGAGGTATGCAATGCAACTTTCTACGACAGCTATTTTGGTGTACTGCTACATTTCTTTAGGCAAAGTGCTGAAGTTGGCGCGAAAAATTGAATAATGCTATGTTCCAACTGCGATAGTTTTTTGTGTACTGTGTCTTTAGTTTGGTATGTTGCATTTTTTAGTTGGATTACAAAGTCACTTACTCAAAGCTAAAAGAAGTTTTTTCCCTTGCTGGCCGAGTCCTTAAAGTTGATATCATATTGGACAAGGACAACAAAAGCAGAGGAATGGCAACCGTCACATATGAAACACAAAAGCAAGCTGAAAACGCCATCTGTAAGTTATTTACACAAAAAGTGCTCAGTTATTGATATTTTGATAGGATCTCCCTGTTTATCGTGAAATCTAGGGAAAAAGTCTGCGGGGTTAAAAATTTTAAGCTTGTGCAGTTACTGTGAGATGCTTTGTTTCTTCTTTCTTCATAGGCCGCTTTTCCGTGAGGGTTGCAGTGGCGGCAGCTCGAGATTAAACCGCCACACTTCACGGTCTTCCATCACATCATTTCGCGGAGGAGGAAGTCCCAAGCAATTTCGTCCAAAATCTTCAATGTAATTGGTCCATCTTTGGAGATCATTGGTCAACAGCCCGCATTAGGATGCACTATCTCGTAAGGCAAGCTTGTCAAGGAGAAAACGGCAGGTGTTCAAAAGAATTAATTGCGAAGGATATCCCATTTGCTGGTTGACAATATACCTCAAGCAATTTAGGCCAAGTACCCTCTTAAAAAATCCTAGTTGAGTCTTTGGTATTTGGGTTGCTGCCCCAGCTGCAAAAAAACAGCGACTGTCGAAACCTGGCGTCACAACACAGACATTTTCTACTCTCTAGTAGTTATTACAACATTGCATACACTTCGTGAGTTTTTGCAACATCTCTGTTTTCAGCAATGTTGAACAATCAGAAGTTATATGACCGTACCATGGTGGTAAAAATGGATCGGGCGAATTCGCGCGACAAAGGGGCCGGAGGCGATCTGCCCAGCGGTTTGTCTGGAATCGGACCATCAATTGAAACAAAAGACCCTTTGCCTTCTGGTTTGTACACTGATTTTTTTTTTCAATCTTGTCACCCCAGACCTGCGAAGTTTCAAATTTTGCTATAGGCAAATCCGTCATGATAGTCCGAAACAAAAACAAGGATGATCGCTTAAATCAGGCATTTGTGTTTAGGGCCGAGACTGGGACCCACACGAATTCCAGAAAATGTAGAAATATTGTTAAAGTTTTTTCCAGCCATTATTGAACTTAACTGCATTTTTAAGTTTAATTATGTATTTTTTTTTTCAATCATACGTTTTCATATATGAAACTGGATGTGGTTTGAAAGCTTCTGGTTTTAAAACTGGTTACTTTTTCTTGGGTTCGCGACTTTTTGACGCGAAAGATTATGACGCGGCCAATTTCACTTTCAGAAGTTTTCGACACTCGCCTGTTTTTCTCCCTAAAACGTTTTGATGCGAAACCTTTGTGTCAACGTTTAACGCTGCTTTCGTGTAAAAGTTGTAATCCGGCTTATCTACAGGACTATCTGACGTTGGTGCATCACGTGGCAGCGGTGGAGGTTATGGCGATACTGGCAATGGATTGAGTGGAGGCCTCGGCTCTTCCTCGGATTCACTCTCCGGTAAAGAATGAAAAGATTATGTTAGTAGCTCAGGACTGGCGGCAATATCGAGTTTTAAGCTACTCCCAAAGATAGCTTATAATCCACTTAGAATCGATATCGACGAATAAAAAAGATAAGGTGACAGATGCAGACAGATAAAAATAAGCTCTTTTACAATGTGCAATCCAACATCACTAATAAAAGCCCCCAGAGTTGATCGGTAGTTAATTGATATTTACGCCCCAAATTTGTAGGCTTTTAAAAAAAATTAAGGTGAATTTACACAGTATCCGTTTTTCGTACGTTTTCGTCCGTTTTTGCTTCTTGACAAAGTATGCGCTTTTTCATCCGCATTTTTATGTGTCCATATCCGCACTAACCAGACAGTCACATACTGGACAAAAGTTTTCTGAAAAAATTTTTTTGTAAAGGAGTACAGTTCTATTTCGAAATATTGCTCTTATCGTTCATACACAAAATTTTTGAACAAAATTTTTATCTATATATAACAGTCTACTTAGTGCGTATATGGACTTACAAAAATGCGGATGAAAAAGCGCATACTTTTTCAAGGAGAAGTAAAAACGTAAAAAAACGTACGAAAAACGGATACTGTGTAAATTCATCTTTAGGCAATTATAGAATAGTTTGGCACCCATTTTCAATGTTCTATCAAAAGTTTTTATGTTAAAGAATGCTTAAAATATTAGTTGTCGGAGATTCACGCATTTTATGTATTGACAGCGCTCGCTGCAATCTCGGAATTGGGCAAGAGCGGCGTCGCCCAGCAAGCCAAACTAGCAGCGGGACTATCTGCTCTATCGCGTCTTGGTGACAGGTTGCCCGGATCAAGTAAGTGTCATTTCATAATTTGGATACCTAAACGTAGAGTGGACCAAGTAAAAAAAATATTTTGCGAGAAAAATGCCTTTGAATTTGAGGTTCTTGTTGAGCATGTTGTACCGGCAATAGGTCTGATGATACTTAGGCCAAATTTAAACTTAAAGCAAAATGCTCGAAGCTTTTTGAAACTCAAATGCTCGGCGTTCTTCAAAATTAACAAAAAATAGATTTTGGTCTAAGTCAACTTGGTCCACTGTACGTTTGAGTGTCCCAATTATGGTGGATAGATTACATCGTCTTCGTGAGCAGAGTGGCAGCAGGTCCACGCCATGTAACTATTTTTTGTCACATTCAGCGTATGCAGATATGCTACATTCCATCGGTCACGTTTTGGTTTACTGCTGTAATTCTTATCAATCTTGATAATAATTTTAAAGTGGCAAATCGAATTATTTGTTAACAAAATGTATTGTATACCATTGGCGTTTATTTTTTTTCTCCAAGAAATCGCGTTATTTCAATTTATTTTTTAGGTTTGGATTTGGAAGCTTTAAGTGGTTTGGGTGAATTAGCCCGACTTGGCTTAGCTGGTTCTGCCAGAAGCGACCGTGAGAGACTTGAGCAGCGGCTGCTTGATGAACGAATCCGTCTGCTTACTGGACCAGGAAAAGCATTTTCTGATAGAGAACGTATCGAGAGGTATCTTACAAAATAATTACAATTAGCCTGTTTGGGATTGGGACTTTTTGACGCAGCTGGTTTTATGCGACGACAGTTTGACGCACAGTAGTTAAAATTTTCTTTTCCTGCGTGTTTTTTTCTTGCAATATGCATTTCCTCTTGAGTTACATGCAAGATTTTCTGTTACCAGTAGTCTTTAAAAAAAGAGCCTTTAATCAAAAAAGCTTGCAGTTTTATTGCACCTTCAATTGATATATTCAGGGACATTCAGATGGTGGATAGTCGCATTCGAGATATAGATCGTAGCTTGGAGCGTGGACGGGACTTAGCTTCTTCAAAGCCACTGCCTCCCATGCCTCCACCCATGCATTCAAACTCTGGACTCCCCGACAGTACTGTTTTCGTGCGCAATCTAGCTTACTCCGTGTCCTGGCAGACACTCCGGGACAAATTTTCTCGATGTGGTGAATATAGTTTGTGCTTAAGTGGCTGTATGTTAAATTTACTACATGCCGATCAACGTAAGGTTTGTGATGGTGCTGTCGCTCTCGCTAATTGAATCTGAGGCTTTAGTAAACAACTTGCTGAAGGCAAAAATATTTACATCCAGGTACATTAGTTTATTTTAACATTGGGTTACTACAGCATAGCTTTTTCTAATCAGCTTGAAAAAATACGTACGTAACTAGCCCTGTTGGCGATTAGTTGGCTTGGTTCGTTTTTAATAGCCAGAAAATCCTTTTACATTTAAACTTTTTGCCAGGAACATTTCCAGATCGTGAAATCTGTAATCTTGCTCCTAATCCAGCTGTACTTTTATAGGTCGGGTGCTTTTCGCTGAAATCAAGAACGACAATGGGAAATCCAGAGGTTACGGGAGTGTTCGTTTTGAAACTCCAGAACAAGCCGAATCTGCTGTCCGGCATCTTGATGGAATGGATCTTGAAGGTCGTAAAATTATCGTGCATCTTGATCGGAAGAAATGAAGCCTCCAAAAAGAAGCAATATTCGTACGAAATCTGCCATTTTAAACTTTTCCAAGAACGACTTTTAATCAGGCCCGCACTACGGCACGTTTTTTCTGCATTCAACTCCAGTCCTAAACTGATTTTTTTTAGCAAGGGTTTGATGTAAATAAATTTCTTTTGCTTGAGAAAATGTAGTTTATGGGGCGCCGTTTGGAAAAATATTTACTACTCCTCGTTTTTGAAGTACTTTATGAAATATGTCTGATATGTACCGGTACATACGAGGAAATTTACGAGAACACTGGCGTCGATTTTGGGGAGGCAAGGGAGCGGCGCACCCTCTGGTCTGATACTGAAGAAAGCGAAATGTGTCTGGCCCCCTTGGTTTTTTGTCAGTAATACCCACTTGGCAACATCAAATCCTAAATTCCGGACTGAGATAGAACCAGAATGCGGCGAAGACTTTTTTGGTCTTCAAAATTCCGAAATTACAGACTTAAATGCGGCGGAGACAGTTTTTTTTTGTGTCTGCACCTAAATTTAGTGCCAAAATTCCTAGCTAAAATAGAATTGTTTAGTTTAACCAAACTTGCAAGAACATTTTGCCCCCTCGGAATTTGCTTAACAAAAAATTGACGCCTATGTACGAGAATATACCTCAAAAACGAGGTGTTAATCTGTCTTCACTTAAAACACAAAATCAGGTTCACAATCTTTTATAACTTCATGATATATTTTTCGTTACCGGTACCAGCCAAAATGACAAAGGCTCCAGGTGCAAGTACTTTACTACTTCACCTATTAAATTTTATGAGGATTCGCACAGAAGTTAAAAAATATATGTGAGGAATGCAACAACAGCAAAACTAAGCATCAAACGAGTGCAACACAAAAAGCGATAAGAGAATACAGTAGCTGCTAATAGTAGCACAGTGCGAACATTCATAGTGGCAAATGAACAAAAACTAAAAAAAATTAGTCTATATCAAACACGTGTATAAGTACGGGTGCTTTATCAAGACTACATCCAAAAAAAATAGCTTCCACAGAATAAGGGTCTAGGGAAAACCAGTTACACTGATACCGGAAATCGACTAGGATGAAAACATTTTTGATGAAGATAAATTAGCAATTACTGTTCAAAAAAGACTAGATGCGCAGTGCCCAGCACCTTTAAACAACAACGGACACATTGCATTCAAGCCGATTCTGTCACTCCTAGTTTATCAAGTTACACTGAAGCGTTCAGGTAATAATACATTTAGCAAAGATCAAAATGTGACTCATCACCGTAAACGTATTAAATTTTAGTATGATGGGCGAATTAGGTTACATAGCATTTAGAGCAATTAACAGAAGCTCGCAAACTAAAGGTTAACTCCACATAAATATAGTAAGTACTGAGCACCTATTTAAGATTGAAAAAGGTAAATAGGCAAATTTGATAGCTGTTCAAACAATAATACACGACATTAATATAGCCAAATTTAAAAATAAGTTAGGTTAGACCTGTCCGATTATTTTTCTGTGGATAAGAGCAAGGCGCAACAGACTCCAATCCAAGCGAGATTATGTTCGTTTCTACACCACTCAAGAGCAAGCACCCCATCATCAAATAATAATGGGCTCCCCACCACAGCAAGCTGATTGAGCGGCTTCACTCTTCTACCACGTAGAAAAGAAAAAGACTAACTCAAAAGAGTTCAACACGCTAAAAAACCAGCTCTAATTTTCAAAATTAAACAGGCACCAATTTCCCGCTCAGAGCTCTTCGAATCAAACGTATTCCGTTTTCATAACTTCCACATACTAACGTGTCGTGGTTAAGCTCAGCGAGACAAGTTAGAGTGCCGACGCCCAAATATTCTTGACAAAGAGGGGTGTTCTGGCTTTCTTGCCACACGCAAACTGAACCGTCGTGAGAGCAAGATGCTATGAAACGAGGACTCACTGGAGAATGAACAAACTTGCAACCGGAAACCGTTTCGCTATGACCTCTAAAAAAACAATATGGATTACGTCGGAACTGCACAACTATTATGAGCACGGCCCTCATAGTTACAAACTGTAATGTGGAAGCTTAGTACCACATGCGGCAAGAATGCGACAAATAAATTTGCGACTAATTTCGATAAGGGTCATTAGGCGCATAAAAAGTGGACCAGGCCGTTTATTCCGAGTTGACAACTGACCGAGAACTAACTAACTGCCAACTATTAGTTGGTTCGCGGCCAGTTGACCTGGTTCAGTAATCAGTATATTCGCCGCCGATTAATCACCGGAACGTTCAGGCGCCAGAACTGATTTAAGTAATTTTCCTTATTTTTGTTTCAACCTGGCATGATCTGCTAGTGCTTATGCATTAAAATATTGAGCATAAAAGGGTAAGAGCAAGTACACTTCTCAAACAACTATGACCGTACCGGTATACGAGTGACACGTGGCAACTGACAAAAACTCGTTATGCAATTAGAATACAAATGCAAAAAAATATGAATCTCATCGGCTTACCTAAACTCTTCGAGCTTCGCCTTCTTCCTTAAATCCCACAAACTTATTTCGCAACCTCGTCTTGCAAATCCATTGTTACCAGTAATGCAATAGATACCGCTGACGTCACAACAAGTTTGAATCTGATTTTGTGGAGGAAAAGTGTGCACAACCTGCCACATCTTAGTTTTAGTCAAAGTCCCAGAGTTGTTAGTTCTCATCAGTAACAGCACTGCTAAGTAAGATGATCTAATCTACGCACATGTGGTAGAAACAACTTAAAACCGGGTATACCAACCAAAGTTGCAAACAGGCCGACTAGTTCAACCCAAAAATATTGCCCGAGGACGAAAAATGATTTGAAGCCATAACAGCCCGAAACCCGAAAAATGATTTGAAGCCATAAACGCTCGACACTAAAGAGATGCGGCTAGAATTCGGTTTTATTGAAGAAATACTTGAGTAATCAAGAGGTGCCCCAAATATTTCTCCCAAATTCTCTTTATTCGCGAAAATACAATTTATGACATCAAAGACTGCGTACTAATTTGACACATCACAACAGGCATGAGTTTGCGAAAATTTTTCGCTGACGGAAGAACGCGATGTTGTTGTTGTAGCGCATCTTTATCCAACTGTCACTGAATACCGTCAGGCACTAACTTATTGGAAGATCCGCAGTTTTTTCATTGCAATGACTACTTCGTGATTGGAGGAATTCGCATTTGCATAGGAGTTCGCAATGATCCAATGCTCCTGTGGATATCTTCAAATTCTTGTCCACTAAATTCGCTGCTTGTTCGAAGCCACCAAGCAGAGATAATATTATCGTAAAAGGGTCTTATCCAAGGTCGCAACAGAGTGACCAGGGTGCGGGTTGAACCTAGATCGATCGATCATGGTCGTCGTAAAAACGGCAACTTTACCCATTCGGCCACGCTGCCGACTAATGTTCGATGAGGAACACAAAATGATTCTGCTTTAAGCAGCAATTCTAATTCAAACTAAATTCATTGGTGGCATTATACGAGTGATATAATCTGTTGTATCAAAGTTAGACTAGCTTGGTAATGTTTTTAGCGCCCGAATACAATAAAATTTGAACCCAAAAACGATCATACTGCAGATCAGTACCGTAATGGTACCATAGGACTGCAGGTACCAATACAGAAGCTCAGTTTTCAGATTTGGGTAGGCTACTATCTGTTACTAGTTAGTAAGTTGTGGTATTAGATTATGCTCAACTTGGTCTAAATTTTGTACAGAACAAATTGCTGGGCTCTTGATTACAAAGCAGATAATATAAACATACTCAAGAAAAGCGCGGCAGGGTGACATCACAAAACATGAGTCAGGACTTTTGGACGCAAACGGTTTGATACGGTTGGTTTTGTGTTCAGACGTTTTGACACAAGCCCGTTTCGTCCTTGAGACGTTTAGACGCGAATTAATACAATGTGTTTTGTGCTTTTCTCTCATTTCAAAACGTTTCAACGTCAAACTAGTCGCGTCAAAACGTCTAGGGCCAAATCGGCCACGCAAAAAAGTCGTGGGCCGTACAAAATACACTTCTAATTTGCATGTGATAGACATCTTTACAATTAGAATTAGTTTTATGCTTCACCTGTAATGTCCTTGCATCCCAAAGTTTTAACATTTTGTCTTCTCCAGTTTGTGCGATAATATGATCATTTTTCAACCACTTTATGTCTGTCACTAAGTTTCTAAAACAATGAACAGTGCTAAAGTCATTCAAACGTGGTACTTAGCTTCCGAAAGTGGTCGATTTTACTTTTTGAATTTTTGAAAAGCTTCAAACTCTTTTTACATGTCAATATAGACAACTGACCACCGCCAACTCACCCCAATCCTAATGCTGACGGTGTATTGACCAAGTTCGAATATTCTGCCACAAGGCGAGTCTGTATGAATTTTCGCAAACAAATCTGTCCTTCAAAGTGATTTTCGGTATTTTAATGTTATGACAATGCGATGTAGTTTCTCTGAGTGTGGATTCAGGGACTCTATAGCTTTTGAACAAACCTTGATGCAAACCATTGATGCCTAATTCTTTTTGGTATGATTGTTTTGCAAGAAAATATCTCTGCTTGGTGGTCGGAATCGCACTGCGGGGGAGGGGGGTAGATTTCCGATCCCTGGCTTAGAGGAATAAATATGCTATTATGTATGCTACTGCTGCTTAGTCTATAAATCTAACACAACGAGTTGATTGCCAGCATTTTGATGATTACTTCAATAATAACTTAAAACAATTAGGGTGTTGAACTTCTAGTTAAACACGATTCCTTTAATAATATGTAGTGTGTCATAAAGTCAAAGTGTAATAAAAATTTTTTTTACATCAACAACCAAGTAGCAAAACATAAGAGCACCAGTACAACTAATAATTAAGTAAATAATTATCATTTAAGGTCAAATGAATTATGGAGAGCAATACACCAATTTGCATCATACCTGCTGACTTTTTCCTCGGATATGCAAAATTTTCTTTCAATGTCCCATATGCGTACGGTGTTGTCTCTAGATCCAGAACATAACATAGTCTCGGCAAAATTAAAGTCTATGCCGTTAACCACAAGTGTATGACCTTGCAGGGTACCTTAATGGATGAAAAATTTTTAATTTTACGTTGTAAGTTAAAGAAAGATATCCAATTTGCTTTATGATGATATTCTCAGCTTGGTGGCTGAATCGAACGAGCAGCAAATTTACATGGGAAGAAGTCAAACGTCAATCAAAAAGCTTAGAATACGGTTAACCCCAAAGCAAGGGAGGATTTGTCTAAAATAACGGCAGAACAGTCGCTTCCTTGTGAGTGGAAGATAAATAATGGATCAATTAATTCATTGATTGGGTTCAACATACCAAATACCTAGTGATTTTAAATTAAATCTGAACTAACAACTTTTAACGAGAATTGATCCGATGATAAATTCTGCACTTATGCATTGAGTTTCTATGTATCAAAATTTTTTATATAGCATGAGAGGATAACAAAACTCCCAAATTTCTATTAAAACAGTGTCAATACCAGTTCAAAAAAAATGATTCCTCCTCTCAATTATTCTGATTAAAAACTCATACGTAAACATAGTGCTTTACTATAGTATATTTTTTACTGGTCAAAAACCTGAATTCAGAAATATGTTTGGTCATTTCAAAAAATCTTGTATGCAAAACTTTTTCAGTCATTTTGACCAAAATGGCTTATATTTTTGGTCACTCGCTAAATATTCAGAGGTCAATGACAATCAAATGGATCTGGATCCAAAGTATATAACACATTGTTTTGCGTTGCTATTGGCTAGATTGTCATACCCACATAGTTAAGTTAGAAAACATAGTTAATTTACCCACATAGTTACGTTAGAAACTGCAACGGCAATATATACCAACGTAGACCAATTTTGATCCACCGATTATGAATTTTTAAACTTCTAAACTCTTGGACTTACTAGATTAAAACAAACAGAATTAGCAAGTTTATAAGCATGTATCCTAGAATTATGCAGTAATTAAAGCAAATAGCTTGGGCCTTTGTCCAAAATTTCCCATAAAATTTTACGTAATTTGTACATCAAAGTTAATCCACCTTGGAGCATACAAGTGATACAAACCCAAATATGTAAGCTAGCTGGAAGTTCCAGGTTATTTTAAAGAAAATACATTGAACTAGTATGCTAGGGATTTAGGTTCACTACTCAGAATACATAGTTAATTTTTTCTTCCAATTGTTAATTAACGGAAGGTGAAGCTGAGGCAATAGCTAAAATGCTCTCAGTAGCCTAGAATATATATGACACTACTATGATGAGTTACTAACAACGCCAGATACAGATCCCTGGACAGCGACATACAGATCAAATCTTTAGATTACAAACAGTATCTGATCTAAGCCTCAAGACTGATCATAAGTAAAATAATATAACATACATAAACTGTTTTTTTCTTCAAGATTCCAAATTTTTATTGACAAATCTCGTGATGCACTTGCTGTGAGATGCATTTGAGATCGAACTTTGGAGACTTCTTTTGAATGCTCATTCCATTTGTGCGTGATTTCTCCAGTATCAACATTCTAAATAATAAAATAATTGTACAACAGCTTATGGCCAAAAATGAACCAAAAAAGTTATTAGTGGTGTAATTGTAAGTGTGTCCGTCCAGGGCTTCCCAGAACCCACATACTCAAGTTTTGGAATAATTTTTAAACCCAAAACCTAAGTATTTTATGGTGCAAAACCCAGAATTCATTACATTTCGTACAAATTTAGTGTATTATTGCACAAAAATTCTTGCACTGCTAAAAATTCAGCTGAAAAACAGCTTGGAGAAAAAAAGATTTGATTCAAAAAAGGCAAAAATACCTTCAAAACAGTTGTACGCCATAATTAACGATGTGTCTAAAATGTGGGCAGTAATCCAACACTAAGACCAGTCTACTTACTCAACACGGTACAGGTATATAAGATCTTGAGCACATGAGCATAACGTTAGCTTACTTTAATCAACCGGCAGCTTGTACTGTGCACACTAGTAAAGCACTACAGCGCACAAACCAAGTTTTTGTTTGAATAAACTAAAAACAGGTTTGTACGCTCACGATTCTACACAGTGTAGACCAGGTTCAAAAAGCACATATAAGTAACTAATAGTACCAAGTTTGGAAGTAAAAAAAAAACAGGTTTCATAACGCATAATCAAAAACCCATGTTTGGAAAAACAGACCTGGGGCCACATGCTATGGTCTTCGAAAAAACACAAATATTTGTGTTTTGGAAGTCATTCGAGTTTTAAATTTTTATTTAAAAAAGATTTTAACAAACATTTTTCAAAAGTTGGAAATAAGTTATTAACGTAAAATTGTAACTCTATTTTTGTGATTGAAATTTCATTGAAAAATTGTAACACTAAAAAAATTGTCGTATTTGGATATTTATTACTTAGTTTCCAAAACAAAGTTGGAGCTTCAAACATCTTTGTAAAAAGTTCTTGAATGAATTTGGAACAAAAAATCATCACTTTCGTGTTTGTGAAAGCAATTTACTTTACTTTTGCATTTAAACACGACTTATTCAGCAATAATTAAATAACTGACTATTATTGACAATGAACAACAATTAATCGTCATCTTACGGTTTGTGCAAGTGTTACATATTGGTTAAAATGATTAAACTTAAACTTCGCTGTTTTAAATTTTTTGTCAAGTTATTTATGCAAATTAAATCAAAAATGGGTCTCAGATTTAATTTAAGAAATGAATCTTGTGAGCTTAAGGCGGATTTACACAGTAGGCCCCTGTTTGTTTTTCGTCCTTTTTTTTATGTGTTTGCTTCTTCTTGACAAAGAATGTTTTTTTTCGTCCTCAATTTTATAAGTGCATTTCTGCACTAAGTAGACTATTACCAATTGATAAAAATTTTGTTCAAAAATTGATATTTCAAAACAGAGCTGCACCTCTTTACAAACATTTTCGAAAAGCTTTTGTCTAGCATGTGACAGTCTGATTAGTGCAGATGTGGAATAAAAAAATGCAAACGAAAAACGAATACTGGTGGGTCAAAAAACGAAAAACGGTGGTTCAAAAATGGAAGTGGATCACTGATTCCATTGATTGCAAAGATGACAATTCATTTTCAGTGGAAAAAATTAAACTGAATTGGTTCGATTTGAAATTCATTAGTAAAAAACCAGTGACTCCTACAATAAAGAGCTATCAAAGACTGGCAGTGGTCAATGCAAAGCAGTCAATTCTGCAAACTCTTAATTAGTTTCACCCAATCAAAAACTGTTGGGTCTTCTATATCTCAAAATTTCTTTCCTTATTCACCACTTCATACTACAAAGCAATGATAAAGCAAGCAATAATGTGTCGAACGCTCTTTTTGCTCTATTATTTACCAACAATCTGCAAAACAAGCGTAAATGCCAGCAAAAAAATCTTCAGAAAATTTTACGAGTGGTCGAGAGCATTTGTGAATTTATTCAAAGATTTAGGCTAATTTACAAACATTCTGAGCCATTTTCAGTTTTTTTTTTTTTTTTCTGAAGAAAAAAGTGTTAGTACAAATAAAAAAATTTTTGCAAAAAATTAAAAATTCTAGAAAAATTTCTAAATAAAAAAAATTTTCACCAACGATTTTTTTATTTATGAATATTCGAAAAAAAATGAAAATCTTCGAAACAAAAATTTGGAAATTTTATTTGTAATGAAGACCATAGTATGCCATTTTCACGAAACACGAACAGTTGTGTTTTTCCGAAGACCATAGTATGTGCCCCCTGAATCGGACATCTTAATAATCACCTGCCAGTCTGCTACTGGTACTCTATCAATACCCAATGATAATCAATTTGATCAAAAAGTGCCAATGATCTTGATTCTGTTGCTTAAACACAGACCAGAGGTAATCTTTCTTAATGCAGCAGTTTACCCAGAATTTTAGCAGTTAAAATTACTGGAAATCCCAGCTAAGTACATTTGTTTTCTGGAGACTTCTTATCATCATACACTTTGTAAACAGTTGATTCCATATATCGTATTTTTCAAAGTCTAAGGCACATTATTAGTAAAATGACCTTTATTGCCATTATTTCCTTTATATAAGGCACGCTAAGTATAATGCAACTTAAAAAGCTCTAAAAACTGTAAAAAAATCTCAAAATAGTTCTAAATTAAAAGGTGAACAGAAAAAAGTTAAACTTAATCCATATAATAATGGGCACCTTCAGTTTTTTGAATTTTTTGTAATTTATGTGCACCTTGTTAACCCAAAAAAAGATAATTAGTAAGCTAATAGTCATTGCAAAGGATTGGAATAAACTCTGTTGTTCATCAGTGGGTCCACGACTTTTTGGTGCGACCATTTCGGCACGAACCTTTTTGGCGCCAATTAGGTGCTTTTTGACTAACCCTAACTCAAACCCAAACCTTAACCCTGACCCTAAATAACTGAACTGTCAAAGAGCACCAAATTGGCCATGAAACCATCTGTGCTGAAAATGACCGGCAATGAAATAGGTGGCGCCAAAAAGACGTGATCCCCTCATCAGTAATGATCTTTATATTATCCTTCCAATAAGATTACGGCTTTTGTTGCCAACTGCTTGAATCTGTTGCCTTACTTTGCTTTACAATAATAGGCACATTCAACATTGCATATACCTGCACTATAATTTGATGATCTTTGCCGCCAGATATACAGTAAGAAGGTTTGATTGTTGTTAAAGAATTAACCGCTCCTGAATGTTCATTTTTAACTTGAATCAGCCCTTTCCATTCATCTGCATTGTCATTATTTTTTAATGGTTTCCGATTAACCACTTGGCCTCTCCTTTCTCTTCCATAAATAGGCCAAATAATTTTTTTCATTGAAGTGTTATTATCTCTAGTTTGTTCTCTATCATATTTGCTGTCACGTATGCCCATTAAACTGTTAAGTAGATCTAAAATAATAGCCTGAGTTGCCAAATGAAAACTTTAAGAAATCCCAATTCAAAGCACAAAAATCCAAAATGTAGTTATTTTCATTTAATTTCATAAACAACTTTAACATTTACTAGGCTGAGCAGTAACGTTTTTGTCTCTATAGAGTGGTAGGTCTGAAGTTCAAATCTCGGGCCGCTTAAATCCAACACAGTGTTGCTAACGACTTGCCACCTCTGCACATTTCTTTGAAAGATGCTGTGCTCCCAGCAGGAGCAATGATAAAGAGATAGGCCCTGCACTCATAAGACACTTCAAGGTAATACAACAAATATAACGAAAGATTTGATGGCAAAGGTTTACACTAGAGCTCGACCGATATATATCAGCCGATATCAGGTTTAAGCCGATATATCAAATCGGTGTTTACCACCGATAAAATATCGGCTTAGAACAATTACCTTAAACTTTTATTTTTGAGAGCAAGCACGACCGCTCTTGACTGTGATTGCCAAATCGTAGTATTTTTTGTTTGTTTTTTCATTGAATAATACTGGAGTGCAGAGTGTGGCTTGTGTTTGCAATAGTCTTTCTTTGGATGGGGATTAGTGAAGCTTTTAGTGTCAATTTAGTTGAAAAATAGTGACAAAGCTTCGAAGCTAATAAGTTAACATATCGGTTATCGATATTGGTATCGGCCTAAAAATTTCCAAAATATCGATATCGGCCTGAAAAAGTCATATCGGTCGAGCTCTAGTTTACACCATCGTCCCCTTTCTTTATTATATTGTACTTGTCGTCAACTTATATTGTATTGTATTTTCCACTCAGTCCAGTTTTAATATAATAAGCTATACAGCATCATCCATCAAAATTCCACATTTTTTCTTCTCCACATGGGTGAATGGTAACTTTAAAAAATTGGCAGTGATTCTTTCAAAGAGGAAGTAGCTAACATTACAAAACATCCAAACAGCAAATAAACAAAGAGTGGATGGCTGGGTGCTCATTTGTGCATTTATTCTTTTTTAAGTTTAAAATTAACAATAGGGTTTGGGTAAGAATTACTGATTAAGGTTAGGGTTAAATTTTGAGTCAGATTTAGAATTAGAAATAGGGCTAAGACATCAAGTTTCTTATTTCTACTATAAGTAACATCAGCCTCTGCCTTCACAAAAATACTGTTCCATGCACCAAGTCACTTCAAATTAAACTTATAAATTTGGAGATTATTCAAACAAACATTACATTTATTTAAGCAAGTTTTACATTAAAGGAAAAAATAAAAAAAACAGCATACAACAATAATTGACTTAAGAAGACAAAAATATCACTTATCAAAAATAGAGATAACAACAGAAAAAATAGAAAAACATAAGGCTATCTACTAATAAGAAGTAATAGCAAAAAAAGTTACTAGTAAAGCAAAGTCTTAGCAACAACTGGCAGCAGTCACACAGACAATGTGAATGAAAATTAAACAATTCTGAAATAAATTTGGTGTCACAATGCAGTAGCAGATGCAAAATGAACATTTTTCCAAGTAGACAATACAAGAATCTTAGATTTGATTTTGCTGTTACAATTTAGCAAACTGGAATAATATTTGCCACAGATTAAGAACAAATGAAGTGAACCATTTCCCAAACAATGCCAGATACAAACAATCAATCTCCAACTCTACATAAAAATTCTGATTCTTGAAAAAATAAGCACACCAAATTACTTATGTTGCCACCACACATCAGATATGGTTTGTCGAAACTTGACATGAGATAAGGGCACAGGAGATATATAAGGGAGCAGGTAACCCCAACCCTAAACCTTATCCAAACTCTAACCCTAACATTAATTCTAACCCAAACTAAAAATCTAACCCAACCCCGAACCATAATTTGAAAAATGTAAGAGTAAATGATAGCTCATTCTTCGCTCTTTTCTTCTCTTTATAGGTGTTAGACAACCAACATAACACTAAGAACTTCCTTTTATTAATTCTGACCAAAGCTAGCCTGTACTGCTTTAACTCTGAACTGTAAAAATAAAACTATACAAATCCCAAATCCAGCCCTAACCCGAACTATAACTTAAACCCTTACAGCTTATCTGTAATCTTAACCAACCTTTAAAAACACAAATGAAAAATATATAAATGAACAACTCTAACAAAAGCAACCAATGTCATATACAGTGTCTCAGTCTGTTACTGAAATGGTAGCCAGTGTTCCCTATAAGAGCAAAAAAGTGCGAAATTGTTTCCAACATTTTCGCACTAAAAATTTGCGAACACCGGCGTTTTTGTTTCCTACCAAAAACTGTAGACAGCTGCGGTTCACAGCGCCTCACTCTCGTATGTCGCATGAAGCACGTAGAAAGCTTGCAGAACTCAGATGGAGGACCCTTTTTTTTTTTTTTTTTTTTTTTTTGAGATCACATCGAAACCGGACGGACAAAAAGATGAGAAAATTTTCGGCATTTTCACATTGAGTTTAGAATGTTTGCACTATTTCCGGCATTTTTGCAGGAGTTGAAAACTTAGAGGGAACACTGATGGTAGCCCCTGGTTTGATTCCCAGTCTGTTCAAACCAAAAACTATAAAAATTGGTATTCCCAATCATAGTTTAACTGCTAGACGTTTAGCATTAAAACTAAATGGGACTGTGTAATGCCTCCACTGTAGGTGGTGGACAGGTGGCAGCTTGTCTTGAAGACTAAAAGGCTATTTTGCTGTCTACTGCCTGGCTAAGGCAATGCTGAACTAGGTAAAAAAATGTGTATATACGGTAATTACTGATTCCAAGTTTACAAAACATTCTATGTTCTACTGTACAGTATGTTTTTTTACCATTGACTATTTTCTAATAGCAGGTGTCGTTAAGTATAAGCCATCTGCTCTTTTTTGGAAGCTCTGCATCCAGTGTATGAGCGTGCGAGCGCTTTCTCTTTTTTTCCAATCTAAGCTATTGCCTAAATCTAGCCCTAACACTGATCAAAGCACGGCTGCAAGCATGAGCATAGAGAAAGCATGCGCGTGCTCATATACCGTTACGTGTTGCAGAGCTTTCGAAAAAAAGCTGACGACTTAGACTATACAGTAGGCTATACTTAATGACACCCAAAATAGCCACATGTTATTATATTTTCAATTTTGGCCCTGGAGGCAAAATAGCCCCCTAAACCTAGTCCTTACCCTAACTCTAACACTAGCAGAGGGAAAACACTGTTTGCCTCTTGAGGTAAAACAGCCACTTTCAAAAGATTAACTTAAAATCTACCAGTCCTGAGTCGCCCAGTGAAATATTCACTCCGACACTCTACAAAAAAAAATGCACTGTGTATTGTAGACTAGTTTGTTAATACTACGACAAGATCATAAAATCAACACATCAACTTCGAGGAGCCAGCTTAAAGTTGCTGAGGCCTCTCTAGGGTCTAGCATTTGTCATTGCTTAAAAACAACAAAAAGGTACTCATTAGGATTATGTTTGCATTACAGTATCGGATATGGTAGCCTACGGAACCCTGTACCTAATGTACTGGTAGTAATTTTAGAATTTCAATTCTAAAATTGATACTTGATACGCTAGCTCTAATCCTAACTCTAACCCAAACTTCAAACAGCTAGGCATAACTCTTGACCTTAATCTTAAATCCTAACTCAAATTTAAAAAAGTTAAAAAAAAAAAGAACACTGTCAGACTGTAGGCCTAGCCAACTAGAATGTGTTGGTAAATGAGCTAACAAAGACTCACTATTGGTTCACTTATTCTCTGTATAGGCATTAACCACTTCTTTAAAAACAACGAAGTGACTTGGCGCACGGAACGTGCGGTTAAATAAACAGAGATTCCAGTGACGTCACTCGTTTTCAGAGATTTTTATTTTGATTATTACAGTTATAGGTTTGGGTTAGGGTTTAGGTTAGGGTTTGGGTTAGGGCTAGGATTAGGGTTTGGGTTAGAGTTAGGGCTTAGGGTTAGTTTTTTTAGTCTTTATTACAAAATGTCTGCGCGCACGGAACGTGCGCCAAGCCTTTTCCTAAAAACAATCTAGACTGTAAATCAAAACCTACCGGTACCACTAATTACAACAAAGTTTGGGTAATGGTCAAATGGTAGCCTACAAGTTTGTCTTGTTCAGTTTTGTTCGCACATGTTGTGTTGATAAGTAGGCTCAGGGCTAGGCGATTGACTATTGACAGATTGATCCAAACTAGGCATACAAACAATCCCAAGATTTGACGGGGATACACTTGAGAGGGATGGCCGACTGGCATTGTTAATTGTTCTCGTCACGCATGAGTAATGTTCAAATTTTCGGGTCAAATTTCTGATCAAATGGATTGTTTCTTGTGGAGCGAGGTGGGGTAGATTGGAATATTTATGTTGTATTTTTGCTGGTGGATAGCCTAGGTCTCTAAACAAACCCGAAAATGGTTTGTTATTGATATTATGTATATGAAAATGTGTTAAACGGAATGTTGGAGTAAGAATGATAGCATTGGCGAATAGGCTAACCTATCATCTTGTCATAGCCTAGAATGGGTTATGAATGGGGGCAGCTGAAAACGTTAAAATACAGACGAAAAAAGGCAAGGGCATTGGTGCCTAAGAGCATAACTTCCTCTGTTACTATCTCTCATTCATCTACAGCATTTAGCCAGTTTTTAGGCTCGAGTGGCACCGTCTATGATGGCACTGAATTAGGCCTCTACTTCATTTTCTTTGCGATTTCGCAAGCGAGTGGGGTAGGAAGGGTTAAAATATTATGACCCTTGCCTTTTTTCGTCTGTATTTTAACGTTTTCAGCTGCCCCCATTTATAACCCATGCTAGGCTATGGCAAGATGATAGGTTAGCCTAATCGCCAATGCTATCATTTTTACTCCAACATTCCATTTTACACATTTTCAGATACATAATATCAATAACAAACCATTTTCGAGTTCGTTAGAGTCCTAGGCTATCCACCAGCAAAAATAGAACAAAAATATTCCAATCTACCCCACCTCGCTCCACAAGAAACAATCCATTTTGATCAGAAATTTGAGCATTACTCATGGGTAACGAGAACAATTAACAATGCCAGTTGGCCATCCCTTTTAAGTATATCCCGGGTAGAACCATATCCCTGGTATAACGTTGTCAGATTGTGCTGATATAGGCTACCAGTAGCCTCAAAGTCACTTTAGCCTACTTAATTGACCATAAAGAGCCTGGGGGGGGGGGGGCAAAAGTGCCCGCGACCTCTGTAATTGCATGCAGCTTTTAAACGACTAGTCCTATTGACTTCATATTTTATGACTTTGTCCAATATTTAATTTTTTAACTACTGTACCAATATAATTTTCAAATTGTTTGAAGGTCAAAAACTGCACTTATTTAATGATATTCTGAAAGTTATCAGAAGATTTTTGATAGTTGGTCGCATTTTGTTTGCATTGTGTGTTCGCAAATCTTCTTAATACTAGACATATTTAGAAAGAGCAGTCGTGGCAAGCGTTGTGTCAACAAACAAAATTCTACAAGTAACAGCACCTTCGAAAAGTAAATAAAAACTCCTAACAAAACTTGAATCTTTTGCACAAAGCCATATATAACAAAAGTATAAACAAAAACTGCAAGAAAATTTGAATTGTTGTAGCGTACGCACGCATAAAACCGTATTTTTCAAGCGTAACGTTTGTGTCAAAAGGACGCGTCCCAATGCGGTCGACCAGCTCGGTAAAACAACCTACCGAGCAACTCTCCGGATTGAGTTATTATAATCCAAGTATCCATTTAATCTTTCACTTGCGGCTACGTTGGAGCTGACGCTACACAAGCAAATTTTGGTAAAACCTGGTTCGCATTTTTTAAATTGCAGTTGAAAAGGAGCTAGAGTTTTAGCAATCTTATCTTTTAGCAAAAACTTTTCACAAATTGGAAGCTAGAGTTTTAGCAAAAGTTGTATCTTTATAGTTGTATTAGCACAATGCCATGATTAGCAAGATCTTCCAATATTTATATGCTTATAAAAAACATGTATCTTGTTTCCTGCTATTACATACAGCGCTGTGCTTTTGTCAAAGATGGCAGTACGGTACGCTCAGAATTTGCGTAGACTACTACGTACGTCGCACCTTGAACCCGTACCGTACCAGCGTACCGTACTTCAGTTCAATTTTTGAAGCGTACCGTACCAACGTACCGTACCCGTACCATTTCAAAAAAGGCGTACCGTACCAGCGTACCGTACTTCTTAGCAAAAATTGAAGCGTACCATACCGTACTTACGTACCGTACCGTACTGCCATTCTTGTTTTCAACTACTCGCAACTTTAACTGACTTTGAAATCACTAGTCTATAAATCTGCGATCTCAATTCACACATTGAGCGTCGGCTTCAGCTGTCTTTCGCTTCTGCATACAAAAATTCTGCGCAATGAGCAAAAACTCTGGGATTTTTAATTCAAACAGCGTACCAACGTACCGTACCAGCGTACTGGACTTCTTAGCAAAAATCGAGGCGTACCGTACCGTACCGTACTGCCATCCTTGGCTTTTGTATAAGATGCTTTTTGCACTGCGGTGATGAGACCGATACTACTAATTTGTGTATAAAGATCATTTTACATTGCAAAACCGCATGGGTTACCTCATAACAAGCTTCGTTTGAAATAATGTGATCTAACATGGTCGCGGAAGTTGAGATTACTCGAGTAGGCTCTGTGATTAACGAAAGGCAAGCGTTGCTTTTAACCATGTTTAGATATTTCAAGCCAATATTATTGACACTTCCAAAAGTGGTAAGATTTAAATCACCTATAGTAGGCTATGTAGCAATTTTTGATATGAAGTGTTAGTTCTTGAAGCTTATCATTAAGCACTGTGATGTTACAAAATTGCGAAATGCAGGGTTGCCAATGGTACGGAGTGATTCGGATCAAAAATCATGAACACTGCGACACTGCCAGCCTCAGCATAAAAAAAAATATAAGAACAAGGGCCAATACAATGCAGTTTTAAGTATACTTAGCGGGGTTTCTTGGCCTTTTCAATAATGCCTTTGTTCATTTGTCAACGGTAATTATGATGTGTAACAAAAGGCATCCTTTAAACAAGCTAGGTGTCTCATTATTCTTTACTAAATTTAAAAAAGAATTGAACAAATGAGGCTAAAAATTTAAAAACAGCCAGCCTTTATCCAAAATTTACTGATTTCTATGAAAGAGCGTATTTCGCCAATGAAATAGCCAATTAACCTAGGGTATTATTACATTGTAATAGGCATTGCAATTCTAAGAAACTGCTACCAAAGCGTAAGAGGCTATTGTGTGAGGAGACCACGACCTGTAGGCTATGCCTAATCACCGACGTAAACAATGGCAAAAAAACTATTTAGCGTTTATGGGCATATTCTACATTTTTGCATATATATTTACAACTTGATGAATTTTTAGTTACTGTACTTTTCTATTCCAAAGTTCATGAAAATGGTCGAGCGGTAACGCGTCTGTCCCTGGAACGGGAGGTCTTAAGTTCAAATCGCTGTTCATGTCTGTGGTTCAAATCAATAACATTTTTCACGTTCGTATTATTTGCCAGAAATAAAATATTACTACTAACGTACTTGGGCCTGTCAAATCGGTCACAGTGTATCCAAAGGCTCGCCACTGCTGCGATATTGTTTGAAAGGAGCTGTATTTCCCGCTGGCGCAAAGACGCAGATATGGGCCCCGCGAGCTCATTCAACGCTTCGGCGTAAAACAGCAAGTGTAATGAAAGGTTTGATGAAACAATCAGGCTCATCTTGTTAGAAGACCATGCAAACTAAGGTCACAAACTGATAGGCCTACATAAATCAGTTCTACAACTCATAAATCTATGTACATTTAGGCTCAGGGAATAACGTAATAATCGTCCTGTTCTTTTGTTCCCTTTGCACTTTGCTTTCTTTTCAGGTATTTGTAATAATCAACGCCGTAGTGTGGTTCAGCAGAAGTAGGTCGATAATAATAAAAGTAATCCTGTGGTCTTTTTCTTTCATCTCCTTCTGGCAAGTTGTTTCCAACTACAAAAATTGAATTGATATGATGCTACCTGTCGAGGAGTAACGCGCACGTCTTTAGAACGGAAGACTTGCGGTTCAAACGTTGGGTCTGTCAAATCCGACGCAGTGTTGTTGTTGCAAACGGCTTGCCAACGCTGCGACTTTTCTTCGAGAAGGGGCTGTGTTACCTGCAGGTGCAATAACTCGGAGATGGGTTGCCTTACTTTGTTACTCGCTTTGGCGTATTGCAGCAAGTATAGTGATAAATTTAGTTTGAATTGATTTGACGCAGAAGTGCAGAACCAATGGCAACCCGACATCTTATTAGAAAGGTTAGCAAAAATATCCCCTCTGTTTTTTTTCCTGATACTGTAACTCTATCACAAAAGGCTCTTTAGTTCAAACCATTTTAATTTTAAGTCAAACTTATTTGCAATTAACCCAAAAAAAATTTAAAGCGGCCTGGGTGGTAAAGTTTCTCAATCTAAGGTTATT
This sequence comes from Trididemnum nubilum, assembly GCA_963965965.1. Classification (NCBI taxonomy): domain Eukaryota; kingdom Metazoa; phylum Chordata; class Ascidiacea; order Aplousobranchia; family Didemnidae; genus Trididemnum; species Trididemnum nubilum. The sequence goes on from OZ014487.1 coordinate 28,020,525, forward strand.
AAGGGCCGGTAGCCAGAGGGAATCAGGCGAGGCTCAGCTCTGCCTAGAAAATTTTTACTTAGCAGAATTGTCACTGTAAAATGAAAATCACTAATATAATGTATTTAGCCACACCTGAATACTGTTCTGGGCTACCTTTAATTGGTGAGCCTCCCTCAATACCGCAATGACTACGACATTAGGTGTTTTAGAGCCAATTTACAACTTAATTTGAATATTTTTTACTCACATTTTATTAACTTTAATGGCATCATGTGACGTTTTTGTGACTTAATCACTTTAAGTTTGGCAATTTATAATTTAGTTTTGAAAGCAAAAAGCAAAACTTTAACCTTGTAATATGCGGGTATATTATGAAATCACGTGGATTACGTCATCAACTCGCAATCGATTTTTTTAAACAATTTAGATGATGAACATTATACAGTTCCAACATTTAAAAGTTATAATAACAAGCTTTTAACAAAATTCTGTGTTGTTACAAAATTTTGTGGCTTCTTCAAAAATTGAGCCTGGAAACACTATGTCGCACACGTGAGCCATTTCAGTAGCAACTTTCACGAAGATTCAGAAAAGACTCGTGATTTTTAGCAAAAATTAACTCTCTGTTTCGAATTGCCACAAAATTAACAGTACAACCTTTGACGTTAATTTTGGTTACTTTTGATTATCAATCAATTGACTAAACTTTAACCCTATTTGTACCGGGGGGGGGGGGGGGGGGGGGCAATTTTCTTCCCTCATACTTATTTCAATATAGCTCCTAAACTAAAAAAAAGTTTTGCTTTGATGCACCCTGACTTTGAATCAAATTTAATTACTCACATTTTCAGAAAGTTTGGGGTAAGCTGGATAACCGGAAGGGACGTCATTTTTGCCTTTGTCAGAGGCACCTAAAGAGTTTCATACAGTTTTAAGCACAATGAATGCTTATCAACGCACTTAGTGTATTCATTCTATTGCGTCTTCATTATTGATGCTTATCTTTAGCCGGAATAAAATATTTTATTTACTGATAAATGTATTGCATCATCATTACGTCATTGATGACGTCATAATTCACAACTATTGCTTTTTCTGCTGCTTCTCGAAATGAATTGCGTTTGCATGAAGAAAATATTCATTGTCATCAGCTGTTGAATGATGTAATGAAAATTACTGCAGTATTCTAAAATTTTGTAAATGATGCTAGTATATCAGTCACGAAAAATTACAAATTATAATCGAGGCAATATTTGAAAAATGACGTCATCATGTAAGTGATATCGTCAACAGCGGTGACTTTGTCAGATATGTCTTTGAAATAACAAAAGTCCAAAATGAAATAATATTTAGCAACATTTAGAAAAAATTGCATGCTGTTATTAGACTTTTATGGTTTTGATGACCTCATCATTGTTTTTGTAACGTCACAACCTCAAAATATTTTGTTTTAAAAATTTAACAAAAAATAGCTTCAACAAGACAAAAATCTTACTTCTATCACTAACCAAACAGTTTTTCGATTGGGGATAAATTTGCCCCCTCCCCCAGGTACAAATAGGGTGTAAAAATAGCGCGGTAGATATAGGGTTAAGTGTCCATTAAAAATTGTTTCAAAATTTTCAACAAATTAATGTTTGACAAAGTAACTTGCCGACACAGCAACCTTATTTATCTTACCTTGCGAAGCTTCATTGTTTCTACAACAAAATAAACGTTATGAAACAGCAAAAACATACAAAGTGAAGAATAAAAGTCAGAGGTGGAGTCGAGGACACAACGTTCGAGGCCGAGGCCAAGGACTCAAAAAAAATCCAAGGCCAAGAACCGACTTTTCGAGGACAAGACCTCTCGAGGTCAAGGACAGGAATGGTCGAGGCCAAGACCAAGTACACAATTTTTCTAAATTATGGTGGGTAAATTTTCAATTATTTTTAAGCGCAAAAGTGCAAGATATTGCATTTCGTTAAGTTTTTGGTGATAATTCAAAAATAATAGTTTTTTAAAATGTTAATAATTGTCGTTTTGAAGTTTTATACGTTAGCAACCGGTGTTGATTTTGCACCGTAGCGGTATCATAGTAATGAAACAAGGCAATAACGCGTGAATGGAAATATAGCCAGTACTTAAATAGTAGGAGGGAGGGGTCCCCCCATTAAGATTTGAACTCCCTCTACGGAAAATTCAGCGTCCCTCCATTATACAGGATGAGCGGAAAAGACCTTTTCTTCTAATTTGTTTGATTTTTATTCGAATGTGGCGGTCAAATGTTGCACAAAAAACATATGATACAAAATAAAATAAATGTCGCACAATAAAACCACAAACAATAAAATCGTCCAATTAAACTTTTTTGCTTTGGTCTTCATTTCAAATAGGCGGATAAAAATCGCACAAACTGCGGTGAACACCTTGTCGCTTTTTTGCTTTTTTTGTCTCAATTCGAATTTGGCTGTGAAAAAATTGCAAAAGTAGACGACTGTTTTTGTTTTACTTCTGATTTCGGGACAAAATCCAAACCAAGTTGCTACCGCATTGCGAATGCATCTGGTCCGGCTGCTATAGCATTCCCCCATGCAATACTTTACAGTTTAAATCAGTAGCGTAGCCAGGGGTGGAGGTGGGGAGAGCTATAGCATTCCCCATTTGCCTGAAACATATGCAAATAGCACGTTTTTAGTGCTTTTGAGGCCGACTTTTGCTCCAAAAATGAAAACAGCCCCCCAATGGGATTGGGGAGCAGACGTTGTGAAGGACTTGCTATTATGTGGATGAAAAAAGTGGAGTTGTTTCTTCTGGAGCGCACATAAATGTCGGTGAAAACCTTTTTTTTTTTTTGGAGATCACCTGATTTTGACAGAAAAACCGTCTCAATTTCATTCAAGACTGATGAAAATTTGGGTCAAGTTTGTTTACTGTTGTTTCCAGCTTCCAAAAAAGCCCCCCCTCCATTTGCGAAATCCTGGCTACGCGCCTGTTTTAAATGCTGAATATAGCTAAATTAAAAACGTTGAAATGGACAAGTTCAAGGCCATCATTTCATCAGTTAAGGCTCCGATGCAAACGTCTACTGATATGCAAATAGCATTTAGTAGTTTTTAGCCTTACTTTTTTAGTTTTAGATCGCCACGTTTTTAGTAGATTCCTAAACGCAAACCATACTGCTTGCTTAAAGCATTTCTTTTCAAGAAATTTTTAAAAAATTAGTGTCTGAAAATATTTCAATATACTGTGAATTCATGTTTTTAAAATGAATTGAGGTTCCTTACCGTAAAGGGTATATTTGTATGCTCAATAGTTTTTGGCATCAAAAAAATACGGGGGTTTTGGGGCGAGAGCATTATCCCCATGCCCCCGTTAAACAATTTTAGTGATTTTTTGGAAAAAAAATGGCACTTTTTGTGACTTTAAAGAAGATTACGCATTTAGATTTTCAAAGCAATTTGAAAAAAAAAGGTAAATGCTAAATTAGAAAAACTTTTGTTTTCTCATAATTTTCCTACTCTAATTTTAAACCAATCATTTCTTCACATTTCAGTGCATTATTTTGTCTTTCTCACATCTAATGCCTGCCAATGAATGAGCGCGAACGTTTCGGACGCCAAAAGACACTTTGTTATATTTAGCATTAGATATTTAATTACAAGCAAACCTAAGGATCCTGGCAGGATCGTATTAAGCAGGAAGGCATTGGAGACATTTGGTCCGTGCCCCCTTCAAGAGGTCCACTATTGTCGAAACCAAAAAAAAATTAACCCTTAATTTTTTCGATAAACGCCAAATTTTTGTAGAAGGTTGTTACAAAAATGTACTGAGTACTCCTGGAATTCGAACAGTTATAGTTTCGTTAATTTTTACGCGTACAGTAATTTCTTAATAATGTTTCGTGCCGCGTTTTTTGTGATCTAATAGTTTGTTACTTGGCTTTCTTAGCGGCGATTTCCAACACACAAATCGTTCAGTGGGCGTGGTTTTGCCCCCCAGACCGCTTGCCAGTAATTAGAAATGTTCTTGCTAATTCCAAAACAATTTTTTTGCGCTCGCGTATTTTCGGAACGAAGTGGCATTCTGAAGATACGTTTTGTTAGTTATATCGAGATATGGTAACAAAATTACTGTAATATATCAATATGCCTTTCTTGGTAATACTGTATTACGTTTCATTATCACACACATAGTTTGTTCTAAATTCATGCGCAGGTTGGGCAAGCCCATGTTTTAGCATTAGCAACTTAAAATGGTTTGTCCAGTCCCCCGGATTCCTTGTTATCGCTCTAAATGGCTTTAGTGCTTTACCTTTTGTACTGCCTGCACCAGAAGCATTAGCAGAAGCTATGGAGCGCCGTTTGTGTACCCTAATTTGTGCAATGTTTTTTTGCATATTTAATTAAATAGTCATTTTAATTAAATATATAGGGTTGGCCAAAAAAAATTGCACCCTTAGACAAAGTGCCATAACTTTTTTTTGCACAGAGATAACAATTTAAGATTTTTAACACTTTTTTACAACGATATATTGCGTAGCTGTTTAAAATTTTACAATGAAATTCCGGGAAGTTATAAAATGACGTCCACTTAAACATTGATGACTACAATCTCTTTTCACGAAGTGCGTTTAAAGGTTTTTTTGCAGGTAACGTAACATTTTTTATAATTGGCCTTTCTATACTCATTGTGACGTAACAATGTCTGAATGCTAACAGATCTTTTTTCAAATGGTAATAACTTTGAAATTATCTTGTCTTAAAGATCTTAATCCTATCTTAAAGAGATCTTAATCCAATCGATTACTGCGTTTGGAGGGCTCTGGAGCGAAATGTTTACCGCGGAAGAAGATTTGAAAACACCATAGAATTGAAAGAAGCCATTTTTCAAGAGTGGGAAGCACTGCCCCAAGCGGTAATCAATAACGCCATTGATGGGTTTCGATCTCGTGTGCGGTTGGTGATTGCAGAAAACGGACAACACATCGAAAAATACTGAACGAATAAACAATCGCTTACTATTTGTGCCGTGTTAATTTTCATGCAATTGCAGTTTGTGATACTCACTATTCAAACACCTGAAATTTTGTTATTTTATGAAAATTTTTAATAAAATTTTACAAAGCTACGCAATATATTGTCAAAAAGAAATGATAAAAATTTTAAAATGTTATCTCATTCCAAAAAAAGTTATGGCACTTTGTCCAAGGGTGCAATTTTTTTGGCCAACCCTGTACAAAAATAAATGTACAAAAAAAAACAAGCGCGAAAATAAATATGCAAAAATTTTTGAATATTTATTACATCATAATTTGCGTAACGTTTTTTTGAATATGTAGTTAAATAGTCATTTTAATTAAATATACAAAAATATACGCCGCAAAATAAACCGTTGCAAAAATAAATAAACAAAAAATTGTCACACAAAAATTTCTTGCGCAAAAATTTTTGACACAAAAACTATTGTTGCAAAAATAAATCCACAAAAATTTTTGTGGATTTATTTTTGCAACATCATTTTTTGCATCAAAATTTTTTGCATTATAATTGTTTGTGTCACAAATATTTGTACATTTGTTTTTGATAGCAAAGAAAGAACACACGCCAAAATAAATGTGCAAAATTTTGTGACGTAAAAAAATTTAATGCAAAATTTCTTGTCACATGAAAACGCGTGCAAAAATAAATCGTCAAAAATATTTGACTATTTAGTTCGTGTCCATAATGATAAAGGGTTGGAATTACGCGGGCGGGAAGGTACCGGCAAGGTATACAACTGAAACTTCAAGACGAAAGCTTCAGGCTGTGCGGCAGCCTATAGTAAGGTATTAGCGCGCTTATGAGACCTCTCGTTGGGCTGGAAAATGAAGGTTCATTTACCCTTACCTTGCCGCCCGCATAATTCTAACCCTTTATCATTATGGACACGAACTAAATAGTCAAATATTTTTGACGATTTATTTTTGCACGCGTTTTTTATGTGACAAGAAATTTTGCATTAAATTTTTTACGTCACAAAATTTTGCACATTTATTTCGGCGTGTGTTCTTTCTTTGCTATCAAAAACAAATGTACAAATATTTGTGACACAAACAATTGTAATGCAAAAAATTTTGATGCAAAAAATGATGTTGCAAAAATAAATCCACAAAAATTTTTGTGGATTTATTTTTGCAACAATAGTTTTTGTGTCAAAAATTTTTGCGCAATAAATTTTTGTGCAACAATTTTTTGTTTATTTATTTTTGCAACGGTTTATCTTGCGGCGTATATTTTTGTATATTTATTTAAAATGACTATTTAACTATATATGCAGAAAACGTTACGCAAATTATGATGTAATAAATATTCAAAAATTTTTGCATATTTATTTTTGTGCTTGTTTTTTTGTACATTTATTTTTGTATATTTAATTAAAATGACTATTTGATAAAAATGACTATTTAATTAAACATGCAAAAAAACATTGCACAAATTAGGGTACACCAAGTGTGCCTCATAAGAAACACAAACAAAAATTTTCTACAATGCGTTTTGTCTCCTTATTCTCCGGTTGGAACTTTCACAAAATGCCATTATAATAAGTTTTAGTATGACTTGACTTATTTGGCTATCACATTGTGTTATTTTTCAAGTAAGGAAAAGAAACAACGAATTGACATTCTATCAGATATGTTGTCTTTTATTTGTTTTTTTCTTTTCAACCAATCAAAAAATAATGCTGTCCTCGAGCCGAGGACAGGACATTTTTGAGGACATGTAAGCTTCGAGGCCAAGACCAAGGACTTGAAAATGTGTCCTCGAGAACTCCACCTCTGATAAAAGTGAGTCTATAAAAGCGGCTGTGTTGTTTTGGTCTTCACTGCATTGCGCCTTGGTGTTATTTCAACAAAAATTAAAATTTTAACCAACAGATAGATATTGCTTACCGATTATATTTTCGGTAAAGCATACTTTGAAAAAACAACGTTTAAACAATAAACATCACTGGACCTGGAATTCGTTCTAAATACAATACATCACCTGAACTGAAAAACATTTGCTCAAAACATTTGAGGCAAAACTAAAAAAGTTTGATCTCAAAATATCAGCACAAATATTTCATTTGCAATGTGTCCCCATCAGTTACAAGACATGATTAAAACAAAGCGTACCGGTATACTGTTGCGCAAGATTTAATTATAATTTAAAATATTTATCTTAGTTGCTGCTTTTTAGCGTAAAATGATTAACAATACTGCGTAAAATCAAGAAAATAACTGTTATTGTAATTGTAATTACATTTTGTTCAATAAGTTGCCTTGGCCAGAAAACAGCGAAGGGACCTTTTGGTCCTCCAATATTGTACTTGTGTTAGTTTTTGAATCTCAGATTGATGGTAGTAGAGTTTCTGAATCTAGGATTGATGGTAGCATCGAACTTGAAAGACCTTGTGTTCATTTTTTTGCTTTCATGTCAACCTATACCAAGCCATGTCTTTATTGTACTGTATTAATGTTTTGAATTTGAGTGGTTTGGTATTTTGGCAAAATAAATTGTATTGATATGTACCTTTTGCAAATACATCGAACAGCATACTGAAGCAACAAGCCGAAAAAAATGCAACCAGCAACAATAAATGGAACGTTGCTTGAAGTTTCTTCTTGAACATCTGCATAAAAATTAACTTGAATCTATACTCAACAGATGCTGTTACTAAAGTTTTAGCCTTATTTTACACGGTGAGGGGTTGCCCCTTCTCGTCTTTTTTTGTAATAAATCCCGTTATGTGACGTAACCAACTTGACTTAGGCATTTTATGACCAAGTATGAAAATAAATCAATGCAGAAAATTCGAATTGCCTGTAACGTCATATCAAAAATGACGTTCTTTTCCAAAGATACGGGCGTGACGTCACAATTATGATGCGATCAACTCAAAACCGGTTTTTCTTAAAAAATTTGATTAACACCAACCCGCATATCTTATTTAGTGTTCCCATGACTTTTGTTTGAGGAGTTTAATTGGGTTAAAGCAATCGCTGACACTAAACCACCCAAATATCGGCGTATTTCTTGATAATTACCGAGAATTTTTATGATGGAGCCGACAAAAAATTGTACTTAATTTTGTAGTAAACATAGTTTTTGATCTGATATTGATAAACGTGAAAAATTGAGATACTGATAAATATTTATCATTTTGCTTCTTCCCTCTTGGAACTATCGTTTCAACAGTTTATAGCTTTTGAAAGACGTTGTTTTTAAAGGTTAATTTTTTCCAGCGTTAGTTATGTGAGACCGTGGGTCACTTGGATTTCACATTGCTGTACTCACATTTAAACAACCATACTTTGGCCAACTTTAATATGATTTTGAGCAGACTCGACCTCACTATTGTCTTTCTCGTTATAGCCTAAGCTTTTCGGATAGAACTCTCTGGTAAAAATCTTTATCGGATTTGGAAGTCAAATTTTGTTGCAAGGTAAAACATAATTGGATCGTAGAAACTTCACCAAACGACTTTTAGTGACGTTATGGCTTTGCTTTGTATTTTACACGGGGTATTTGACAACGCATTTTACACCGCGGGGGGGGGGGTACAAAAATGCTTTTCCAGCTCTATCTAAGTTCTAAATCAAAAGTCATGGGAATACCGAATTTGGCATGCCGGTTGGGCGGCTGGCGTTCACTAAATTTTTTTAGAAAAACCAGTTTTGAGATGAGGACGTCTTCACTGTGACGTTACGGCTATATTTTCGAAAAATGGCGTCATTTTTGCGATGAGATTTAAATTTTGTGCATACATGTAAGTTTTTTTTTTATACTGAATCATAAAATGCAGAAGTCTAAGTAGTTACGTCACAAAACGTTTTACGACTTTATTTCAGTTAAGTATTCGACAAAAAATGCTCAGATTTAGGAAAGTGACTTCTGGAAACCTCAAAACTGGGATACTTTCCGTACCATAGCAAATTCAAATTTTTAGGGGTCATTTGTAAGGAAATTTGTCTCAAAGTCAATTGATTTCAAATAAAAATCTTTTTGTTTAAGTAATTTATCACGAAAAAACCTTTAAGCATGTTGTAAAATAAGGTTAAGAGTGTTAAGATTCATTTTTATGACAGCAACCTATATGCAAAAGTTCAACTGTATTTTTTCTATTAAAAATGGCATCATTTTTGATAAAGATTTGATATCACCACAACCATGCCATCAACTCCAAACAAATTTTTCAGCGGATTTAAGCGCACACCAACTCACATGCCAAAATTGGTGCTTCCATGACTCCGGTTAAAGAGTCGAAATAAGGACTGGATTAATTTTGCTATTCCTCTTGAGAATTACTCCGTCAGAAATATTTACGTCGTCGTATACTGTAAATTATAATTCAAAACATTAAGCAATGTAATACACTTATTATTATAAAAAAAATTTAGTTGACTTGGTCATTATAAGATGATTATAAATTTTCGATTTTTAGCCCAAAAATTCTAATAAAAACTGAACTAAATTTACTGAAAACAAGAATTAAATAGTGAAGTTTATCTAAAATAGCATCTTGCAGATATCAGTTAAATTCAATGTTTGAATGAATTAAACCCAGTTTTATTAGCTGGTCAATTTGCCCGATATTTGTTTTGCCCAAATTAAACGTCTCATTTGTCTCAATCAAGTAAACCAATTTTTGTTTGCAGAGCCAAACACCGATTTCGTTAGAAACCCAGTTGATATTCAGAGCTCTATTGAAAGTTTCCAACCTGTTGTTATGTTTCTTGGATATAAATCGGCTGGATTTCCAAAAAAGACAGGACCTCTAGGATACAAAGGTTTCATCGGTTCTCGTTTCAGTGACAGATACTCTGTTACAAGTTTAAGCTCAATATTAGAGTTTTGCCACTTTCACAAATTTACTTTTCAGGATTTTTCGGCTGTAACTGCTGAACGTCCATTAGGAAGCAGCTGTAAATATCATTTTTTTTATCGTCGTTGGTTTGACCCGACCGGGAATCGTACCCGAGTCTACCGTTTTAGTAGCAGACACTCTATCGACCCGACCACCGATCAGTTGTGCTGATTCAAACCAAAACAGTGTCTAATCACAAAAAGGGTCAATTTTGGAACGGCTATTGAAACTGCCGTAGAAGCAAAATGTAGTGGTTTCAAAATTGGCACCGTTCTTTTGTGTTTTAGCAATTTTTTTGGCATGCCTTAGCAAGAAGAAGGTATCGGAACCGTCACAATACAGGCTTCAGAAGTGGACTAGTAAAACACTAAACGTCATCTATGGTTGATGAATTGATCTTTACGGCAAAAGTTAGCATTTAGAACTTTCACAAATTGATTCTGTAAGGTTTAGTAATGGCAACTGCAATCGAGAACCGATAGCGACAAAATATAGTAGAGACGACCAGTGGCTACTAAATCGGTTGACCCGGGTTCGATTTCCAGTCGGGTCAACCCAAAGTTTATTATAATTGGTATTCACAGCTTTCCTGCTCAAAGTTCAGCATTAAAAGTAAGATTGTAAAGCCTCCATCGTGTGTGGTATAGACTAGACCAGAGGTTCTCAAACTTTTGGTGTTATGGAGCTCGTGAAGAAGTTAACCATTGCTTACGGATTCCCACAATAAATTTCTAAAAAAAAAACGAATAGCTTGCGTAGCCCCTGAGTTTTTCTAGCAAAGCTCTGGGCTCAGTGTAAAGCTCTTTTAGAATCGATGTACTAGACCACTACTAGACAGTTGGCAGCTTTACTTGAAGACCAAAAGGGCAATGTTTTGTCTCCTGGCTAAGACAATTTGGTTGGTAATCACGTAATATGGCAATCTTTTCAATCTGAGTAGCTTTAGTTTTACATTTATTACAGAATATGATTAAAGTTTTGACGCCGATTCGTAGTCTAACGAACCTGAGGTTTGAGTTGTTATTGTTGTTGTTGTGATTAAATCTGTCAAAAAATATACGTTTATTTATGTGGTTTAATAGTTTTAAAATTAAATAATAAAATATCTATAAAATTTCTTGACTTTCAGCAACTGAATGGACAATCTGAGTTAGCCTCAACCGTGTGAGATAGAGAGGTGGGCAGGTGGCAGCTTGATTAGAAAACCAAAAGTTCCCTTCCCTGTCTGCTGGCCTAGACAACTTGGTGAATAAAATGTAATTACAATTATTACGGCAAAGCAGCCCGTTGAAAGTATTTTAGATGTTTATTTATTTTTTCAATATTTTTCCGCTCTGATTTAACGTCATGAGCTCTCCACAACTGCTTGTCAGCAAATTGCGAATAAAATACGTTCAAAAGTTTTAGATATTTATCCTAATTGGCAAAGCTGCTACAGACAGCGCTGATAAGCTATATATTGAGCTAAGATTCAGATTTATTCATTCAAACCAAATTTAAACACTTCACCAATAAATACAAAAAATTGGGAGGCAACAAAAAGACCGTTCGATTACCAGTGTCAGCTGCCACCCTACATAAGGTCAATAATTTAATAAATATTAGTGATGTCAATTAAATTTGTAAATTTGGAGATTTTTCAAACAAAAATAATGTTTTAGTACAAATAAACCATGAGTTTAACAAAAAACAAATAGTACACAAAATAATTAGCAAGAAAAAAATCATGAGGAAAAAAAGAGTACAAAAACAAAAATAAATAAATAAATGAAATGGAAAAGCAAAACAGAAAACTATGCTACTGCTAATACCAAGCCAAATCAATTCTTTCATCACTAATTATTCAGTATAGCAGTTTAGCAATCGTCTTTTACATTGATATTTAAAGGAGTTATTAAAAAGATTTTTCAAATCACTGGGTATCTCACGCCATAATTTTGGGCCTGAGAAAGAAATAATTAAGTTGCCTTTTCGGTTCTTGTAGAAATTTGGACAAAGTTTGACATGATAGAATTTCTAGTGCAATAATGATGAAACTTTTCGACTTTTGAGAAACCAAAATACAAATTTGCAATTTTTTCATTGTGAATAGAATGCACAGTCTTAGCTAATTGCAACTTCACAATATCATTAAATTTTAACAACTGCAATTTTTCGTATAGAAAAGAAGCATGTAGCGATAGCACGTTTTGCCGCTTCCATAAATTGCACCATTGTTTCTCAATTACAGCGCACCAATCAAATTTGCCCATTCTTTTTATCACTGTGACGCTCCTGTTAAGTTGACGTAACAATGATATACAATGGCGGTTGGTATATAAAGCTGGAGCGAGCCGTCATTTAGTCTCTTACTCAGATAGTCAGAGAAACAAAATTCGTATGCAGTGTTGATTACGAATAAATGAGCGGTGAAAACTTATCCGTCTGTTCGACGTTTTGCTAAAATATATAGAGCCGCTAAAAGCAGTTTGACGCCAACGGATATTGGTTATAATTTTTAGAGCTTTGTTTTAAAGTGTTTGAACAGGTTTTAGAGAGGTTTTGCTTGTCTGTCTCCATAAGGAAGAACAGTACTGAAGGTGAGGATAGATCAGTCTGTAATAATCACTCTTTAGAGTGGATAAATTAGCATATTTTCTTAAATTTGCTAATGCCCAACGCGTTACGATAGACAATTTTGGAGCATTGATTACGTATATGCGGTTTCCATGGAGATCTTCATCAATTATTACTCCCAAGTATTTACATGCTTGACTTGAGCAACATCATTTTTTCCTATTCTTATATTTAGGGATACGCCTTTAAACTTCGATTTATTTACTAATGGAAAATCAGTTTTTTCATAGTTTAGAAATAGTTTGTTAGTTTTTAACCATTCGTCTACTTTGAGTAACTCATTATTTATACGGTTTTCCAACAGCGATTTTAATTTGTTGGACATAGTCAAACTTGCATCGTCAGCAAATAGTCGAATGCGGAGATTACAAGCAATGGGCAAATCACTGATATAAATGAGAAATAGTAGTGGCCTCAATGTCGAGCCTTGAGGAACACCACAACACACTGACTTTACAGAAGATTCTGCCTGATGAGCAACAGTATATTGCTGTCTGTTTGTTAAGTAACTGCTCAAGAATTTTAGAGGCAAACCTTTAACTCCATAACAATATAATTTTTTTGATAAAATATTATGATCAACTGTCTCAAAAGCTTTTTTGAGGTCTAAAAAACTGAGCATGTTATTTTTTTACTTTCTACACCTTTTGCAAAATTTTTATATATTTGATTTATAGCTAATTCAGTAACAAATATGTGTTGCTGGCATAACCAGAAGAGTGCTCAATGTTCCTATAACGTACAGAGCAGTTCAATTAACACGCTTATGGCTGAAAGTTATTTCATTTATTTCCTACAGGCCTGTTTCACGCGTTACCGCGATCATCAGGGAGTAGATCTTATTCAAATAGAATTTACTCCCTGATGATCTACTCCATGATAATCTACTCCTTGAAGATTAAGATCTACTCCCTGATGATCGCGGTAGCGCGTGAAACAGGCCTGTAGGAAATAAATGAAATAACTTTCAGTCATAAACGTGTTAATAGCTAATTCAGTAAATAGATTTTCTCTAAATCCAAACTGATATTCATAGAGTCGTTGATTTTTTTTGCAGATAATGAATGATACAGCTGATCATAGATACATTATTCAAAAAGTTTGGGGAGGGGTATAATAAGGATATAGGCTTGTAAATGCTGCAGTTTAATTTGGAATCATTTTTGTAAACTGGAACAATCTCAGCTGTTTTAAAAATTGTAGGAAAAGTGGTTTGTTCAATTGCAATACAGTTTTGTTAACACCAGTGCTAATAAAATACTGGCAGATTTGATAAATTTGATGGGAATGCCTTGCATTCCAGAGCTTTTGGAAGGGTTAAGGTTTCTCAACTGATATAATATTTGTTCCTCTGTTACAGGTTTCAAGAAGAAGGAATAGCAAGTATTCTTCATCGGAATTGAAGAAGAACAGTCATCTGTTTTTAATGGATTTGGAATATTACCAGAATGTGATTTGGTTACAGTCGAGAAATAATCATTGAAAACATTGCTACTTTAGTACGAATTGGATAAATCACGCTCATCTAAAGTTATGCTTTTACATGGCAGAGATGAAGATTTCCGTTTGTACTTAACTATGTCGTTGATACATTTCCATAGTGATCCGGTACCATGACATTTTTTTTCAAGTAGATCTTCATAGTAAGCTTTTTTGGCAAGCTCTTTCATGTGGGTTAAAACATTTCTGCTTTTTTTGTACTTGTTAATATTGTCGGAAGTCTTATTTCTGAGCATCTCTTTGAATACTATATTTTTGTTCTTACTAGCTCTTATTATATCTGTAGTTATCCAAGGTTTGCGTCTCAGTTTTTGTTCCTTGCGAGACATTTGTTTCAGCGGGGCGTGTTTATTGATTATGATTTTTATCTTTGAAATACATTGATTAAATAATTCATCAACTGACATGATATCACTAACATTCAGAAAACCGTTCCAAAACTCTGACATCTTCAAACGAAAATCATGTTCAATAAAATCACTACAGTCTCTTTTGTAACATTAGTATTGTAATTTAGGCAGTTTAAATTTTTTTGACATTATCAAGACTGGAAGCTGATCAGATAGGATAATATATATAGTAGGGTGTATCGTTTTTGATTTTTTTTTCAAAATCTGAATGGCTAGTGATAAAAAGTGGCACATGCATGAAAAAATGACGTGTGCAAAATTTTAGCGAAATTGGGGGTGCTTTTGAGGTTCCGCCGGGGGGGGGTAAAAATTCAAATTTTGGCAAAAAAGGGGCAATTTTTAAAGTTACTAAAACAAAAATATTTTTAACCTGGCTAGAAGCAAAATTGCAGTACTAGGTCTGCAAAACATCATTCTAAAATTTATTTTGTATTGGTACGAAGATTTCAGGTCCCGCTTTGGCAGTAAATAAACCCTAAATTTGCTAAATTTTAGGAAATTTGTATCTTTTAATCGATTTTTCTACTGCTTATTCGTAACTATTTGCATTACTGAAAACAGTATTTACTGGTTGTTGTTTAACTTTCTCAGCCACTAATTGTTTTAAAATGTTTTCCTGCTTTTAGTAACCAGTAGGCTTTGGCCTGCAGTTACATCCAAATTAAGTGAGTGGCACGTAGAATGTTTATGAACTGCTAGTTAGTTTTCCAATTTTGTTCAGCGTTGTTTCTTTGATGTTACAAGAATGTGGCATTGGTATCGAGTTTTGCCGTTTGTGCGATTTATTATCACCAGATTACTTGAGCTTGAAAAGCGCTGAATTTGCAACAGTGAGGACATCATAAGAATATCATTAATATGAACTCCAGATAGCTAGTTTTATACCCTTTTCTACTTATAGCAGATAACGAAATTCTCAGATCAGCCTGAAATTTAATCAGTGGTGGCAGGTTATTTTTTAAAAGTCACCCATTGGTCAAAAAATGAAAAGATATAAACAAGATCACCAGCTACTTCTCTTTGAATTGGTCAAAAAAGTGACTCAGTTGCAGTTTAAAAAGTTGCAGTTATTACAGTTACAAATCCTGTTTATGGGCGAAGTTTTCTTGCCTCATCTATGTTGCAGGGTGCTGGAGTCAACACGGAAAATGATGCATCTTCAGCTATTGACAAAAACAAGATTTATAAAGCAAGAGAGAAACGTAGAATGAACAGTGTGGCTTTGAGCAAAATAGCTCTACACCTGCAAAGCTTATACTTTGATGGTCGAAAAAGCCAAACGATCACTCAAAAACTGATCAATGGGAGAATGCATAAACGCACTGTAGTAGAATAGCACATAACACAATAACCACAATCTGAATACATTGGCCATTTTGCAGCATCTACCGGTTCAAGCCAATCAGTATTTAACGGAATCATCATCTATTGTGCCTCTAACGAATTAAGTTTGGATGCTGTTGCAGCAATAGAATGTGATGGCACTGCCGTCAATACCGGCTGCAAAGGAGGCGTTATAAAACGCCTAGAAGCTCATTTGAATAAGCCACTGCAATGTTTAGTTTACCTACTACACACAAACGAGTTACCTTTGCGTCACCCTATGAAAGAGTTAGATGGAGGCACTAGTGGGCCGGAAGACTTTGGTCGTTTAATAGGAAAGCAGCTAGTTGGATGCGAATTGTTGGACGTTGTTGATTTCGAAGCAGTCCAAGTTCCAGAAATAACCATTGATGAAAAAGATCTAAGCTCCGATCAAAAGTACCTCCTTAGTACGTTCAATGCTGTAAGAATGAGGTTTGTTTCTCCTCATCTAGCTTCGCAAAAACCCGGACCTCTCAACCACTCTCTCTGGTTGACAACTGTATGCCGGATACTTCGGCTCTACGTTTCTACCTCCTAATCATCTCCTGGACTGATAGACTTAGTACAATGCATCATGAGCGTTTATGTTCCTGTTTGGTTCCAGATAAAAAGTAATAGCAACCTGACAAATGGTGCAAGGCACTTCTTTACTCTCTTAAATTGTTCGCAAAGTATGGCACAAAGAGTTGGAGTCGTTGTTAATAGGGTTCTGCAGAGAAACGGATTTTTTGCCCACCCTGAAAATATTTTAATATCAATGTTGATGGATTAGCAAGATAATGCTCGAGAACTAGCAAGGAGAAAAATTCTGAAATGTCGGAGCAATTCTTCCATGGAAAGACGTAAATTTGTTGAGCCAAAAGTGCTTTTTGTTGCAGAACACTACCATGAAATGATTCATGGTAGTACCATGAAATGATTCGTGGTAGTGACTATTTCACCGAAAATTTTCAATTTAAAGAGAATAAAACGAAAATGAGAAATATTCATCCGCCCTTTTTCATTTGCTTTTTTAAGGGTTAAGATTAGGATTTACGTTAGGGTTTGGGTTCGATTTGGGAATAATTTTAGAGTAAGCATTTGAGTTTGGGTTAGATTTGAGTCAGAATTAATAAAAAACTAGATAAAAATTTCCGGTGAAATAAAGCCTTCCATGATTCATTGGCAAGCTACTACAATCAGCGAACCTCCTGTAACTCGTTGTCTTTCAAATGTCACCATAGAAAGCTACGTAAAATCACGAATGCTGCCTTCGCTACTTTTTCCTTAGTATCCATGTCACACACAAGCAGTTGAAAGAGCTGTGAAGCTCGTTACTGAGGCTTAGGTCTGTGTTGTGGACTCTTCTGAAAGAAATGGCTACATCATAGCAAAACTGCAATCAAGGAAAAAGATGCCTCGGTTCAACACAAAGAAAGACTTTGTCGTTTAAGCAGACAACATCTAATCAGCTTTAAAGACTATTTTTGTATTATGACTTTTAACAAGACGTGTGAGTGTGTCTTGGACTATTAGGCCCACTGTAACGAGAGATTGTGATAACCTCTTAGTAGACTGTCAAAAACAATTTCGTACAAATACTAATGTGTTTGAGTTCGTATTTCGTTTTCCAAGTTTCATTAATAACATGATATTTATTTGTGTGAGTTTGTTTAACATCAAACGATACAGTATCATGATTTAACTACCCAAATTAATTTTTCTATGTAATGATTTTTAATTGTACTCCTACTATCATGATTGCAAAAACGCGTCGAACAAGAAAAGCAATGTGATTCTATGTCATTCTGTACAGCACTTTCGTCTTCTCCCATGCCAAATTAAATTCTTTGTGATAAACTTGCTGATGCACATAAATTTTTTTCAGGTTTTAAGAAAGTTGAATTTTACCCCAAGGCTGAAGCATAAAACTGGAAAAATATCTTGTAAATTATTTATAACAGAATCGGCCATAGGCAAACATGATAAGGCTAAGTTTATCATTTATTAAAATGAGACAACATGTTCTACTGAAAAGGCAATTTTATGCTAAATTTCCTAAAATTTAGCAAATTTAGGGTTTATTTACTGCCAAAGCGGGACCTGAAATCTTCGTACCAATACAAAATAAATTTTAGAATGATGTTTTGCAGACCTAGTACTGCAATTTTGCTTCTAGCCAGGTTAAAAATATTTTTGTTTTAGTAACTTTAAAAATTGCCCCTTTTTTGCCAAAATTTGAATTTTTACCCCCCCCCCCGGCGGAACCTCAAAAGCACCCCCAATTTCGCTAAAATTTTGCACACGTCATTTTTTCATGCATGTGCCACTTTTTATCACTAGCCATTCAGATTTTGAAAAAAAAAGTCAAAAACGATACACCCTAATATACAGTATATATTTTTTTTACTTTAAAATTGACTTAAAAAAAAAAAAAACTTTAGAATTAAATTAATTAGAATTCTTACTTTAGAAAATGGGCTTATTTCAATCTAATTTTTTTTTATAAATTACTGTGATCAATGGTGTTTTGTGAGCTATTATTAATAAACTTTTCTTTTTTTTACGTAATTTTGAAGTTAAATTTTTGCTTTGTTGGGCCTTTTTTTTACTTCAAAATTTACTAAATACATTAAAAAAAAGGAAAACGTTTGGCGCACCTTCCGTGCGCGCAGGCATTTCGTAATAGCCTAAAAAAACTAACCCTAAGCCCTAACCTTAACATTAACCCTAATCCTAGACCTAACTAGAGATGGCGCGCATAACAAAAAAAGCATCTGCATGCTGCGCTGCATCCGCAAACTTTGTCCGCATGCTGCACCGCACCGCATTCAAACACAACTAAGTTCACGCTGCACCGCGCCGCACCGCAAGTTAAATATCCTTTAAATTTCCACTAGCATCAGAAAAAAATTAGCTCTCTAGCGTATGACATACAAAAAAATTGATTTTAGGGGTATTATTTTGGAGAGTTTTCAAAAGAGTTGCTCTCTCAAACCATGTCAAAATATTTGTTTTTCAAACATTTGCCGGTATAAAAAAAAAAGTAATGCCCTAGCTTGAGCCGTTCAAAAAACTAATTTCTGGGGAGTCCATTTGCGGGGGCCCCTGGGGGGGGTACCTCCATACTATGTCAAACTATTTGTTGCTTAAATATCTACCAATAAAAAGAAAAAACTATCACCCTAGCTTGAGCAATTAAAAAAATTAGTTTTTAGGGCCCCATTTTGGGGGGGTTCTGGGGAGAAGCCTTAAAAAAATTTTGGAGACAAAATTGCATTTGCAGCCTAACAAATTTACTCAAAAATTAGATATCGATGATGTGTGGTTTAGAAGAAGAGTGCACAAAGTTTAGAAAGCAAAAAATGAAAAAAGAAAAAAAACTCAATGCGGCTAAAAGTGTAGGTAGGGATAAAAGAGTATCTTACGACATATAACCATGTGAAATATTTTTGCCGTACTTAAACCGTTTTTGAAAAAGACTGCTTTTTACACCAAACTTTTAAAGTAGCTTTCGGGTCCTAAACCTGAAGTTACGGGACTCTTTGCCTTGAAATTTGGCACACACAAATAACTTATGAATCTCAAACTGCTGTCAAAATTTTATGTAGCTAGACCAAATCATTATCGAGTTATAAGTAAAAGTCTGAAACTTTGCACTCGTTAACTTTGAAAATGGCCGAGTAAAAACAAAAAACATGCGACGTGAGATCAGTCCTTTCAATTACAGGCTTTCAGGTTAAATTTGCCTTGTGTGTGCTTTTCTCTCAGTTTTTCTCCACCATGTTTTGGCAACCAAAAAGAATCTACCAGTGTACCCGATGATTTCATGCAACTACTGTACGGTACTAATCCTGAACCAGTAGCTCAAATAATGAAATATAAGGTATCACGTGCTCTGTATGCTGTCACAAGCTACTACGCTTGTATGAAACTACTCTATGTATTAATACCTTTTCCGTTTACATGTGTGTTGGATTGTGGAACAAATTTTGCTACTACGTACCGGTAGGCTATTTTGTCATTAGAAATTTGTGTACCCTAGTCTTCGTACTCTACTACATACAGACATAGGTCTACCAGATCTGAAATGATTGATTGATTGGTTGAAATTAGGCTCCAGACATAGGAATGAAAGCCTAATTCTTGATGCCATGACCTGTTGACGAATAGACTACACTGAACTAACTCTTTCACTCTGAAATGCAAGCGCATGTGTAGCAGAAACTGTTGTCTAGCCTTCGGCTTGTTCCAATACCATAGGCCTACTGCGTACAAACAGGATGTGTCGCTGGGATTTGTTTTGTGCCTCTACTCTAATGATTGTTTCCCACAAATCTGTTTCTTCTACATTTGTCTGCCTTTGTTTCATCTTCTCACCGACAGGGGCGCCAAAACCGGGAAGGGGGATGGGGAGATATATCCCCCCAATAATTTGACTGTATCCCCCCATTAATTTGAGTATAGTCTGCATCTGCATCCCCCGAATAATTTAACTTTGGTGTGCATTTGAGCGCAGGTCTCCATTAGAATTTGGGGAACAAAGTTTTCCTTTTTTTGATGAAGACCTTTTTTTTGGTCTTCACTTAATTTGCTCACCTGAAAAAAACTCGTGGTCGAGGTTCATCCCCCCAAAGTTGAAAATAGGGCAAAATTGGGGTAAAATTGCAAGTTATCCCCCCAATGCTCAACGAAGATCGGCACCTCTGTTCACCCAACGTCCTAAACCTTTCCTAGTCTAGCGTACCAAAACCAAAATCTTTTTGTTGGTGTCAAAAAAAACACGTTCAGCCGATCAAAACTAAGTTTCTTGTAGCCAAAATAGCCGATTCTAGGATGCTCCGAATTCTGAAAAAATTAACTTGAACTGTAGGCACCTTTTTCTGTTTTAGTAGGATGCATTGTCATCAATTCATATAATAGTTACATCCAGACTAACCATTGTTGTTCATATAGAGAAAATCACCAACAATAATTGTAAAAAAAATGTAAAAAAATTTTTGTACGCGGCGCTGCGCTGATGCTGTGACGTAATGCAGATTTTAGTTGCCACGCTGCGCGGCGCGGTGCACCAACAACAGTGCGCGGCCGCGTACTCTGCGCTGTTGCCATCTCTAGACCTAACACTAAGCCTAACCTATACCCAAACCTATAACTGTAATAATCAAAGCAAAAATTTCCGAAAACGAGTGACGTCACCTGAAACTTTGTTTATTCAACCGCTCACGTTTTGTGCGCCAAGTCACTTCGTAAAAAAAAAAAAGCTTCAGAAATGTGACTGTTGTGGATGGCGTTTTGGTTATAGAATCGCACCCAAACACGCAAAACTGACAGTTCGGTTCCCTGCCGTTGCTGATTCAGGAAGTACGTGTAATTATCTGTATTGAAAAAAATTGTCTTAATTTTTTTTTTTGAATTTATGTTCTTTCTGTTTAGGAAAAAAAAAGCTCTTAGAGATGTGTCGGAGATGATCTGAAGTAAAAATCACGAAACTGTTAGATCATAGACTAGAAGACTAAAAATAGACCCGCGGAGAAAAAGAGAAGAGCCTTAAAGAAAAAAAGTTTGCTGTTGCTGCAAAGGTTTTTTGCGGTCACACGTATTTGGCTGATTTGATTCGACACATTCCTAGAACACGTAAAGCGTGAAGGAAAAAAGTCACAATGATTGGATGAATCGGCATATTTTAGAACAAGTGAACCGTGAAGAAAAAAGGCAAAACTGTCTGTTTCCAGTCTACTCATAAAGAGTCCATTGTTAGATTAACTCACAAATATGATAGTTGAATTTGCTGTAAAAAATAAAGCTACAATGGGTAGAGTTGAAGCGTTCGACAGCGAATTTCGTATACGATTCTTAATTTTTGCATGATGGTGAGTGTGACGTATACTAAGTGATAAATATAAAATTATGTAGAAACGCAAAGAGATTTATTTTTGAGACCTGCTTTTTACATACCACATATTCGAAAATCGAAATAGAAGTTGGAAGAATCAACACCAAAAAATCAATTGCAACAGGTACAATATAAGCACAAGAATGATAACATTGACAAGTTTGCCAATTTTTGCAACAGAGAAAATAAGTTACGACATTAAATTGAAGTGCAAACAAAAGGCAAGGGTGTTCTTAACAACCATTTAAAGTTTTTAGTAGATAAGAGCATCTGCAAGTCAAACGATAGACGCGGGTTTGATTCCCAATATGGCCAAACCTAACACACTAAAAGTTAGAATTCGTAGCTTCCCAGCTTAACGTTAAGCAAAAAAAAGAAGAGCATAAAGTTTTCCCCGTGTGTAGTAAACGGATGGGGCAGATTACAGTTTAACTCAAAAACCAGAACGTTTCTTCATTGCCTCGCGGCCAAGGAACTTGATAAAAGGCACAAAACAAATCAAATCTTTTATTACACTCTCTGTATTACGCCGAAGCTTGTAAAGAGTTTGCGAAGCCCATCTCCGTATGTCATTGCGCCGAGGCAACAAAGCTGCCTTTGAAAAAATATCGCAGCGGTGGCGAGCCGTTGGCAACACTGTATCCAATTTACCTGCCCGAGACTTCACGCTCAGACTTCTCAATCCAGAGACAAACGTGTTACCGCTCGACCAACTGGCCAATACCAAACGAAAACTTAATAACAGAAATTGCTTACCATCATTACGCACCATACAAACATAGTAGTGTGGAGTTCTACAATGAACTTCTTTGAAGTAAAGATTCATATCATTTTTCACTGTTACAGCAATACAATCCCCGCCCGTGCTAGGATCGACGTTATGTTGAATCAGGTTAAATTCAGTTTTGCATTCTTCGTTTTCAATCCAAAAGTATTTATCTGCCACGGAATGGCATCCTTTCTGTATTCCAATGAAAAAATAAACCGCACCTATAAAAAATAAGCATCCGGTGAACCATAAGCTGTAGTCAGGAGCGCAACCAAAATTTTGCTAAGAGAGGAGGAGAAGTCAAAAATTAGAATCAATAATGAACCTCAGGCATTACACAGAAGAAGTCGTTTTGTGATTTTTGTTTTTACAAAAAATACTAATTTTAGCGCCATTAGGATCCCATTTCATAAGTTTCTAAAACCATTTGAAAGAAATAAAATATGAAAGTGATATAAACGAATTAAATTTCCCAGCCCCTTCAGTCCTATATAGCCCTTCCTAGTAAAGTAAAGATTGTAGTCCAAAATATAAACAATTACATTATTTTGTGAAAAATATATGAAATTAAAGCAGTAGCAAGAAACCTTTTGGAATTTAGAACAGCCTAAATATTGGATAATAAACAATGAATTATGACGTCACAATTATGCGTTTTGCGTCAGAGACTTGTTGCCCGATGAAGACGTTAAAAAACTCTAATTCAAGTTATTTTAAATTGTTCATGTTTGATTATAGAAAAAACAACCAGCCATCAAAATCTGAAAACCAAGAAGTTCCTCCTCAGAGATTATTATTTTTTTTCTATCTCAACCACCAGCCCAGTAATGAAAGCAAACAAGTACTGTAACTAATTTCATACACCCAGAAACCGACCAGTGATCAAGTAAATAGAGCGTCTGCTTCTGAAACGGTACACTGGGGTACCATTTCCTGTGGAGTCAAACTAAAAACTATAAGAATTGGTATTCAAAGCTTCCCTGCAGACATTCAGCATTAAAAGGGACAGTGTGAAGACTCCACCGTTGGTGGTAGATAGGTGGGCAGGTGGCAGCTTAAATCAAAGATCAAAAGGTCCCTTCGTTGTCTTTTGGCCAAAGCAACTTGGTGAATAAAATGTAATTACAATTACACACAGAGAACTTGCAAAATATATTTGCTTACCTAGTTTTATGGACCTCATTCTCAGTTGATCTGCCAAGTACATTGCCACTAGTGTTTGCATTTCGTTGCTTTCAATTTGAGTTGCAAGGTAGCCTTTGGCGTTTGGATAATTTGAGCACCTTTGTGACGCTTCAAACCAGTAAGAGGCTCTGTCACCGCTCAGCTTAACAAATATCGATATCTTACTGTCGCCAATCGGCGTCCATGTAACGAGTCCAAAATTACTCCAAACCGTAGGAATCCAGCTAAGGAGAAGTAAGTTTTCACCAATCATTTTACTGCCAAATTGCGCCCTTTTTTACGACCATTTGAAATATCTCGAAAATGTAATTCCTAAATTTTTATTTTTAGGCCTAAATTTTTATCTATGCATAAAAATCAGGACAATGATAAGGACTGTTTGGAATTGTGACGTAAAAAATCAAAAAGAAAAAAATCATCACAAAAGTCTAAAATTTGTACAAAATAATGGAACGTAACCGGCATGCCAAACCAGGAAAGCTTGAAGTGGGCACAAGCAAGAAAAATTGGCTCATAATTTGCAATTCCTTCGCGTCCGACAATAAAAAGAAAAAAATGCAAAAAGGCGGCTTTTACCAAACGCATTTACGCATTCAAAAGCTGATATGCGCGTGACGCATGTTCGGTAAAAGCCGTCTTTAAGCGTTGAAATCATCAATGAGATTTGCACCAAAATCAAGAAAAGTGCTCAAGAAAATGAAGGAATTTGTAAGGTATCCAATCAAATATGAAGCTCAAGGTGTTTACCCGCTCAATCTCTCAAGTCAATTCTTTTTCAATAAATTTGAAAATAATGCGAACTTTCAGTAGGTAATTTACAATATACCAGTACTCAAAGTTACCAACTTAAGCAAATGTTTTTTCAGTTAGCATAATCTTGTTCATTGTATGCACGGTTTAAAACCACAGCATGTTTTTTGCTATTTGTTTTATTAAAATTCATGTTCATGAGGTAATTCGGTTACATCAGGTACGGAAATCGATTCTCCTGGTCTTAGCTTCGATGCTCCGTCGGTAGTAGTATACCGTTCCCACTGATTCGGTTCGATTGTGTTGTTTTTCCGAAACTGCTTTTTTCGTAACTTTCGCTTTTTGTGTTTCCTGTTGTTAAAAAGAAAGTTTTTGAGAAGATTATAAAAACATCATTACTTCATTAAACTCTAAAAGCAGTATTTGACTACACTAACAATAATTTAAATGTCCTTTTAACCAAGGATAGAATTACAAAGTGGTTGATTAATAGGACATTTAAAATGTGTAGCAACCGTTATTTTAAATCATTAATTTTATCTATGCAACTGGAATAATTGACAGAGACCAAGATTAGAAATCAAAAGGTTGCTTACCCCCAGTTTGGTTCCCGTGCTGGCAAGCGTTGTTTCGCCCTTCAAAAACCTTGTGAAAGACCCATCGGAGCCTAGCAGTCTACGTGTCGTTGTGGCTTAGTCTGACGAATGACTTGCAAGCACAACCTAAAAGGGGTGCTTCCCGAGTTGGTGTGGTTGCAGGTTAGTCAGAAAGCATAGTGCCTGGTTTGTAAGCAATTACGCATGACTGAACGTATTAACTTTACCTGAGCATATTCCAAAACAATCTCCCTTTCTTGGTATTGAGCCAATGCTTCCTAACATCGCGTTCTAATCTTTCCAGACGGATATTCAAAGCTCTTTTCATTGAGGAAGGGCATGTAGGGTCGGTTCGATCAACATCAAGAAAGGCGGCTACAATCCATTCCAGCACAAGCACGAAAATGCTTACTCCTGCGGCAGCAACTAGCAGTATAAAAACACCAGATAAACCACCGAAGCTCAATGCAGAATATCCTTCTTCTTCCGATGTTTCTTCATCTGGAATCAAAATAACAAATTTGTATTTAAATTAAAAGATATATAATGTACAGTAGCGTAGCCAGGGGGGGCGGGTGAAGTATGCAAAATCGCATGTTTTTTGTGCTTTTGAGGCCGATTTTCCGTGAAAAATGGAAAACAGCCCCGCCCATACGAAAACAGCCCCCCCTCAAACGTTTGAATTTGCGAAATTGGACGAAAAATTACACTCAATTTTGGTGAAGACCTTTTTTTTTTTGGAGATCACCTAATTTTGGGCGAAAAAAACCTTTGAATTGCCGAGCTTTCCGAGACATTTCGTCTCAATTTTCGGACAAACCGTCTGAAACTGATTCAAGATCAATGAAAATTCGAGTCAAGGTCGTTTGCACACTTCTCACTCTTTCAAAATAGCCCCCCCCTTTTCCAAATCCTGGCTACGCGCCTGATAACGTAGTGTGATGTTTTTTCAAAATGGGTACTTTCAATGAATGAGATCAAAATAAGGCATTATACGTAGACTCATAGTCAATCCCTAAGTAGTGAATAACCAGTTAAACACCATGGTTGCCAGGTGCTAGATTTTCACTGAAAAAAGTGTTTTTCAACACGTTTTTTTGGGGGGGAGGAGGCCATTAAAATTGAAAAACAATTACGTTGGAAGTTGTTTTTAAAAACTCACTTGGGCTATTTCTTTTTTTAGGGAAAAGCTTAGAACTTGGAGAAAATTTAACTTCACATAATGTGAATTTTGAAATTTTTTCACCTCAATCTCTGACTGATTTTCTACAACCAAAACGTTACTTTTTTTGTCAGAAAGCCTTATTATTATTTTTTTTTGCTTTTTTGGGGGTCTCTGATTTGAGGTTTTTATTAATTTGATCTGGCAACAGTGCAAAACCACCATCGTGCAGCCTTGCTTGAAAGTATAAAAGTTCTTCTCAATGTTTACCTGTTTGGCATTTTCCTGATTGACTAAAATATTTCTTTTTTAACTCTTCTAAAACTCCATTGCTTTGAAATTCATCTATTATAGATGAAAATGCTTCTAAATAAGACAAACAAAAAAACAAAGAAAAAGGATGAAAGATTTGCTAATAGGAAATGAAACAATGTAAGTTTCGAAAAAATACACTATGATTAGCATAGGCGTAGCCAGGATTTTTGGTTGGGGGGGCCCATACCAGTGGCGGATCTAGAAAATTTTGGTGGGGGGGGATTTTAAGCACAAACTCTCAAAAATTCGGATGTCTTCACCGAAATTGAGAGTGATTTTTCGGCCGAAATCGGAAATTCGAACGTTTTTTCCGCCCAAAATCAGGTGGTCTCTAAAAAAAAAAAAAAAAAAAAAAAGGTCTTCACCGAAATTGAGAGTGATTTTTCGCAATTACAGAAAAAAAACTGCAACTAAACATCGCCAGGCTATGTTGTCATAACTTTTTGTCGTCAGTGGAATTTTGATTGGGGGGGCCCGGGCCCCCTGGCTATGCCTATGATGATTAGGCTGATGAGTGAAATTTGAAAATCGATTTAAAAGTGCTCGATAGCGAAGGCCAGAGCAAAAATCCTTACATAACACAGTACAGGCCAAAACTTAAAAATTTTAAATCTTGCAGTATGTTCCACCCGCGTGATAGGGATCATCGAGGAAGTCTTACTCAAATAAATTCTATTTGAATAAGACATGGCCATAAATTGCGAACCATGGCCGTATAGCTCAATATTTTTTTGCAACATAAGTTCAAAAATGCTAGAATACTATTATGCTTATACAATTTGAAGCGACAATGAGAATCAAACGCTCAACCTTTGAGCTTTTGGGTAAGAGTTCAACATTTAACCATTATGCACTTGTTCATGATTGAATTTTCACCTGTAAATGGGGAATTTTTCTTCAACGCAAAAGCGTAGTAGAACTCGCCCAAAGCAACCGAAACCGATTTTAACCGACAAGTTTCTTCTGCTTGCGTGGAGACAAAATAATCAAGTACTGCTGTTTCCCATACTAGAGCAATATCACCAGCATTCACTCTTTCCAATGCCATTGACATATTCGGCTGCAGTGAGACCGCTAAAATGAAGCAAAGTACCGCAATTGGTTTTAATATAAAACACAAAGCCAAAACAACTGGAAACATAGCTTGATGTTTTATGAAACTACTTCTCACATGGTCAAAATAAATGAATGGCGAAAAAGCGCTAAGTACAAGCATTTAAAGCACCAAAGAGAAAAAGCAGCTGGGGGGAGAAAATTATGCATACTACTCATGTGGTAAACAAATACAGTGGTATAGATTTCCCGTCAATATTTGAATTAGGATTGTGTTTTTGAATAACTTATGTTTCGATGATCTATAACTTTCGCCAGTGATTTCTTTGGGGCACTATTTCTGTTTTGTCGAAGTTTGAGATCGGGGTTATCTGTGATCGGAGTTAAGTATTAAAATGCTGATGCAAGAAAACAACATGTAATTCGATAGAAAATCTTATCATCAAATTGACGGCATGGCAATGGGATCGCCGTTGGCCCTTGCCAGGGCCGAAATTTTTATGAACTGGTTGGTGGAGACTGCCACTACGAAATCAAATCATCAGTTTACAGTACACCGTTACGTAGATGATTTATTTTTAAGCTTTGATGACCCCAACCACATCGATCATGCTTTTTGGACTTTCAATTCAATACACAAGAAAATCAAGCTTACAAAAGAACAGGAAGAAAACAATAAATTGGCTTTCTTGGATGTCCAAATTATTAAAAATTTGGATTGTATTGAAACATCTATATTTCGAAAAAACACCAACTTAGGCATCTACACAAGATGGGACAGCTATGTTCCGAATTGATACAAACAAAACTTGGTCTGGACGTTACTGCACCGGGGATAGAGTATTTGCAATAGTTCACAGTTACGAAAAAAAAAAATTTTTTTAAATTCAAATCTTCTGGAGAAAAATGGATTTCCCTTAAACTACATAAACCGGCAAATCCAACATTTTTTTGCGAATAAGCAAGCAATCGAAAAAACCCAAAACAGACAAGAAGGACTACATGAAACGAATTTTTATGAAACTTCCGCACATAAAAGAGATGAACGGCCATATACCAAAAGAAATAAATACTTTTTTGAAAAATTTGGATTTTAAAGTTACATTCATTTTAATTGATAAAACGTTCAATTTAAAGCGTCTTTTTACCTACAAAGAGCGCCAAAATAAGTTACATCGTTTTAGTATTGTTTGTCGTATCACATGTATCTGTAAAAGACTTATATTGCTCAGACCTCCAGGAATGTACTTACTCGGTTAAAAAATCACGACCCCACTTTGCAAAATAGACAAGATAGTGATGTATCCAAACATTTGACAGATAATTCCGATCATAAAATTGACTTCGACGAAACAGAAATAGTAGCCCAAACCAATCACTGGCGAAAGTAAAATATTACTGATTCAAAAACACAATCCTAATTTAAATGTTGACAGGAAATCTATACCACTGTATTTGCTTAACACATGAGTAATATGAATTATTTTCTCCCCCCAGCTGCTTTTTCTCTTTGGTGCTTTAAATGCTTGTACCTAGCGCTTTTTCGCCATTCATTTATTTTGACAATGTGAGAAGTAGCTTCATAAAGCATCAAGCTAAGTTTCCAGTTGTTTTATGTTTTACATTAAAATATATTTGGATGTTCCGAACATTATGCTCCGTAGCACAATCCTTGGAAATAGTTTAAAATTTCTTTAAAATAGTACCGCAGTTGCTTTTTGCAATTTAAGTAATATGCCAACAGCTTCTTAATTTAGTGATAAACTATTTTTGCGGTTATTTCTCAGTGATACCTAACGATTAGTGGCCCATTCAATATACAGTAGAACGTACTATAAACTCTTGTTTGATTACGTGTTGGGTCAAACTAAACACTAAGAAAATGGGTTTAGTATTTTTTTTCTATTTGATCTGCAGAATTAAAAGGGACAATACAGGGCTATACCATAATATGTGGTAGACAGGCGGGGGAGGGGGGAGAGGGTGGCAGCTTGACTCTAAGATTGCAAAGTCTCATCACTGTCGCCTGGGCAAGGCAACTTGTTGAATACAGATGTAGTTAACAGGTAGAGTAAGAAGATGTTGAATCGTTTGAGTAATTGCTTTCTGGCCTAAAAACTACCAGCGCGGAAACCTAGAGAAGAGCCACCAGAACGGCGACTACTCAAAACAAGACTCTTTTCTAGGCTTCCACGCTGGTAGCCTTTAGGCCAGAAAGCACTAAACATTAGACATTAAAACTCTGGCACGAAAACGTCAGAACATCACAATCAAATTATTATCAATATCATAGCAAGAAGATGTTCCAAAAGAATTATTTAAAACAAAAAAAGAGGATTTAAAGCGTTGCAGATTTACTTGGGTTTTGGAGAATAGCCTCATCAAGACGTTCAGCTATTGGAAGATCAGATGATAGCAAAAACGAACTGACAGCTGTGTCTTTTATAGTGGCGGGTTTAATTACAGTTTGTGCTAATAATTCTCGTACGTGGGACAGATGATTCACCTGCCTGAAGAATAAATAAAAGCATCAGAAATTTGGATGAAATCTTTTTTCAATTAAGATTGAGATCATACAGAGGATTTTAATGATATGCATAATAGCGCATTACAAAGTTTTTGAGCCGCTGTCTACACTAAGATTAGCACTACGCTTAAGGCATACTGTATCGGAATCGACTATTGTTTTAGTCTTACGCATTGGACCTTAAATCGTCTTTAAGATATTTTTTAGAGTACTAATTTTTAAAGTCTTTGGTTTAATTCGACGGAAAATCGAACCCAAATTCATCATTTAAGTATCACACTCTTTTTTCACTGGACTATACAAGCTGATAAACAATTAAATTTTGCCGTAAAATTTGTTGACTTGCCGATCACTATGCGAAATTGCTATAAGATAACCTGCATCAAATTTTGGACTTAATTTTAGTTACATCATAATGATTGTCATCATAATTATGATTGTTCGAAACGTACCAGTTTTGGCTGACAAAAGCTACCATGTTGGCTGTATAACAAGCAACCATGATGACTCCAACCATGTACCAAACACCGGCAGCAATGCGAGAGGACGGTGCTCTTGGAACGCTTTCAGGACTCTGCCACAAAAGTCCAGCAAAGGCAAAGTACAGGGCATTGCTGAACGACATTTGTCGGCGTGCTTGCATCTCAAGGGCCGTGTCAATGTCTTCTTCTTCGTCTTCAGAGCTGGACATGCTCAAAGAGCTTGCATCTGCATGACCAAAGATGTAGTTGTACCGGCATATATTTTATTTGTCACGTTGCCTTGGCCAAGAGACAGCGTAAGGACCTTTCTGTCTTAGAGTGAAATTGCCAATGGATCGCCTGTCTACAGGAACAATAGCAGCAGCTTCAACTGTCTTTTTCAATGCTGAACTTCAAGAAAAGATGCTATAAAGATGAATTCTTTGGTTGAACCGACCGGGAATCAAACCTTAGTTCAATGTTTCAGCAGCAGACGCTCTATCCACTAGACCAGCAGAGTGCTTGGTATCCATCACGAAGTAGTCTGGTAACTGATAGTGATAACAGCCAGTAGAATTCAATTTCAATATCTGAGCAAGGCTTAGTATCGTCGTCCTTTTTAAGTCAAAGTTCTTCTCAAAATAACAAGTTGGTTTTACGCTGCATTTCATGAGGGAAAACGAAATTAGTTAAATAATAAAAAGTCAAAACAGGTACCTTGTCTTGAACCTCTGTGGTTTAGATGAAATGCTGCGAGTGATAAGTTGCTGGATTGATATATCTGAAAATAAAAATGGTTAAAAAATGCTACTGTTGCTGCATTTGAGCACTGTCATGTTACTGCAACTTTCATTAATTGGAAACATAAAACCAATTAGGTTTATGTTTGCAATTAAAATCAGTTGGGCAGCGATGGCGCAATTAGTAGAGCATTGAACTAGTGAAAAAAGGTTTGCTGACTGCAGGTTTAATATCCGAAATGGCAATAAGCAAAGTCCTAATTCTGATTAAGTCTGATTAGGCCTTTTACACCCTAATCTAATAAAGACTTAATTGGTATCAAAGGAAAGGTTTGATGTGTTAAAAAATTAAGCAAAATGTAAAATCCAGCAACGATTGTAATTGCATTTCATTCCACCAAGTTGCCTTGTTTAGGAGGCAGCGAAGGGACCTTTAGGTATTTGAGTCACCAATGCTGTTAATTTGTTTATTTCTATACTGAAAAACATAAATAAAGCATGCACACTGCATGATTGTAAACAATTCAACAAGTGCAGAATAATCCATACCGCATTGCCTATAGGACCAACTCTTCGTCTTCCACCATGTAAAGAATAATGTGAAGATGCAGCTATTGACATGACGCTGCTTCGTCTCCTGTCGTGCCTGACTTTGCATTTCTCGGCGTCTTCAGTTTGGAAATAATGTCCGTGAGCACCATATGGACTCAAATGAGAAATTACGGTGAGATAGCAAGCAAAAATAACAATCGTAGCTCCGGTAATTCCCCATACGTCATATGTGAAAGGAAGAAGAAAACCGAATCCATTAAATTGTACCAAGTTATTCTTAGTAGATTGAACATCGTATAAGTATTTCAGATCGGTCTATAAAGATCAAATCAACAAAACTAAAAACAAAAAAATTTATTAGATTTTGTTTTTAGTTTAGGTTCACTGCCGTAGTCAGCGCAAATACGTATCATTTAGCTCGCACAAATTTTTCATTCGTTATTGACTTACAAAAACCCTTCGG
The DNA here is from genome assembly GCA_963965965.1 of Trididemnum nubilum. Taxonomy (NCBI): domain Eukaryota; kingdom Metazoa; phylum Chordata; class Ascidiacea; order Aplousobranchia; family Didemnidae; genus Trididemnum; species Trididemnum nubilum. The sequence goes on from OZ014487.1 coordinate 28,052,716, forward strand.
CATAGTTAACCATACAGTTTTTTGAAAAACTACTGTTTTAGTAAATATTTCTTAAAACTGTATTCTAAAGAATTCACATCAGTTTTGAATTGTTAACAACACGCATTGGTTAAATTTGAAATGTACTGTAGATCTTTACAAGGAACTGGTTTTGCAATTATGTAAATACTATTTTATTTTACAGTACTAATCAATTCAAAATTTAAGAATTTTCATTATTGTTAAAATAGAAACTTATTTGAACACGCAGCTAGTTTTAATTTTTATTTTATTTTGTAATATTAATGTTCATTCGATCATAATCAGTTTCAATCGTATTCAACTCATTCGAAATCCAACCTTATTTAAAAATATCACGAGTTTCTTACATTTGCAACATCCAGCAATGACACGTACAAAAACAAATACACTCAACACACCTTGTAAAAAGATGCAGTAAAATCAATTGAATCCGATCGTTTCTGAGTTATAATAAGAGGGGAGAGAATCATATCCGCTCTATCGGCAACCAACTCCCCAATTACTCCACTCCAATCTCCACTAACAGAGTCCAGCATTCCGATTTTATCGTTGTCTTGATAGTGGATATTGTAAGAAAATCCTATGTCTTCATGCAGTTTATCAAACAGTTCAACAGCGAAACCAAATAATCTAGGGGAATTCTGCAAACGAAGTGGTTGTTATTTTTTTGCTTTGAGAGTATGTACATTAGTAGACAAACAAATTCAAATTTAAGAAAGAGAAAGTTACATTGTCCCCCTCGTCTTCTCTTCTACTGACAAAAGGAGGTGATGGGAAAGCAATGATGTTTAAAGTTTGCAATCTCAAGTCCATCATGTGATCTGTGATGCTTGTAAGATTAGTAACCATTGAATTCATAGATTGATTGATGGAGAGATTAGCGTAGACTTCATCCCAAATACCTAAAAATTATTTGGTACCAAATAGACCGTATAGCAAATCAATGTACTTATCCACTGTGAAAACAAATAATTCTCTTTGCATGACGATTCATGTGACTGAAAGATTCAGTCACTCTTTGATGAAAAATTAAAATGGCCTGGGCTGGTTCGGTTTTTGAGTATGCTGCTCATATCAGCAACAAGTTGAACCAAAGTATTTTTTCGGTGCATTTTCTCAACGCAATCTAAACAAGAAAATGTTTTTACTCCAAAAGTTTCAAAATCAAAGTCCTTCTTGACCGACGCCTACAGGGTCATCACAAGTTCACAACAATGACTTCGGTCATATATAGCCAGATCCATCAGCCAAGAAGGACTTCGATCTGGACGTGTTATTTTTTCTTTTGCCACAAAAAGCGATGCACTAACTGGCTGCAAAACTACAGCTAACAAATACACATTATTATCATAGCCGAAAAGGTAACTTTTTCCGTAAAAAAATAAAAATAAATAAAGCAATACAACCCGGATTTTTTTAAGATAAGTTAGATATATGAACAATTATGAAATGGTGCAAAACTTGAAAATGACATTCAGTAAAGTTGCTTTCATTTTAGCTTTCACAATAAGCTTTTCGGCTGGAACTTTTCAGTTACGATCTATGTCTGGTTTGGTATTCAGTGAGCAGAATTGTTTAAATACCAACGCAAATTTTGTGTTTGTAGGTTTTTTAAGATAATGTATAAAGGAGAAAAGCATTCTACAGTAAGGAGAAATGCAATCAACAGTAGGGAGAAATGCACTTCAAGGAAATTGCACAATCAACAGTAAAGAGAAATACAATCCACATAGCGACAGCAGGCTATGATTCTATCAAAACAGTTGAAGAATGAATACAATCTGCTTTTACCCGCACAAATCTGTTTTTGCGTGCACAAATCTTGTACCAGCACAAACAGATTTGTGCAGGCAAACGCAGTTCGTATTTACCCTTCCACTGTTTTGATAAAATGAGAGCCTGCTGTAACTATGTAGATTGTACTTTTCTTCACCGTTGATTGTGCAATCTCCTTAAAATGCATTTCCCCTTACTGTGTTGATTGCATTTCTCCTTACTGTAGAATGCTTTTCTCCTTAATGCATTATCTTAAAAAACCACAAACACAAAATTTGCGTTGGTCTTCAAACCATCCTGCTAACCACATACCAATTCAGACAGAGATCGCAACTAAAAAGTTCTGTCCGAAAAGTTTTTTGCGAAAGCTAAAATGAAAGCGGATTTACTGAAAGTCATTTTCAAATAAGTTGGATAACATGTTGTTTTGTAGTTTATGTCCTTTTGTCCTTTGATCTTGCAATTTAACAAACCTGATCAAACGTAAATGATGTTTAGTTTTTTTTCAATCTCACTGAAGTCGCTACCTAATGGAATCCACTCGTCATCTTGATAAATTAAAATATCAAAAGAAATATCTGATTGTAGTGTTCGTGCTGTTTCATCAAAAAGAGGAAAGAAAGTATTTTCTATACCACCAGAAATAATTGTTTGATTTTCGGAACGCAACATATGATCCATCAGCTCACTTCCGTTAACAAAGTCTGTTGAAATCATATGATATTCGTATGCTATACTCTTTTTAAAAAATAGCAAAAGCTGATGCATAATATTTTGAATATGGGGTTAGTTTTGGCTAAAATTTGCAACCATTGATAACGTACTTTGTACGGTATATGGTTGCAACCTGCTGAACATGCAGTTTGGCATTAGGAAACTTTTGTGGTTTCAAATAATACTTTGTCTTTTTTGTATAAACTTTTGCGAAGCTTAGATAACTTTAAAATTGGGGTCTGAGAATACAAATCAATCACCAACCACGCTTGAAGATTGCTATTTTTAGCCAATTTTTTTAACCCAATATTAACTTCTTCTGCTTCAAATATTGCTGAGGAATTAATCTTTGGATCCGTTCTTTTGGTCAAAATCAAAAAGATTTGATGGTCATAGCATGTTATTTTTGCTGTCGTTTCAAACAACACATTGTTGCCAAGTTGTTAACTAACATTTAAACACTTCACTTTGTTTCAAGTTTACTGCTAATTATTTAAGAAAAAATTACAAACTTAAATTTATAAGGAGCAGTTTCAATTTGCAGTTATTTTGCTGTAACGTACTTGCAATGATGTTAGAATTAACTTCATTATTGTCATCGAGATATGAATCGATAAGAATAGAATGGAAACCTTTTGCCACAGCAAAAAGACTTTCAATACCTTTTGTTATTGCTGTGCTGTGTTTCCCTGAAATATTATTAAAGATTAAATTTAATCAATCAGAGCCCTATCTAGATAGGTACAATATTAAATCATTGTTACTCGAAAACCCTACAACTTAAAATACAAACTTGGAATTGCAATCAAATAGACCTTGAAATTCGTAAGCCATTAGTTAATTAAATCTGCTTTTGCCACTTTTGATTTCATCGATTCTCGGCAGAATTTTTTTCGGCTATTGAAAACTCCTTGCCGCTGGCATAACAACCAGTTACATTAATTTACCTACCACAATCGTTTTCATACTCTTTTGACATTCGTAATTCGCTTTTTAATCGAATACCAAGAAGCCATTTGACATCAGCATCGGGATCTATACTACTTGTTCCGGTTTCGTTTCCGACCTGAAAAGGTAGCACAAATGATGTAACTATGTTTTCGAACATCAACAATAACAAATCGCTCTTGATTTGCGGGGGCTCAAAATGTCCTTTAAACCTCAGATGCGGGTTCTTTTTTTGAATGGGATTCCAAGCTCAACAACGTTTTGGAAAAAAAAAACAAGCAAAAAGCATCAAATTTGCTGTGAAGACTTTTTTGGTTGTCACCAAAATTAGACAAAAAAGCAACCATTTTTTTGAAATGGTCTTCAACTACCATCTTCACCAAAGATCTGTTTCTGGATCAGCGACCTAAATTTGACGGAAAAAGGAACAAATTTGCGGTGAAAATCTTTTTTAGTCTTTGCATAACATAGTAAAAAACAGCAAATTTGTGGTGAAGTTTGCAATCCTGGCTCAAACTTTTATAGTTTAATCACGGGGTTTCTAAACTCGAACGCTTTAAAACACCTCATCAAGCAAACCGCAATTTAAAAATCACGGAAACATTACGTCACTTTTACATTAATGTTGTTATTTCAACCGAAAACTAAATTTTATAAAACTTGATTCAAAAGCAGTGTTTTCAAAGTTTTTCATTTTTGGAAGATGAGAATCGTAGATTGAATTTATTTGTACTATAGTTTAGATTTTGGAATCATCAGTTCATATAGTTTTCCTTACTGGCACGTAATTCATGATGTCAGAAGCAACAATCCAAACCCATTGCGACGAGGTTATTCCAATGGTCTCAGCCTCGTCCAAAAGCATTTGCACTAACAAACCGTTGCATAACAAAATGATTATTTTATAACCCAGTTTTTTGACTTCGTTTAGAACATCACTAAAATTTGAAGGATTGCTTTTGAATGATTGAAACTTCACCTGAAATTAAGAAATCCCGTTGTCAAAACTTCTCTCTTTATTACTCGCTTTTCTGTGCGGTTTGCTGGGGCAGCTACTCGAGATTCAGTTACCACATTTCCATGAAGTAGGCAAGGCTATGCCCCCTCTGGATTTTTACACAACCTCTCTTAAACCTCTCAAATTTCAAAAATTATTCCATTTTTAGTAGTAAAACTGGTGCTATTCTTATTGCCTCCCCTGAAAATGTTTCTGCCGACATCTTTGCACGCTTCACAATCTTCCATCACCTCCATCATTTAGCTGGAGTAAAATCCCAAGCGATTCCATCCAAGATCCTCAATGTAATTTATCCATCTATTTCTAAGTCTCCTAACTGGTCCAACTTCAGCATGTGTTTGGTACCAGAGCAAGTTTGATTCAGAAAATTAGATTGAAAAATATATAAAACATGTGCAATTGAAAATGTTTTGGTTTGTTTTAAACCGTTATCAAACTTATTCAAAGAGAGAGCTGTTTGAATAAGATCAATCTTTTGGTCAATTTTACTAGACATTTGTTCAAAAAATTCCATTTGGTAGATTTGACAGTGGTAACTAACGACTAAGCCGTTTGTTTTTAAATTGTTTCGTATTTTCGATCTAATTTTACAGACCAATGTAAACTTTCTAACTTTTGCGTTTGCAAGTGTGTTTGATATGTGGGAGAAAATTCTTTATATAATTTTTTCTTAATTTAAATAAAATATTTTGTTTTGCGTCAAATTATCTTTGATTCGTGGAATATGAACTTGTATTTTGATCAATTAGTCAGCAGCAAGCTGAAATGCAAAAACGTGCAGCTTTTAAATACAGTATTTTCACCTATTCCTAGTGATATTTGTGTTCCAACCTGAAGAAAAACATCAATAAAGGACGTGCACAAATACAAACAGTAAAGCAAACAGGTTGATGTATCACCATTTACGACCTCTGAAGGCGCTTCATCCTTCATTTCATCAGGGGCGCCGAGAGCCGAACGTAGGTCCGAGGCCAGCTCAAATGTGACGGAATTCCGGTTTTGTGAACTCCAAAACAGACGCAGAAAATGCCGCAGTTTTGTTCAAATTATGATGTGATCTCAAAAAAAAGATCTTTGCCGAAATTCTAACGGTTTCTTAGGTCAAAATTAAGTGATCTCCAAAAAAAGAAAGGTCTTCAGGCCTCACATGCTGATTTCTAAGTGTCATTCCGATGGGCCCTCTGCTGGGCCCGCTGAAGCTAGCGGTCTTCCTGAAGCCCATGGGCCCCCTCATGGGCCCCCCAAAGTCCATGGGCTCCGGGGTCATTGTACCCCCCTGCCCCCCCTCTCAGTGGCCCTGATTGCCATCATCGGCAGCGGAGCTCAGTTGAGAGAGTCAAGTTTAGTGTCGCAAGTGTTTTGGCTCTCGGTTCACTTTTCGAACTGGTTACGTAGTCAGTCGATTGATGTTCTTGGGAAAGACTCCTAACATCTTCACCAAGCAAAAGGTTTAACCTTTCTGTTGGCCAAACCCGACAAAATTAATGCTTTATAAACCTAATCCCAAAAGGGTGTAAGTGGTTAGACAGTTTGGTTGATACGTCCCAAAGTACTTGATTAATACGCTACAAACAATATTGTCAATATAGTGACCGGGATGTTGAAGTTTAAGTTGTAGTATGACTCACAATAATAGCCATCAAAGCTACTCTTTTTTTCTTTTTAAAAAATAATATTTGACTCTTTTCAATCGTTTTTAAATTTTGGAAATGATACTGCTTCAAACTTCAGCTGTTTATAGCCACATAAACCTTTGCAAGAGTGACTCTCCAAAAATAGAACCCATAAAAACAGGATTTATAAAAATTTAGTAAACCCTACAATGATCTAGTAAACTTCAATTTGTAGGCTTTAAACTTTAAACTCAGTTTGTGTTCTGCACAACTAACTTCCAAAAGCTTCCACACTCATTATTTTCTTTTATTTAAAGATTTATGTTTTTTTTTGGGGGTCAACCAGTAACAATAAGAGCTTTTTCAATTGTCTTTAATCTTAAAGTTTAGTTTTTTTGGTTTTCAAACCGCAATCAAATTTAACTAAAATACGTAGTAATTTTGCATCATCTTCCAAAGTAGATCTTCTTGCTCCGGTAATACAATAATTTAAAATTCAATGTGCTGTCCCACTTTCGATGTTCAAACCTGCAATTAGGTTCATTAAAATTAAAACCTTTGCCGTATGCGGAAACCTACCAGCTAAAAAAATTGAGATAGTTTGGACATTGATTGCCTATTTAAATATTTGGTGATTTTTTCTCATTATTTTGAAAGGAAGGCTTAACCCTGCAGCAAAAAGTTTAAATTTTGTCAAACCTTATCGCAGATTATTTTACAGCAAGTGAAACAGCACCATTACTTGAACATTTTCTTTTTCAGCTTGCATCCACAGAGATTGAGCTAAATTTAGAAACGAATTTGAGTCTTCGCATAAAATCAAAATTTTGGTCCATCCCATTTGAAGCACTATTTGCAGAATGGCAAACATCTAAACCATAATTTTGCTATGTATTTTTTTTTGATTATTTGGTATACCAAAAATACTGCAAGCTTATACACCTAATTTTGGTTTTTCTTATACTGTAATTAATTTTTATGTTATGTTATCATTCCGAAGCAAGTCTTTAAAAAATCATGGGAGTATGGCAAAGAAATATTTGCATGCTTTCTTGCTAATTGACGATCTCTAAAAGACGTACCGATGTGCATAATCTCCTCGAGAAAAACTCTGAAAAATTCTGTTAGAAGACTGTGTATCAGAGTTGTAAACCGGCCGACTAGTTCAGGCCCGAGCCCGGCCCGAACCGGAAAATATAAGCCCGAACCCGGCCCGAACCCGAAAACTAATTTGAAGCCCAAATCATGCCCGAAAAAATCCGAAAGTTAAGTTTGGTTTGAAAAATTTAGCAATATTGCGAAGTTATTTTGATTATATTTTTTATGCACCTAAGACAAAAAGAACGTCTCTGGCCCGAATTAAGCCCGAAATTTTTGTCAACTTTAGGCCTGAATCCGACCCGAAAAGCCCGGTCCCACTTACAACTCTGCTGTGTATAGCATTGTTTACTATAGTTGTTGTGCAAATGTGCACCAATAAATGCAACCTTATTTATAATTTTAACCGGATTATTTAACTAAACCATGCTACTAACGCGGGAGGAGAGGGCAAAAGCACCCCACACCTAAAACTTAACTAGAGGTCATTATTAGATCACTACGGTATGCTTGGCACAAAGCTAAGTTGTTTAAAATTAACCAGCAAGCATGAAAGTGGTGAGTACCAATTTTATACTCTTGGTTTGACCCGAACCAAACCGGTTATTGAACTTGAGTCTACCGTTTCAGTAGTAGACGCTACCGATATACACACTTGACCACTTATCAGTTGTTACAGCATAAAACAATGTTAAATACAGCACAAGTAAAACCACACGCTTCTTTTCGCTTGTGCTCCAGTGATGCAACCATACACGTTACCAAACACCTTCTTCCGCTAGTTCATCAATCTGACTTGAAAATGATTAATTAACACTTTTTGAACTCTGTTTAAAGAACGTTATTGTGATCGGGGTGGAAGGGCTCAACTTACTTCTTTTTCTCTGAAAGGCTTGGTCATTTTTACAAGCCATGAATAATGTTCAGAGTCAAATTCAATTTGCTGCAGAGGGGCAATATAAGGAATTGATTTTATGCCCACATATGGGTAGAAAAATTCAATGTTTTCTAATTTGGTTGGCCCAATTACAGCTGAGTAATTCGAATTATTTCGCAATTGAAGTGCTTTTCGGTATCCTTTATTCGTAAGAGAAAAATTAAGACTTGTTGGAATTACCGTAATATTCCAATTTTTGTCTATTCGGCTGTTAAGATACGAATTAGCGCAATTCAAAGCCTCAAGTAGATCGTTTTCTCTGATCAAACTATTTTCGTAAATTACCGAAACAAATGCAACATACTGAGACCCCCAATTAATTTTGATTATTGATATCAAAAACACTAAACTTTTCATTCTTATCTCAAGAACTTGAACTTTTTTTTTATATAGATTTTTAAAACTACTAATGATTGAACTCAAAAATTTGTTGTGACGTAATAATGTATTGCAGTAACCTATTAACTCCGCTTAATTTGAGCATTATGAAAATTAAGCTTTTAAGTTTTGTGTCTTCAGTGGTAAATGTTATCCCACATTGTTGCAAGGTATACATTAGAATTACACAGAGAATCAAATCAAATCTTTCATTATACTTAGTGTATTACGCGGATAAGGGTGCAACGAGTTTGTGGGTCTTATCTCCGCGTCATTGCATCAGCGGGCAACACGTTCCTTTTGAAGAAATGTCGCAGCGGTGGCGAGCCATTAACAATACTGTGTCCGATTTAAACCGGTCTCTGGACCTCCCTCTTCAAACGAAGAACGCGTTACCACTGGCCTAACTACACAGTAAATTCTCTAAATATTAAACCACAACAGCGCCTGTTTCGTCAAAAAACGGCCGGCCTCTTAGACGGATAACAGTCCATATCCACCTGAGGAACTATTTTTCGGCAAAACAGCCGTTGTTGTGGCTTTGAATCTTGTGATTTTTCGGTGTGTTCAAACTTTAACTGTTACTGTGCACTGTGTTAGGTTCCGTTGACACCAACCATTTTCTACAGTTAAAATAAGTACCGGTATTCTTTTTAATTGCAAAGCGGGATAGGCAATGCTATAACTAAATATTCTCTATTTTAGGTCTGCATGCTCGAATGTCTATCATCGATAATAATTAATGAAACAATTTCAATTATGTTGATTGATCTGTGTTTATCATAGTTGCCATACGTCACGTTTTTGCCGGAATTGTCCGGTTTTTGAACCCTTGTTCTGGTGTCCCGCCCAGTTAACCGTTTCGTCCAGGAATTTTTGATATTTGATCGTACGACAACCTGAGGCAATGACCTATTGAGGTTTTTTGTTAAATTCGTAAAAAAATTGCAGTTTTTCAATCCTGTCCCGCTTTTCTACTTCAAAAATACGACAACCCTAATATTTATCCTCCATTTTAGAAAAAGCGACTGCGGCACTTTTATTTTGTACAAACCTTCACCAGTTTACAAATTAACTTATTTCAAGTTTTCCGATCAACGTCTGACTTCATTCCACGTAAATTTGTTTGAAGCTGAAAGAATCATTGTAAAGCGTCGTATCCAAACAGTGAGCAACAACAAAACATGATAATTTTGGTAGCGTGAACGTTTATTGAAACACTCACGGCAGATATACGCAAATTTCAAGCAAATAAATACCACGGTCAAAGCACTATTAGAAAAGAATTTTCGAATTATATGAGGCTTCAAAGGAGCACAACATTGCAAAAATACGCCAAGTTGGCTTCTTTTCCAGCGGTTCGAGACACAGTCAGTTATATTTTTGCTGGATCACAGACTCACAGTGTCTTAATTCAGCTAATGCACTTCTTATTTTACACTCATGTAACAGCATCATGGCAAAAAAAAGTTTGCAAAGACAAACGATATGATACCTTGCCAGGCATTTTGGTTGAAAACAATTTGATTAACCAAAAAATGCATCCAAAGTTATAGGCGAAGCATACTGCATATTTTAGTTTTGAAGTACGTTGCGAAATTGTCAAAAAACAACTTAAACAAAACAACCGTAAGAAAAAAAGTTCTTCTACACTAGTTTGGACAAACAACAATCCAGATTTTTGCAGTTCTGTTTAAAGCAGACGTCATCAAAAAACTGAAATTCGTGCAAAGCTGGCAAGTCGTAGCCTGCTGCTTCACTATGTTCCTGGAGTAAGCGTGCCAATAGATAGCAGTGCATCAATCCACCAAAAATTTTTTAAAGGGCACAAAATTGAAATAATGCAAATCAATGATCATGAAATGTACAGGTATTATTAGTTATAGTTTAAATTATTTATGAAGTGAAATTTCGTTTTTCGGCATATGTGCTCGTCTGCAATTTTTTTTTTCGTTTTCCTTTATTTCACTAATAAAAAAGCCAAATTTTGATGGAGCTAATGCCAAATTTTGCTACATTTAAGTTGGTAGTTGACCTTTCGAAGATTCAAATTTTTAAAAACAACAGTTTTTCTACAATTGCTTAGTTGATTCTGCGGTAGCAACAAAGTGCCATGAGTTTAGATACCATTTTGAGCTATTTTTTTTTCGACAATTAGAAAAAATTTCACGTAAAATACAATAGATACAGACAGCTGGGCAGGTGGTAGCTTGACTCAGAGAACGCTAGCTCCATTCACTGTCTCCTGGCCAGGGCAAGTTGATGAACAAAATGTAATTACAATTGATCTGAATGTAGCAGAAAAATTGTTTCAGAAATATGATTAAAAAAATAGAATACTGTAATACCAGATTATTGGATAACAGTTTCAATTTTTTTTCAAGTTTCAATTTTAAAGAATCGTTAAACTTTACAATTTGTGCAGTTTCATCCAGATCTACCAGAACAGTATACAACATCTTTGAAGAACTAAATATAGATATTTCTTGCGAAATTAAAAACAATTATTAGGAAATTCTTTCCATATTCTTTCGACAAAAGAATGAGTGATTCATAAGCCTTTAAAGAAAGCAGTACCGGGCATTCACAGCAAATAGCGCTACGACCAGAAAGTAACAGCAGCATTATAAAACCATCAATTTTAAGTCGAATCAGAGATTTTATTGCAAAATTTTCTATGCCACAAAAACGTGAATTAATAAATAACACTGAAGCTTTGATTTCAACAATATGATCAATCGGAAGAACTTTGGCACGTGGAAAAAGTTGATACCGGTTTAGGACAGTTTAAACCCGCTGTTATCTAACGAAGAGTATGGCAACATTGTCCCAATAAGTGTAGAGTGCAAATCCAGACACAATGGCAATTATTGTTACCGTGATATGCGCCTAAATATAAATGCTACAATTAGTTAAATTTTTCAGCTACATCAAAAAAGTGCCAGCTAGCGGAGGTCAGAGCATGTAATTTTATGAACAGACGTGTACAATTGTACATCTCACAACAAATCAAATCGAATATTTTATTATACTCGCTATATTACGTCAAAGCGTGTAACGAGTTTGCGGGGCTCATCTCCGCGTCATTGGGCCAGGGTAAAACGTTCCTTTCGAAGAAATGTCGCAGCAGTGGCGAGCCGTTGGCAAAACTGTGTCCAATTTGACCGACCGGAGACTTCAACCTCAGACCTCCCGCTCCAGAGTCGAACGCGTTACCGCTCGACCAACTGGCTTTAAAACCCCATTAACGGCTTCGTTATTTTTCAGGATCATTAGATGTGTCTTATTCAAATAAAACTTATTTCTTTTTGTCTTCTCTATTCATAATGAGTTGGGGTTTATTATACAACTGTTCTCATACACTTTCTGGTAAATCCAATTCTCAACCAAAAAAAAACAAAACAAACGTGTTCTTAATAATTGCTAAAGTTTTGCAATCGAATTTCAATAAAACTCAGTCTATTTTCGAAAACTCTTTCTGTACTAAAATGGTACGGAATATCATATCGCTACCGTACGTTTTAGAGCACTGTAAAACTATGAGCGTATTTCTAGTCTATTTCAACTAAAATTTTGGTACGCCCAGCGTATTGCCTTACCAGCGAACAAGCAGCCAGTTCGTTAAAACAAACTAAGGATACGCTCGCGATTTTACGTACAAAGTACACCGGGCTTAAGATATTATACTGATCAGTGGTCGATGGGATAAAGGGCCTTTTATTGAAGAGGTATGCTGTGATTTGATTTTAGGTCGAGTCAAACCGTAGACTATAAAAACTGGTATTTACCGCTTTACGGCTTGATGTTTAGTATCATAAGAGACAGTGTGATGCCTCCACCGAGTGTGGGTGATAGACAGCTGGGCAGGTGGCAGCTTGACTTGAAGACTGCAAGGTCCCTTCGCTGTCTCTTGGCAAAGGCAACTCGGCAAATAAACTCTAATTAAAATTACACAAGAACCTTTAACTCGTTGAAAAGACCTACCCAAGTTTTTGTTAACGGTTTGATTAGTCCCGTCACGGTTGAAACGCAGACAAACACAAGTGCTAATAGGGTGAGAAGAAGGTTCATCACCTTCCCAAGCAGTGCTCTTGCGTGAGCTGTCTCGTTGAGTATCTCAACACCTTGTAGATGTTGCTGTTGTTGTTGTTCGATCTTAGTAATTCGATGCTGACAACTATCTAGTAGCTCCTAAAAATACAAAAAGAGTTGCTAGAGAAAAGTGAGGACTGCTACAATGCCTTCTACGACGATGGAGGTGCGAAAAGCTCTGTACAAAGAATGGGTATTCTGCGTTAATGTAAATGTAGAGACCCAAACTACACAACGGCAAGAGGTTTTTCATTGTTACTGTGACTTTATATTCCATATTCTTCACTCACTAAACTGCCTAGGCCAGAACACAGCAAAGAGACCTTTTGGTTTTCGATTCAAGCTGCCGCCTGCCTATCACACAGGTTGGAGGCTTCGCACTGTCCGTTTTAACGCTGAACTTCAAGCAGGAAAGCTGTGAAAACAAATTTTATAGTCTTTGGTTTGACTAGTTCACGAGTTGATTAATTGAACCAGAGTTACTGTTTAAGTAGCAGATACCCTAAAAAAAAATTAAAACTTTTTAGAATGACATCATAATAGAACAATTAGAAAAAGAATCACCTCTGTGTCTCTGGCTTGCTCGTTCGAATGGTACGTCATTTTATCTTCCAGACTTCGTAATTCCAGCTTCATTTGAGAAATCTCCTTTTGTTGCGAGTCGATCAAATCATTTAATTGCTCTTCTCGCCTGAACGTACAAACTGAAATATTAGTCTTTTGCTTAGTTGTGCATATAGTATGATCGCAGATTTTTTCCTCATCTTGATTACCAAATTCCTCGTATCTCATGAACTAAACTGGTCTTTCCGAGCCCTAGTATGTCGTAAGCCACCCAGGTTTTGCAAAAAGAGCCAAACTCCTTGATTTCCTCTTCTCTATGCGGGTAAATCAAAACAAGAAAATTCTTCTCGCGACGGCTGTGGACACCCATTTCAAGATCTCAATCATTTTCTTCTCCAATGCCCTACTTCTGAACCTCTTCGAGAGCATTGTTTGACTAACCGTACTCCATCTTTGATCTTTTGTCCATATTTTGAAATGCGTTCCAACTGTAAGAAGTAATAACATCCAACTCTTTGCAAGGAGCAAGAAGCACTAATTAACTTTGCAGTGGTTTATATCTCGCATTCTCGCTATCACAATATATACGCATTATTGCAAATTTGAATATTACCCAGTATTCAACAAGTTCAGAGCTGTTGTAGAGAAAACGTTATCATTATTTTTTACACCCTAATGCAATCAATCTTCAGGAAATACCCGCAGGAGATCATTTTTATACTGCAATTCTCTAAAAATCACCTTTTGTATTACGCTTAATGAAATACTTAAATTAAAAAGAGTGACCAAAATCGAGCTCCTTTTTTCACATTTATATCAACTTTTCTCTTCATTATTGGGTTACCTTTAGAGTAGCTAAGAATTCGATCTCCGAAATGAGAAGATCACCCTAATATCTTGCTAAGTCTTTACGATTTGCGAAAAACTCGAAAGCTTTAATTATAGTTTTTACTTTAGTTCATCCTTTGAGAATCTCAATATACGAGTGAAAAAAACAAACTGCAGAGTTATTTAGTATGAAATAGATGAAATGCTTACTCCGTAGTGAGCTTTACTGCCCTGAACAGGGACAGAACTGTAATCTACAATCGTTGCCTGTGTTACGAGATTTATATTTTCTCTAGTCATTGAGTCTTGAAAGGGGAGTTTTAAACAGGCGAAGTAACGTCAGGTGTTAGATTGAGCGGACTTCTATGCTTATTTTGCGATACTATTTACTCCTATTACGCCTGTGTAGAACTACCGACTGGAGACGCCAAAAAGAACTACATTGAAAAATGGACTGAATTTTACCTTATGCTATCTTCGTCTAGTTGTCGTAGTAAAGAGGACTCCAAATTAGTAACCTGGGTTCCATATCGGTGTTCAATGTGGTTTTGAGCTTCCCGAATAGTCTGAATAAGATAAAAGCTATGAATATACTACTATAGTAGCAAAATATGGTGAAAGATTGAAGCTCAAATGCAGTGATAGGTGGCAAGGCAACAAGGGCCCTGTAGCGGTAGCACATCTCGCAGTGACGCGTAAGCACATTCTTGCATCACATGTTTATCCTCGCATTGCGGTGAGGTTCGAAAAAATCGATCAGTGGACGACTGGATAGAACAATGCTAGTAAAATGGCATGACTCGGGTTCGATTCCCGGTCGGGTCAAACCAAAGGCTACTATAACAGGTATTCACTAATTTCCTGCTTGACGTTCAGCAATAAAAAGGGGACGGTGCGAAGCCTTTTCCGTGTGTGATTGACAAGTGGGCAAGAGGAAGTAGACTCGAAGACCGAAAGTTCCTTTCGCTAACTTGTGGCCAAGATAATCCAGTATATCAAAATGTAATTACAATCACATAACGTGGTTAAATACCTTACAATCACTCAAAAACCATCTCGGTATTTAGACGTGGTGAGTCGGCTAGGCTAAAACAGACGGATCTAGATGGACAATGGGTTTTGAGAAAACGATAACAACAGTGCATGGCTCATAAGAGCACAGCTACTTACGACTAAGGGAAGACGGAAAAACCGTGATACAAATTGCTTAACGGCTTTCATACGGAGAAGGACACGATAACCCATCCCACTAAAATTTTGATTATAGCAATCCTTCGAAATGAAAGTTTAGTATGAAGAAAAAAATGGAAAAGGAATGTGCGCCAAATGCAAATGAAACATAGACGAGTAAATCTAGCAAGCATAAACAAACCTTGCAAACAAACTTGCACAGTGAGATCACTTTCTTGATTCGAAAATTCCAAGAAATTTTAAGGTGTCACAAGATAAATGGGAATAAACTACTGGTAAAATACTGTAACGGACGACTCCGGTTGTAATAGCAATTATATTTTATTCACCTAGTTGCTTTGGTCAGGAGAAATCGTAATAAGGCCCTAGCGGTCTTAAGTCAAGCTACCATCTGCCTACATGTCTACCACACACAATGGAGGCTTTACATTATCCTTTTTATTGTTGAACGTCAAGTAGGGAAGTTGTAAATACCAATTTTTAGAGTCTTTGGGTTGACCAGACCGGGAATCAAACCGAAGTCAACCGTTACAGCAACATACGCTCTATCCACTCGACAACTGATCAACCGCGTCAAAATAAATCTAGAGATGGAATTCAAACCATGCCTGAAAAAACTAGAGGCGCTGTTGCGGTAATGGGTTTTACTGACATTTGTAGCCTACTTTTTGTTATTTATTCTGACCCAAATATACCTCCAAATCAAATCCTAATTCTAAAGCTAACCCAAAACCTAAATTTAACTTTGAAAAAGTAAATAAACAATGTAAGGATAAATATTCCAAATTTTCGTTTTATTCTCTTCACCAATCTTTTTTCGGTGAAATAGTCACTCCCAATTCTTAAAGCGACTCTAGCAAAAGCAGCAACGGAAATCGCTGAAAAATTTCAGATCCATTAATTTATGATGGAAAATGTCTCACTTCAAGTTCGCTTTGGATTGTTTTCAAATAGCTCGATATTGTTTGTAAATGTTTGGATTGCAACGAACTATGAGAAGACTCCAACTGCTGCATGGCGTAATTTACAGAGGCGAAAGATTCCTGGGTAGAATAGTGCGTCACTTTGTCGTTACTTGAAACTGAAAAAAAAAGATTATAAGCTGAAAAATTAATTGTTTCATTACACGCAGTATGAAGAAAAAAGCGTAACGAATTTACCGGGCTCAATCCACGTCATTGCACCCGAGCAACAGGGCTCCTCTTGAAGAATGGTTGTAGTGGTGGCAAGCCGTTGGCAACTCTGTGTTCGAGTTGATCAGTCTGAGATTTGATCCTCAGACCTTCCGTTCCACATTCGAACGCTTTACCGCTCCATCAAATGCATGCTTTATGGTACCCTATTAACATGCCCGGTGCCCTGACCTTAATTGCTCTTTTGTTTGTGTTTATTATTTCTTTTTTTGTTTCTTCAATCAGAGGTTCGTTCGTACGAACCAGTCACTCTGCATCGGTCTAACCACACCAACGCAGAGCACTTTTTCTGATTCTGGTTGCAAGTCTTCCGTCAGGTTAACAAGTTAAGTATTATTTGCATGAATACTCAACGTTACTACCACGTGGTTGTCATTAGCACATAAATAAGTCTAGCGAATTTTAATGTAAGAAACCACAAAAATGAAATTCGCCATGGTGTGTGAACCATAGACCACCAGTCAGAAGTCGAAATAAACAACAGCACCCTTGGATCCAACTTTGACTTTTATCAAGTTCCATGTCTCGCTTGTTGCTAAGCTTTTATGACCAATATAAGAGAAAACGTTTTAATTATTTATTGAAATTTTGTCCTTTTTGAAGTCATAAACCTTAGGTACAAGTTAGACGTGAAACCACGGTAATTGAAGCCGAAAATTTTGAAAACGGTAAAAAAAACCTCAAATTTTGTAACAAGAGGTATAAGAATAATCTAATTATGATATAGGTCACAATGAAAACTTATTAGGCTATAATGCCTCTTTACCATTGTGAAGAAAGTAATTTACCTCTCAAGATTAATGGATTGGTTTGTTTGGATGAGGATAAAGCCAGCTGGCTGCAAGAAACCTGTCTGGGCATATTTTGTGTAGATGCTTAAACAACAGAAAAAGGACTTTGAAAACAAGTTTTTTCTTTGTCAACTACTTACCTTCCGATAAATTTCGAAAATTCGTAGCGTCAGAGAATCGACCAGATAATTTACTATCAGTTGGTTTTTTACCGGAATTTTGAAATAAATCGCTCTCTGAAATTTTTTGCTGTGATGCCTACAAACAAAAACTCATAAATTTTGTATTAAGTTTGTGATTTCATTCGTATATTTGCCAAGTTAGAGTACTTTGCGAGATGACAGCAAAAGAACCTTGTAGAGCCTTCAAATCAAGCTGCCATCTGCCTACTAGTTTTCCACGCAAGGTAAAGGCTTCACACGTCGTTTTTATTGCGAAGCACAAAGCAGGAAAGCAGCGATTACTAAAGTTTTTGGTCTTATCCCACCGTGAATCAAACCAAAGCACTGGCGTAACTGACAGGGGGGATTTGCCCCCAAAATGCAAAATATGGAACCCTTCCTGAATGGTCCCCCAGTTGCAACAAATTTTTGGAAAAAAGCAAACGCCAATTCAGTAGAAAGACCCAACCTAAATTTGGCGAAAAAAAAGCAAAAAAATTTTTACTTTATCAAAAACTGAGAGGAAAAATGCAGCAATTTCTAGTGAAGAACTCCCCTTCGGCTCAAATCCTAGTTATGCCTCTGAATCGAAGTATAGCGTTTCGGTGTCCGTAGCTCTTTTGACTAAACTGTCCTGACTGGCTCAGTTATTTTCTGTTGCATTCTGAAGGTAGCTTTAAAGTAGCAACTTACAAACAGCTGCTTGCTCAGTTTACGTGTCTCACGTTGTAAAAAGTACATAAAGCAAACAATGGTAGGCACGTTTAGCACGAAGCAAACTAATTAGATACACAACACGCTGAAGCTCTCAGCCGGAGAGCAAGCACAAGCAGCTTGCAATCAAAACATGAAAACAAACATGGTTACCAGCGAGAGCGTTTCAAACAACAATTTTGCTTCAAAAAAACGCTTCAAAATGACTTTTTGATAGTTTGGTTCAAGTGCAATCCCAATAGAAAATAAGCGTTATAAGTGCTTTTTCCAAGGGCACATCGACGCATTACCAGTTTGAGTATCAAGCCAAAAGCGAGTAACTTTCGATAACTAACTCGATGCCCGCACCTAACCGTGCTTCATTCAGGTTATAGAAAAGTGAAGTTGCATACCTAGGAATCATAAGAGGCGACCAATGAGGTGTACTCAACAAATGTGCCCATTTGTGGTGAAAAAGTGCCCAGTTGCCCACTTTTTATATGGTGTGGTTATTTTCTAACTTAGTCCAGCCCAGCGAGGTTTCTGCGATGCAGTATTTTTTCACACCATCTTTCTAGTCTACAGAAAAGGGCCGCGTAGCGTCAGCAAGCAACTGCGATGTACTTATCTGGGCTTTGTTTGATTATATACTTTTTGTAAGCAGACTGGAAACTGACAGCTTTGTCTTTTTTCCTTACAGTTTATTGGTTCTAGAAAATGCCGATTCATCCAATCAGCGTGACTTTTTTCACAGTTCACTCGTTCTACGAATACGTCCAATCAAATCAGTCGAATACGCGTGGCCGCAGAAAACCTTCGCAACAAGAGCAAACTTTTTTCGTCAATGCTCTTCTCTTTTTCTCCGCGCGTCTGTTTGTAGTCAACTAAACAGCCTATAGTTTGATTACGAAATTGCTTTGATCTAGTTAGTTCGATGTTTAGTTCGGATAACCTTGGTTAGATCTCTTGGTTCCACGGTTTTCTAGTTTAGATATATCTGGCCGGTTACTAGATACAATTAAAAAAATTTCTGATCTATATCAAAACCGATCAGAGGTGGAATGGATGCGATAGACTTGGGTTCGATTCCCAATCGGGTAAAACCAAAAACAAGAAAAATTAGTATTCACAGCTTTCTTGCTTGTCGTTCAGCAATTAAGGGGACAGTGTGAAGTCTCCACCGGGTGTGGTGGCCAGGTAGGCTGGAGGCCGTTTCACTGAAGGTACGCTCGCTATCACCTGAACAAGGTAAATTGGTGAATAAAATGTAATTACAATTACCAATCTAATTTCTTATTATACTTACACCCTGTGATGTACCGGTTGTGAAATTTTGCTCGATTTCAAGTTCTGACTTGTCAACTATTCCCGCATTCTTTTCGAATGTGAACTCAAGATCTTGGATCCGCTTCTGGTATCCTTCGAGCTTTCTTTGCAACTAAAGTATTACAGCTTTAATAAACGTGAATGTTCTTAAAAGCTTTTTGGGATGAAAACATTTCAATTTTTTGCTATATTTTAGTTTTGTTTCAAATTGTTTAACATTGAAATTAACGTTTGACGCCCGACGGTTATTTTTAGTGAAAATGATGCTAGTTTTATTATTGAATTAAACAAAACTATGCAACAGAATTAAGTGAACGTTTATACTGCAGCTTTTACAACAATATAAAACAAAAACAAGAGAAAATAACACAAAATTAAAAAAAAACAAAAACGGTTTAATGACTTTGAATGCAATCACTTAAATGTTCTATCAAATACATTTAAGTTTTTATAAATGTTTGTATGAAGTTCAGAACAGTTCAATAAACAGGTCTATGGCTGGCAATCATATCAATTATTTCTTACAAGCCTGTATAAGTGCATAACGCGTTACTCCAATCATACAAAGTAGACTTCATTCAAATACAGAACAAGATAAAAATTACTATTCTTTCTGATTGAATAAGATCTAATCCCTGATGATCGCAAGACGAGTGAAACAGGCATGTAGGAAATATACGGCATACTTATCTATAAGCCTCTATAAGCCTGTTTATTGACTTTTGATGAGCAAAATTTGCTTGAGTCATTTAAAATGAAATCTAACGTAATAACTTAGCGCATAAGTAAAACAAATGAAATAAAATAATTAGACGCAATAAATGTGCAAGATTATTCGCGCGTATAAGCACCTACGAGTTTTCAGAAATAAAAAAAATACAGCAACAGTGTCAAAAAAGTCTTCATCCAAGTTTTTTCGAAACAACAGAACAAAGAAGCACCAGTTCGTATGATAATCTGCCCAAACAATAGACTGGGCAAGTAGGTAGGCTCTTATGACGTAATACACATACGGTATGATGTAACTCGATCATAAATTTACCTTGACTTTTGCCGTGATGCGTCAAAACCCAAACAAATCACTAAACGGATAAATGACATGGTTCGTGCTTTGAAGAAATTACACCATTCGACAACTTTACTTTCAAATAACTTTATCAAGCTTTAATTTCTTGGGCTAATGACTACCCTGCTTACCATGCTAGTTGCTAGCTCCGAACGAAGGCTGGTACGACGAATGTTAATCAAATGCGGAGAATTTGTTTTCATTAACATCACGTATTTAATCCGTGAATACAGTGATGTTGCATGGGGATTTAACCCACAGTGACAAACGGCTCAAATAAAAAAAAAAAACTTCTTAATTGACAATAGTCATATTTTTTAATTTCTTTATGAACCACCTGTTGAAATTCACCGGATTTTTAATTGTTACCTATAATTGTGTTTTCACAGCATTTGTCATTTTAATGAAGGTAGCTACAAAGAGCAGATAGATGGGAGAGCGGCTATCTTTGGGCTTCATATTTTACAAAATCCTGTATGAGTTCAACATTACGATGGCAGTATAGCTTCAGTACTCTTGCCCAAGACCGCTCTTCTTTTCACATGTTTGCTCTTGAAGCCACCTTCACTAAAAGTTCCAAATTACCAAATTTAAAACACTTTTGTCGAAAATTAAATGAAATTTCTGCATTAAAACTGTACCTACAACTTTCTACAGTATAAGAAAGAAACAAAACAAAATTGCAAAACCTGGCGAATGCTAAAGTTAACCATACAACATCTCAAGTTTACTCCAAGGTTTACAACTTATTGTCTACTACTTAAAACAATGCTTTCTATGCGAAGAAGTAAAAGTTAAATATGAAACGGCAGTTGATCATTTGCTTGAGCGTTGGCTAAATTTCCGGCTTCAAATAACGAATTGACCACGCTCTATGCTGCTTTATGACGTTACAGCAACATTTTTAGCATTTTATGCAGAAAAAGGTCAAAGTATGTCGCAACTAAAAATCACAACAGTCGGCATTTATACTTTGTTAAACAAAACAGCATCAATGTTTCGGGTGGTTAATCTACTACTCAAAAGTACACTGCAGTCAACACTCAGCTAAACAGACTTTAAAAAAAATTTATTCTTTATCTAACCACAAAGCTACGACCAAAACTGTGATAACTGAAACAAAACGTTTCTTTTATTGCAATTGAACAACTATGATACTAAGTTATCTGGCAGTTAGAGGCAATTGTTTTTATTTCTAGAAGCAAAAATTTCTATCAGCTATGATCTAAAAATACTTTGCCTTCAGTCTCCACTGAACTGTAAAAAATGCCGCTTAACAGACAAATGACATCAACTACTTCAAAAAATCTTTTTTGTTGATTTAGCTATTGACATAATATGATGCCGTCAAATAAAGCTAGCGTTATGACGAACGTAATGAATATAATATGACGTATTCCTTTATTTTCATCATTTTTACACGCTATATGGGCACAAATAAAGGTACCTATATGGTAACTACTACTGTAACTAACTACTCATATTGATGAAAGTAGTTTTGGTACGACTTGAACAACGGAAATTGCCCGAACAGGTGTTGTAATCACATGACACGTAATAATACTGATGTTACTGTCATAGACAAAATATTGAAACCACGACCATATTCGGTATAAGATTGCTGCGGCGAATAAACTGCTGCAATTCTGCTTTGTTGAACGTGCTCTATACTGCTCCAACTTTTATGAATCACTGCAACTTGCCAAAATACTTTGCCAAAATATCAGCTTGCTAAAACACTTTAATAAATTTTCTTTTTTTAGACTGCAGTTTAAACAAAGTTCTTTGAGGTTTTTACTCAACGCTAATGTAAAAATGTCAGATAAATGCAAAATTTACAACCATATATAAATCGAAAACAAATTTAAGAATTTTACTGTTGTTTTAAAAGTTTAGAAATTCAGTTGAATAAAGCATTTTTCCAAAGGTCTGCTGCCGCCTTTACTGGCAACGTGATTTGGGACTGCCGTGCACCCAATCGGAAAAAGCATCGGAGCCTATGGGCAAACAACATTTGGAATTTTACCATGAAGCTGTGAATTAAGCTGGGAATTTTATAGTTTCGAGTACTACCAAAGTAATTACATTTGCGCCTTCGCAATTTTACATTTTTGTGTACAGCACAAGGGCACAAAAGCGCTACAATTTAATTCTCTCATTTTAATGTCCCTTTTTTTTGTATTTACTGTCAAATCTCGGGACATAAATGCGGGTTTTTTCATGCTTTTTCGCCACTTTAATCTGCAGTGTTAGTTGGTAACCACTGAACCGTTTAACTTCAACGTATATTGCAAAATATTGCTAAGACATGCCGCTCGCTACGCATGCAATTTATTTAATCATGTTTTTCAGTGTTGAATTTCTTTGACGTTCATCTGCGTAAGGAATGCGCAAAACACTCAGTAAATTTGGGAAATACCATCATTTTGAAAGTTTGAAATTTAATGATTCAAAATTACACAACATTCACGTTTAACTTATGAAGTCGAATTCACAAGATACTTCAAATTGCAGAATATACTTTGCAATTTAAAAAAGTAAACTTTCAACTAGTTTTACAATGAGTTTGTCATCTTATTTTTGTTGTTGTTTTTGTTAGTAAAATCCGATGTTTTAGGGAAAATTAATTTAAGGTAAAGCTAAGAAATCATTTGAATCGTTAACAGCTTTGAAGTTTAAAGAACAATTTTTTTAGCGATTCTTTTCAACCATTAAAATCATACAATAATTCAGAATAGATGGTTGCCGAGCATCGTTAGAGCCGAGATACAAGTGGATGAACTCTTAGATTTAATCAAAAACATTTAGATTTTCAACAGATTATTTCTCTACAAAGCCATACCGAAGGTACGCATATTCGAATTAAATAAGCATTTTTGACGTGCCAAATTTATTGAAATATATACTTAGATTTCTTAAAACAATTCTATGCAAATCAAATTCCCCGGATGATCCTGTTCCATATAATTCTATTCGAAATTCAAATTTTATTGGTATAAAAATCTCCTGACGAGCACATTAAATATAAATCTAAATTTTCAGATAAGCCAATTCTACTTAAATGAAAATATTTAATGAAGCAATTCCATTTAAATCAGAATAATAACATAGTATTATAACATAGTATAATAAAATAAGCCGATAGTATTATAACAATCCTCCCGATGAGTTAGTTCTACTTAAGTATTGGATTTTGAATGTTACTAATTGTGACGCCTGGCACCGATTGTTGCTGAATAAAGAATTATTAACGCTATTTGTCAGATAGAACACTCAGAATTTTGATAAAATGCTCCCAACGAAGTCTATAGTGGCGCTATGTGATTTAATTCGATTTACCTATTTACTGTCGCAAACAGAATTTTACACTACACAAACAAAGCCACTGTAGTTGAAGCAAAAACTGCGGCGGCGATAGCGCAGCGGTAGACTGTTGGGATAGTGATCGAAAGATTTCTGGCCCCGCGTTCGATTCTCGAACTGGCAATGCGTTTATGTGTCCTTGGGAAAAACATTTTCGCTTATTTTCCATTGGGGCCAAGCAGTCTACCCATTATGGTGGGCCAGTCTGACAAAAGACTTGCAGAACCCAAAAAAGCGCACTTCGTTGGTGTGGTTAGACAGGCGCAGCGTGCCTAGTTCATATAAACGAAGCAAAAATTACGATCAGAAACCTTAAAGGGACTCACGAAAACTCTTCGAGTTAAACAGCTACTAGTTGAATAACTCAACACCGTAATATCCACATTTTATTCCAAACGGAGCTTTATAGAAAATCGTAAGTAGATTTACAAAATGAAAATGCGGATGTCAAAGAAAATCTTACTCTGTCGATGTTTGCTTGTGATTTCACGTTTTTCTTATCAAACACTGTTTTAATTCTCTGTGCTTGTTGTTTATCCGCATTAGCGATCAGTTTGAGATATTCGGCAACGTTTTCGTCTTGTAAGATCTTCTCTTTACCCATCATCTCACTAAAATGATGAAAAAATTGTCCTTACTTTTTTGGTTAATCGGCATCTCACTATACTTCGTTGGTTTATGATTTTGCTTCGTTTTTAGCCAAGTTGCGTCGGCCAGAAAACAGCAAAAAGACCTTTTACTCTTTGAGTCAACTTGCCGCTTGCCCACTTGTTTATCATACACGGTGGATGCTTCACTTGTTTGTTTATTGTTGAATGTTAAGGTGAATTTACACAGTATCCGTTTTTCGTACGTTTTCGTCCGTTTTTTTACGTTTTTGCTTCTCCTTGACAAAGTATGCGCTTTTTCATCCGCATTCTTATGTGTCCATATCCGCACTAACCAGACAGTCACATACTGGAAAAGAGTTTTCCGAAAAAAATTTTTTGTAAACGGGTACAGCTTTATTTCGAAATATCGCTCTTATCGTTCATACACAAAATTTTTTAACAAAATTTTTATCCTTATATAACAGTCTACTTAGTGCGGATATGGACTTATAAAAATGCGGATGAAAAAGCGCATACTTTTTCAAGGAGAAGCAAAAACGTAAAAAAACGGACGAAAACATACGAAAAACGGATGCTGTGTAACTTCACCTTTAAACTCAATTTTCCGTTTATTGTTGCACTGTTATTGTTCGTTCAATAATAATAAACGAACAAAGAAAGCTTGCACAAGCTTACAGCATCAATGTTGATAGTTTGAGCAAGATCGACATTGAAAGATATTATAATCTGAATGAAACCAAAAAACTATAATCTGAATGAAACCAATAAACTTACGTAGCTTTAATAACTTTTTGCTTTAAATTTTCGATTGCACGTTGATCTTCAATAGTGGCGGCAGTGCCTCTGGTCCCTGGCAAACAAGCAAAGTACGAAAGATAATAGTGCTTCCCAACTCACATTTTTGCCGACGACAAGGTTTGGGAAGCAGTTGAAATTAATATATTTTGATTGCGGGTCTAAATCAATTGCCAAATGTAGAAATTAATTTCGAGATTAAAACACATCATCAGTGTGCAAAATTTTAAGTACCAAAAACAAAATAGCAATATATTAAAGACTAAAAACACTGCACTGTAAATTATATGGTACTTGAAGCTATCTGAGTCAGCATACCATAATTTACAGAGCACTGTTTTTAGTCTTTAATACTTTTGTTTTGCAGACTGGGGAATGGGGATTGTTTTTAATCACAAAATTATTAGCGATCGATTTAACCCACCCTATAGAATGGTGTTTAACAACTTTTTACAGTTGATGTGGCGTGTTTGACTGAGCCTCCTTCACGATTCGATTTCCGTTTTAATTCTAGTTTAGTTGGCGTAGGCAAACATGTCTCAAGTGGGAGAGTACCATAAGCAATAATACTGCGGATTTAAACTTCAATTCAGAAGGATTCTACTTTGAAGACAAATGCTCTAGTTCAAGGGTCGGTAGCCTTTTTGCCTTCGCGGGCCACATCCAGACCCAGCAAGGTTCCAGCGGGCCACCACTATCTCTGAAACCAAATTTTAGGCATTTTTCGGCCGGATTGTTGGTGGAGACAAAAAAAATTAAGGTCTTAATTTGAGGTGGTTTTAGAATTCTGAATTTCAGAAGTTTCGGTTAGGCATCATAGAAACTAAACGAGGTAGATGGATCTATGATACAGTGGGCCCATAGGCGTAGCAACGATTTTCTGTTGGGGGGGGGGGGGGCAAACCACAAAATCACATGCAATGACGTCATCAGAAATTTAAAAAAGAGGAACTTTTGTGGGGCAAAAATATCGCAGAATGGAAAATCTGAAGCCGTTGCCTGGTGGTAATTAACCAGGAATTTGCTAAAGGGAGAGGACTTACACTAATAATTAAAAAGTGCAAATGTTTTACTTGGGAGATGCGTTGAGTAAGCTAGTATGACTCAAACGTATCACAGATGGAGGTCTGAAAGTGGAACCCCCAGCCGCCGAAGGCTCTGGTGGTCTGGGGTCAAAGCCTCAAGCCACAGGACAATTTTTTTTGGAAAAAAAGCTATTTCAATGCCATTGGATCACATTTCGCACGTATTCACAGCCATATGAAAGAAGTAACTTTTTAAAATTTGAAAGCCAATTGGAAAAATTTAAATTGTTCAATCCTCCTTTTACTTGCAATTTAAGTCCAAAACACGCTTAAAATCTTGCATTTTGGCATTAAATTTTGTAAGTGATTTGGCCCAGGTAGGGGGAAGTAAGGTGCATTGCTTCCTGCAATATTTTAGCTGTAAATAATAATCACTCGAAGATTTGTCGTCGAGATTTTTGATTTGTCATGAAATCAACCACATATAGGAATACATGTACGGCCAGGAGCCCAGGCCCCCTCAATTCAAATTCAAAACTTAGTTCAATGAGCATTTTCTCTAACTTATTTTTTTAAAAGTATTTTGTGCGTAAAAGCTAGCGAAGTGGAGGTGATTTGCTATTGCAAAATGATACAATAGATGGTTACGCTGACCAACCAATGTTATTCCCGGGCCGGATTTATATTGCGCGGGGCCCCTGGAATTTTGGAGATTTTTGCGACATCTTCCTCCCAAATACAGGTGAAGACCACAAAATTCTTGCCATCTGAGCGCGGGGCACTGGCACTGTGCCATATGGTAAATCCGGCCCTGGTTATTGCATTACGGTCATAAAAAGGTTAGATGAGAGCCTGAGGTAGCAACTTTTAAGACAAACACCCTGAATTTCACCGCTGTTATACATTTAAATTGGTTGACAAAATTGAATTGAGGGGGCTCAGGCCCCTTTGTTGTTAATGTTATTATTAATTACTGTTGTACACGTGCACTGTTGTCCGCGAAGATGCTAAAAGAAACCGAAACTGAAGAAAGAAGGCTTTTTTGTTACATTGTTATCATTGGTGGCATTTTGATTTGGGGGTTGGGGCGGGCACCTTGGCTACGCCTATGGGTGGAGGTGAATTGTTATCGAAAAATGGTCAAAATAGATGGTTACGCCTATTAACCATGCTATTGCCCAGGCCGCATTTATATTTCGCAGGGCCCATGGCACTTTGGGGATTTTGCAACATCTTCCTGCAAAATATAGGTGAAGACCAAAAATAGTCTCTCCATTTTAGCGCGGGGCCCCTGGCACGATGTCATATGTTAAATCCGGCCCTGGTTATCGCATTACGTTCATAAAAAGGTTAGATGAGAGACTGAGGTAACAACTTTTTAGACAAAAACCCTTAATTACACCCGAGTTATACATTTAAACTGGTTGGCAAAAATTGAATTGAGGGGGTCCAGTCCCTATGGTCGTCAATATTATTGTTAATTACAGTTGTACACGAAAAATGCTAAAAAAACTAAAGAAACAGTAGGCTTTTTTTGTCACATTTTAATCATTAGTAACATTTCAATAAGGGGGGGCTGGGCCTCTTGGCTACACCTACGCTTGGGCCGGATGAAATTCCTTGGCGGGCCCGGCTGGTTTCGCCGACCCCTACCCTATAATTCTCAACGACTAAAGTGCATTCTATCTTCATATTTTCCGTGAAAATACGCGTTTTGATTCTGCAAGCAAATGTTGCTGAGGAGTAGTAAGATGAGGGACATAAAATTCCGCCCTGGGTCTTTCTGAAGCCAAATATTGGCCATGTTGTTACTAAGCACAGTTGATTAGTTTTACAGATATACTTAACATTTTAAACGCCTACATTGTTTTTAATTTCCAAATTATACTTATAATACATTTTAAAATTGAATAATACATTCTAGTTTGGTATAATATACACCTGATGATCGCTATAATATACTCATGATGATTTGTTTATTGTACCTTTGATGATCTTTGTGGGTGGAAGAGACGTTTTTGCTGAGTTTTATAGAATTTTAAATTTTTCAAATATTTGTATTGTGGTTGTACCTGCTTTGACACACATCAAAAATTACTTTAAAAAAACTAAATTTTACCTAAATTTTGTCCAGAGCGTTCAGTGTTTTCAAAAAGTAAGGATGGATCAGACGCGAAGATCTCGTCAGGAAGCGATAGACCAGATTTGGCTAACGATTTTGATTTGCCTTGACCGGAAGATTGTGGGTCAAAAGGCTGAATAAAAACCAAAAAAAACAACAACATAAAATAAACAACAGGCTATAGGGTTGTAATTAAGCCTGTATAGGTCAACTCGCAGATTTCACTTCATGTAAAAATTGAAGCAAACAAAAACCAGTGCGTTTTAACATTTTTGGATTTACAGCATTTTTTCAGTTTGTTTTGAAAACAAAATATTCGAGAACAGGAACCGAAAATTGGTGTCAAGAGAAGGCATGTTAAACGACAAAGGAATGTAGTTAAAATTAAGTCAGCTACAGAAACTGTAGATTCAGGTTCGATTCCCAGTCGATGAAACGAAAGGCTATGAAAATTGGTATTCACAGGTTCCCTGCTTAACGTTTAATAATAAAAGAGTTGTGTGAAAAAATTGTTATTCAGCCAGTTTGATTATTTCGATTTTACTTTGCATGAAAACACATAAAAATTTTGCGATACCAAGATCTAGAAACACAATGCAGCTATACACCGGGATTGTTTTTGACGCCCTGACTTTCTTCCATACGCACTTATTTCTTTTTCTGTTAAGCTCACCAAAATCTATTTTACTCCTTCTTTATTATCCATAACATCTTTTCTTAGCACCCTCAAAAACTTCTTCTTTTATTGATTTCATGTTCATACGTTTTAATGCCACATTTTCTTATCCAGCATATAAGAAATTAAAGAAGTATAAAGCATATAGTACCGAGGAGATGCAAAAGACCAAAGTAGCAACCATTTGGGTTGTACGGTCGCATAGTCTGCATATTTTGAAAACTGATAATATATTGCTTAATTTCTGGTATATCTTTCTTCAAGCTATTTTTCTGATTCTATTTTTTTGGATTTCTCTAAAACTCTCTTTTTCCCAATCTTTAGCCATCGTATATTTCGTCTAGATTGATTACCTTCGGATCTTTTTCCTCATTGGGCTCTAAACGCCTCTTTTAGTTCTACTTTCCCCAATCTGAAAGCTGTATCTTTCCTGTCTTTAAATCTACGTATTGTTTCTGTCCACTTAAAAGGTTGTGTTCCGCATTAAATATTTCGCTTTTCACATTCTCCGCTTACATTTTTTCCACTTCAGAGTCATAGCGCATAAACACCAGGCATAGTAATTAAGTAAGTGAACAAAATTATTTAGGCGCACAATGGTCCATAAGAGTAAAGAGTAAAGGCCTAACCATAAGAGTAAAGGCCTAAACTGCATAAGAGTAAAGGCCTAAACTGCAATTGCCTTATCAACAAGCTAACATGAAATTTTTCCATTAGATTGGAAATGAGTTGACATTTTTGCTGCCAAACTTTAAATATCGTTTAAAAATAATTCAGAATTGTTCACAAAAAACTTCCACAACAGTGAATTTAATACCTTGCCAGAGATTTCTTCAGTCATAGATGAACATGATTTCTTCTTAGAAACGTGCGGAGCCAATCGTTTCAGAAATTTCTTTCCGGAGCTAAAGCTATCCGCTTCATCCTGAGAGTCAAAGTCAATTGAAGAAATTTTTGGAGGACGGTTGAAAACGCTAATGCTTCTATTTCTCTTTTTGATGTGGTTGTTCTCTTTTCGTGCAAACGTAGGGCTTAGTTTTAGTTTTCCTCGCTGGTGATAATGATTTTCCAACGATTTTGATCGCGGGGGCGAGTAAGAGTTTTTTCGTTTTGCTACTTTAGTTCGAACATCCGATTCTGCGTCTCGGGAAGATATAGGCGAATGCGGGGCAGAAATAAATCGAAAAAAATGCGAATACTCGTTCACTGTGACCCGTCTCGCGAGTTTGCTAGATGACAGAGATGCTAAACTCATGCGTAGCTTCTTGGGGCTCTTCAGGATAAGATCAGGAAAAAACGCACTTTCAGACTGCGATCTCTTCAACGAATCACACTCGTCACTTGACTTGCTTGATGACAGATCAACCGTCGGAAGCTTGTCCGTAGATCGAAAAATAGAAAGAGGCTGCAAACTTAATCGTCGTTTGCTTTTGTTGTTAGTTTCCCCGGAACTTTCATCTGAACTGTTTGAGTCATCGCCAGTTTCTATGAATTTGTTTTCCCCACTATCATCGTAGCCCGACATCGTGCAAACAAAATCCGACCTTTGCTCTACGCAATTAAGGCCATAAACTGTTACTTGCCAACTTAAAACAACATTAATTGTTAAGAACAATGCACTGAGAAATTAATGATAAGCTGTAGATAGTATCCAGTCTTATATGTGCAATCAAACCTTTGATTAACAGCCTAAGACATGCTCTTTCGAAAGCGACATTCGTCTTTTATTCCTCGTCAGTATAGCTAGGACAACATGTATGAACATGAGCGTAGAAAAGCAAAGAATCGCAAATTAACCACATCATAACAGAATATAATTTTTTTTTGAAAATATTAAATAAGCACAGTATTACAAGAGATGTGATAGTTTAATTCAAAATAATTTCCAATAGCATCCTAATTAATTTCCTATAGGCAGCTGTTTCGCCTACCTCAGGGCTCTTCAGTAAGGCTAGCAAGATCAAAATGGGAAACATCACACTGATAAAAATCTCCAAAACATACATTTTTACCAATTTATCAATAATTGACTAAATCTTTACCGATTGCGTTTATTTTACATAAATCCTCACCCATCAATTTTAGCCAAACTGAGTAAATTTTAACTGAGAAATCTTTACCCATTGAAACTAAAACCTAATAATTAATCTTTACTGAATACATAAATCAAATATTATACGCTATAAATCAAGTCTTTACCGACTAATTTACGAGTTTACCTTACATCTCTCAGAAGAACGATGGCCTAGCTATTCTCACACTTTTTCTGCGAACATATTAATTAACAATCAGCAATAATCGCAGCAAGTATAATACAGCAAATGACAAACGATCATCAAGACTACGGTTCTCAACCGTCTCAACAATCATCCGTTCTCAACAATCATCAAGACTACTGTTCACTACATCGCAAAACCACACAAAAAGAAAAGGAAAACAAAACTCTTCAATAGACAATTATCAAAAAAAAATTTTTAGTTTGCCAGCTTGCTGTATTTAAAAGATAATCCATATCACATTTCACATCTGTTATTTTTCATTTATTACAAGTTAGTCGTCGCCAGAGTTGTAAACGGGCCGACAAGTTCAGGCCCGAACCCGAAAATATAAGCCCGAACCCGAAAACTAATTCGAAGCCCAAATCATGCCCGAAAAAACCCGAAAGTTAAGTTAGGTATGAAAAATTTAGCAATGTTGCGAAATTATTGTGATAATATTTTTGTGAACCTAAGACAAAAAGTACGTCTCAGGCCCGAATTAAGCCCGAAATTTTTGTCAACTTCAGGCCCTAACCCGAGCCGAAAAGCCCGGCCCGACTTACAACTCTGGTCATCGCGTTAAAAAACGTTTAGTCCTTTTTGCATTCTCGATATTACTCAGGTGGCAGCACTGTCAATGAACTTTGGTAAAGTGGTACTACGCATCAGCACTGCCACGCTTTGAACTGAACATTCGACCCTTTTTTAGAAAAAAATGCAAACTAATCTTTCAACGTTTGGTAGCCGTTATATATTGAAACCGTGGTACAAATGCCTCTTTACGCTATCAATACTTTCAACAAAATCTAAAACTGATTCTAAGTTTAAAATCTATTACAGCTCAAAATCTTACTGTTATTAGTGAAAGTTCATTGATTTGGTTCTGCGGTATCATTCTCTTCATGTAAATGAGTGAAGTCCAACAAGCAATAAGGATATTTAGCATGCTAATCACACCAATGCATATAAGGATATTTAGCTAGCTAATCACACAGTGCATAGATCATAATAATACGAGCGTGTTATGATCATTCAATTCTCACGTACTGAATATCTGGATCAATTTATGCGTTGTGCATTTCACCCGTTATTGTATGCTGTATATAATTAGATCACGTGCATCGACTATTAATAGACCGCATGGAACGTAGTTTTAACGCTACATGTGAAGGCTGTACGCGTTCATAGTTCTACTCTCACGCAGTTAATTTTTACACTAATGCGTAAGCACAGCAATCTGTACTATTCGATAACGCCCGTGCAGGCCGTAACAATTAAAAAAAAAATTCCAGGACAACTTTTACATGTGTAGTGATTTTATGCTTTTGCAGAATTTGCAACGATAACGAGTCGAACTTTATACATTGCGTAGCAAATGGAAATTGAGATTTGAGCTTAGAAAAAAAATTTTTAGCGATCAATATGTGCTCTATTGCGATGCTGAAGGAAGCAACAAACCATCTCGTAATTTCTCAAAGCTTTTTCGAAAATTTAACGTTGAAAGTCTACCGTCAAAATACTACATTTAGATAGTTCTTCACCACCTATTTGAAAAAAAATTCACACTTTTTTCTCGATATTTACAAGAGTTAGTTATACTGCTACAATTGAAAAGCCTTCCTTAGTCACTTCAACTCCCACTTAATGCTCTAATTAAAACATGTTTAAAAGCTTGCACTTTGGGTTAATTTTTTTTAATGACTATTTAAGAGGGAGGTTTATCGACTTCAGCCCCCTCAGCTTCTCTGGCTATGCGTCTTCTATTAATGAGGTCACAGACTACAATAGGACCTAGGGACAATTTTCTTCAATGAATCAGGTTGTACTGGTATACATTACGTAAGTCATTCTCCAAGAAGCATGCCTATGTCAACAATTCGCCTATAAATCTATGAGCAGTTTTCCGTGAAAGCCGAAGCTACTTCCGCACATTGAAATGAACGTTATACTATAGCGCATGACGTCACAATTTGAAGTAGCTCTTTATTTAAAGATCGTTTCTACCAATTAACGCTACGATTATTCTTATGCATCGAAAACATCGAGCTTGGTAGCAAATTTTGGCAGCTAATCTGAGATCGAAAATCTCTAAACATCGAGCCACTACTTCTTCGAATTAAAAGATCTCAGCTTAGATTATTCAGCCGTTTTAGCACAATTTCTTACAGCAAATTCGAAATAACCAGTTGGACGACCTAGAACTGGGTGGATCAATTACATTGAGAATCTTAGATGAAATCGCTTTGCGCTTCACACTAACGAAATGACGGATGTGATGGAAGACCGTGAAGTGTGGCAGTTCAATCTCAAAATGCTGCCCCAGCAACCCTCACGGAAAAGGGGAAAATGAAGAGCGATAGAGAGCACTAACTTATATCATCGTAAACTCCTGCTATCCGCTTTATAACTTGTTTAATTTTTTTATTTGGTGGCTACTTGACTCGAAGACTCTTAAACGGTCGCTTCGTAGCTCAAGGCTAATTCTGAACTAGGGTTTATTGCTCGCTGCTCTGTTATAATCAAGGGTGGAAGTACGGTACGGTACGTTCAGAATTTGCGTACTACATACCTCGCACCTTGAACCATCAGCAAAAATTGAGGCGTACCGTACCGTACTGCCATCCTTGCTTTTAATTACTTGCAACTTTAACTGACTTTGAAATCACTAGCCAATAAATAAGCGATCTCAATTTACACATTTAGCGTCGGCTTCAGCTGTTTTTTGCCTCTACATATAAAAAGCCGGTGCAATGAGCGAAAAGTCTGGGATTTTTAAACCACTGCGTATTCAGCTAAAGTGTCGCAGTTGTTTCTGTTTAAATTTTTATTCAATATATGACATGCCGCGATAGTCCTATAGGCTTCTAGCACCTATAGGCAATATTTATGATATCAAAAATGGCCATAAGCGTAGCCAAGATTTTTGATTGGGGGGGAGGGGCAAACCATAAATCACATGCAATGACGTCATCAGAATTTTTCAAATAAGGAAGATTTTATGGGGCAAAGATATCGTAGAATGGAAGATCAGAAGCTGCGGACTGGTTTGGCACTTCAGGATTTTATTAAACGCTTAAATCAATAGTCAAAAAGTGACAATCCCTAAACTTGAGAGACGGATTGAGTAAATTAGCGTAACTGAAACCCATCCACAGACGGGGATTGAAGGCGAAGCCGACAGCAGCTGGGCGGTTTTTTGTAATATTTTAGTTAAAAAAGTTATTTTAATGCCATTGGATCACATTTCACACGTGTTTAGAGCCATTTGAAAGAAATTGATTTTTAACATTTGAAAGCCAATTGAAAAAATTTAAATTGTTCAATCCTCCTTTTACTTGCAATTTAAGTCCAAAACACGTTCAAGATCTTGAATTTTGCCATTAAGTTTTGTAAGTGATTTGGCCCAGGTAGGGGGAAGTAAGGTGCATTGCTTCCTGCAATATTTTAGCTGTAAATAATAATCCATTTGAAGATTTGCCTTCGAGATTTTCGATTTGTCATGAAATTTACCAGCTATAGGAATACACATGAACGGCCAGGGGGCCCAGGTCCCCTCAATTCAAATTCAATAATTTATTTAATGAGCATTTTCCGTGGCCAAAGTTTTTCAAAAGTATTTTTTCGCGAGGTGGAGGTGAATTATTATTGAAAAATGGCACATTGCATGGTTACGCTTACTAACCGTGTCATTCCCGGGCCGGATTTACATTGCGCGGGGCCAAGGGCACTTTGGGGAATATCGCAACATCTTTCTACCAAATACAGGTGAAGACCAAAAATAGTCTTACCATCTGAGCTCGGGGTCCCAGGCACTGTGCCATGTGATAAATCTGTCCCTAGTTATTGCATTACGTTCATAAAAAGGTTAGATGAGAGCCTGAGGTAGCAACTTTTTAGACAAAAACCCTTAATTTCACCGCGGTTATACAATTAAATTGGCTGGCAAAAATTGAATCGAGGGGGCCCGGGCCGCTTGGTAGTCAATATTATTGTTAATTACTGTTGTACGCGTGTAATGTTGTACGCAAAGATGCTAAAAGAAACTGAAACGGAAGAAACAAGGCTTTTTTGTCACATATTAATCATCGGTAGCATTTCAATTGGGGGGGGGGGGGGCGGGCTCTCTGGCCCCCTTTCTTGCTACACCTATGCAAATGGCCATATTTGTGACTGTAACTTGTGATATCATAATACAATTGTAACGACAAATTAAGAGGCTATACTGTTATGATTACTTGAGAAAAGATTATGTGCATGCCTGGTTGGTTGCAGAAATCTTCACTGATGCACATGAAACGTTGTACATAATCGTACTGTACCTACATACCGTACTACCATCCTTGGTTGTAGTAGTATTATAGCAAACCTGAACTTGTAGCAAGGCAGTGCAGAAAAAAAAATAAAAGAACGCAACGAGAATGGAACAAATGCTCGTAATTTGTCAAAGGAGCGCTTTACGTTACGTCGCAGAAATAACGTTGTCAATTGATCAAAACGTATCTAGAGACAGAGCAAGTTCTTTACTTATTATTCAACTTGCATACTACCTAAATGTGTGATCTACGTGTCAGAAAATACTTAAACAATACCAAGTAAATATTCTTCTGTCATCACGCAAAAGTGTCACCGATGTTATTTTCTATATTCAGAACGGTATGATGCTATATTATATTCAGGATTTTGAAGAACTATCGGGTATGTAACTATTATGATTCGGAAAAAATACAGCTGAATGAAAAAAAAAAACATTGTCGAAATTAGCAAGTTTAAACTCCTCAAAACACTTAAAATGGACTAACGTAGGGTAAAAAAAAATTAACACATCCGCGAACGAATACAAACAACACTAAATTAAAGCTACTGCGATACTAACATCTCCTCAAACTGCATTCTTTTGTTTTCCCACTGTCGAGAAATTACAGTGCTAATTAGCAAAGCGATAATATTGCAACCAACCCGAGAATACAAATCGACCCGTCTCTAATAAAGGCTTTAAAACTTCTTGTTTGAAACATCAATATTTCTTGTCACTATCGCATTTTGTAGACTACTGCGTCTCTGTTTAGGTTGACTTGTGAGGTACATCATAAACCGTGCATTATGGAATGCACACAAAGCATTCGACTAATCACTAAGCATTTATAATTACAGATAAGAGTTCGCAGCAAGCTTGCCGTAGAGCAAGCTGGCTTTGAATAAGCGGAAACTATTACATACAGTATAAGCTGGCCGCACTAGATTACATATAATTGAGCAAACAGTTTCAGGAAAAAGACGCACAAAACCTTGATGACTCCTGCCCATGTGCTAATGTAATTCCAGCGCAAAGTGACAGAATGAAACATTACATGGCTTGCAACCAAAATTTAGGACTGACTGTACAAATGTTCATTCACTGTTGAATCGATATTATTCGAGTGGAGAAGTAATTGGCCTACTGTGTCAAAGCGTCTTTATTTGCCAAGCAATTCCGCATGTACCGTAACTCAAAAACAAGCATTTGAAAATTTTATGCTTTTCATCGTTAAGCTATGTATAACTTTTCTTATCTTACAGCATAAATGTAAAATCAATATCGTCACAATCAAAATAACCGTTCTAATCTTACAATACTTAAAACATGAAAAAGCACTAAAAAGCAAAGACAAATATAAACATTTATTCGTTTTCTCACGAAGGAAAAAACAGAGAGA
Organism: Trididemnum nubilum; assembly: GCA_963965965.1. Classification (NCBI taxonomy): domain Eukaryota; kingdom Metazoa; phylum Chordata; class Ascidiacea; order Aplousobranchia; family Didemnidae; genus Trididemnum; species Trididemnum nubilum. Next base: position 28,089,667 of record OZ014487.1, read on the forward strand.
GGCGTCTGCTTGCTTTAGTTAGCTGGTTCCATCACACTGAGAGCTAAGCATTAACATCTAAACTTTGATAATAGCAACATGGCCAAGCATAAACTACCAAAAAATAACTCCAAAGAGAAATCGATTGTGCTTTTTGAGGTTCGACAATTGACGCATTATACCAGCATAATACACGTGGTCGGTAACCACTTGATCAAATACGTCAAAACAACAAACGTGTGAAACTGCACGATGTAGCTATTCCACTGACCGGAGCTATATGCACTGTGAATTTTGTGCAAGTATCTTTCGTTCAAACTTTACACTGTGTTATTTGTGTGAGTGTTTTTTTGGGCATCTTAAGAATAAAATTAGGTATGTAAAAATAAAAAAAGAAACTTTATACACTCATAACTTAAGCGGTGTTTTAAAGTGATGCCATATTCTGTTCATGTATTGTGTTTTTGTAAGTGCTTCTGTTTGTTCAGCACTTTTTTGCCTCGAAAAAAAAAACACTTTACACACTTAAGCTCCAGCAAAATGCAATAATATCCCAAGCTATTGAAAAATGAAGACCTACGATACAAGTCGATGGACAAAAAACAATTCCGCCTATCATATTGTCCAAAAAATTAAAACCAACCGTGTTAATTACCTCTTATTTATCATCTAAAACTGTTTTCGAAAGGACAATCATTTGTTAACATTACATTTTTATTAAAGGAAATTGCCCAAAATGTTTTTGTTTAAATAATTAGGATGGTAATTTTTCGGGAGAAGCTGTCGTTGTCGGCAGCGTGGCTGAGAAGGCAAAGGCGACCTTTTTTATGACGACCCTGATCGCACGATCTAAGATTTGAGGTCAATCCGCACCTTGTCACGTTGTTGCATCCTTGGATAAGACGCTTTAAGCTGGTTATCTCTGCTTGGCGGCTTCCTACTACCTACACGTTCAGTATGAGCAATTTTGGAGAAATGTTTGGGAACGTTGAAAACTCTTAAACAGGTACAGATTCCATCGCACACAAAAAACTTATCGCAATGGTAAGCGTTTAGATCATCAAATAGTTTTAGCGTCTGACAAATTGGTTTAATTTGATAATAGTGAATGATTAATGTTTATACATTTTGTCGAGCTTTGCTGATTTTATATTACGCGAACTTGCTTGGAGCCAAAATTATTTTTTCTTGAAAAACAAACTGAAATAAGCTATACACTTCTCAGTGTGTACAACAATTATCTTCAAGAACAATCTTTTTCCAAAGTCATAATGCATTATCGCTACGCGCTGCAGTCATCTGTGTCTTAAGTCCTGATCTTGGCTGCAAGTAACGCCCAATGTTAGCTCTAACTGACATCCTAACTAAACCTAGCACTTAACAGTCAGCACGTTTATTCGTGGTCTACTTAGGTTAGCAAATAACTGATGCGAGCTCAATAAATATTTGTATATTTGTGAAGAGCAAGAATTTCGACACGCAAACACTACTGCCTAGATTTATTTGCGATATCCGACTAATAATTAAAAAAAAATTAGAAAAAGGAACTTGTTTTATTTAAAGCGACAGAGCCATTGAAAATGAGGAGAGGTATATATCAATTATATGCAATAGGGTTGGTGTTTCAATCAGAGATGGAAACCGGCCGGGTCGAGATTCTTCGACCGGCCGGTCAAGCCGGTTGAAAAACCGGTCAAATTCTCCTTTCTGGCAAATAAAAGACATCTAAGCACTGACCGAAATATACTTATATATTTTATCATAAATAAAACGTTTTATAAAAAAACAGTATTAACAAACCACATCTTTCGAAAACACTTGTTGAATGGTTTCAAGCTGTGACTAATATGCTGTGACCATTAAGACATGCACATCCAGGACGTATGTAGGGTGGGAGTATTGTGCCATGCCCCCCATTTTGGGCTATGGCACAAAGCAAAAAACTGCAAAATATACGTCAAAATCGCGTAATCAGATTCTAATAAAGCATGCATGTGGAAGAGGATTGCGCCACCTGGCATTTTAGCATCATTTTAATCAGCTTAAGAGTAGACGTGGCGCAGATTTCAGATTTTTTACTACATGCTAAAATCTTGCCGTTTTGAAAAGCTTTTTTCAACTTAAATTTACCACACTCTACACTGGGCAAGAACGACATAAAGCTCTTATTTTTTTATATCTAACTAGCCATGGCTTGTTGTGAAATAGCAGTATTTCTACAAACTGCTGGGGCACATCATATTTTGAATGTTTTCTAGCCAATGTCATAACAGTTTAGTGTTTTCAATGAGAATAACGGACGCGTTGCGTTCATCGGGATAGTTATGCATAACCACTTTGTAATACCGATGACTTTATTTATTGGTTTGACGTTTCGTTTCCAAACCGGGACGCTTCTTCAGAACAATTTTCGGCAGTGCTGCCTTTGCAGTTACAAACAGATAAATGAGAAAAAAATAACGGCAGAAGATAGGTAACAGTAAAAACATACGAATTACTATTATATCCAAAAACATTAAAATGATGGAGCAATAACATTATATAATATTGAAAATTATGTCACTAACAGCGTGAAAAAAATTAATAACATTCATAACAACTTGGCTGCTTCTCTAGCAGTTTGAGAAAGTATGAAAAGGATCTGTTGCAAAACATTATGTACTGGAAAGGTTTTTAGCTCCACAGACTTTATATTAATTGCTCCGTCCGTATATAAATCTCTGTGGAGCTAAAAACCTTTCCAGGACATAATGTTTTGCAACAGATCCTTTTCATACCTTCTCAAACTGTTAGTGAAGCAGCCAAGTTGTCATGAATGTTACTAATTTTTTTCACGCTGTTAGTGACATAATTTTTCAGTATTCCTTTTTTCACGCTGTTAGTGACATAATTTTCAATTTTACATAATGTTATTGCTGCATCCTTTTAATGTTTTTGGATATAATAGTAATTCGTATGTTTTTACTGTTACCTATCTTCTGCAGTTATTTTTTTCTCATTTATCTGTTTGTAACTGCAAAAGCAGCACTGCCGAAAAAATTTTAGTATTTGCTGCCTGGCAAATTCTAAATAATCTGTTACCAATAGCTAAAAAATTGAAACTTCATTTTTTGGCTTTTTGAATAATATCATTAAAAAGAACGTCTAAAAGTTTAGCCTGTGCCCTCCAGTGCTTTTTATGCTTATTTTGTGTACGGTTTACGTTGCTCAAAACAGGACTTTCAAACCGAAACTTAACCAAAAAAGGTCTTAAAATTGAGTCATTTTTGCACAAAACGCAAAAAATTTTTTTGCGTTTTTTTTCTGAGACTACCGTCCAAAGTCACAAATTTTAACACCTCAACCATGCCCCCCCCTTTTGAAAAATTTTCATTACATACATTGAACAGTGAACAAAAACCTTCTGTAAAAAACCGGTCGACCGGGCCGGTCAGAAACCGGTCGACCGGCGATGATTTTGAAATTTACCGGTCGGGTCGCGTCGAGAAAATCCTGACCGATTCCATCTCTGGTTTCAATGGCCAAAGTAATTCAATTAAGTTTACGCCAACGGACGTTTTGTTTTTTTCGATCCGATGTCAATGCAAAATGTAACCAAATCATACTGCAGTTAGCACAAGGCCGCAAATAGCCTCGGTCTGAAGTCAACTAATTAAATTGAAGTTAAAATCTGTAAGGGGAGATAAGTTTTTAGGAAGCCATCTAAGTACTTTGCATTGGCTGCTTCTTTACTGCTAATTGCTATGACCACTTGACCAGTACATCTTTATGCTACTGCAAAGTGCTTATGATCGCAAACTATGACTTCATTCGAGCGCTAACGGAAAAAGAATTTAAGATAGGGATTAGCTGTCGTACCCCGACTTTCAGATCATAGGTGTAAGTCGGGCCGGGCTTTAAGGGTCAGGTTCGGGGTTAAGATTAGCGAAATATAAGGTTTAATTCGGGCTTGACATACGTACTTGACTTGTGTTTTTGTCTTTTAGCTGCTTTAAAAGCGTTATTGGAATAACATTGCAACACTGAATGACGACCTAATGCAATTATTATTATTACGTCACAATTCATCAGCAATGAGTAGTTTCATTACGAGCAATAATCGTACACAGTTTTAGACATAAACTAATTTTCAGGCTTTTTCGGACCTGGTTTTGGCTTCAAATCACTTTTACGGTTCGGACCGGGTTCGGGCCACGTTCGAGCTCCTTTCTGTCGGCCCGTTTACCACTCTGCTTCAAACTATGTTGATCATCGCTTGCTACATAACCATTGCAAAAATTTACTTGAAGGAACTCATTTTCTGAGTGAAAATAACCTAATAAAGCTGAAGATTTTAACTTACATCGACAGAAAACAAAGCACTTCGATCAGTGCCAGAGGTAACAGTACGTCTAAAAGCTGCGGGAAGAGTCCGGCTTAATCGGAAACCACCAAAAAAAGATCCAGGTCTAAAATACACAGTCAATGAGTGAGCATCGCGGTAATACCTTACTGCAGTTTTGGGTCAGCACATCATCGGTTGCTGAGTTCTCTGAACTGTCTCAGTGACCAAGGTAAATCTTGTAAAAAAATAAGTATTATTGTTGTCGTGAGTTTTATTGAATAAAGGTGAATTTACACAGTATCCGTTTTTCGTACGTTTTCGTCCGTTTTTTTACGTTTTTGCTTCTCCTTGAAAAAGTATGCGCTTTTTCATCCGCATTTTTATAAGTCCATATACGCACTAAGTAGACTGTTATAGTGTTATATATAGATAAAAATTTTGTTCAAAAATTTTGTGTGTGAACGATAAGAGCAATATTTCGAAATTGCGCCGTACCCCTTTACAAAAAATTTTTTCGGACAACTTTTGTCCAGTATGTGACTGTCTGGTTAGTGCGGATATGGACACATAAAAATGCGGATGAAAAAGCGCATACTTTGTCAAGGAGAAGCAAAAACGTAAAAAAACGGACGAAAACGTACGAAAAACGGATACTGTGTAAATTCACCTTAAATGGTAATAATTACAATTACCAGCCAGAACTTTGCGCTTACAGTGTAATGACAAAAAAGATGATTTATGAATAGAGGCTCAAGCACTCTCCCGTTTCGAAAAACCCGATGGCCAATTCTGACAAAAAAATTTGCAAACAGAACCTCAATAGAAGTATTCGGTGTTGAAGTGTGTAATTAGGCAAACGTAAAGAATCTCGCTTATTCGTATGAATGAATAAACAGAGGTGGGCAGTACCACGGTACGTTTTTAGTTACGTTGTCGGTACCGTTGGTACTTTTTAAAAAATGTATTAGTTTTGGTACAGTCGATACTTTTTTCTAACTTCTTTAATCGGTACTCGTTAGTTTTTTTGTGATTTGTCCGGAATGGAGCTTTAATTTATTCAAAATCCGTACAAATCTAGTCGAGAAGGAGTGAGGACGATTATCGACCCACTCCACTGGCTGCAGAATGCATTTCATGCGGCTACGGCACTACGACAGTTTGCGGCGTGCGAAAAGTACAACTATGTGTGATGCAATAGAAAAATACTTTGTGACACCACAAGGAATTCCCAATCGCAGCCACAAGCCAGTGCGGGCTTTACACCAGGCCGAGTTGACTTGGGTAGTGGTTACTGATTAATTGCTTACTTGACTAGGCAGGACATGGCAGTGACTCTTTTGCATAACTCTTTGGTTAGGCTAGAGCTACAAGATTTACACGCTTCTTAAATTAAATCATAACCTCCTTGTTTGTTCCGTCTGTTTCCCATTTTCAACAACACCATCACTGATGTATGAATCGGTGGCTATCTTACTCGACCCTATAAAAAATCAAATCCACAACTTCTGAACTGATGTCCAAGTTCCGTGACCACTTAGCCAACTTCGCGAGCAATCAACAGTGATACTGCTTATAGTATTTCAGAAAAAGAATCACACATATTAGGAGTTGTCGGTTTCTTGAAGTTTTTGGTTGTATTCTTACTTCGTAAATTTGCTGCTCGTAAGATCGACTAAGCAAAGACAATGAATTGCCGTAAAGCATCTTATCCGAGGATGTAACAAGTAACAACCTTTCGGAGAGAGTAGAACCGCTGGCCTTTGCGATCACACCAGTCGTTAAAACGGCGCTCCTGCCCACTGCGCCACGCAGCCGAATTACATGCCATAGCATCACCGCATTCTGCGTTTCACCAGCAAATGCAGCAATAACATTAACCGAATTATTTACTCAAAAAAACAGGAAAAAATTTTTGATTCAGAATTGACTATCTATGTTTTACACTTTTAAGCAGGGTGTCGAACCGTTTCAAATAACGGTTCGGGTTCAGGTTTAGCTCCTGCTCAAAATATTTTAGCGGTTCAGGTTTGGTTCGGGTTCACTTGAGCACCATTTTTGAGGCTCAGGTTCACTCAAGTAAAATATTACTGGTTCAGGTTCGGTTCGGGTTCATTGACTTAAAATTTAACTGTCATTACTCGTTTCGTCCAGAAAAAAAAAAGGAGAAATTGCTGATCCTGTTGATGATCACCACTGCTCTTATTGTGCGTGTACCAGCGCCAGCGGCATCCGGATATGGAAAAATATATTCTTACTTTTGTTAGGGGTTCAGGTTCGGTTTGGGTTTACTTGAGCACAATTTTGAGGGTTCAGGTTCACTGAAGGAAAATTTTGCTGGTTCAGGTTCGGTCTGGGTTCACCAAAATGAAACGGTTTATTCGGGTTTACGGTTCGGTTCGACACCCTGCTTTTAAGGACCAAATTTTAAAAAGTACCGAAACCGGTATCGAGTACCGTTATCGTCCGTACTATTTTCAAAAAGTACCTAATATTGTACTGTGGGTACTTTTTTTGAAAAGTATTTGTACCATTATCGTCGGTACTTTAAAAGTACCGAATGCCCAGTTCTTTGAATAAATGATATTTTCAAATAACGCTTTTCAGATTTCTGCGCGACAAGTAGCCAACGCTAAAGAAAAACAGTAATCACTGCAAACAAAAAAGCTATGCATTGGCATAACGACGCAAATTGCAAACTCAAAAAACTTGAACGTTTAGCTGCTTAATAAAACATGAACAAATTCAAGTTTTTCACAAAGCAAAGGCCAAAACTATCAAAAAAAAAAGAGAAATCAAAGGATATCTATCATTATACTTGCGATATTAGGTCGAAGCGTGTAACGAGTTTGCAGGACCCGTCTCTTCGTCATTGCGCCAGGGCAACACAGCTTCTTTGAAAGGAATGTTGCAGCGGTGGCGAGCCTTAGGCAACACTCAACCTTTTTACATTAGGCTTTACAAAGGTGTTCATGAAAAAAAAATCAAAACCATTTCGCATAGGTGGGCACAAGTCCGTTAATAACAAAGCTAACTTTTTCTTGAACTCGTTAATCCGTTAAAAAGTTTTTTCATGTTAACGGACTAAATTAACTTCCGTTAAGTGCTGCTAACTTCCGTTAAGGTTTTTATCGTTAATATCTTGCACCATTCATTCATCGTACCGGTACAAATTAGGTTGCACTGGTAACACTTGCTACGTATTAGCACGAGTTTAATCAAAGAAAGCGAAGAAAGGAGCTCTTTTTTGTGACAAATAATAAGCTGCAGCCTCAGAGGTCTATTAATTAATATCGCTGTTCGCAATTTCCAGAGGTTTTCCGATCGCAGCTTCGTTAGAGCATTTGAACTTATTTTTATCTTGAAATTAGATTAGCCCTAAAATGTAACTTCCAAAACACAAAAAGACCACCACAGCAATAAATATTTCTTTACAATCTGCTCAACAGCGTCAATATGTGTTCTAAAAGCGAAAGAATAAAGCAAAATGTAAATTACACGCAAAATGTTAACGAATAAACGGACTTTATTAACTTCCGTCAATTAAAGCTGAAAATAACGGATTAACGTTAACGGAGGTGTGAAGTTTGTTAACGGACTAGTGGTTAACGAAGCTAACGTTTTGCATTAACTTGCCCACCTATGCCATTTCGTCATAAAAGATATCACGGTTTTTATCAATACTTTTATGAGGTAATACTATTCACGATACAAGCTTCTGTGATGCAATAACAAGCATTTATGACGAAATCGTCATGGTTTGTTTTATGAACACCGTTGCAAAGCCTCAAGTAAAAAAGGCTGCCTGTGTCCAATTTGATTGGCCCGATGTTTGAACCTCAGAACTCCTGCTCCAGAGACGAATGCGTTACCGCTATTTAAAATGCGTTATTTAAAATTGAGTAATTTATTGAGAACGTTTTGCCCTAAATTAGTGCCATTGTCAAAGCCAGAGCCGCCATTATTCTAACCGTTTGCTGATAGCGTTCATAGTTTTCACAAAAGTTTTAATTATAAAAAGTGTTTGCTTATGAATATCATTTTTAGCTCCACTTGTTACTAAAATCGCTTATGGCTTGATTTCTCAGCAATGCCGAAGGTTTGTAGTTCTTTTTGCTTCGAATGTACAACACTGTAATCGTTTTGGTAATTTTGCCCAAAAGGCCAATTATCGCATAATTCAAAGTCAGACAACTTATTTTTTTTATAACATCTTGAAAATATCAAGCAGGTCAGCAATGTAAAATCAAACCCAGATATACCGTATCAGATGAGCTGAATTTCTTCAATAAAACCGATCTAGAGCAGAATCTCTGTAAACTTTTTTTAGCAGTGAAGTTTGAAAGTAATTAATCAACTCAGTGTATTTCGAGTATAAGCTATGCTGGTACTAACTTTTTTTGCCTGTCTATGGCAGTTTGAGACGTTGATAACCTTGGCTCAAGCATCCCCTTGCTCTGCACAATAAACAATAGCATACAATATGAAAAATTTAAACAAAATATGAAAACATTCACTTTAACTGTTTTGTCTGTCTGTAGCAGTTTGAGACGCTGATAAACTAGTCTCAAAACTATCGTTTTCTGCGCCGTAACAATACAGCAAACTGTATTAAAAATAATAAAGGCATTAACTTTGAATTACATTTGATTAATTTAATTGCAATTACAGCAGCATATAAAAAGCTATGTTGATCAAGAGATCAAGAAGTGAGCTTTTGGTCTCGCAGTCACATGCCGAATGAACATAGCCCATCTTTGAACCACACGTACTAAAGCTCGCAGCTCAATGTCGTGGTTACTTTTTTCACGCAATTAAATTGATTTGAGACAAATGCAATACAGTTAACAAACATTCTCTTAGGTACAAGGAATGTAAGCTATTGCCCTCGTATTTTTTTATTTCGCAGCTAAATTGCAGCATTTTATTACAATTTACTGCAGTACTGCTAAAATCAATCTATGGGGATCCTAAGTTGAACACTACAAGTTAGCATTTCTAATCTAACGTTAGATTTTTTGAATGTTGTAGATAAAACGTTAGTTAAACTGAGCAGTGCTACAGTTGCATTTAATCTTCAAACTTCAATTTTTTTTCTGAACAATATGTTGCAAAGTTATATGGTGCACTTCAACCAACTGTGCCACAGTGTGCATGCCAAACCAAGAGATTTTTTGTAGAAGGGGAGTCGTTGAGAACGTCCTTGACCTCGAGGACACATTTTGAAGTCTTTGGCCTTAGTCTCGAAGGCAGGGCCGCCGGGGGCCGAACGTGGGCCCGGGGCCAGCTCAAATATGACGGATTTCCAGACTTGTGAAGTCCAAAACGGACGGACAAAATGCCGCAATTTGGTCCGAAATATGATGTGATCTCCCAAACAAAAAAAAAGGTCTTCACCAAAATTTGAAGATTTTTTCCTGCCCAAATCAAGTGATCTCCAAAATAAAAAAAAAAGTCTTCACCAAAATTCATTTAAGGGATTTTCCGGCCAAAATCAAGTGATCTTAAAAAAAAAAAACAAGAAAAGGTCTTCACCAAAATTTGAAGGTTTTTTTCCGATTAAAATCAAGTGATCTCCAAAAAAAAGATCTACAAGCTTCACATGCTGATTTTTCAGTGGCATTTCGATGGGGCCCCCTCTCAATCCCATGGGAACTCTGCTGGACTCCCTGAAGCCAACGAAGCCCCCCTGAAGCCCATGGGCCCCGGGGTTATTTCCCCCTCTCGGCGGCCCTGCTCGAAGGTCAAGTCCTTGGCCTCGAAGCCTCAAGTCCCCAAAAAATGCCTGTCCTCGGCTCGAGGACAGCGCTATTTTTTAAATTGATAAAATTTTGTAGATCGCTGAAAAAAAATTTTGAAGATCTTTTTTTGGAGATCACCTGAAACATTAAAAAAAAATTTTAAGGCCTTTTTTGTTCGTCTGGAGAACACTTGCCGCCTGTGTCCTTGGCCTCAAGAGGGTCTGTCCCGGAAGGGCTGTCCTTCGCCTTCGATTTTTTTTTGTGTCCTTGACCTCGAGCCTTGTGTCCTCGACACCACCTCTGATTTTTTAGTTGGATCAGAATTTTGCCATTATCGATTTGATAATATCCCTAGAAATATGTACAGTAGAAGGAAAATTATTTAATCGCTTTGCGTGCTTCTGGCCTAAAAGCTATCAGCGCGGAAGCCTGTAGGGAAGAGCCACCAGAACGGCCACTACTCAAAAACAATCAATGCGCAAAAATTATCCTCCCATAGAATTCGAACCTGCAGCTTTGGATTACCGACCCACTGCTCTACCACATGAATTAGAGAGGATATCTCTTCGGCTGCCTAATTTTGGCTATTTAAACTCAGTACTATGATGTTGATAATAATCTAATTTTATTGATAATAGCAGTGGACCGAAAATCCAAGCCTACATGTTCGAATCATGAATGAGGATAATTTGTTTGCATTGCATGTTTTTAAGTAGTCACCGTTCTGGTGGCTCTTCCCTAGGCTTCCGCGCTAGTAGTCTTTAGGCCAGAAGCACGCAAAACAATTAAACATTAAAACTCTGGCCTGCAAACGTCAAAACATCAAATAAAATCAAAATCAAATCTTTCATTATACTCGCTGTAATACGCCAAAGCGTTTTACGAGTTTGCGGGGCCCATCTCCGCGTCATCATAATTAAATTATTTTCGACATCATAGTACTGGGTTTAAATAACCAAAATTAAGCATACGAAGAGACATCATCTCTAGCTCAAGTCGTAGAGCAGTGGACAGGTAATCCAAAGCTACTGGTTCAAATCCTTTGCCCACAGGATAACTTTTTTGCATTGCCTGTTTTTGAGTAGCCACCGTTCTGGTGGCTCTTCTCGATAGGCTTCCGCGCCGGTAGCTTTCAGGCCAGAAGCACGCAAAACGATTAAACATTAAAACTCCGGCCTGCAATCGTCAAAACATAACAGTTAAATTATTATCAGGAAAATTATTATTGGAATTGAAACACAAGATAGTTTGATCATTGGTTTAGCATCTCAAACAAGAATTTACAAAACTGCTGCTAACAGTTTCAAGCAGAAAAATTACTGACCTGGTCAAATTTCTCACTTTTCCACATCATTTAGGCTAGTTAGCTACAAGCATTTATGTAGCCTAGATAAGACGACAACAAAATATCACACTGAAGACAAAATTACCAGGTCGACTATGCTTGGCCTTTATAACTGATTTGAATAGCCTACTCTAAAAGTAAACAAGCAACTAATAGGCACAACCTATTAGCGAATTTTTCTGAACGTTTTCAATGTTTCCATCAGATCAAAGGTTGCAATTTGTTTTTACAGTGATGCTGTTTTTACTTTGTTGATGTCTAACAGCCTAAACAAACCTATAGGCCTACAGATCTCGATGTTTTTTTTATCAATTGCACTGTTGTCTCATGGCATTATACTCAGCTGAACATCAAGCAAGGAAGCTGTAAATATCAACTTTTATATTGGTAGTTTTTGGTTTGATCTAACCGGGCATTGAACCCAAGTCTACTGTTTCAGTAGCAGGCACTCTATCCATTTCACCACTTCAAAGTTAATTTTATTCATTAAAAATCTATGCTGATGCAGGCAGCAGGCTATAAAAGCAATTGTGTTTTCATACCGGTATCAAGCTATACTGACAATTAAAAAAAAAAAGGTCAAAAGTTGAACGTTTAGAAAAATTTTAAGATCTAAAATTTTGAGGCCAAACCTACCGTAGATTACAGGTCAGGTAGCCTATCACTTTGAGTTTGTTTAACTTGAAAACCATAGAACCCTTCGCAGTTGTCTCCAAATAAATAGGCCTACTTGTTCTACCTGTAGGTAGGTTTCTTCGCATTCGCTTGGAAATATGTTATAAGGCTACGCTTGGATAGACAAGCGGCGTAGGCCTTCTTTTTGTTTCCGAAATTAATTACGGTATAGGTAAGGTTTAGCAGGCCTGACTGGCATAAAATCCCAACAACACTTAGCCTGTGATGTTATTGACGTTTGCTGGCCAGAGCTTTTGATATTTGATCCAAAGGCTGCAGGTTTGATTCCTGCGGAAAGACAACTTTTTCGCTGGCTAGTTTTTGAGTTGTCGCCGTTCTGATGACTCTTTTTAGGCTTCCGCGCAGGAAGCCTTAAGGCCATATATCACTCAAATGGTTAAATAGGCCTAACACTTAGCCTACCGGTACCGTACTGTAGCAGTATACAGGTATAGGCAACCCGGTGGGTACCGGTATTAGTGGTAGGCTTATTGAATTGTTAATGCAAAATTAAGCTTCCATACATAACTTGTAAAAATTAATCATGAAACCCAAATAGGCTTGCACTGTCTGCACATTTAATACAAGGAATCTAATATAGTAGGCAACCAATAGCCTACCGGTAAGCTAGTTTATGCCATTTTTCTCAGTCGCAGAAGCAGCTGATTTTCCAGGGTTTCCGTAGCACATCTTGTCTAAATAAAAATAAGAAGTTAAAAACTGGTTAGAGCAGGGACGCTGGGATATACTTAAAAGTATATCCCTGGATAGAGCAGGATATACTCATAAGTCATAAATCTTTCCAACATAACCTTAATTAATTTCGGCAACTAAACAGATTAAATAATTGTAGGCAATAGACAAATGCAAGAAGACCTAGCGCAAGAAAAGACGAAGAAAATTCAGCTGATTAAAGGTACTTACAAACAAATACATTGCAGGGTAGGCTACTGGATCTTCTTTTCAAATGTTTTTTTCATGCCGAGGCTGGCATTCTTTTTAATTTGCTCTTAAATTTTAAGCCTCCTGCAGTCCTGCTCTTTTACGATACCAACTCATGTTTTTATAGAGTTTTTATACTATGAAAAAGGATAACTGCTGTAGTTATCTAACAAATCTTATTATAAACCTTGGGATCGCACACCGGTTTATAGGCTTCAAACTATTGTCTGGTCATTGACGAGAAATAATACAGCTGGCTATATTTAAAAATGTTCCAATATTGTATCAGTAGATTTGTTTACAGTTTAGACTTTAGAATTAGGTACCGCAAGACTGAGCAATGATAATTTTACGTAAGTAGGGTAGGCTATATCTAATACATCTTCAAAAAGTTTAACCCAGAATATAGACGGCAGAACAGTGCAAATTGTTATTTATAGTCAACTATTAAAGCTTGCAGTTGTTTAAGCTTTAGGCTATACCTAAAGAGTTTTTAAGCTACCTTGTCAGCTTGTATTATTAATTCAAGTACCGGTAGACGTAAGACAGTAAGATGTACGAGCGGAAAGCTATCTTAGTCTAATTTGAAATCTGTTTAGCGTAGATAAGTTGTCGCTGTTCCTTTCGAATAATGGGCTAGCATTGAAAGGCCTAAGTCTGCGCTACCTTACCTAGTAGCTTGCTAGATTAATCTAGTATGACAAGACAGCCTAAATGTAACAATGGATCAAGATAAAACCTCAGAAGAGACGGACGCCGATAATCCTAGCATAGAAGCAACGGCCCAAGAAGAAGAGCATTCTTCTTTTTCCTCAGTAGATACTAGTAAAAATGTGGAGGAAGGTGAGGATAAAGAGCAGCCTGAAGAAGAAAGTCCTGAAACGAAATCTGTTCCAAAAATTCAGGTTGAAACTACTGGGAGCACAGAAATAGTGGTACCGCAAAACTCAAAGTAAATATTACTGTTTTATTTTGTTCAACATTTTTTTATTCTTCGCTTCCTTCATAAGTTCATGCGCATTCGGTAATTGTGAATCGCCGCGATAATTGTTCACCATGCTTGAACATAACGCTGCATTCGAATTTTCAGCTTTTTTAGTTGATTTACCACGTTTTAAAGAGCAACACAATGTTACTTTTCCGCAAGTAAATACAATACGGTTTTTAGCTTGAACAGCCCTCAAATTGTGCTTGCAAAGCCTATGGTCAAATTCCGATTAACAAACTAGAAAAACTTTTGTTCAAACTCACTAAAAATTTGCCATAGAGACTCTGGAATTATCTCTATAAACGCATGAATTCAATCTATGGTACATAAATAAGTTCAACAGTGTGAGTGATAACAACATAATTAATTGTTAACTCGAATATTAACAATCTGCGTTGATAACAATTTAGTTGTGATGTTTTGACGTTTTCCCGCTAGAGTTTTAATGTTTAATAGTTTACGTGCTATGTGGCCTATAGGTTACCAGCTCGGAAGCTTAGGGAAGAGCCACCAGAACGACGACTACGTAAAACAAGCAATGCGAAAAAGTTGTTTTCCCTTCTCATCCTGGAGACACATCCTGTGGGAAGTCTACCCACATCATTACGTGGAACATCTTGCGGGAATTCAAGTTATTTGCATTGCTTGTTTTACGTAGCCGCCGTTCTGGTGACTCTTCCCTAGGCTTTCATGCTGGTAGCTTTTTAGGCCAGATTGCATGTTAACAATTAAACATTAATCTGCATGGTTGTATTTCACTCAGAATGTCAATTGTGTTGTCAAGTTTGTTGTGAAAATTATGTACTAAATAAAAAACTGGTAGCAGCAGCAATTACGTAACTCGTAAACTCAGCTGTTAATATAATTCATTTTCTAGTAAACAGTTAGTGCAGCTTATTGCAAACTATTTCCTATTCGCACCTACTGTAATTGTGTTGTCTGATGATGCTGTTGTGTTGCTTTGTCAAGCCCGTTTCACCGATATAGCGTTTTAGGCGGCTTTTACCGACCAGGCGTATTTACGCATGATCTCTTTTTTAATGTAAATCCAAAAAAGAAAAAAGGCAAATTGCATGCATTTAAATAGCTCGCGTATTTCTGCGCGCAATTACGCATGTTTGGTGAAACTCGTCTTACGCGGAGAGCACAAATACGCATGTCACTTGATGGGTGCCATGTCCGGATTTAGGGGGGGTGGCCCCCACCATCGACCACCAGTAGTTTGTACATTTGCACGGTGTCGTGCGAAATAAAAATATTTTGGAAACATTTTGTCTGTAGCAATCTAGCCTATTTTGATCAACTTTTTTACTTTCGGAATAGATTAATTTTGGCATTTGATGTCACAGACGCATCTTTACTCCAAGAACTAGACGTGGGTCGGCATGAAATAATTTGGCAATCAGCTTGACGTGAAAATCATTTTGTTTCGCTGTTTACTCTGACAACTCAATGGAGCAACCAGGGGTTCATCCCCCAGCACTTAGCCAAGTTACTTGGAAAATTAAATCTAAAAGTGTAAGCGTTTAAAAATGTTTTGCACTTGACCTGTGATTGGGGAAAAGATGCACCGACTGAACAGTATTTAATTTTCAATTGGATTAAAAAATCTTAGCAATTTAATTCATTAAAATGATTCTAAAACGGTACAAAATTTCATTCAAATCGCATTAAAATGACTAGCTTTTTTCTGAAAAATCACAAAAATTGCGCAGCGGCTGGAGGATTCGCCCCCACAACACCCATTGCTTCTGGGCTGGTGGCTCAGCCCCACCTTCCATCTATGGTACACGTGAGTTGCACCACTTACCTCAGTGCGCTGCTTAATTTGAAAATAGCTTTTCCCGCAAAACTATTTGATTTTGTAGTTTAAGCCCTCCTCAACCAAATTCTGGTTGCATGCTTGCAACGCCCGTAAAATTTCTAAGCATTTTCTGAAATAAACGTGATTTAATTTTTTCACCATCAAAAAAATGAGGCCCCCACCAAACTTAGGCCTTGCGACACTCCACCAAATAAATCCGGCACTGAGGGTGTATTTTGCTTTCTCTTTTTTATCTTTGTGTTGTAACGATATCACGCGAGAGTTCTATCAAAATTATATCGTTTAATATTTAGAAAAGAAAATCTAACAACAACGAAAGAGAAAGCGACAACGAAAGATGATGATGATGTAATATCAGATGAAATACTTTTTGAAGATTCTCCAAGTACGCACGCAATATTTTTGATTTTTAATTAGTCAGTTTTGAATTTTAAATTCAACTCTATCAAAATACTTTTTTGTGATCATTAACAGCCCTCATTTAGTAAATAAAGAGACAATATTTTTCCTGAAATTTTTGCAGTAAAGATGAAAGCATTCTTAGGTTTCTGTATAAGTTAAATATCTTAGTAGTTTTAGTTTTGATTTAACCTATTTGCTATAGTCAATTCATTATGTTGACGTTTTTAGTTCAAAAACGGCCATATTTGTAATAATTTTTTGAATGAATAACTCT
Organism: Trididemnum nubilum; assembly: GCA_963965965.1. Lineage (NCBI taxonomy): Eukaryota > Metazoa > Chordata > Ascidiacea > Aplousobranchia > Didemnidae > Trididemnum > Trididemnum nubilum. The sequence goes on from OZ014487.1 coordinate 28,106,159, forward strand.
ATTGCCTTGTCCAATACAGCCTCTGGTATTCCGAGACTCCATTCATACAGACTCGCATTTGGCTAACTTTAGCTGTTCAGAATTATTATCACATTTACTTCATTTTCCAGATGAACTTGTGTTCCGTTGCGATTTTTAAAATTTTGAGGAGTACTTAAAAGCTTCGTTGAAAACCATCAGAATATAAGTTTGTAGGTCATTTTCAGTGCAGGATTTTTTATTTCTTACTGCAATTAATTTTTTTTTCACCAAGTTGCCTTGTCTAGAGGACAGCGAAGATACCACATATGCGGTAGAGGGTTCACCCTGACTTTTTTGTTGCTGAACGTCAAAGAGAGAAGCTGGAATACTAATAAATTTTTAAAATCTTTTGATTTTACCCAAACGGGGATTGGAATCGAACCCGAGTCTGCTGTCAGTAGCAGATGCTCTATCCATTCATCCACTTATTTATTATTAATACTATAAAATTTGATTGTAGTAACTCTTATAGAGCAAGAAGTCGAAAGTGTCGGAAAAGCTCTTCAAACTGACTATGAACCGCATATTTTACGAATGTACACGCCGCCACCAACCTCCGAACATTTAAAGTTAGTATTTATTTGTATGCATGTTGTACAAGACTCGTCGGCAGTGTAGCTGAGAGGATAATTGCATTACTCCAATTGCATAATGCGTGTTTAACACCTACTCTGGTCACGCTCTTGCGTCCTTAGATTAGACGCGTTGAGATGATTTTCTCTGCTTGATGGCTTCTAACAATCAGCAAAATCAGTGGACAAGAATTTAAAAAAATTTACAGAAACATTGAATTGCTGGTAATTCCTAGGCAGATGCGGGTTCTTTCATGCACGAAGTAATAATTGCCATGAAAAATGAGCAGATCATCCAATAGTTAGCGTCTGATGCTATCTAGTTAAAGAAGGATAATAACAAAAAGCATATAGGGTCCGGACTCTGCTTTATTTTTTCTTACATGCATTGTATTATATTTTAAAGCCCATTTAAATTGATCAATCGGTGATTTTTTCAAACAATTACAAGATCTTGTTCTGTGACAACAAGCAAAAATATCTCGCCCATCAGTTGGTTAGAGCTTCATATGGATGAGAGGATAATGCTGCGGAAATACTGCACCACTAGCTGGGATGGAAAACTGGAAGAGACAAGCGGCCTGATAGAACAAAAATTTGCCTGATAAGACTTTTCTTACTTGCATTGTTTTTCAAGGTCGTTCACATTTTATACACACAAAAAAAACAAAAAACAAGAGATGTCAACCTACGATCGCAGTCCAACAGACCCTCTCTGTACTCTGGCCATCCACTCTCTACGTCGCTTACTTTCAGATCTTATTTGCTTGAGGCAGCTCCAAAACGACCACATTTTGAATCCAGGAAGTAGTGACTCATTTGGATCGAAGAATGGTTTGTGTGAAACTGTTTTTAAGGGTTTGATCTATCATGCGATAAGTCTCGTTGACTCAAGTTCCGAACCATCAGCCAACTTTTTAAGTATTTTTAGCAGTAAAGTTACAATTAATATTATCAACAATTCCAGTCACATCATATTTCCAAAGCAATTTTGGCTAAACTTATCGTTTTTGTCCACACTGGGGTTTTGGAAATTGAATAGAGTCTATTTAACCCCTCAACTTTATTTTATATCCCAAACCCAAACTGAATGAAAAAAGTGGGCATTACCGAAATTGGATCGGTCACGCGATGTAAATGAATGGTTGACAGTATTTATTGTAACCTTACCCTTTCTAACGTTTTTTCACTAAAAATGCATTTATGCTCTTTTGAATTGTTTTACCTACAGATTTCCGCCAGAAACTTTTGAACGGATCAGTACAACAGGTTACAAGTATACTGGCGAAGTGTTTATTGCTCTAACAGTGGCAGTTCAGACTGACGAAAGTTGGTTATGGTTTTTGCGTTTGTATCGCTCAAGAGGTATGTGAAGATTTCGTTGATATTAACTACTGATTAATTTGAGTTGGCCCGCTGATTGGTTTGGAACTTCGCGGTTTATTCTTATGACTTCCATGGATTTCCCATAAAATGGATGTTATAAGTAGAAGATTTGAACGGTGTGAGTGAGCAAGCTGAACTTTTCAGGATAGATTCCAAAAAGAAAGAGATGAAATATGACGTAATTTCTTACAGATAGTTCTAAAACAAGAAGGCTACCTATTAGCCTCTTCGCCAAGGTTTTCAACAACTTAGGCTAAAATACCCAAACTTTATGAGCTGAAAAAATATGAGATTAAAAATTTGTTAAAATTTGGAAGCGTTTTGTTGTAGCTTCTCCATCACATTGCTACCAAAATGAGATTTTTTAAAGAAAGAAATTAGCTTTGAAGTTTTGTAATTAGAGTTAATTAATGGGTCGTGTATTTATATAACTTACAATTTACTCAACATAACACAGTGCATGTCAAAAATTAAAATTTAAAAATTTAAAACCCAACAGCCTGTTTCACCCGTAACCGGGATCATCGGTTGTATATGCCAAAAGTAACGCAGAGTTTAAAATCTTAAATTTAAAATTTAAGTTAAAATTTTAAAAAGTGCTCCTCGTTCCGACCCTGAGGCCATCTCCGACTCCTGGGCTGCCTAAGATACACCCAACTAGCGGAGAAGACTGAACCTGGCCCTCCTCAACTCGAAGAGTCTAAGCCACTAGGAAGCCGAACCTAAGGCTCAACACCGGAACTGAAATAACAAAGCTAGTATGACTTCATAAAAAGCTAACTTGATGCGAAACTATGACTGCAGACAAAAACATACACTTAAAGTTAGTACCCTAATACTAGGCTACTCTGTAAACGGTTGGTAAACCAACACATTTAAAAGGCGCGAAAAGTTGAAATGCGTAGAAAGCAAACGAATTAAAAACAGAGCGAAGGAATATCAACGTTTAAATGGCGTTGCGTTTAATATTTTTTCATTTGAATTTAGCACTGTGTCGGCATTTGTTGGTGATTTCAGAACGTTAGTTGGGAGTGTTGGCACAGTTCGAAATTAAAATTTGGTATTTTTCTTCCAGGCAGAGTTGGCATATGCGGTTTCCATCATTGTAAGCTGGGGCGTGGCGAACAATTTCCCAGCAGACTGTGGGGTTCAATCCGGCGTCTTTGCTTCTCCAAATATATTTCGATAATTCGGTGGCGCTTGTTTATTTCGGTGTTTGAATGACTGTAGATGGTTATAATAATGGGATTTGAACTCGGTTTCGCATAGTACATAGTCCATCATTGCAATGGACATCACAATGGAGTATGCGGACTATGTACTATGGACTATGCGAAACCGAGTTCAAATCTCGTTATTATAATCATCTACAGTCATTCAAACACCGAAATAAACAAGCGCCACCGAATTATCGAAATATATTTGGAGAAGTAAAGACGCCGGATTGAACCCCACAGTCAGCTGGGAAATTGTTCGCCACGCCCCAGCCTACAATGATGGAAACCGCATATGCCAACTCTGCCTGGAAGAAAAATACCAAATTTTAATTTCGAACTGTGCCAACACTCCCAACTAACGTTCTGAAATCACCAACAAATGCCGACACAGTGCTAAATTCAAATGAAAAAATATTAAACGCAACGCCATTTAAACGTTGATATTCCTTCGCTCTGTTTTTAATTCGTTTGCTTTCTACGCATTTCAACTTTTCGCGCCTTTTAAATGTGTTGGTTTACCAGCCGTTTACAGAGTAGCCTAGTATTAGGGTACTAACTTTAAGTGTATGTTTTTGTTTGCAGTCATGGTTTCACAACAAGTTAGCTTTTTATGAAGTCATACTAGCTTTGTTGTTTCAGTTCCGGTGTTGAGCCTTAGGTTCGGCTCCCTAGTGGCTTAGACTCTTCGAGTTGAGGAGGGCCAGGTTCAGTCTTCTCCGCTAGTTGGGTGTATCCAGTGGTGGGCAAGTTACTTTGTAAAAGTAACTGAGTTACAGTTACTTGGTAAAAAAAGTAACTAAGTTACAGTTACCATTTTGAAAAAGTAACTAGTTACATTTACAGTCACTTTTAATAAATTTGATTGGGACTTCGCGCGCGCGCGTAGGACCTTTGTTTTTACTCGGCCATTTTGATAGATGAGCAGCGAAATTTATTGATTTGCTTAGAATTAAGAAATGGTTAAACATAGGAAGTTGAATTTTGGATATAATATGAAAATAGTTAAAAGCATCGTGTATGCCAATTTTGAGGAAACTAGGTCACGTGATCGTGATTTAGAAACTCTAAATTTGAGAAAAAATGCCATTTTTGTCTCGAAAATTTATTAATTTGCTTATAGCTATGAATTTTCTAAACGTGGAACGTTGTAATTTGAGCACAAATTGGGGACAAATGAGACTGTATGCGCACCAAGTTTGGAGGCGCCCAGTCACGTGATTGCGATTTTAGAGGCCGAAAATCAACAAAAAGTGGACAATTTTAAACTGGTATATCGCGGTAACTACCAACATTAACAAAAAAAAGTTTGTGGTTTTTGAACATACTACTTACGGCCTTTATCATGGTCATATTCATTTGTTTCGCCTTGGATAAAATTTTTCATTTTTTTTTTTTTCTTCTATCACTATCTCCTTTTAAACCACAAACCGCACATGGATCATATTACGAGCTATTATAGATATCCCAAAGCACTGATACTCGCCTGAAATCGGGAGTGCCACGATGGGAGGTCTTCCCCAAATGGGCCCTCCAAAATTTAAACTTTTTTTATCTTTACAGCTAGACCAATGAAATTTTTAAAGTAAGTAAATATAAAGGAGTAATGAAATTTGACAAAATTTGGGGGTACCAGAATGAGGGGGTCCCTTTCAAAAAGGCCGCCAAGATTTAAATTTTTTAACCTTTTAAGTTAGACACATAAAATGTTCAGGGTAGGCAAACATAAAAAAAAAAAAAAATTTGACAAAATTTGGTAATAAAAAAATGAGGGGATCCTTTTCAAACAGGACCGCGAAAATTCAAACTTTTAAACCACTTAAATTAGACTAATAAAATTTTCAGAATAAGTACATTTATGTAAAAGATACATCATATTCCAAAATTTGGAGGTACCATAAAGGGTGGTCCTCCTTAAACAAGGATGCAAAAATTTAAACTTTTTAATTGCTTAAGCTAGACACATGAAATTTTCAGGATAGACAAATGTGTAGAAAAGATAAAATTTGACAAAACTGTGGAGTACCACATTGAAGAAGTCCTCCTCAAGCAGCACTGCCAAAATTAGTAGTTTTTATCACTTAAGCTAAATGCTTGTAATTTTCAGGATAGGTAAATATAACAAAAAGTTATAGTGTCACAAAATTTGAGGTAACCAAAATGGGGGGCCCTCAAATAAGTTCTCAACAATTTAAACTTTTCAACCATTTAAGTTAGGCTTAAGAAAGATTAAGAATAGAAAGGAAAGATAAAGTTATGACTAATTTCAATTGCCACAAATTGGATAATCCTCCTCGATTATGTCTTTCAAATTTTTGAATGACTCAAGCTTAAAGAAAAATAAAATTTTCATCATAGGTAATTCAATAACATAAAAAATTTGGGAATGCCATGCTATAGAGGTCCTCCAATTATCTTGACACCAGCCCCCATTAACTACAACAGCTTAACAAACTAAATCCATTGAATAGGTTAATATGAATCCAAGATTAAAGATAACAAATTTGGTCGATCACATTGAAAAGACCATGCCAAATAGGCCCTGTAAGCTAATCGCATTCCAATTTTTCGGCGTATAACCTATGTAAGCATTATGGTTTCCCAATTGTCATTCTTGTCTGAGAATTTACTAAATCGATCATTTTATGCCGGAAGCTTATTCTCTCTGTCGTCATTTTGATGCCCTCATCTGTTAACACGATTGTAAATGGACAATAATTTGTAGCTTTTATCTAAACAAAGACACATAACCAATCGAAGTTTGAGCAGAAAAGACACATTAGTTGACGGCAAGAATAACATGTTAGTTGTCGACAATATTTTTGTGTTAATTTGCTGGTATTCTATAGTTTTTAGTACTTTACTAATTAATCGTGTTTTCAATTATAAAAAGCAATTACGAAAATTTAACACAAAATTTTGAAAGCCGTTAACCACAAACCTGCTCAATTTAATGGAACATTATGAAATTCAAAAGCAGAGTATTTCAGATCTGACTATCAACAACCATATACACGCTTAACGCAGTTGTCAAGTTCTTTAGTTCAGTAAAGCTAAATACTTTCGCAAATTCCCGGATATCGCTGGCGATATCATATTTTAGTTACCGATATGAATTGAGTATCGAAAATGTTAATTTTGTACTTTGGAACCGATATTAACAGATTTCTTTCTCTATTCATTTTCTAATTTTCATGTGGTGCCTCTGCACACGCTGCTTATGGCTATTGTTGCTGTTGTTATAACAAAAATACGCAACGTAACATATTGATGCACTTTATTTAATTGTCTTTCAAGAAAGCAAGCATCTCAAAATGTTCATCGCTGAGACCAGAACGTTTGTGTTTCAAAATGTCATTTCAAAATAAAAAGTAATAAAAGGGGTAAAGCGGCTATATTATCAACAACGTTATCTGCTGTACCAACACTACCGTGGCCACACTACACGCTATTGGTAACAATTACGCAATCAAAACAATCCTTGCAGGGAAGATATTAGAACGTAACTTATTAGATCATTAAAAGGAGGTCTATAATTTAAAAGCGTTCCAATATCTTCTCACAGCATGGTTAGGGTTGCCACGTGATTACACAATAAAAAATTCGTAATCCGTAGTGCCAACAGGGATTACGTAGAAGTGTTTCATTTAACCAAAATTTAACGATTAAAGAATCTGTTTTAGCTGGACCAAGACTAAAAGTAACTGTAACTAGTAACTTTTTAATGTCTCCAAATAGTAACTAGTTCCACTTTCGTTACTTTTTTGAAAATGTAACTAAGTTACAGTTACTAAAAAAGTAACTAGTTACAGTATCTAGTTACTGCAGTAACTAGTTACTGCCCACCTTTGGGTGTATCTTAGGCAGCCCAGGAGTCGGAGATGGCCTCAGGGTCGGAACGAGGAGCAATTTTTAAAATTTTAACTTAAATTTTAAATTTTAGATTTTAAACTCTGCGTTACTTTTGGCAGATACCCCTGATGATCCCGGTTACGCGTGAAACAGGCTGTAGGGTTTTAAATTTTTTAATTTTAATTTTTGACATGCACTGTGTTATGTTGTGATAATCGCTCTGGCCTACGCTGTCGAGCATTTTTTTGAATCGGTTGAATTCAAACTCCACTCATCATAACTTACAATTTGTAATAATTTGTTTGATTTGGATGAAACGGCATGTTGCCACGAAGTATTTGGTTATTGACTTTGATATTGAATACTAGTTTAGATTCTATTAACAAAAAATAAATTGTTTATTTTAGTTGAAGAAGAACAATCAAAAATCTTACCAGGGACTGCAGTTGCTACGTCGGACAGCCAATTTCTGCAACATATAAGACGTCAGTACTTTGGTGAAGCCTCTTTACCCCCTATTACGCCCTATCAACTTTCGGCTAGCCACGTTACCCCCGATGTATCTACCATTACTGATTTTTTTGACTCGACCGGCGATTTGAAATACTCTACAGAATTTCTTAAACAGTAAGTTGAATTGTTCAAACCGGCGGTACTCAATTAGTTTTAGCAAAAGTCCAGCTACAGAAGATTAAAACTCGTTGGGTACATTCCAAAAAAGTCTCCACCGCTAATAGGGACAGAATTTGTCCCCTAGTTGATTGAAAACCAAAAAAACAAAAAGGTCTTCACATCAAATTTTGACAAGATCTTTTCTCGAAATCGATGGAATAGAGATGGTGCGGTGCGCAAAATTTTTGTCCGCAAACTGCACCGCACCGCTCAATTCTGTCCGCATACCGCACTGCACCACAAAAAATTTGTAAACTAGTTGCACCGCACCGCAAATACTACCGCAAGTCAAAATATAATGGTTAATGACATTGTGTAACACTAATACTGTAGCTTACTGCATGCAAAATTATAAACCAAACAGGTTGGCACCCACGGTTTACCTGATGCTAGTCAAACAATAGCTTTAAATAATGACTTGGTCTAAATTGTTGCTTAAATAAACAAGCCCATTAACCCACATGCTGAGCTTGTTCAAAACAAAAGTATCCCAATCATGAATCTAACCATGGACATTACCGATATGTATGGAAAATATCACCACTTCCACTTTAACTGCCAAAGTTTGCTGGCTCCATTAATGCTTTCATATAAACAGTAACATTAAAACTACACTCACATCATTACTAGTCCTGCCAGGAGTAAGTCATGATCATGCTTGATAAGCTACAGTGTATACAAATCTGTCCTTTAATTGTAATTTTATACAACACAAGAAAGCTATAAATACATTCTAAGTTTCATATCAATTTAGCTCTAAAATTCTATAACTTGTCTGGCATAATAAACAACTTTAGCTCAAAGTTTCTTAAGCTTAAAGTGAAGAATTGCTATGCAAAAGCTGTTTTAATCATTACCAGTACATCTAAGTTTTTGTTACATGTATCATGTATGATATTGGAACACTGTGAATCTGTGATAAATATAAATGAAAAAAGTGGTCTAAGCACTCAGTGCTTTTGCACCTTCAGTTAATGAGTATTGACATGTTGAATTTGAAGCAATGTTAGAGGCAATTATAACTAATTATGGTAGCTTATACTGATTAGGAATGGAGAAAAATATATATATACCATACATAATGGCCCACATAAAAGTGTGTGACTAAGAGTGTGCACATAAAAGCTGAGATGCAACACATAAAAATCAACCATAGATAATATTATACCATTACTTAGTTTCTATCTCATTGTTTTAAGATATTACTTGAAAACAAACAGCATCAACTCTTTGCAGTGTGCCTAATGTTCAAAGTCATTTAACACCAAGCAACACAAACTGAAGCAAGCAAATAATACAAGGCAGAACAGAAATTTCAGCAAGCAAATAACACATGACAAAAATAGGCAAGCCAGAATCATTGCATTGCAAGCACGTGGTACCACACAAATAAGGTTAAAATAGAAAAAGATACACTGACATCAAAATATGGGTCCTCTTAAAACAGTAGAACTCTGAGGCTACTTTACACTGTACAGGAATACGGTAGGTTGGCATGTGGGGTTGGGTTATAGTGATACTAACTACAATTACATGAAAAAGATTTTCAAATTATGAATGTGAAATTCTTTACTCACAGCTCAGATTACAGTAGCCTACTCTGGTACTGTAGTAGACTCAAGCATTCAGCAAAATTTTGTCATGCTAGGCTATTATAATAAACTTTAATTTTCATTGCAATGGATCATTCAGTTCTTAGTAATACTCCTACTGTAATAGCCACTAGCTTACTGATCAGTGACATGCAGCAAACTTCACTAAAGCCTTGACTGTTGACTTTACTCCAACAAAAAGCTAAAGTAGGCCTACCATACCAGTCAGCACTTAGCAGCAACCAATAGGCTGATAGGCCTATCATTACTGGTATTATCTACCAGTATCCGGCTACACTCAGTATTTGGTTACTTTAACTCAACTCACAAGTACCGGTACCTGCTAACAGTTTGACTTACATCAGAGTTATAAACGACAGGCTAGTTATAAATGACATGATATTACTTCATCTGTTGTGTCTGGTGTTAAGCCTATGCAGTAGGCTATGCAATAGCCTAGGGTAACTATTACCACTGGCACAGAATCACCAACTACCACTCAGTAAAGTACACTCATCCAGCCCAGCATACCGGTACTTTTAGATAGCCTATGCAAGGGAGGCCAACGATTTGAAAGATAAACCTAGCTTACCGGTAAACCACGGTACCTAACAGACTTGGGCTGGTTATATTGGAGACTGAATTTAACAACTGAGGTAAAGCTACAAAAGAGTGGCTGATTCCTAACCTAATCCTACTGCAAAGAAGTGGTATCATCCTCCTTCACGCTGCGCGGCACTGCACTGCAAAACTGCTGGAATTTACCACGCTGCGCGGCGCGGCGCTGTTGGTCTAACCGCGTACGCGGCCGCGTACACTGCGCGGCTACCATCACTACGATGGAAGACCAAAGAAAAAACAAGGCCTTCAGTGCAATTCGGTTCGGATTTAGCCGCCGGATTTGATTAAATGAATCCACCACAAGGAGTCCCTTCTTCACCTCCAGAGCAACTTCAAGTAAGTGTGGAGGTCCAAATTTAGCCCTCCGGAGGTCTGGAAGTGGACCGCGGTCGGCCAGTTTAGTAACCATCATTTAAGTAAAAATGCAATGATCAAGGATTAGAGCCAAGTTGCTTCAAAATAAATAATTGTTTTACATAATATGACATTTTTGTTCACCATGCTATGTCACAATATCTAATCATTTTCAAGCACATTGTTTAATTGTTCATTCTTTGTTGCAACCAATCGTAACCTAGTGAAGAATTCATCTAACCTATATTATGACACGCATTACCATGCAATGCTTTGTATGACACATGTTATGACACGCATTACCATGCAATGCCACGCATGACACGGATTACCACCAATCGTAACTTAGTGAAGAATTCATCTAACTCTTGTTATGACACACATTACCATGCAATGCTTTGGAATAATGATGCACCATTGTAACAGAGGTGGAGTCCTCAAGGACCCATTTTGAAGTCCTTAGCCTCGAAGTCTCAAGTCCTCGAAAATTGCCCTGTCCTCGGCTCGAGGGCAGCACTATTTTTTGAGTCATTAAAAGTTTGTGAAGCGTCTGAAAAATTTTTTGGAAAACGGTTTTTTCTGGAGATCGCCTAAAATTTTTTCTGAAGACCTTTTTTTTTGGAGAGCACTTGCGCTTGTGTTCTTGGTGCTTGGCCTTGGCCTCGAGCATTCCTGTCCTTGGCCTCAAGAGAGTCTGTCCTCGGTAGGGCTGTCCTTGGCCTTGGCCTCGAATTTTTTTGTGTTCTAGGCCTCGAGCTTTGTGTCCTCGACTCCACCTTTGCCATTGAATCAGGGCGTTACGGTACGAGTTGGGAAAGCTTAGAAAAAAAATTTGGATATTCTCGCAAACAGACCAAAGCTTATATAGCAAAGGACTAAACAGAAAAAGTGAGAAGAAATGTAGAAAGTAGCAGACTACAAAAATGTGCAACCGTCACTATACAAGCTCCTGTTGTTTTCTATTAAATGTGCACCAATTGGACGCCTCTGACGAGTTAAGGTCTGCTTGAGCTACTACATTTTTCTACCACCCTGAATGAAAGACGGATCAAATTGTATTGGTTTGTTCTTTAGGTGATTATTTCATTAATAAAGTTGAAATTTTTTAGGTCAAGCACTGCAAAGACCCTTGGATCGTCGTTGACTTTGGGATACGAATCCGATGATGAACATCCAATTACTGAAGTAAAAAGTTTGAAAAGATAGGTTCGATTCCCGGCTGGGTCAAACCAAAGACTTTAAAAGTGGTATTCACAGCATACCGCTTAACGTTTAGCTTTAAAAAGCATTCTGAAGTGTGCACCGTGTATCGTAGACACTAGACAGGTGGGCACTGGGCAACTGGACATATGGCAGCTTGAGTGGAAGACTGCAAAGCAAGTGGGAGCTTGATCTTACTTGAGAAGGTTTTTGACTTGTTGTAAATCAAGGGTCTCACTCACGTTCAGAAACCTTGTGTAGAGAGGGAAAACACGTAGCTGGCTATTTGTACGAGAGCAAACGTAATTGAGTCAATCAAGTCTGACTGCAGTAGAAACTAAAGTTTGTGCTAATAAAAGTTTAAAACTTGACGTCTTTTCGATTTTTGAAATTCTCAAATTTAGCTTTGAAAGCTTTTTAAATTTTCATTAAGACTTTAAAGTTTTTGTTTTGCGGAACGTGAGCTCAAGTTTCTCTTTATAAAATGGTCATTATAATTGTTTTAGGTTCGTTTGAAGGAAGAAGCGGAAGAAAGCGTTCGACGAGGGAGTATCAAAGTTTTAACAGTACGACCACCATATATTTTGCAATACAAACGAGAAAGTGAACAAAAACGACTGGACTATGGTGATATCAAGGTTCGATTAACTGTTTCGAAACCACGTCTTATTTATTTGCCGTGCTTTTTTTTTTTATCAAGCCCAAATAAGTAGATTGTCAAATTCACTTTTAAGGAATGTCGTTTGACTCAAAGACTTCACTTCACGTCTTTCACGGCTCCCTCTCAATGCTGTCTGTGAATTGTTATTTTTAATGCAGTGTATATTGTTCAATAAATTTACAGTGTTGAGGAAGAAATGTATAATTAATTTTACTTTTGCTGCTTTTTCTTTGGCACCACGCTATAGTATTGGAGGCAAAGCATCGATAAATTGTTGTAGGTACTTGCTAGCGTTTATATTTAGACTTTAAGGAAAAGAGAAAATTGGTACTTTAAAGTAAAAATTGAATTTGAAACGAACAATAGTTCAGCTCAATTGCTTTATTGCCGTATTTTCTTAATGCAGTATATACGAAAGTAAACAAAGCGGGCGGTGACGATACGAAAAACCAGAGATGCAACCTCTAGGGCCGCACGGTTGCGGAGTTAACTAATATATTCTTGATAATCTCAAGTAATTTGCTGAAGTATGCAAGAATGTGTTTTAATGAATCATGTAAACAAAACTGGCAAATTAAGTAGGAATGAATCGTGTAAATGTAAGAGTTTATCTCCAAAGGAAAATCACTAAAACACTAACATTATATGTTTTGATTAGTCCGGTTCTTTTGTAATTTGGCTCCTTTTTTGACACAAACCAGCAATAAGCAGCACCGAAGCCAAGAATCAAGCCTTTAAACGGACATGTAAAAACATTAAATAAGTTAGCTTGTGTTGTGGTGCTACAATTATCTAGCTTTTAAGTCATTTGTAATTTTTTATGCAGCCCACTGAAGTGTCAAGCACTGGAGAGTTAGGTGATCTGAAAGAAGAGGATCAAATTTATCTCCGAGCTTTAATTGAAGCAAAGAAGAGGAGACAGAGGCTGAGCCGAGGGTTTAAGCTCCTTGATGTGTCAGTAGAAGGCAAAAAGGTAGAAACCTAAAAGAGGATACTTTCATTTTTCTTGTGCATCTGTCGCGCAACCAGAGAGGGGGCTTCAGCTCACTCTTCACCAAATCACTTAAAACATTTAACCTAAAAATGCTAAAGCGTTTTTACGTGTTTTGGACTTAACCTGTAATTAATGGGGAGAAATGAAAGAGCTGAGCAATTTAATTCCTTCGAATGATTTCTTGTTTTCAGCAACTTAGTTTTTTCAAATGGCTCCAAAAACGTGTGAAATGTTATCCAAATAAATGGCGCTAAAATGGCTATTTGTTGTTAAAAAATCATAAAAATTGCTGAAATGGCTATTTGTTGAAAACTTACAAAAAGGGTTGGTTTTGCCCCCAGGTCTCCATGGCCTTTACCAGCTGGAGGCTCCGTCTGTGTTATGCTTGAGTTGCACCAGCTTGTTTAGCGCACCGCCTATAAGTGAAACATTTTCCCAACAAAAATCTGTATTTTAATTTTGGGTTTAAGCCCCTCCTTTTAGCAAAATCCTGGTTGCGTGCCTGACGTATATTAATAGTTATTTTATCACAAAAGAAGCAAACAACTAATCAAAAACAATTAGCTTTATCAGTAAAAAGCTTTTACAACAGTGAAAATTGATTTAACCAGTTTGCAGTGATCCATTTTCGCACCATTGCGCTTGCGCTCGTCACCACCAAAACTCTTCTGAGCGAATTATCGAAGCGGTAGCAGGACCTTATTAGGCGGTGTCGGATTAGACCAGCTCAAGATTTGTATCTCAGCTCTTTCAATTCAGAAACGAACGCGTTACCATTTGACAAACAGGCCGGTCGGACAGCAAATAATTAGACTAATGCCAAGTTCGAATTAATTACACGATTTAAACCATTTCGGCAACAAAATGCTGCTATTGTAGTGAAGTATTTATTTTTTATAAACCATAGTTTAACTAAAATTTGATTTGATAAAAGTTTTTTTTAACTAATATATGCTTGAAAATCATCTGAAACATCACTAAGTAAGCAAAATATTGACTCCAGTGCAAGGGTTCAAATTAACTTTTTCAACAACTTGCCCGTCAGGCAAGTAGTAGCAAATGTTTACTTGCCCGGAAAAATTTAAGCTCGCCCGAAACAAATCGGAACAATGAATTTCGATGTTACTTAATTTTGAAAAAAATGCTTAATAAGCCCTGAATTAGCATAATAAAAAATTTCGAGAAAATCCAGTTTTTGTGTGCGATTTTTAAATCAGAGTGATTTTTAAATTAAAAAAAAAATTTAAATCAGAGTTTCTAAATGCTTCTCATGTACTGAAGCATCTTGCCTCTTTATATTTTTTATGACTATTATTATTATCATTAATTTTTTTATTATTTTTCATTTTTTTTGTAAATTTTTTCCGTTTTCTTTGTTTTGTTATTTTTTTCTCAAAACTTGCTTTGGTCTTTTTTTTAATTATTCGGCGGTATCAGGAAGTCCCTTGACTGCATAACTTTAGGGATTTTAGGTATTTCCTGGCGTAGTGGTACTATTGTGTTATTGCAAATTGTTTTGTCTATACCTGAGGCATTTTATTTACCTTTGAGCAAATAAATTCATGTATGTATGTCGCAATACACGCCTTTTTCAATCATTCAGATTGCAAAAATTGATTTTTGGATCGTAATCGTTTCAATTGTTACGTTTACTATAATCCACGCTGCTCTTATTCTGCAAGCGCATTTTCAACCAAAGCTGCACCAGCTAAAAAGCTGTTTTTTTTGCAAAAAAATAGAGGAGCTAAAGATCTTTAAAAACTAAAATAAAATTGCCAATTTTTAACCTTGCTCTCTTGCAGCGCAATGTAGTACCTGTGATACCTGTAAGAGCGGTTAAAACGGCAAGCTGGGCAAAGTTTTCGTTTGAAAAAAACAGAACATTTACCCCAAAACAGTTGCAAAACGCGTCGTCTGAATTTCGAGCGAATAAGTGGAATTAAATAATGTGGGTGAAATTAAACTAAGTGTTAATTGCGGAAATTGCGCTAAAATAAAGCAATTTTTGTAAAAAATACGGCAATTTGCGTTTCCAAATAAACTTGTTTGCTTTATGGGCTGCATATTGTCAACTTGCCCTCCGGGCAAGTAAAGCCGGAAAATAATTTGCCCCAGGCGATTTTAGCTTGCTTCGGGCAAGCGGGTCAACGCTAATTTTGAACCCTGCTCTAGGGCACCACGTTTTCCAAAAAAAAAAATTAAAACAACTAAAACTCAAAAAATCCGATTTAAATTCAAAAAATCTGATTTAAATCCAAAATATCCAATTTAAATAAAAAAATCCGATTCCTTTTATTTTTTAATTATAATTTTTATCAACGTTGTCATGGGCAATGGTCAATTTAGTTAGTAGCAATTGCTTGGGATTAATGCGATGGGCACAAAATAACCGTTTCACGAAAAAGCAAAGCCCAACGATTTTACTAGAAGCGCAGAACAAGTTGCAGAATTTGCATTTTTTAGTTTGGAAAGCGCAGCGCAACTTCCGTTACAAACTTTTTGATTTAGTAGACTCGCAACGCATGCAATTCAGCAATTATTGCGGAACGAGATTTAAGTACCTAGTCAAAGCATAATCTAACTTGCGCAATTATGTTTGCAAAAGACAATGCAAACTCCACATTTTTGTGATTTTAGGCAGAAAAAAGTAAGCAATTTGCGATAGAAGGTTGGTATTTAACAATATTACTATTAAAATGAAACAAAAATAAGTCAAAAGTATAAAATTGTGATATTACCAGAAAACCAAAAAAAAAAAAAAAAAAAACAAAGCGCAGTGCAACTTTTTGTAATAGTGCTAGTTGCGAAAGTTGCGCTTTGCGCTTTGCCCAACTCTGCTAACAATAGTCCAATTACTGCATTCGACAGGTGCTATTTGGTTACTTTACATCTATACTTTATTTACAGATTGCAAAGGCATTGTTAGCTGGAGAAGGAGAGGAAGTTTCCTCCTCAGACGAAGACGAATTTGCGTTTAAGCTCGACCCAGATTCCTTAGATTTAACTTCTAGAGAGAGGAAGCTCTTGAAGGAAGGAAGTAGAGAGCATGCTATGAAGGTAGCACAAGCTAGAACGGCGGCAATGTCAGCAAAAGAAGTAAATAAATAGCTATTTTTTACTGCAATTAAAAATTGCTTTTTTTTCTACAATTTGTTTGTTAGTGCGGAGTAAGGGATGGAAAGTAGTGGTGGAATATGCCAAGATTGCCAGAGGTTTGCAAGGTTAGATAAGGTTGTGCAAGATGAAGACTAGGTTTAAATTGGTTGACCTTTGCATGCGGAGAAAATCTGCCAGTATGCAAAAATATAGAGAAGAATCTCAGTCCTTGAGCCAAATGAAGATGACGGTTTATGAAAACTACGGATGCTGGACAGAACAGACTTTATCATGCTATCCTTGTCTTACATAAAAGCTTCCAGTTGGTTGACTCAAAAACATTAAATGACCACATCATTTAACGGCTCATACACGTTGGTCCTCGCATGTAATGATACAGAAAGAAGTAAGAAACTCAAACGAGGAAGAAGACAATCCTGATACAGTATATAAAGTAGTAAACGAGCAAATTTATAAAGCAAATAAATATTGTAAAAATATTACAGAAACATAAACATTTTGCTTTCTGTGAAAAAAAGGTGATTAATCTTTGCTTTTTGTTCCTTGAAAGTTTCTGCTTGTTTGAAGCCGCCGAACAGAAATAATTTTCAGAAAGTGTATTTTACTCAAGGACGCAACACATTGACCAGAATAAAAGTTAAACCAAGATCATGCTATAGATCGTTGTACAAGCCGTGCGATATTCTTAGTGTAAGTGCCAAGGTAAATGGGCTACTTACAGTATTAAGTTTTGATTACTACTTCATATAAAGTTATTCAGTAACAACGTTTAGAAGTTTATAGTGAATAAAAAGAGTTGTTTTGCCTTAGAAAAAGCTAAAACGCTAATTGCGTAGCGTAAATGATGTGACTTGTGAACAACAATCGCAATTAAGTGTTACCGCAATTATGGGCACGTGTAACTGCAATTGTAATTACATTTCATTCACCAGGTTACCTTGATCAGGAGACAGTGAAAGAGCCTTGTGGTCTTTGAGTCAAGCTGCCACCTGTCTACCACACACGGTCGTAAAGACTTCTCACTGTACTGCTGAACGTCAAGCAAGAAAGCTATGAATACCAATTTTCAAAGCTGTTGGTTTGACCCGATCGGGAATCAACCTGAGTCCACTGTTTCAGTAGCAGACGCTCTATGTATTCGGCCACTGATCGATTAATTCATTTGATGCTTCAATCGGCTCGTTTTCGGGGACATTACTTGAAGGCGGAAAAGTAGGAAGAGGCGGAAATCGCGTAAAAGGCGGAAAAGTCGGAAAGGGCGGTTGGATTTTGGCTTAGGTTAGGGTTTCCCCTAACCTAACCCTAATCCTAACTCCAACCGGACTTTTAGCACGATTTCCGCCTTTTCCTACTTTTCCGCCTCAAAAAAAAAGGCTGAAATCGTGCTTAAAAGCGGGTTAGGGTTAGATTAGGGTTAACCCTAACCCAATCCCTAACCGCCTCTTCCTACTTTTCCGGCTTTTAGTCATGTCCTGTTTTCTATTTTGCAATACTGTCAGTTATTCGCGTTTTAACTCTTCTGTTACTACCAATACCTAACTGATTGTTCTCGGATGACGTTATTTGATTGTTGGGAAAGTTTTCTTAACAGCTTAATACCTCCGTGAATCTGGCACAGAATTTTCGGGTCGGGTTTGGGCATGAATTTGGCAAAATTTTGGGCTAGATTCCTTTCTGATTATTTCTTGTATTCTAGATGCTTTAAAACCTTGATCGAAATAAATTTGTAACGAAGACTTCATTTAGGCTTTAATACGATCATTAGTGCAGAATCATTCCATCACAATTTATCACCGCTTACAACTCAGATCTGGCATAAATTAAACCGAAATTTATAAGCCTTCTTTGTTAACACTTGCACTATAGAATAATGACCAGAAAATTGACAATGCATTTTTGTTTTTGATTGATCTGTAACAACCAAGTACGTTGTTTTACGCAGAGAATTAGAAAAGCCCGCCTTGCTAAGAAAAAACGCAAGAGGAGGAGAAAAGGTGAAGAGGAAGAGACCAGCAGCTCCTCGGAAGAGTTCACCGTGATTTCCTCCTCTGAAGAAGAAGAGATAGATGCGGCTAAGAAAAAGTTTGGGGTGTGTTCATGACGTTCAAAGCCATAGGCGTAGCCAGGATTTTTGATTGGGGGAGGCCCAAACCACAAATCACACGCAATGACGTCATCAGAAATTTTCGAAGTAATTTTTTGTGGGGCAAAGATATCGTAGAATGGAAGATCTGAAGCCGTAGCTTGATGGCAATTTGCCAGGATTTTGGTAAAGGGAGAGGGCGAAAACTAATTGTTGAAAAGTGTAAAAGTCAAACTTGGAAGACGTGTTGAGTAAGCTAGTGTACTCAAACGTATCACAGACGGGGGTCTGGGGGCAGAGCCCCCAGCCGCCGGTGGCTATGGGGGTCTGGGGGAAAGCCCCCAGCCGCCCGGCGATTTTTGTAAGTTTTTGGTAAAAAAAGCTATTTAAATCCCATTGGATCACATTTCGCACGAGTTCAGAGCCATTTCAAAGAACTAGATTTTTAACATTTCAAAGCCAATCGAAAAAATTTTGTTGTTCAATCCTCTTTTTGCAATTAAATCCCATAACACTCATAGAATCTTACATTATGGTGTAAAATTTTAATTGTAAGTGATTTGGTCTACAGGGGGAAGTAACGAACATTGCCTCCTGCAATACTTTAGCAGTAAATAATTCAGTTCATAATAACGTTAAACGAGGGCCTGGGGTGGCAACCTTTAGGTCAAAACTCTTAGATTTCTCACAGGTTTTGCATATAAATTGTTAAAAATTTGCATTAAGGGACCCCTGGCTCGGGAACCTTGGTCGTCAGTCAGGGGCCCTTGGGCTCCCTGGTTGCCAGTTAGAGGCCCCGTAGCCCCTTGCTTGTCAGTTAGGAGCCCAGGCCCCATGGTTGTTAATTAGGGGCCCTGGGGCTCCCTGGTCGTGAGTTAGGGGCCTCGGGGCTCCCTGGTTGTCAGTTAGGGACTTCAGGACCCCTTGGTTGTTGGTTAGGGGCCCTGGGGCCCCCTAATCGTCAGTTAGGAGGACCCCGGGGCGTCTCGTTGTCGGTTAGTGGGCTCCTGGCCCCATGGTTGTTGGTTAGGGGCCTCCTAGTTGTTAGATAGGGGCCCTGGGGCTTCCTGGTTGTGAGTTAGGGGCCCCGGGGCCCCCTGGTCGTTAGTTAGGCACTCCGGGCCCCTGGTTGTTGGTTAGGGGCCCCTTGGTTGTCGGTTAGGGGCCTGGGCCCCCCTGGTTGTCAGTTAAGGGGCCCCCTGGTTGTTGGTTAAGGGTCCCTTGGTTGTTAGTTAGGGGCCCTGGGGCCCCTAGTCGTCAGTTATGGGCCTCCTGGTTTTCAGTTAGGGGTCCCGGACCCCCTGGTTGTCGGTTAAGGATTCCAGGGCCCCCTAGTTGTTAGTAAGGGTTAGTTAATTTTCGCAAACTGGTTGTTAGTTGGGGGCCGCTGGACTCATTTGTTGTCATTAATATTATTGTTAATTACTGTATTGTGCGTAATTATTGAAAAAAAACTGCAACTAAACATCGCCAGGTTATGTTGTCATAACTTTTTGTTGTTAGTGGTATTTTGATTGGGGGGGGGCCGGGCCCCCTGGGCCCCCCCCTGGCTACGCCTATGTTTAAAGCTATCATTTTTTTGATTTTTAACCTTCGTAGTTGGCTGTACAAGCAATTAAAAAAACTGTTTAAGTTGGCAAGTGTAATCTGTAGTCTTTTGAATAGGTGCTTTTTCAATCATGTGAAACAACCAAAATTTGACGTCATCGACAACTTGCGAAAGGTTGCAACCGGTAGCAAAGTTTGCAAGTGGTTGCTTAAACTTCATTTAGACGAAATTGTTGATGAGTGGTTGACCTATCTTGAGCTAGTGTTGTAAGCGACAACTTTCGGAGATTGCCAACCATCGCTTCGCGCCCAGAGCAAACTCATCTTAAGTCTCTTAACAGGATGAAAGATTGTGTTCAAGAAAAAGGAGACATAAAGTGAATAGCTAGTTCAGCCTATGGTTTTCAAAAAAATGACTGCAGGTGCTCTTTTTGCAGCTGCGATGCTTGCTCTGTGGTTACAACGCTCACTTAACGAGTGACAAGCTCGCAAATTTTTGTTAGGATTTACCTCTTACAATCGCAGATATATGGTTATCTTAACAATTTTTTCTGCTTGAAAAGTTCAAGAGTTTGTACACTTTAAACAACTTACCAAGTATTGAAGCAAAATTTAAAAGGAACACTATTTAAAAGGTACACTGAAAAGCAAAGCAATCGAACAAATATCAAAATTCACAGAAAACATTACTAATAGCCGACAAAAATTTTTAGTTGCATGCCTACGACAGCTGTTTCGCATAATTTCATGGCTTGTTTGCGGGGCCAAAATGACAAATACAGTATCACCGTGACAAAAATACTTTACCCACTCAGCTTAAACGGATTTCCTAATGCTACAACTTTTGTTGTCCTTTTTGAACAAACAAAACATTTCATATTTTACAAGAATTAAACGTAAAAAGTTAAAAGTAGTTTCGAAAGTTTGCTTTTCATCAGCAACCCGCAGTCTGATCTGTCTACACAAGTAGAAGAAACAAATAAGAGACTACCGTATATAAACGAAAATTTTATGTAAAATTTTAATAAATCTGGTTCAAATCTAATCCTAATTTAAATCCTTACTCCAAACCTGACCCCAAACCTAACGCTAAACCAATCTCTCACTCTAACTTAAGGTTTAATCTTAGTCTTTAAAATAGTAGATAAAAAATGCTCAGACGAATATTTCTTATTCTTAGTTTACTATCTTTAACTTAGAGATTTTTGGGTAAACGGTCACAAGTTACGTCGTAGAAACAGTTTGTATAATAAAAAGTAGCTTTATTAAAGGCTTAAAAGAGTGAATTTTGATCGAGTGTTTTTTGATCTTGATGGAGTTGAGTGTTAAATTTACATCTGGTAACCTTTTTACATGAGGTTTTACAATGGTGTTCTTGACAATGTTCAACACCATTTGGTCATAATTATTGGCTATTGCATCACAAAAGCTTGTATCACGAATAGTATTACCTTATAAAGGTATTCATAACAACCATAATTTTTTGTATGACAAAATTTTGTGGAAATTTTCTTCAACACCATTGCAAAACCTCATGTTAAATGGTTTGCACGACATCTTTTTAACGAAATGGTGTAGATTTTTTCATGAACAGCATTGCAAAGCCTTTTGGAAAAAGGTAGACATATAAGCAGTCTGCTACTGAAACGGTAAACTAGTGTTTGATCCTGGTCTGGTCAAAACAAAGAACATAAAAATCTGTATTCACAGCTTCCCTCTTGACATTCATTAAAAAAGAGCACTGTGAAGTTTTCACTGTGTATGGCAAACATGTGAACAGATTTCATCTTTTCTTTCCAAAACTTCCCTTCAATTTCTCATGGACAACACAACTTAGTAAATTACAATACTGCATGTTTGATGTTTATTTTTAACTGCTGGCTTTTCAATTAAAAACATCCATTTTTGCAGAAAAAGAAAAAGCCTAAAAAGAAACAGATTCAAAGAGGAAAACGAAGGCGAGAGGACGAAGAAGAAGATTCATCGTCGGAAGAGTCGTCTGAGGAGGAGAGAAGAACTCCAACAAGAAGAGCGCGAACTCCCGTATGTTTTTTATTGTAATTCTAGAGTTCTCTATCAGAGCTTTGTCAAATTCGCCCGTTACGCATGAGTACTATTACACATACGTCAAAAGCATCATAATTCAATCAAATATTTCTAGTCTTTCATTGGTAAACTCGATCACGTGACTACTCCATTGCGCTTGAGAACTATTTTGCATACAAAACAAATAAAAAAAAGTGAAAAAATAATAAAGAAACAAAACGAGAAAAACTTTACCAACCAGATGAAGATAACTCTGGTAATACAATGAAGATAATGATTTCGAATATTTCTGTGAAATCTTTAATTTTCTTCTTTCTACTAGTCACTTACACAATGGTTTCTTTAGTGAAAAATATGCAAAGTTTTTTGAATCCTGGATTTTCGCAAATTAAGGTAACGCGTTTTTCTCTGGAGCCGGAGGTATGAGGTTCAAATCTTGGTCTGGTCAAATCGGACGCAGTGTTACCAACGGCTCGCCACCGCTGCGACATTTCTACGACACGTCTGTACTGCCCAAGCAAAATGGCCCGGAGATGGGCCTCCAAACTAGTTACACGTTTTGACGTAATACAGCGTGTATAATAAAAGGTTTAATTTGATTTTAATTGCATTTTTGAGTTTATTCAAATCGACGTCATTCAAGCAACCCTGATTGCATGATGTAGGTTCAGCATGCATGCACCCTGGTAATGTTGTTAGTTCCTGGGATAAGACCTTTTACGATGATTATCTCTGCTTGGTGGCTTCGAAGAAGCTGTAAATCTAGTGGACAACAATTCAAAAAAATCCTCAGAAACATTGCATCACTGGAAACTCCTAAGCACGAGTGGATTACTTCAAGCACGAAGTATTTAGTATAATAAAAAGTAACTCGTACAACAAGATCTTCTTCTAACCCCAACAATTTATATATATCTTGCTATAAAACTAACAGGATTCAGCGAAGTATCAAATATCAAGGTGTAAAAGTTTGGAACTCAATTCCAGTTGAAATTCAAAATCTACCCAGTCACGCTTTAAAATTAAATTGAAATCACATTCAATGCAAGCTTATCTAAAAGAAATAAATTGATTTTATCTTGAACATTTGCGGTAAACTGGTCAGCATTCAACCTGGTTTACGACCTTCTATCCGTCTGTTCTGTATTAAACCGTTAAAAAGCAATCCGGGTGGCTGCTCGACTTGAAGACCGAGAAGGCCCCTTCGCAGCCTCCCAGTTTCCATTCGTGTACCTAATTTGCTTGTCAAATCCTTGACTTTGTTTTTTGACGCGAGTGGCGACAAATAAACTTCTGTTATCTGTTATCTATCTGTTAACCGGATTGTCCAATATTTAAAGTTTGACTCTGTCTAGTGACAGGAGAATGAATATTCAATAAAACAACATATCTAAATTATTATGTGAATTACCCACGTTTACCAAATTCACATCACTTCCATACATTCAAGAAACTACAGAAAAGATGAGGAGAATTTTAAATGAAATTGGCGTCAAAGTTGCAATGAAACCTATTTGGACCATTGGCCAATATCTACCTTCCCCTAAGGATCTTATCACCACTGAAGAAATTACCTGCATAGTGTATAAAGTACCATACGAAGAATGTGATTTTGTTTATGTTGGCCAGACCAAACGAGATCTAATTTCCCTATTAAAAGAGCACCAAAGAGGCATCACACAACAAAAGCCAGAAAATTCCGCCTTGTGTGAACATTGCTATATTATTTGATCATGTAATTGATTGGGCCAACCCACGAATTTTAAAAACTGAAGGTAATTTTTCTAAAAGATTAACTGCCGAATCTTGATTTATTCTTGCTAAACCAAAAGTAATAAATCCTTCAGATGGTGAATCTTTTCCTGTAGTTTATCGTTCTTTATTCTGGTATCCTGATGCTTTAATATCATTTTAGTTTATACTGTAGTTTTGACCAAAGTTTTAACACTCTCCGCTTTTTTACAAGTTTGTTTTTATTGTTGTGATGTAATAATTAACTTTCGGATTTGAAACTTTATAAAATCTTACAATTCGTATTGATGCTACGTAGCTTCAGTAGTAGCTCTTTATCGTTGCTCGTATTCTGATGATGTTGGTCGTCATGACCAACGAAACGTGAATAAAAGCAACAAGGCTTTTAACATCAAGATTTCTGTGACTATGACTTTACCGAAAGAACGCCAGAATCAGGTTTATATCTGAATTACCCTACCAATACATTACTTCCCTACTCATTCACTCAGGCGTTTGAATTAAATCAACGCAGAGTACTTTTTTGTTTCCGTTTGTAATTCTTTTGCCAGACTAGACCACCACAGTGGGTAGACTGGGTAGACAAAAGGCATCTTTCATAAGGACGCAACGACATATTATATCATTTTAGGGATCCAACCAGGAGTTGGTAACTTTTCAATCTCAAACTGAGCTATCGCGCCATAATGCTGCTGTATTGATACGCTAAATAAAGTTTTGCTTTGACACTGTTTAAAGCCGATTAACTGGTTTGAAAGTATCCTTTAACCTACTCCTGAAATATTAAATTAAAGGAAAAAAAAGCCAAGAAGAAAAAACCTGTCCGTGGCCGGAGAGCTGAAGAGGAGTCTTCATCTTCTGAGGAGGAATCTGAAGAAGAGGAGGAAGAAGAAAGTGCAAGAAGTGCAAAAGCTCGCAAGGTTAGTTGACAAGGAAATCACTTTTTGAAAGTAGTCTGTTTAAAGAATGTGATACAATTTAAAGTTCATCAAAGTAATGGTTTTTTGCTTGTTATATTACAGCTCTTTCAGTCTTGATAGTAGTTTTGTTACCCACTATTTCTTACGGTACATTAACATGTAGTATTCTCTTAAAATTAGATAAACTCTGCAGGCCTACTGATTCAGATTAAAATTAATTGCAGAACTTTTTTAGAAGTTAACATCTTGCTAATGTTTTGCATTAATGTTTTTCTAAAAACAATTTTTAAGGCTTGAAAAGTGAAAGAGAAATAATGAGGTTCAAAAAACAAAAAAAGAAACAAAAACTTTACAATAATAAGCTTTAAAGGCTTAAAAGTGTAATTTTTTATCTACCGGTAGTTGTTTTTCAGCCTTAGTTTTGTGTAGTGTTAGATTTACGTCAGAGACAGACAGTGCTACTAAAACGATAGATTCAGGTTTGGTTATCGTTCAGGTCAAACCAAAAGTATACAAATCAGTATTTACAGCTTTCTTGCTTGAAGTTCATTAAAAAAGAACTTTGTGAAGTCTTTAGTGTGTGTGGTAAACAGGTGGACTGGTGTTATCTCAATTGATTTAAAATCCAACAGTTCCCTTCAATCTCTTTTGGACCAGACAACTTGGTAAATAAAAATACCGTATGCTCAATGTATAAATCTAACTGCTGGCTTCTTAATTGAAAAAAATCCGTCTTTGCAGAAAAAGAAACAGCCAAAGCCTACAAAGAAACAGATTGGAAGAGGAAAGAGAAGGCGAGAAGTCGAAGAAGAAGATTCATCGGCGGAAGAATCGTCTGAGGAGGAAGAGAGAAAAACTCCAACAAAAAGAGCGCAAACTCCCGTAGGTTTCTTTTTTTAATATCAGGTTCACTCACGGGGTTGATCAACTTCGTCCGTCACGCATGAGCACTTTTGCTCAAAGGTCAAAAGCGTCGTAATGCAACCAAAGATTTCTGATGCTTTCATTGGTAAACTCGATCAGTTGACTGCGCTGTTATGTTTGAGAACTATCTTGTACAAAAAATAAACTATTAAAGAAAAAAAAAAGAAAAAAGTTTTTCAATTCCTGATTAAGAGAACCCTGGTATATGCAATGAAGATAATTGTTTCAAAAAAGTTTCTAAAACCTTTAATTTGTTTGCTTCCCAAAGTTACAACTTGACTCTTCAGTAAAAAAATCTACAAAGATTTTCTCACGTTGAGCTTTCGCAAATTTTGTCTTTATGTATTGTTTGGGCTGTCGTTCTATGGACTACAGTGATAGGGTTAACGGTTGATGTATTTTATAAAAATTAATTTTG
Organism: Trididemnum nubilum; assembly: GCA_963965965.1. Classification (NCBI taxonomy): domain Eukaryota; kingdom Metazoa; phylum Chordata; class Ascidiacea; order Aplousobranchia; family Didemnidae; genus Trididemnum; species Trididemnum nubilum. The sequence goes on from OZ014487.1 coordinate 28,132,106, forward strand.
TAAGCCCCTTTTGAAAGGTTTAAAGGATGTAGATGCAGTTAGAAATTCATCAAAGCTATGATTTAGTGCTAGTTATATTGCAGCACTGCAGCTCTTTGGCCTTTTGTATCGTATTTGTTACCAGCTGTTGCTAATGTGGCGTTCTCTTTGTCAAACTCTGTACTGATTCAAATTGAATTCATTGCAGAACTTATCCAGGAGTAAGCATCTTAGTTATGTATTTTGCTGTGGTGTTTTTGCATTTACGGTTTCTTCACAAATAAATTTTTAAGGTTCAAAAAGAGAAAAAGAAAGCAGCTGACAAAAAGCGATTGAAGGAAAAGGTTGCCAAAGAAAAGGGAAAATTAAGCCCCGAAAGAGAAGAAGCGGTAAGATTTATGAGAGGTCGACTCTTCTAATGAATTGTATGTTACACAACACATTGAAAAGCAAAATGTCTTCCACCTTCTCATATGATATAATAAAGCAAAAATGGATTGGTTTGTAATTTCAAAATACGTGGTTAAATCATCGGAAGACGGCATTTCTCTATTCTTTTTCGATATAATTCAATTATATGGGGTTTACCGTGACCATCGAAAAAATACGCAGTGGAAAATTCAAAGCAGAATAATTCAAATTGCAGTAAAGTAGAGATAGGAAAAACCTCTACAGCCTGATTTACTCTCACAAGATTCTCAAGGGTTAATCTTATCTAAATGAAAATGTTTTAATACAATGAAGAAATAGATTAAAGGAAAATTTCTCTTGTTTTCTTTCCTAAATTACTATTTTATTTTCTTTATTAAAAACCCATATAGCTTTTTGTGAGCAGTATATTCCAGTTTTGTCTGGTTTATTTATTGTGCTCTTACCCACAGCAAAGCAACAAAACGATGCTTTTGAGGTCCAACCCTGAATAACTCAAACAATTTCTTACTGCTGTATTGAGACGCAACGTAAAGTTGTGCATTGACTGTCTTTTAAGACAAACGGGTCGAATTTCTACGAAATGTACACTAATATTTACAATCTATTGCTTTTTCTCCCGAGTCCCAACTTAAATACGGTGCTTTAAAAATTTAAAAGTTTAAATTTAAGAAAGTTTAAAAGCTCGAAAGCGTCGATTTTGTGATTTAGTGGACGAGTATGATAATTGTTATGGTGCGGTTTGAAAAGTCTAGTGGTGGTGGTGGTGGTATTGGTATACAAATACATGCTAAAAAGGAAAAATATGCTTCGGAATTAAGCAGCCAGTTTGAGGGTACTTTCAGACTTAAAGATTTTGAATTATAGGACAAAACAGTTAAGAAGAAGATCGGTCGTGTCCGGAGAATGGAGGAGGAGTCATCATCTTCTGAGGAAGAATCCGAAGAAGAGGAGGAAGAAGGAAGTGTAAAAAGTGCGAAAACTCGCAAAGTTAGTTGATATAAAAATCACTTTTTTAAACAACAAGTTTAATTGTTATGAAATAATAAAGTTATCAAAGTGATGATGATGTAAAATTTTTGTTGAAGATAACAACTATGAAAGAAAAATGAAGACTTGTTTATTGACCGCTCTTGCTCTGCTGCAGCTGATCAGAGACCAAGTAGGGTTCCGATCCAAGACTAGAAATGGATTTGTGTAACCGATTTCAACACAAATCGGGTCAAACTAAAGACTAGATGAATTATTTTCAAGAGATTCTCTGTTAAAGGTTCAACATTAAAGGATCAGTGTAAAGCCTCTACCGTGCGTGATCGGCGTGGGCAGGTGGCAGCTTGATTCGAAGACCGAAAGGTTTCTTTGCTGTCTCCTGGCTAAGACTATTTGTGACAACAAAGATGTACTTAATTACGATTAGATCTTTGTTTCATTGGGTTAGTTATTTATAGCCTTTGTGTTTGCTTGTTTTTTTTGTTTGTTCGTTTGTGAAAAACATTTTAATTTCTATCAATGTTTTTTCAATTTTAATTGTTAAATAAGTGTCAATCTTATGACATGGAAGGTCTTTTCTTTAAATTACACTTGTCAACCACTACCTTTTATTGTGACTTTAATTCAATCACTTTTGTTTTTTTGTTTTTCTCGAGCTGAATTCCATTGCAGAACTTGTCTAGGAGTTAACATTTTAGTTATCCATCTTGCTATTACGTTTTTGCGTTAATGGTTTCATCAAAAGTGCATTTTAAGCTTCAGAAAGAGAAAAAGAAAGCAGCGGAGAAAAAGAGATTGAAAGAAAAGGTTTCCAAAGAAAAGCAAAAACTAAGCCCCAAAAGAGAAAAAACGGTAAGTAAAAACTAAATTTTAATACAGAAAAAATGCAGCTCACAGATTTTGAGAGGCCTGCAGCTGTAGAGCTGGTTTGTATACTACAGCACATACTGAGAATTTAGACTTCTGCCTTTTTTGTTTATATAAGTGAAAATGATTTGGTGTTGTAATATAATTTTAAAAGAACTTACGGTGAAAACATCTGAAGGTAGCATAATTTTGTCTAATCAGTCGTACTTTGCATTATTGTGCTTAAAACTTTAATGCAATCGAGTAATAATATTGTTCATTTTTCCCTTCAAGGTATCTAATTATGTGACATCATAACAGCAGTAGTATTGGATGGTAAAAAATGTGGTTCTCTGTTTGTTGTTTGTTCAATCAAGCGTACAAACCATTCAGCACTTGGGCCTGTTTAGCTTTAAATTCTTCTTGTATTTGTACGAAATATTTGCAAAATGTTTTTTTTGGGTCAACAAGATAGGCTGCTGATTAATTTGTGGACCGGAGCCGCTTGGCTTTTTCTCACGATGAGAGCATAGTGCACCAGAAATGCAACACCACGAAACCCCAGTTGGGCTGGAAAACCGTGAAGCAATTTGGACATATCCACGTCACTTAAAGAGTGGGCGCTTCATCCCTACTCCGGCGGTAACTGCTGATCGATAATACCCATAGTCTATACTTCATATTGTTACTAATTCGGGAATCGTATTGGGAGCTTGCACCCACTTCGATGCTAATCACACTTTGACGATTGAACTGTGCTTCAATTTTTTTTTATTTATAAGCGTGCGAACAGTGCGTGCATCATTTTGCCTTTAAAGTGAAACATTTACAGCATATAGAAGTTTTTGGTGGAGAGAGAAAAAAATCAAAGCTTTTTAGGGTTTTGATTTTTTGCTTTAAGGCTAAGAAAGAGAAAGAAAAGCCGGTGAAAAAGAGGAGGTCCGTGTTAGAATCACTATCCACTACAGAATCATCATCAGAAGAGGAAGAAGAAGAATTGGAAGAAAAAATTATAAGAGGACGTAAGGTAATGTTTTGCGTGTTTGCATGCATGTTGTAACAGCTGATTACCCTAATTCAAATGCCGCATTAACTTTCTCCTGTTTCCGATCAACAAAAGTTGATAAGTTAAGATGTAATAGCATTTTTTCTAAGGGACAACAGTTCAAAAGACTACAATATGGCTTATAACTTGAAGTTAGATATCCTATAAGAATTTTTTCAATATTTGCAGGTATTGCATGAATGGAATGAATTTAGTTTTTTGCTGACTTTTTGCCTACACATACTAGCAAGTTTTATTTTCTCATGTGTGGTAGACAGGTGGTGGTAGACCGTGTGTGGTAGACCGGTGGGCAGGTGGCGGCTTGACTCGAAGACCGAAAGGCCACGTCGCTGTCTATTGGCCAAAGTAACTTAGTGAATGAAATGTTATTACAATTACAGTTACCAAGCTAATCCTATAATATGACTAATCAGACATCTCACCAATCTAAAGAGACGTACCACATAATTACTGAGTAACAATGACCGAAGTCCTGGTGCTAGGCAAATAGTAAAATCACCGATGTTCTTGCCTTCCAACTGAAAGCCTAAGATAATTCTGAATTCTGTTTTGAGCAAACATGAATCAGAAAACGTCAATGACATGAATAAAGAGTAAGAACTAGAATAAAAAATATTGTCATATTTTTGAAAAAGATAATTTAGGCCTTGTTACGGTGTCCAAAATTGTGTTGGCTCGTGATACCCATCGAGGTACCTCTTGAAAAATTTTTTACAAGTAGATTTTTAATGCCTGATTAATGATTGAAATGTCTTCGGTTGCAACCAGGTGCCGTTTTTAAGATATACCGCTTTTAATCGAACGCGGATGAATATTTTAAAATCATACGCTTGAACAATTTTTTTTACTATTAGTGTTGTTGTGAAATAATTCACAAATTTCAACAAAGATATTTTTTATCTTTCTTTGAATGTAAAAATTCAAAATATGATAATTTTAAACTAAATAATTAATCATGGTTAAGTTTTTTGCTAAAAAGTTTGCATAATTAAAGTTTTAGCTTGAGTTTTTTTGTGTTGAATTTTAAACATGGAAACTTGCTTTGAAGTCACGTGACCGTCGTCACTTTGCAGCTGATCGATATGAATGCAAAACTTCAAAACAATTTTTCAAGATGAAGTACCGGTAACCATTAATAAAGAAATTGTTTCTTGCAAAACGTCGAAAAATAAACGAACTACCTTATGAATGACACTACGTGTTTGTTATGATGATAGCCTACCACAAAAAGCAGCCTAATACAATAACTGCTTCGAAGAATACCGATAAGCTTCGAGGAATATCGATAGCCAACGGCAGTCGGTAGCTATGGATATACCGGTCATCAGTCCATAACGTTTATTCTAATCGAGCAAAAGCACATCGTCAATACTAATAAATCATTCACCTACAATGTTTTGAGACTACAGTAGTTTACTGCAAAGTTTCAACATAAAGCAATTGGCCTACACTTTCGGAAATATTGCAAAATAAGGCATACTGTTCTCTTTTTCACAATTTCATGAGAGTCATTTCTTATTTTGGGTTATTTGTTGGCTTAACTCCGATGATTGTTTCAAGTGCTAAAGTGTGGCAGAACAGACATTCGAGAGTTGATAAGCCAACCAGCTTGAACTAGGCAAGTTAGTTTCGAGGAGTGAAAGCTAATCGGTATTTCTCAAAGCAATTATTGTATTAGGCTACTTTTTGTGGGTAGACTATCATCATAACAGACATGTGGTGTAATTCACGAGGTGCGGTACTTCATTTGCTTTTCGACTTTTAACACGAAATAATTTCTTTATTAATTCTTAAGGATACCGGTATTTAATCAGGAGAAAATATTTCAAAGTTTTGTATTCGTAACGATCAGCTGCCACGTGACGACGGTCACGTGACTTCAAAGCAAGTTTCCACGTTTAAAATTCAACACAAAAAAACTCAAGCTAAAACACTAAATATGCAAACTTTTTAACAAAAACTAACCCATGATTAATTATTTAGTTTAAAATTATAGTTTTCTGAATTTTTACATTCAAAGAAAGATAAAAAATATCTTTGTTGAAATTTGTGAATTATTTCACGGCAACACTAATAGTAAAAAAAATTGTTCAAGCGTATGATTTTAAAATATTCATCCGCGTTCGATTAAAAGCGGTATATCTTAAAAACGGCACCTGATTGCAACCGAGGACATTTCAATCATTAATCAGGCACTAAAAATCTACTTGTAAAAAATTTTTCAAGAGGTACCTCGATGGGTATCACGAGATCTCTTTTCTAGACGTTTTTTCTGCTAGCGTAACAAGGCCTAAATCGGACAAGATTAGAATATTCCAATTTTTCGCGGATTTAAGATGAAAACTAAAAAAATAAAAAATAATTAAGGTCATTAACTCAGGAATTCTAATGTGAAATCTGAATTATCAAAAACACCTAGACCAATCCTGGACAAAATGGTCAATCGGAAAAAAATTGTCAAAAATTCCTGGACAAAATGGTTTACCGAGCGGGACACTTAGACCAGGCTTTTAGAACGGGATGTATGGCAACCCTAATAAAAAGAGGAACTTTCCTAGCGTATTTGATAACAGTGTAACTAAGCCAACAAACTCCCAGACTACTACAAGTTGATCACTACCATTCTTCCATTTACCCAAAACGAGCAACTATTTGGATATAACTGGATTAAAACACCATCAAAAAGGCTATTTAAATGATTGACCAGAATTCCCGTTTGGGTAAAACCAAAGACTACAAAAGTTGGTATTCACAGCTTCCCTGCATGTCGCTCAGGAACAAAAGAGACAGTGTGAAGCCTCTGCTATGTGTGGTAGGCAGGTGGCAGCTTGACTCGAAAACTAAAAGTCCCTTCGTTGTCTTCTGTTCAAGACAACTTGAGGAATAAAGCTGTTGTTACAAATGTCATTTTATAATTTTAACGTAACAATTTCCTCACAATGCTGCTGTGACTTCAAACAATTGAATATTTTACCAAAGTTGCTTTTATATCGGTGCAAATGTGTTAATTTTTAGGCAAAACGAGAAAACAAAGAAAAAGGTAGATTACCTTTGAAGAAAAAGAAAAAAACGTTGGAAGAGTCTTCTATACAATCATATTCTAAAGAGGACGCAAAAAGGCCCAAAAAAAAGGAAAAATTGGTTAGAACTAAAAATTAGCAGCAAATTAGAATCATTAAAATTTCATTCACTGATTGTCAACCTAAAACTATAGGTTTTCGTGTTTTGACCAGTAACTTAGGCCATCTTCACGGCTAGCATTTAGAAGCATAAGTTATTCATCTATACAATTTATTATTGTAACATACAGTGCGATTGAGCTATCGCGATGCGTTTCGGCCTTGCTCAAGGGTCTCATCAGGCGAAAAGAATAACACATATTTAAACATGCAATAATATAAAACTGCAATTAAAATTTGGAAACAAAAATTAGCAACAATTTTGAAATCATTGAAATTCTAAACATGCACTCATATAAATCTGCAATTACCAAATTTGGAAATTAAAATTGCATCAATAAACACATCTGCTTTGTCTATGCAAATTTTATAATGACGTCAAACAACTTATGACATGTTCATATAAAAATCACAGGGAGAGCACGAGCTAAATGCATGTGTGACACATTGCTTAGTGAATGAACACTTTATTAAAAATTAGCAGCAAATTAGAATCATTAAAATTTCATTCAATGATTGTCAACCTAAAACTATAGGTTTTCGTGTTTTGACCAGTAACTTAGGCCATCTTCACGGCTAGCATTTAGAAGCATATAAGTTATTCATCTATACAATTTATTATTGTAACATACAGTGCGATTGAGCTATCGCGACGCGTTTCGACCTTGCTCAAGGGTCTCATCAGGCGAAAAGAATAACACATATTTAAACATGCAATGATATAAAACTGCAATTAAAATTTGGAAACAAAAATTAGCAACCTTTTTTAACAAGATAGTTAAAACTACTTTTTTAACAAGATAGTTAATTTGACTTTTACTGGTTGTAAACACCATTAAAAGAATGTTCGACGATTGTATCGATGTTTGGGAATAAATTCACTACAAACAAAAAATTGTATAGATGTGTGGGAATAAGTCCACTACAAACAAAAAATTGTAGTAGATTTATTCCCGCACATCTTTACAATTGGCCAGTTAAATTGAACACAGTGTTGCCAACGGCTCTCCACCGCTTCGATATTTCTTCGAAGAGAGCTGTGTCGCCCGCAGGCGCAATAAAGCAGATATGGGCCTCGCAAACTCGTTACACACTTCGACCTAATACAGCGAGTATGATGAAAAATTTAATTTCATGCTCCTTATTTTTTACTTCACTACTAATTAACAGAAATGACACCTTGGGATAACACTTCCTTATTATTTAATTAATTAAAAATATCAAACATTTTTGGCATCAGGCGTTTCGCCCTCATCAGATTCTAAGTTCAAAATTGTACTGTGGTTATTAGGTTCTAATGAGGACCGAATGATAGACACCAAAAGCATTTGGTAATTAGCATTACTTTATGCTGTAAATAAGCAATTTTGTAATAACCAATCGGTGGTCTAGTGGATACTGCATCTGCTACAGAAACGGTAGACTCGAGTTCAATTCCAGGTTGGGTCAACTAAAAACTATAAAAATTGGTATTCAGAGCTTTATCCCTACTTTACGTTTAGCAATTAAACGGATATTGTGAAGCCTCGACCGTGCGTGGTAGACAAGTGGCCGCTTGCCTCAAAGACCGAAAGGTTCCTTATTTTGCTTTCTCGTGGTCGAGGCAACTTGTTGAATAAAATGTAATTATAATTGCAGTTACAATTAATCACGTGGTGCAAGTAGTGATTGCCTTGTAAATGGCTTTATATTGTATTTAAAAAGTAATTTTAACACAAATAATTTCGGCTTGTTTGTTAGCTTTGCTCTTACTCTTAACGTAGTCTTTCGTGATAAGGCAAAACGAGAGAAAGAAGGCCAAACTTCTTCAACGACAAGCAAGAAAAGAAGGGAAGAAACGTTAGCGGAAGAATCATATGCCGATGAAGAGGCAAAAAAGTCAACAAAAAAAAGGAAACTGGTCAGTGATACACTCTTAACCAATCAACAATGCAGTTTTCAAAGCTTTTTAAGCCGTAATAATTTCTAAACCTTCGCAGCCTTTGCATATTGATTGTTCTTTTCAGGTATTTATTTGAGTGTATTGATGGTTGCGACAAATGAAATATCCCTAAAGCTGTTTGTGATGATGATGATCATCATCGTTTTGCCCCAGCACGGTGCTTTCTTCTATTTCTGGAACCCAGCAGATGTTCCTCGCATGCAGGGGTCAGCCAGTTTTTGCAGCCTAATTGCCATCTTTCACGATATTGTGCATCTAATCTTTGCAAACCTCTGAAAATCATGTCACATTCCTGTCTGTGATGATCTAACATTTATTGCTTCTTGGGCCCTTACTATTGAGTACCGTCTAATAAGGAAGTTTAAAACCCATTAGTTGTACTGAAAACGAGCAAAAAATAAATATGCGGAATAGGTTGTAACAGTTACCCAATAATGTATGTTCAAGACAAAAAAAAAAAACTGTCAAAATCGAAAAAGAAAAAAGTGGGAGAATCCTCGGAGGAATCTTCTAGTGCAGAAGAAGAAGAAGACAAAGCAGAGATAAAAAGAAGACGAAAATCTTTCAAACATCCAACGTCGGTATATTGATTTCTTATACCTTCTTAAACCGTTGCTACATGATTAATTACCATAAACACAAAAAAGCTAATGCTACTGACGTTGCAGCTGGATTAGGCATTATTTAGTTTATTTTTTGATTAATTGATTATACTAGCTACCAAATGTTTTTGCCTCTATCACCATTGCGTCTTTAATCAAGATTGAACTTCAACATATTTATTCATTTATACGAAAGCAGTGACAAACACCAAAAACCTTTAATAATAATTGATAAACACTGTTGCTTCATGAATGGGCAATTTAAAGTTTAATACTGTGGTGTCATTAGCGCTTGCTTAGATAAATATTATGGCGTTTGAAAGCAGCACTTAGGCTGCACTAATTCATTTTTATTTCTTAGCTTTTCCGCTAGAAGCTATGGTATGGTTTTTAAGACAAAGGCTGCTGTTACGTTGCCTAAGAATAAAAAAATCAGCATTCTAGCCCTTATTCTACCCTAACATTAACCCTTAAACCTACTTCTTGCGTTGAACCTTACCCAAACTCAAAACTATAAAGTTAATTAAAAATATAAGAGTGAATGTGCGTTTACACTGGACGTGAAGCAACACAAAACGAAGGTTAGCAACCTTCGCGAGTGGTCGCTTACGTCACTTGCTCAAAATATGCCAACCGCTCTTCAACATGTGTGGCCGAGTGTCGGCAGCGTGGCCGAGTGTCGGCAGCGTGGCCGAATGGGTAAAGGCGTCGTTTTTACGACGACCCTGATCGAATGGTCGGGGTTCAACCCGCACCCTAGTCACGTTGTTGCGTCCTTGGATAAGACGATTTACGATGGTTATCTCTGCTTGGTGGCTTCGAACAAGCAGCAAATTCAGTGGACAATAATTCGAAGAACTCCACAGGAACATTAGATCATCGGAAACTCCTAAGCTGGTGCGGATTCCCCCAATCACGAAGTAGTCCTGGGAATGAAAAGTGTGCGGATCGTCCAACAACTTAGCGTCTGACGCTGTCCGGTGACAGGAGGATAAATATGCGCTACAACAACAACAACAACAACAACAAATTTGTCCAAGCAACCGTTTGCGAAGTTTGCTACCTGTTGAAAAGTTCCGCGAGTTGTCCATGATGTCGAATTTAGGTTGCTTCGCATCCAGTGTAGACGCACCTTAAATGAGCTCCACTCTACTCACTTATTCTCTTTATGGACGTTGTGTAACGTAACCTTTGTGTAACGTTAATCTCTTTACTCACTGTGTCTTGTTGGCCAATGACCTACATGAAAATCGGGAAAACGCTGTTTTGATCTATTGGCGCTCATTAGCAATCCTCAACGCAATTACAACAAAAGACCCCAGTCACTTCTTAATCAAAGTTTTCAAACTCTTTCTGCACAACAGTGGAGAATTAACTTAAAATAAACAATATTTACTTGTGGTTAAAAACAATTAAGTAAATATACTACATTAAGTTTTTGCAGTTTTTTATAGTCAAATATTGTACTGAGATTATATATTGCTATTGGTAGAATCAACATCTGGACTATCACAAATCTACTGTTTTAAACAAATATTCTTGGCTGTTAAATGGACAATAATGTATTTCTCAATAATTTTTTACATCAGAAGTTACATTGCAGATTTTCAATTTAAATTATTCGCTGCTGTGAGGTAGCACTTCACTCACATATCTGTTTTCCCATTAAGCTAGTGTTTCATCAGCATAAGAATTTACACATAGCCTATCCAGGCAGCCCACCCGAATTTTTAAACCAATACGACGGCAATTTCTGCACTTTCCAATTTCTGCAGTGGTTTGAAGATTCGGGTGGGCTAGCAGGATAGGCTAAGTGTGAATTCAGATGCTGATGAGACACTAGCCTAATGGAAAAACAGATATGTGAGTGAAGTGCTACCTGAGATGTTGAGAATAATTTTTGATTGTTTGAGGTAACAATAATATAGAGCTTGATTGGGTGGGTAGCTTGTTTATAAAGATAAACTATTGTAAATTCGAACCAAATCGAAACTTTCTAACATTTGACACTTTAGGCCAGAAAAGAAAAGAAAGAATTGAGGAAATCAGCAGATGCAAAAATAAAGCAGAAAAGAGACCGTAGGATCTCCTCCGTAGAATTTTCTGACGAAGAAATAGAAAGAAGTGTCTCTAGAAGATCAAAAGCGGTTAGAACTTTGAAAGGGCTAAGGCACATACTATGCTAACTTTAGGCAGGCAAAGAACTTACAAAAAATATAAAAAATAAAGCAATAAGCAGCAACTTTCCTGAATTTGACATTTTTATTTGCACTAAAACATATCCAGGCTTTTGGCTTAAAACAATCAAGCTCTGATCAGGGTATTATTTTAAACTTGCATTGTTTGGTTTGCATTGTTTTAAGCCAAAAACGTTTGAAAAATTTTACTGTCAATAAAAATAATTACCTCCAGCAAAGTTGCAGCTTATTGCTTTAACCCGAATCTTACCGCTATATGTTATGATTGTCAAATTGCGACAAAACTTCACGAAAATGCGGGAATTTAGTTGGATAAGAGACCAAAAAAAATTATGTTAAAAATATTTATCGTTTACGAGATATGACTATGTTCCCAAATGGGAACATTGGCGGTTTTCGGCACAAACTTTTGAAACCAATTCAAAGTTGTTTATTTCGATACAAAACAATCAACTTCATGGTACATTTCCCATCACATGGCAGCGTTTGATCTGTGCAAATGCTTGTTGTATTTTATGCACATAATACGAGTGTTTTTCTGGCACACCTTGCATCTTTCTTGGGTGGTAGATTCGGGAAAATGTCCAATTCCATCAAAATATTTGTCTGCTAGGTATGTGCTGATAAAAAAAAAAAAAAACTGGCACCTTAGGTTAAGCCGTTCAAAAACTTGAATTTTGGGGTCCATTTGGGCAGGCACGCAGCCAGAACAGAATTTTTGCAAAAGAAAAAATTTAAGGGGGGAAAAATTGGGGAGGGGCAAAGTAACGTATTTAGGCAAAAAATGCATAAAATTTTGTTAAAAATAAGGTTTAACTGAAATTATTAGGGGAGGCAAAGTAAAATTATGGGGAGGAACTTGCCCCGCCTGCTCCCCCTGGCTACTTCCCTGATTTGGATGGGTCCATGGGGGGTGCTACCCAGTGCTTCCTCTAAGCTGTGCGCATGTGTGCGCGCACACAGCTTTCGGAGACTGTGCACAGACATATTGTTGAACAGACACATTGTTGCACAAGGGCGTTGGCAGGAAATTTTTCGAGGGGGGGGCAATAAGAAAAAATCCAGTATTAACTACTAAAAATGGAAGAATTTTTGAAATTCGGGAGGTTTAAGAGAAGTATGTGAAAATTCAAGGGGGGCCATGGCCCTCCCCTTCCCCCGACGCCCATGTTGTTGTACATGGGTTGCTGCACAAGCATTAAAAATATTAGTCATTTTAAGAAAAATGCGCACACACACCAAAACTTCTGCACTCACAGATTGCAAAAAATTAGAGGGGATATTGGGGTGACCCACAAACTAAGACAAAATATTTGTTTGTTAAGTATCTTCGGATATAAAAAACACGGCACCTTAGCTTAAGCCGTTTAAAAATTGATTTTTGGGCGGCCATGTGGGGGATCTCTGGGAGGGTGGTAGCCCCAAACTATGTCAAAATATACGTCAAACATCTACTGATATAAAATAACTGGCGCCCAAGCTTGAGCCGTTCAAAAAATTGATTGTTTGGGTCCCCATTTGTGGGGGAGTTCCCGCTTGAGTGGCCCCCAAAAATTTCGCGAGACTAAATTGCGTTTGCAACTCAACAACTTTACACTAAAATTAGATTTCGATGTTTTGTGATTTAGGAGAAAAAGAGCGTACAAGATTTAGGAAGAAAAAAAAGAGAAAACGGAAGAAACCTCATCGCGGCCAAATTAGTTGAGATAAAAGGGTATTTTGAAACATATAACAATGTGAAATATTTTTTACCGTACTTGAGCCGTTTTTGAATGAGACCGCTTTTACGCCAAACTTTTTGGGTGGTTTTTGGGTCCTAAAGCCAAAGTAAGGTACTTTATTGCCTCGATATTTGGAACAAACATACAACTCGTTAACTTCAAACTGCTGTCAAATTTTCATGGGGCTAGACCAAGCCGTTCTTGAATAATAAGTAAAAGTCTGAATCTTCGCACTCGTTAGTTTGAAAATGCCGAGTAAGAACAAAAGAACACGCAACGCGAGCGTTGGTCGTTCCAATATTGAGCTTTCTAGTACAGAAAAATAAGTAATTCTTCTAGTTTACTCTTATCTAAACAATACTACAGTTGTGTGACCAAGCAACACGAAGTCATAATTTTGAAAATCTATAAAAAGCTGTCTATTCGGGATTATTACTCTCTCTTCTCGTAAAACTATATGCAGTAAAACTTGCGTGCTGTAAAACCGCCAATGTTCTCAAATGGGAACAAATAAGTTCGAAACTAATTTTCTAACAGTAACTTGAAAATAATTACAAAGAAAACGATTTTGTGAAGTCATGTCTTTATCAAAATGTACAAAACATAGTCTTAGCATTTAAAACAGTTCCTACCCTTTGTTCTATACCTCACCAAAAATTGCAACCTAAATCTGTTTTCATCACGTTTCAAAGTCCAATTTTTTTGTAAAATTTCGTCAGAATTGCCAAGCAAAACTATAGAAATTAGTTTCTTAAATCCAAAAAACTATCCCAGTTAGTTTTAAACCCTTATATAACTTAAGAGTCACACAAAAGGAAATTTAAAACTATGTTCCCAAATGGGAGCATTGGTAAGACACGGGTTAATGTGGTATTGCAAAACTACCTCTGCCTAAATTATAAAAGATAAAATCCTAGAACAAAAATAATTGCCAGAATAGAACTAAGTACAGCAATATTCTGGAAATCATTTTTGTTCTTGCCTTAAGCGAAAATTCCGACTATAGACTTTTCATTAGTAGACTTGAAACTGACAGTTTTGTCGTTTTTTCTTCACGTTTCATTTGTTCTAAAATATGCCGATTCGCCCAATCAGCGTGACTTGTTTTCTTTACTGTTCACTCGTTTCGCGAATATGTCCAATCAAATCAGTCGAATAAGCGTGACCGCGAAAAACCTTTGCAACAAAAGCAAACTTTTTTTTGCAATATTCTTTTTTTCTCCGCGCGTCTGTTTCTATAGTCCGAAATGAAGTGTCTGTGATCCGAACCTTGTGCTCCTAAAAAAAAAAGTCGATTCCGAAACGCAGACTGTAATTGCCTTGTTATTGATAATTATTCTGCTTAATGACTGTTAGACTCTGTAATGTCTGTTTAGCTTTAATTGAATCTACTTTTTGATATTTGCTCTGATTGTTATCGAGCCTTTTGTGGTTGAAACCCGGGTATCAACGTAAATTGAGTTTACTTTTTTCATGGTTTTGCTAATTTGAAAAAACCGCCGGTACCTAGATTCATTCGCTGGGTTATTTGACGGTTATTGAAGGAAAGTTTGATAAAAATGGATGCAATGAAATCCCGATATCGGAGATATACTATGATATCGTGATGTCTTATTGTCGTATGCTGGGAAATCCCAAAGCGAATAAACAACCTAGGCATTTGGTTTTAGACGGAAAAGGAAAAAAAAGTTCAACTCGATGACCTACCTTATGATCCTTCACTACTTCCATTCCAAGCTTGCGTTGTTTTATTTCTCATGCATATTTCAAGTGATATTTCTATGCTGAAACGTTTACGTAGCTTGAAAAAATAACCGCGTTCGTCTCTGGAATGGTAGGTATGAGAATCAAATCTCGGCGGTCAAAATGAATACAGTATTGACAACGCCTCGCCACCGCTGCAGCGTTTTGAGAAGAGCTGTGTTGCCTGGGCGCAATGGCGTGGAGATGGGCGCTAAAACTCGTTACACGCTTATCAGCGTGTTGCAGCGAGTATAATGAAAGATTTGATTGTTTTTACTTCAGAAAAAGAAATTGAAAAAACTGGAGCCGAAAATGGATGAGGAGTCATCTACATCAGAGGAGGAATTCGAAGATGGAAAAAGAGTTTCTGCTGAGAAGCGTCGGCGAGTGTGTAGAATGTTAGCCATTTATGCATAAACCTGCTCTCAGCGTTTTTGTTGATGGCCTGTTGATGGGGATATCCAGGGCCTCAGAGAGAAAATTTTCCAGGGGGTACGAAGGTTGATACTGGGCCCCCAAATTTGATTGGGCCCCCAAATCTTATCGGGGGCCCACGCCGTTAAATCATCTTTTGCTCGATGGGTGTAGATCTTCATTCAAAAGTGAGGGATTTAACGATATTTGCATACAGTTAAGGACCTATGCAAAATTCAACTAGACATAGAATTTGTTTAAATCCAGCTAGGGGGTCTGGGGAAACACTGTGCGCTCCTCCAGTGGGGTCCGGGGCACAGCCCCGGAAGCTTTAGCACTTTTTATGTTTCTTGAGCGTAAAATATAGCATTTGATCAACATCCCAGCACCAAACTTGCTTAAATTGACAAGCAGAAAACGTGATTTACATAAAACAAAGTATGTGAAGTGGGGGATGATTACATTGACACAATATTGTACAATGTAATGACTTTAAAACTGCAAATCCAAGTATTTTACTGATAAAAGTTTCAAGAAGTTATCTGCATTCATAGACTTGACAAACCCAAATACCTATTAAACTCATACAGATAGAGTGAGTAACTTAATGATAGCAGTATAGTACTGTTGAAAACAAATGCTTTTGGAACTCTGGAAATGTGGGCCCTTGTACATTGTTATGCACTAGATTTAGGGCTCTCAAGTCAGAGAAATGTAACAAAACGTTAATTTCGGTGCAAGTGTATGGCTTTTGATACATTTTCCTCTTTTTTTAATCAAATCGGCCACTATTGGATGCCCTAAAAGCTGTGTAGCAAAAATAGCGACCAATTACCAGTACTGAATAGGCTGACTGATATTTTTGCTGTAGACAAGTTTGATTAGGGTGTTATGGTGTGATACCAAAACTTAACGCAAAAACCTGAACTCTTCCGGGCCCCCCCTAAGCCCGGGTACGATGTACCCCCTGAACCCCCCTCTCGCAGGCCCTGGGGATATCCAGAGGATTAAATGCAAACCGAAGAAGTACAAAATGACGATTTTGTTGAAACGGTTCATTAATGATGAAACATGGAGTACGTTCCCAAAATCAGTCAATAATTTATATAAACGACTAAAATTTCGTAAAATATTGACGATGTCGTTTTTTGAGACCAAAATCGAATTTATCATTTTATAAAATTTTTAATGATTTTTAGTAGTTTTTTGGAATTATTCACTGATTTTGGCAATGCACTTCACGTTTCATCAAAAACCATTTTCAAACTTAGACATTAGACTAAAATTCTGAGTGAAAAAAATAACCCAGATTGGCTTTAAATTAAATATGCGTATGAACCAAATTTTGACACTTTGAAGACTGAAAAAGCAAGAAAAGAAAAGAAAAAAGCTGAACGAAAGAGGAGGATGGAGGCTGATGAAGAGGTGTCTCGCACGTCAGCTGATCTTGGAAAAGAGTCGGACGAGGACCGTGATAGAACACCTTCTCGTGGTAGATCGGTGAGTAAACTATATTCTGCTAAATGATATCAACTCAAATGGAAATTGTTTGAGCACATCTTTAATTAGGGTTAAGAAGTGTGACGTAATTTTAAAATTATTTTTTAAATTTACCCTTACACAATAAAAAAGCTCACTAAACGTAACCTAAAACTATATAAAATGCTATAGACTATTTTTGCTTATAACCGGGATCATCAGGGGTGTCTGTCTAAAGTAAAATTTAAAATGAAATTCAAATTATTTTCATTGCATTGAGAAACTTGATGAAAGTTTGTCACAGTAAAGTAGTTCTTTTTCTTTTGGAACGAGAAGGGGGCTGTTGTAACGTAACCGCTCGCGTAGTTTATTAAAGGATTGTGCAATTTTATACGATTTAAAAAATGTTGCTTTTTATTTGAAAGAAACGACGAGAAAAAAAAGAAAAGAAGAAGTTTGCGAGCAGAAGAAGATGGAAGGAAGAAGAAGAAGAAGTAAGATTATAATATCTACTTCTGTTTTGTGCAAATACGAATAGTCCATAATCATCATCTGATATTTGATCGTTTTTTTTTCCGTCGACGGAGTTGGCCGGATTTCTTATGGTCATTGTTTTTATTACGCCTAGCCATTTGGTTCGACCACATGCATCTTTATTCACCTGTTCATTAGTCTTTGTTTCATTCTATAAACGTTTTTTTCATGCTTTTTGCAATCGTCCTCTTCTTCTATCAACCCGCACTTCAAATTTCAAGGCCTTCATCACTATCACATTTTCATCTTTTTGCATCAAATCCATCCTCTTTCACAATTGAAAAATTTTAAAGAATACACTTGGTAAAAAAAAATTCCAAACCAGTTTGATACAAAACTATGCATTAGTTCATATAGATTTAGCTTCTTGAATAGAAATATTTGACCAAGAACAAGAGAATATTTAAATGAGAAAATTGATGACGCTTTAAACAAAATCAATTATCGTTTTTATTTCAATATTTACTTTACGATGATAGACTGGTATTGTTATCCTTTCAAAACGATAGCGTTGGTTCGAGTTACACCAAAAACGCTCGGGTAATTGTATAAAAAAGCGCCCGAAATTTATAGTGCTACAAATGTTGGAGAAAAAGTGTATGAAGTCGTAGTAATATTAGGATGAAGTATGAAACAAAACATACCGTTTGACTAAAAACAGTAAATCCTTATTCAAAATAGTGAAATTTCTAAACGTTTCTGACTTAGCTACGTCCATCATTAGTAAAAATGAAACCTAAAACAGTAAAAAGTATACAAATTGTGTAAATTGGCTTCAAATTAACATGGCTTCTATTTTTTTGTGCGTAACTTGGCTTCTAATTTTACACAATTGTTATATTTCTTACGGTTTATTAGATTACGTTTTTACTGATGATGGATGTAGCTGAATCCAAAACGTTCAGAAACTTTGCTATTTTTAATAAGGCTAAACTGTTTTTAATCAAATTAAATAAAAAGGTCGTGAAACCAGTATCGAAAAACGTACAGGGCTTTTTCAAACTTTGCTCCAATTTATTTCTGTTCGGAACGCACCTGTATAAAAACTGGACTAAAATCAATTAGACAGTATATATGTAGTTACATTTTTATGTTTTAGTTGTCTTGTTCAGGAGACAGCAACGAGAACTTTTCATCTTTGAGTCAAGCTGCCAACTGTCCACTTGTCTACCACCAAACGGGGAAGTACTCATAATGTTCCTTTTGTTGCTGAACGTTTAGCAGAGGAATTTTTATATGTTTAGTTTGACCTGACCGAGAATCGAACCCAAGTCTACCCCTTTGGTAGCAGGCGCTCTACCCACCCGACCTCAGATCGGTTTTGATAGAAATCTCAAAATGTTTGATTGGATCGAGCAGCCAGCGGATCAAACCAAGGTTATTAGAATTAATTATATATCTGACTAGGTCATAACAATTTGGTGATCAAAAGAAAAATGGAACCAATCGAACTTGATATTATATGGATCAATGCTGCGCTGCTTTAGGCTGAAAAACCTCAAAGTACATTGTGAAACTAGGTGTTTGGTTTCAGCTCGAAAGGGTGAAAGAGAAGAAGAAACCTAAGAAAAAAGAAAGAAAAATGGATGAGGAAGAATCTACGTCAGAGGAGGAACTCGAAGATGAAAAAATACTTTCTCCTCAGAAGCGTCAACAGGTGATGTTCAGTAGTTGATCAACTCTGCTTCTGTCGAATCAAACTATAGCACAAACAATTTTTTATGTTTTATGCACAGAGCTGGGCATCGCTGTCTCGAGCTTTCAGCTCTCATCAACAGTCCTCAGCACATTTAAACCGAGAGTATTCCCCAGCCACCTCTGGGACAAATTAAGCAAACCCTAATGGCTTGCACAAAGGACGTCAAGCTTTTTTAGCTGTTTTCTGTTAGCAAGTCTTTCGTCAAGCTCGACCACGATAATGGATTGACAGCTTGACTCTAATTGGAAATATGCCTTGATAGTGTTTTTTGAACGACATAATGAAGCATTTTCAGTTCGGAAATATAAACGGTATTTAGTAACTTAAAAATTTGGCAATATGATCCGTAAATATGCACAAGTTAAAACCTTTATAGCTTTTCATTGTGTTAAAACAATATAAATAATAAATATACAAGTTTGAATAATCACTTGAAAACAACGCAGCATCGTGACTTACTACGATGAGCTAAGTTATTATGACATCTTACGGTAGTAAAACAACAACAAATTTAAACGATTGATGATGATACTCGCTCAATGCTCATCATTATGAAGTTGCCCTTTAGCAGTATTTTTAAAATATTGAAATTATTTTGTTGAGTTGTTACTTTTGTGTTTTCTTTGCTTTTTGACTTCATTTTCCAGTACTTTAGATACGAAAGAAGAAAAAGATGAAAAAATCAAGGACAAGAGATGGTGAAGAATCAACTGAGAAGGAGCTTGAAGAAGATAGAATAGGATCTGTGAAACTTCGTCGTTTGGTATGTTAGAATATTATTACTACCGATGTTAATGATAATTTAGTTGTAAGGTTTTGACGTTTGAAGGCCAGAGTTTTAATGTTTCAATGTTTACGTGCTATCTGGCTTAAAGGTTACCAGTTTGAAAGCCTAAAAAAGAGCCATCAAAACGGCTACTACTTAAAAACTTTTTTAACTTTAAAACGACTACGGTACTTTAAAACTTTATGCTTGTTTTAAGTAGTCACCGTTCTGGTGGCTCTTTCCTGGGCTTCTGTGCTGGTAGCCTTTAGGCTGGAGAGCACTTCAACAACTGAACATAATTGCAGATATCATTGCGGTTAATTTCAATGTGCCTGCAGTGTAGAGTAATGCCTGGTCTCTACTACGTATAATGGTGAGTGTACGAGCATATTATTCTTTTTACCGACTGGCAAATTGTACGCTTGTAAGGCACTGCGCTGGGTGTACCGAAGTACTGTTTAAAAGTAAACTAAAAATGCGCTCTTAAGCTGACGATTTCACCCAAACTGTAGAATGGGCCTTAAAGTTGGCCCATCAGCCCCTTCTTAGGTATTTTGCCCTGCAAATTCAGCCTAACTGGTAACTTTTTATTTTCAGATTTGTAATTTGTTTGGCTGTTCATGTTTTTGTTTCAAATGGAATTTTTTTGGCAGCAACCAAATAATGAAATAAAATTGTTTGAAACGATTTGTGTGTTTGTTGATCTCAGCTGAGTTTCGAACAAAATTTAAATGTTGCATGAGAATTAATAAGAATAATAATGAAATTTGTAGTTTATTTTAATGACTTCAGCTTTCATTTTTCTTGTTTTTTTTTAATATTTATTCCTAAAAAGTTAATTTGTGGTACGCAACTTGAGAATTGCTTTGATTAGGTTGTTGATTTGTTTAATCGCTCTCATTCTGACCCTTTTTGGCAAATGTTAATGAAAAGCTTTGAAAAAATGAACATCCTGATTAAAACAATTCCTGCTTATGATGCGCATTTGTACTGGACGCTAAGCAAAGCGAAGCGGCAACTCTCGCAAGTGCTCGCTTACATCCAATCGTCCATCACTCAAAATATGCCAACCATTCAAAAACAAAGTTGTCTAAATGTAGTTAAGCACCGCTCGCAAAGTTTACAACATTTTGCAAGCTGTCGATGACGTCAAATTTTGGTTGCTACACGTTCCGTGTAAACGTACCTTTAATATTAAAAATAATAAAAGTTAACTGAGGAAAGAGCTCAGCATTACATCAAAATGTAAAAGCTAATCTCTAAAGTTTTTGATTATAGTGCTTTGTTTGCACAGAGGCTAGAATAACTAACATTTTTTAGAGAGAAACCTCCGCGTTGTTAGTGGTGAATGGAGCAATTAGATTGTGGTTCTATTTGTTAGTGAAATCTGTCCAGTATCAATTGAATATTTAGACTTAAAGTACTTCAGCAATTAAAACTCGGCTAGGGAAATCACTGCTGATCTGAGATCAACGCAAAAGGGAAAACGATTTATTTAACTTCAGGAAAAGAAAGCAACAAAAGAGAGAATGAGAAAGAAAAGAATGCAAGAAGAAGGAGAATCCTCTGATGAAGAACCAGAAGAAGTGGTAGGTTTGAAAGTTGTGTTGCTAAATACATTGTAATTTGTCACTTACTATAATTATTTGTCTCACATAATATAGGTTAGATCAGTGGTTCTCAATCTTTTTCCATTCTAGAGCAGATTTCGAATCTCAAAGTTGTAAGGAGCCGCAATCAATCAAGCAACCAAATATTTTTACCTGGCCTTGCTCAAGTGGTGCAGGTTTTCAAGTTACTGCAATATTTCACCAACTCTTAGTACTGGTTTTATCAAGGCACTTTTACTAAGCTAAAAACATGATTTTTTGATAATATAGTAGCGAAAGGACGGTAGAAACCTGGGCGATTTTTCTACGTTTGGGGATAAAAGTTATGCAGTGAGATTTTGGTTTGGGAGAAACTTGAGGTAAAATTTGTTGGCGTCTTACACAGATGGAAGGTCTGGGGGCAAAGCCCCCAGCCGACGAGAATTTTTGAATTTTTTTGGATTGAATAGCCATTTTAACGAAATTTAGATGACATTTGGGACATTTGCAGAGCTATTTCAACGAACTAATTATTAAAATTTGGAAGCCGTTTGACAGAATTGAATTACTCATTTTCTTCAGCACCCTTACTCCCTGTTCAAGTTCAAAATACCTTTAAAAGCATGCATCTTTGGGTTAATTTTTTTACGTGACATCACTAAATGGGAGCTTCGGTCCCCTGAGGCACCCCTAAAGTCTTACCACTGCACTATATTCTGAGTATTTTTCAACTTTAGTCCTACAACCCATCGAAAAACTGGGCTAGGACTACCTTTCTATCTGCATAAATCAGTATAGAACTCCAAATTGAAATGGGAAACAATTTAAGAAATCAAGCTAATGCTACCATTAACATCCAATATAGCTCTCATGTATATCACTATGCAATATTATCCTCTACTGTAAGTTGAGTAAAGGGATACTGACAACCAAGTAGAGGAAATTTGACTAATTTGATTGCTTTAATAATATTAGTTTACTACAATTGGAATGAAAAACGGTTTATTAAAGTTTACATAAATAGTGCCAAATATTTGAAATAAAAAATAATGAATTTTCAAAGCGTTAACGAGAGCCGCAGAAAGGAGAATCCAGAGCCGCGGTTGAGAACCTCTGGGTTTTAGATACAGTAAAGAAAAATAAGCTTCTCGAAAAAAGAAAAAATAAAATTAAACAACTGAAGTAAAAAATTATCATGGTGTAATGGTAAAGTTATTCAAATATCGATTCTTGCTGCGAAATTGGGTTCGAATCCTGCCCAAAGCACTGTTGGTATTTTTGCTTTTTTTTATAGGTAGCTGCTCGACTTAAAGAATAATAATTTGGTCACTTCACAACTTCTTGCACTTAAAATGTTTTGTTTATTGCAGCTTTATTTGTGTTTGTTTGTACAAAAAAATAAACTTTCTGTTCTCTAATTTGTTAGAAGGAGAATCAAAAAGCACTACTGTACAATAATGCTGTAAAAGAAGTCTAGAGCCTCTGAACTGTTGAGTTGTGACAAGACAAACTGTGTTAGTAACAAATTTTATCCCTTTATGTTCTGATTTATGCAAAACCACGATTAGGCTAGTATCAACTAAAAGGGAAATAGATTTAAAGCAAATCTTTTTAATCTCAGTTTAAAAAATCTCAGTCGGTTGCAGAATAATTAATTTTGTTTCATTTTGATCATAATATTGATAAATGTGGCCTTTAGCAAATTACTTCTAGTTTTCTGTCTAAAATCACAAACCTGAGGTACTTTCGTTTATGTCTTGTTAGTTTAATTGCGGAAGTTATGCTGCGCTTTGACTTTTGGTACCAAAATGCAGTTCCGCAATAGCGGAATTGGTTACGTTTCAACGGAATCAGTTAGTGCTGCGCTTCAGGAATTGCTGAAGTTGGTACTATTGCTGAAGTTGTGCTGCGCTTCAGGAATTATAAACATTGAATTGCGCACTTTGGTATAATGTTATTTGTGTCCACCTCTGAAACTTGTATACACGTTTCTAGTGACTAATTATTACGGGGCAAGCACCAAACAAGTCGCAGTCAAAGAAATGCCCCAGTTATAGGACATGTAAATCTGCGAGGAAATTTTAAATCCCATCAGATGCAATAAAATAATAGTTTTGTATTTGTTCAAAATGTAAAACTGACTTTAATTCAAGTCGTTTTGTCCTAATAAACATTGTTAAAAGCTATTTAAACTTTCAGAAAAAGAAACCAAAGAAAAAAGAGAGAAAAATGCATGAGGAGGCATCTACGTCAGAGGAAGAAATTGAAGAAGAAAAAACTTTTTCTGCTCAGAAGAGACGACAGGTGTGTAGAAAGCTCCTTATCTCAGCGCTTTTTAAAAGAAATTAACAAAGCAGCATAAAATTTCAATAAAAAATGCTATATGTGAAAATTGCAATAAGTATTACGTCTTCATCGGTGGTTGAGTGGTTACGTTTGTTACTAAAACGGTAAAATTGGGTTCCAATCCTGGTCAGGTCAAACCAAAGACTATAAAAATTGATTTTCACAGCCTTTCTGCTTGACGTTCAACGACAAAAAGGACAATTTAAAGCGAAGCCTCCACCGTATGTGGTAGACAGGTGGCGGGTTGACTCGACAACCAAAAGGTACTTCCTCTATCACGTGACGAAGTCAACTTGGTGAGCATAATGTAATTACAACGTTTTTTATTTCATAAGTTGCTGCGACTAGAGGGCAGCATCTTTTGGTCTTTCCGTCAAGCTTCCACCTGTCAACCAGCACTTGGCATTAATAGGTTTCAATGCATCTTAAAAACAAGTTGCAACAGTCAACAAGAAAAAAGTTAAGATGGTTGGTAGTGCTTATGATCAACTTTATCAACATCACAATGACCTTGACTGCCCTATTACGTATATACGAGTATTTAGACATTAGTTCGATCTACAGTGTGATTTGCCAACAGGCCTTAAAGGGTATAAAGCATCTTGCCAATCCGGTAATTTACAATACCTGAAATTAAGAATAAAATTTCTGAAAAGTTTTGTTCTCATTTTGGGACTGCGATTGCAAAGATATTCAACAAATGCAAAGAGATATCCCCCAAAACGTCTTTGGAAATTTGGAGATTGTTTTCTCTGTCTAAAATTTCAGAAAAAAAGGAGGTTTACCAAAATAGCATAGGTCACCTGATTTTATTTGAAGAGTAAATATTATTCAGTCTCTTTTTTTCCCTGGCAGTTCAAGCTGAGAGAACAGATTTTGGATTTCCAAACGCTTTTTAGGGAAAATATCTCTTTGTTTTTATTGAATATCTTTGCAACCGCAGCCCCAAAATGAGAACAAAAAATTTCAAAAAATTTGTTTTGGTTTTCGCTATTGTGAACTACCGGAATTGGCTGGATGCTTTACCTACTTCTTTAAAATAAACTGGGAAGTTGTATTATTGTTTGTTATTCAAGCTTTGATATTATGAGTGAGGTTTGCTAGCCTACACGTTTTTTTGATCTTTCCATCAATTAATGACAGATTTTGGAGAAACTTTTCTACAGTACGCATTGTTTTAGTGTTTTAGTAAATCAATACTCAGCAAGTCGTAAAGCTTTTTCGGATCTTTAAAGCTTATTTCATAATTTATAAGGTTTGAACAGATCATTTAATTGTTAAGTTATTCTTTGCTGGAAATTAGTTTGACTTGAAGTTGGCAAAGCTTCTTTGGTGTCTTTCGACTAAAACAATTTGAAAAATAAAGATCGAATTTTTACATCGTCAGGTGTTTTCTGAAAAAAAAGAAAAGATGAAACCGGAAGAAAAAAAGAAAAAAGCAATCGAAAGAGTAGTTTTGAAAAAGGTTTGATTGTTTTTTGTTCAGAATCTTTTGTCTAAATAGGTCAGAATTTTTAGACTGTAAGCCACTGCTTACTAATGAGGATTTCAGGTTGCAAGGAAAACTTTTTGAAATATCGCATCCGAAGAACTGGTGAGTGTTTGTGGTAAGTAAAGGACCTCTCAATTTCATTTTGATAAAGCAAGTTCAAAGTTTGTCTCCTCTGTTGTGAATACAATTCTCCTTACTCCATCAATATGATTGTCTTTGAAAATCCTGCAAACCACGTTTCAAATTAGACAGGGATCGTAGCCAAAAAGTTCTGATTAAAAAGTTTTTAACAAGTTTGACTCTGCTGCAAGTCATAATAAATTTTGAACTACTCAAGGTTGTTTGAAAATTGATTTAAGCTCAGTTAAATCTTTTAACACCCGGTCTACGACTTTTAGGCGTGGACGTTTAGGCGCGGGACGTTTATGCCCCGCCGATTATGCAACGGGACTTTTAGGCGCCTGGACTTTTATGCGCCAAGAATTTTAGGCACCAGAGGTAAAAAATTTTTTTTTCAAAAACTTTTTCAAAATTTTTTCAAAAAAAAATTTTTTTCCAAAAAAAGTTGGAATTTTTTTTCAAAAAAAAGTTTTTTTTTCAAGAAAAAGATTTTTTTTCACAAAAACAAGTTTTTTTCCAAAAAAAGTTTTTTTTTCCTAAGAAGCATTTTCTTCTACAAAAAAACGTTTTTCTTCCCAAATTTTTTTTTGTTTTAAACCACAGTCTTTTTTCAAATAAAAACTTTTTCCAACACTTTGATTAAAAGTTTTAAATAGATTAAAATGTAAATGTTTTTGAAGCTTTTCATCGGTTGTTTGTCAAGAAGAATCTTCAGAATAGAGAGTGCAGGAAAAGGAATGGCTATAGGAAAAATCCGAGCAGTGATTGGCTGGAAAAGGATTTGATTTCTGAAGAAGTTGACTTCAAGAATTTAATATTGTTTTTACTATAAGTGTATTTACAACAAGGTGTAAAGATTAAGCTGAAAATATCAATTTAAACATTGCTTTTACTATATTTACAGCAAGATGTATAAAGACTATAAATAGGAATCTGCCGAGAGATGAATTCTTAGCTCCTGAAAAAGTTTGTACTGTATTGTTTGGTAGAGGTAGACTCAACATAACAATGAAACGTCACACGGCTTGCTGCGTGTGCCAATATTGCACAAGCAACTCGTGTCTGTGCGCTGCAAAATTTGAGACCACTAGCTGGAGATCGCATGCGTCTGGATTAGGTAAAAAAAAACTTTGCAAGTAAATAATGGAAAACATTCTTTGTTATTGAAAAAAATGCAATAAGAAATCAAATTTTTGTAAAACTTTTTCCGCTCTGCTTCCATTTATCTGCTTTTGAAGTCACTTTTATCAAAGCTTCAAACCCTGCCCTCTGCTGACAAAAAGAATTCTTGTTCAGCTTAAAGGTTCTACACAAATGACGCTCTCTCAGCAATCCTTTTCCAGCCAATCACTGCTCGGATTTTTGCTATAGCCATTCCTTTTCCTGCACTCTCTATTCTGACGATTCTTCTTGACAAACAACTGATGAAAAGCTTCGAAAACATTAACATTTTAATCAAAGTAAAACTTTAAATCAAAGTGTTGGAAAAAGTTTTTATTTGAAAAAAGACTGTCATTTGAAAGAAAAAAACAATTTTGGGAAGAAAAACGTTTTTTTGTAGAAAAAATGCTTCTTAGGAAAAAAAAACCTTTTTTGTTGGAAACAAACTTGTTTTTGTGAAAAAAATCTTTTCCTTGAAAAACAAACTTTTTTTTGAAAAAAAAAGTTTTTTTTGAAAAAATTTTTGAAAAATTTTTTACCTCTGCCGCATAAAAAGTCTCGGTGCATAAAAGTCCCGGCGCATAATCGGCGGAGCCTAAACGTCCCGCGCCTAAACGTCCACGCCTAATAGTCACGGTCCGTTTAACACCAGCATGCGGTACTTTGAGACCAGACTCGTATTTTTAAATAACGACGAAAAACTGCAAAGTAGTTGTTTCGTAGTACTGTAACATCACTAAAGGGATTCAGCAATTAATACAGCACGCATCAGCTGGCTTCGAAATACTTCAGTAAGAGTCCGAGTGAAAGAGTTTTGGGAGTTATCCATCTCTTTCCTGTGGATAACTCCCAAAGCGGAGTTCAAATGATACACTATAAAATTCCAGCTTGGATGGAGAAAGCTAGAAAAGAAAAGTGGCCATTTCACACCATTAAAATAATGGGTTTCTCATCGACTTACATCTGCCCAATACTAATGGGTACCTTTCCATTGATCGCCTTCTACAACCTGCTGTGTGGTTGTTTTACTATTTTAATCCAAATAAAGCACGCAAGGAAACTGTATTTTTCGTGTGATCAGTTACTTAATCATCAAGTATGTGTAAGTTAAAGAATGCTGTTGCCATCCATGTTTTGGAGGACTCCACCAGTCGGAAACTTATATTAGACAGAATAGGATAATGTCAACTCGGTCTTATACCACAAAAGTATCAGTCGCTATACCACATAGTGATGCGTCTCTTGCCACGCCGGGGTCTGCGCTGCGGGTTTGCGTCTCTTCTCTCTGGTTTGCTTTGCTTTACCTAACAAATGTTTTATTCGATTGTTCTGGTTGATGGAGGAATAAAGCTGTCCGGGAGGGTGGAGGCAGGTTTGATGGTGTAGTCTTTTCAGGTTCTGTTTGCACGTCTTGTTGCCCATTTCATTGCTACATTTTTAATTAATAAATTTCACATTTGCATCGCATGATTGGCCAAGTTCATCGGTGGCTGCTCGAGTCTATTACTGGGATGTCCTTCGCAGCTTCCTGTCACAATTCAACCCCCTGATTTTTGAGTGTTGTCTTGTGCAAAATAAATATAACTATGACAGACTGCGGTTTGTTCTTGGTTTAAATTCACATGTCGCACCACTAGCCGGTTCCCAATTATTGTTAACGCAAAAGTTTAAAAAAATTTTGTATATAACTAGCTGCAACATCACATTAAGAGACTCAGAGACCATCTAATTCCACTAGACTTAATGTCTCTTTCATATCACAAGTGGAAACTTGACTGCACTAGTTCAAGTTGACTTTTATACAACATGCCATGCGGTTCTTATTTATTTAAATTATTTTAACTGCGTTTCCGTGTACCACTTAGGTTTATGCTTTATAAAATAGGTAAGAGAAAATGCTTTCTTAATTTATTGAAATTTTTATCCTTTGACGTCATAAAGCTAGCCGTAAAAAAGGACATGGACGCCCGGTATTTAAATTACGAGCTGCAATCAGTGGTGTAAAAAGTAAACATTTTGTTACTGACAAAAAACTACTTGAAGTAACGTACAAACTACTGATCAAAAAAGTACTTGAGTAAAAGTAAAAAAGTAGGCATTTTAAAAGCACTTAAGTACAAGTATTTCTGAAAGCATTCAAACAAATTAAGCAAACTATTCCATCAATATATGACAACTGGTCATTGGTCAACTACGTTTATACCACTGCCGCAAGCGCTTCGTCGTCTAACCCAACACTATCTCAAGAATCATAAATTATTAATTGTTACAAGTTTTGTGTTAGTATATTCAAGACTATTAATTAAAAAACACAACAACAGCAAGAATTCGAGATTTGAAAGTCATACCGCGCAGAATTTAAATGGAATCATTTCATAACATCTTTGCTCAATCACTCAACCACCGTCATTATTAAATTAATATAATGAAAATAAAAACACTGTGGACATGCTTATCGGTGAATAATCTATTGCGTCTACAGGCTGGGGCAAAACTCACCCACCATTGCTAATACAGCATATTTTGGGATAAAATTTTTTTGATTAATTAATAAAAATTACCGAGAATTTTTTGAATTGAATTTATTTTACCTCTGAAGGAAGACAAAAGCCCGAGCAACATTACGTCACTAAATCACACAAACTATTGTTGATATCCCATTTATAGATAGTTCTGGATCACTGCTGGGACACAATTGGTCATATTGCACACGTTTTGGAATTACATTTGCATAATAAGTACAGTAACCTACAACAATGCCTATTGCATATATAGTGTGTGATTTTTGGCTCACTCTGTAGAATTTAGCTTTAAAAACATTTAGTAATCATTGGACAAAATTTGGGCAAATTTCTGTCTTTGTGTTGGCTTCTTTCATGATTTACTTTCAATAGAACAAACATCTATGCCAGTATGCGGCCACAGTGAAGGGCAGACACCAAGCAACGTGAAACTAAACACATCGTGAACTGCCATTTGCCATGGACGAGATACGCATTCGCACGCGTAGAAAAAAGTCATTGCGACAGTCGTTGTGGTAGTCTGACCTTTGGCGCAAGAATTGCCAGCCGAAAAAAAGCAAATAACAATTAACTTAACTGAATGGAACAGTTGCCGGTAAAAAAAGTCGACCGTTCATGGTTAAAATTTGAAATTCGTGGTTCAAATTTAAAATTACAGTATTTTGTAGTTTTCCAAATCAAAATACTACTTAACTAGCGTTGCTTACACTAAAAGTAAGCTAGTAAAAGTAGCCACAAACAAAGTATTCAAAACGTACTCGTTGATTAATCTACTCAAGTAAAAGTATTTCGTTACTTTACACCACTGGCTGTAATGGTAGTAAATGATAGTGTTTTAATCGGTAGGATAAACTGAGCGAAGACGAAAGTGATGAGGAAGAATTAGATGAAAAAAAATCCCGTCAAAAAATGAAGAAAGACATGAAAAGAATGCTCAAAGAGAAAATCAAAAAAGAAGAAAGCGAGGATAAACGCAAAAGAAAAGAGAAAGAGGTACAAACTCCTTTGTTTTTTCTGAATCGAAGTAAGATTTTTTGGAATCTAAATCTTAAATGCTAATGGATCTTGCTAAACCTACTTCATTCAATACTTGCCAATAAATTTTAGACTATACTCGGTACTTGCAAACCTTTACCTCCGATTAAATACTGATACTTTAGTTTTTGTAGAAACAAAACAAGAGCTTTAAACCAGTGCCAGAAAAAATTTACGACCAAAAACTAATTGGTGCTACTTTTTTGGTTTCAAAAACACAAAAATTTCACACCAGTTGCATACAAATTCACTCCAATATATAATACTCGTTTCATTTTTTTCCAGAAACGCAAAGCACAAAAAGAGACAGAAGAAGTGAGAAAACTTTGTAATTTGTGGAACTATTAATTTGCTTGCCGTCTACGATGTTATGTTACATCTTTTTTGTTTTTCAAAATCAAATCTTTCATTATACTCGCTGTAATACGCCGAAGCGTGTAACAAGGTGGCGGGACCCATCTCCGCGTCATTACGCCGGGGCAACACAGCTCCTTTTGAAGAAATGTTGCAGCAGTGGCGAGCTGTTGGCAACGCTGTGTCCAGTTTGACCGGCCCGAGATTTGAAGCTCAGACCTACGGCTTCCGAAACAAACGCGTTACTGGTCGACTAACTGGCCGGTACATCCGCTGGATCTTATTCTTAGTTGTACTACAGTAGGCCTATTTACGGTTGTTCTTTTTTTTAATTTATTCATTTTTTGAAAGAATCTTTTTCGTCATCCCAAGTGGATCCCCCAGCTAAAGCGGAATTTTTATTTTATCAAGCAGGACCTGTGAATACCAGTTTTAAAGTTATTGGATGGACATACGAAATCGAACCCGACTCAATAATACGTTTTAGTTATGGATGCTTAGATTTCGATCAAGACTTAATAAATTTAAATACTTTTTATTGCCTTGTTAGGAAGATTATGACCTGTCAAAAATGTTTGAAGAAGAGAGTGAGGAAGATTTGGAAGAAGCCGAAAAAGTTTCAACGAAGAAGAAAAAGAAAACAGGGGATTTTGATGTCAAGTCACGCGAATCAATAAGAGATAAAACAAAACGAGATAAAAAGGTAAGGGAATAATAAAGAGAAGAAAAAATAAGGGATATTCATTGGCGGATGTTTACGTGCGATTTCAAAGATTAAGATTAGGGTTTGAGATAAAGTTAGTGCTACATTTCTTGTTATATGCGGTAGTAAGGATTTTGAAACAAAAAATTACCAAAAAAATCACCATCATGGCAACCGAGAATGAATTGAATAATAAGCCTTTATCCTATAACGTCCAATTCATTGAAAGTAAAATGATTAATACATCCGTTTCGAATAATATTGTCACATCAGTTAGACTTAGTCATGTCATACATTGTCTAAGGCGTTCAATTATTCAGTAAATTGTGGGGATAAGGTGCTTTTTTATTTTCGGATGCTGTGGTATTGTTCTTGATAAACATTCATTTGAGATTATTATCATGACTCAAGAATGTGATTACAGTTTAGTAGATTTACCTCTATTGGTGTTCCGATTTGCTAAGTAAATCCTCCATAATGTTATTTTTTAATGGCAACATGTGTTTTTGTCCAAGTTCCTACGCGGCATTTTCTTAAGAAAGAATAGTTGAATAAGGATTTGAGCTCAAGCATAAATGATGCAAATCCAAATCAATTTTTTCAGAAAAATAAAGCTTTACAAACTGTAATAATTTCGATTGTGGTTAGTTTTAATATTTTAACTACAGACAAACCTGTTAAATATAACCATGCTTGGCATATCTGCACCAATTGTGTAAACCTCGAGTTTTAAAAATTCGCATGGAAACAAACAAAAAATTTGGTTATTTTGTCACATTATGGCCCTCAGAGCTAATGTATCTTCTTCAGAGGAGGAAACAACAACTTTCCAAAAACGTACAATGTCAAAATGTTGCTTTCACAATAAATAAGAAACGAAATGCCAGCCTTTTACGACTGGTTACGAGTGAGTTAAAACGGAATTTTTCAAACATGATATTGAATTGGGAATTTTTTCAGCTAGATGTTTATCTATTGAATTTTGTATGACACTAGTTTTTGATAACGTCGTAGAGATTTGTCGTCATGGGCATTGTGCAGTCATAATTTGATGTGTTGTGTATTTATAGAAAGCTGATGAGCGGGAAGAAGTTATTTCGTTGACAAAGATGCAGTCGATGTTGGATCGAAAAAAGAAGAGAAAGAAAGCAAGAGAAACGGAAGAAGAAGAGGAAGAGAAGAGAGTAAGAACAACAAACTAATAAGCACTTATTTTCCTAACCAATTAGATTAAGTCCGATTGATCTACCCCGCTCTCCTCTGAACAAATGTAAGTCCTTTCAGAAAAATTGGGGAAAATGTGGCCATTTCTAAACCATTTCAGGACGTTCACAATTAAAAGAAACAGTGGAAACTGTAAAGCCTCCACCGTGTGTGCTAGATAAGCGAGCAGTTGTTATACGGGAAAAAATTCGAAACTCCTTGAAAGCTAACTTATCTTTGTTACCACTTTTATACCATATTTAACATTGTTTTGATACGTTAGTACATAAAAGATTGCACGCCTTGAGTAAAGCGTGTTTTAAAATCAGAATAGAATTGTGAGTTTGTGATTTTACAGCAAGAATCTTTCGATTTATCAGTAATAGAAGAAGATGAAGAAAGAGCACAAAGGAAGAAAAAAGAGATGAAAAAAGCGCTAGCAAAACAGAGAGAAGAAGAAACGAAGAAGTTGAAAGAGGCGAAAGAAAAACCTTCAAGGAAAGGTATTAAGCCAGCTGTAAGTGAAAAAAGCTAAGTTGAAAATAATTTTTCAAAAAATTACGAAAATAATTTTGTCTTTGAACTTTTTATCAATTAAATTTATTCAAAATCTAATAAAAACAATCAAACAAAAATATTGTACAGCACAATCAATAGACGTTTCGGTTATTTTATATTTGACCATTTTTCGTTATATTCCAAATACTATCTTTTGATTCTTATAAAATTTGGGTGTATTTGAATGTGCTTGTATTGGACTGATTTCCGCCGAGGGACGATCGTGTTGTTTACTCATCCAAAGAGCTTCTCTCCGCTACCAACAATGATATATTGCCTACTTTACAAAAAAGCAACGTGATTTATCAATTCTTATGCCTCCGCTACAGTCAGTATGTAGGCCGTAAATACCCCTTGCTCTCCTTCCCGGAACGCACAGTTCCTGCCCGTCTGTGCAAATCTTCCATCCAGAATAATACTCAGTATCTTGCTTCTGATTCTGCTATTGGACTTGATTTTTTACAAAAACTTGCCTGTTCCCTACATTATGATGACAGCAGATTTTTTTTTTTTCTTCCCTTAGGCCGCTCTTCTTTCCACCTATCTGCTCTTGAAGCCACTTTCATCAAAACTTCCAAACCCTTCTTCTGCCGACAAAAAAATTCATTTACAGTTTAGAGATTGTACACTAATGAGTAATGACTCTCTCTCATACTCGTTGGTCTTTTTACATTCAATCACGGTTCGGCGCTTTTTTGTATCAATAGCCATTTTCATCCTGCGCTCTCCATTTTGACGATTCTTTTGAACAACTGTCAGACGAAAAGCTACTTCGAAGACAAAAACATTTTGATCTAAGCAATTCTCGAGTTCTGTACCACCAATCAATGACTTTTGCAAAAGTGTTCAAGCTGTTCAATAACGCCATTAAAGGTTTTAGTTCTACCAGTTTTTGGCAATATTGGAAGCACATACCAATACCCCAATTCTGGTTCGGTTTTGTGTTCAGTACGTAAAAGATCTTAAAACTTCTCAAAAAGTATTTCTGCTCAGGTTTCAAGTGTCACTGGAGGTTTGCTGAAGAACTTTTTCTTAAAAACATTGTAAAGTATGCAGCAATTTGTATTCGTTTAAGCTGTCCGATAGATATAAAACTTAACAATAATCTGATCTTTTTCACGTTTGTGGGTCAGAGTTTTAGTGTGTATTGTTTGCGTACGTATGCTTTTTGATCTATATAGGCTACCAGCTCGGTGGCCCTTAGTACAGCAACCAGATCTCAACTGCTTAAAACAAGCATTCTTGATGCAGAATTACTTATTGCAATGCTGCAGTCCACATTTTGGTGATTCTTCTCTTCGCTTTTATGCTGGCAACCTATGGGCCAGATTGTACGCAACAATTGTTGTTGTTGTTGTTGTTGTTGTAGCGGATATTTATCCTCCTGTCACCGGACAGCGTCAGACGCTAACTTATTGGACGATCCGCAAACTTTTCAATACAACGACTACTTTGTGGCTGGAGGAATCCACACCTAATTAGGAATTTCCAACGATCCAATGTTCCTGTGCATTTCTTCGAATTCTTGTCCACGGAATTTGCTGCTTGTTCGAAGCCACCAAGCAGAGATAATCATCGTAAAGCGTCTTATCCAAGGACGCAACAACGTGACCAGGGTGCGGGTCAAAACCAGACCATTCTATCAGGGTCGTCGTAAAAACGACGCCTGTACCCATTCGACCACGCTGCCCACTTACCCATTCAATTAAAGAGATACTGCTCAAAATCGGTTTTATTGAAGAAATTAGAACTATACTTGAGTAACAAAGATGTGCCTCAAAGCTTTTTCCACAATTTTTTTATTCGCGAAAATACGAGTTAATTCAAGTGTCTCCGTACCACCGGTAACCCTGCATTTTGCAATTTTGTGGCATTACGGCATAATTTTGCAAAATTTCTGTGGACTAAAAACGCGATTACCAACTGGTAGCAATGAGCAGCCTATAACCAAATCTGAAAATTTGGCTACTGCTACTAGTACCTGTAGACCTAAACTTCCAGTACTGATCTACAGTACGCCTTTTGTGATGTCACAAAATTACAAAATGCTAGGTTGCCAATGGTACGGAGTGAAACGGATGAAAATATTTTGTTGTGCATAAAAGGCGATTGTGGAAAAAGGTTTGGGGTACTTCTTAATTATCCCAAGTACACGATGCTCCAAAAAAAAATGTAACTACTTTAATTTGCTTTCATTTGCTCATTTCTTACACAAGAAACTTAAAACGCGAGATATAGTTAGTCAAATAGGATGGATTGTTTCTCAAAGTCAAAGAAACTTCTTGTAGTCTACATGTTTAATGTGTCACCCATTTCTGTTGAAACATGCTTTTACGTGCATGCATAAATTTTGGCCCACTTTTTCCATGTATCGTTGGTTACTTCAGCTGCATAGTCGGCCACGTTCCGCTTAAATCAGCTTGCATTTGAGGTCTTTTGGCATAAATCTTCCTTTTTGCTGCTCTCTAGAACTAGAACTCGAGTGGAATTAGGTCTGGACTGTGGGGGGCCCACTCATGATCTGTGTTGAGGCTGATCAGATGATTCTTGAAAAAACCCAGTAGTTGCTTCAATGATGCATGGGCTGTGTGAGGTCTAGCGCCATCCTGCATGAACAAAGCCAGTCTCAACTGTCCTTGGGTTAGTTTCTGAGCCAGGTGACCATGAAACTGTTCAAGAATAGCTCACTGTTGATGGTAACGGTGTGCCCATGCACACAGCCCATGCATCATTGAAGCTACTACTGTTTTTTTTTTCAAGAATCGCCTGATCAGCCTCAACACAGATCATGAGTAGGAGCCCCCACAGTCCAGATCTAATTTCACTCGAGTTCTAGTTTTTGAGAGCAGCAAAAAGGAAGATTTATGCCAAAAGACCTCAAATGCAAGCTGATTTAAGCGGAACGTGGCAGACTATGCAGCTGAAGTAACCAACGACACATGGCAAAAAGTGGGCCAAAATTTCTGCATGCGCGTAAAAGCAGGATTCAACAGAAATGAGTGTCATATTAAACATGTAGACTACAAGAAGTTTCTTTGACTTTGAGAAACAATCCAACCTATTTGACTAACTATATCTCGCGTTTTAAGTTTCTTGTGTAAAAAATGAGCAAATGAAAGCAAATTAAAATAGTTACATTTTTTTTTGGAGCACCCTGTAGTGCTCATTTCTTCAATAAAACCGATTTTAAGCATTATTTTTTAAAGAAAATTTCTTGCTTAAATGGTAATCATCAAAAAAAATTACAAAAAAAACAAAAACAAACTTTTCAGCCGTCACCAACGTCCCTAGAGTCCGAAGAGTTTGATGAGGATGTAAGATCTCAGTTCAAGACGATTATGGCACAACAGAAGAAAAAAGAAAAGAAAAAAGCGAGAAAAATAAAGAAAAAAGTTCCTGATGAAGATATAGAGGATGATGTAAGTTTCTAATTGTTTGGTGTGCATCTTTATTTGTTTGACAACACAAGAGCATTTCGCTTTCCAGTCAAGGTGCAACTTGTCCACGGACTGGGAATTGATCCAAAGTTTACCGATTTAGTTCCACACTCTCTTTTCCACCGCACTTGAAATGTTATAAAGAGGTTTCGGGGCCAAACATATAAGTTGATAGTTAAAGACGGTTTTCCAGATTTTTCTCAATTCCTGCATACTAGAAAGTCGAGAGTGTTGATAGTTGACCGAGTTGAGCTTGTTGCTCAAGTTAGTTTACTTTTTGAAACCTCTTCAATTTTGGATTGTTCGCTCTACTTTTGATGTGTTTGATTGGCTTCTGAGAGTAAGTTGTGATTCTGATCAATTTGAAGATTGCGCTGTTGATCACGTTCAAGCCTAAAATATGACTGTTTCAGGCTTTTGAATTATCAGAATTGTTTGAAGAAGAAGACGAAGAAGAAAAAGTGGAAAAGCCAAAAAAAGTAAAATTAGCCAAAGAAGAAAAGGTAATTCATGAAGAAGAAGAAGAAGAAAAGTCAAAAAAAGAATTGTCAAAAATAAAGCAACTTCAAAAAGCATTGGAAAAAGAAAAAAGCAAATTAAAAGGGAAAATGTCAAAGGTCAGTTCAGAACATCACAGGTGCTAAGTCACTGCAAATGTGCACTATTTTGTGTAGAAAACTTTAAATTACAGAGATCAATTTGTATTGCTGCAAGGCTTGGAGTTTTTTTTTCTAACTCTCTTATGAAGGCATCATTTTTAGCCCAAATAATCAAAATTCAATGCATAATTACCTTAGTTTTTTATCTTTGTGCTTGTAACCACAAGCTTCTTGTTTGCGTGTTAGTTATTTATTTTACTTTGTATCAGAGATTACGACGGCATAGTGGAGTTCAGGATGACACTCATTCTAACGAGAAAATTGCCTTGACTTCTTATTTTTTTCTTTTTTTTGTAGTTTTAGTTCTAACTGTGAGTTGTCTGTAGATTTTTCCATATTTTGTTTGTTGGAAGGGACTGTGAAGCGAACTTGTAGTCTTTGATGAAAGTATCCCAACTTCCCATACTTAGGTGACGCCGACTTGTTATACCCCATATAACTCAGACGTCATAAACTCCATATTTGGTGATGTCAACGTGATAACACTATGTTATTTTTTTATTTTTTATAGTGTTGAACTAAATTTGTATTGTAAAGCACCTTTGATTAGCTACCTTGCAAGAAACAGCGCTGGGCATGTAACTACATTATTATTATCGCGACATTTCACATAAAATTCATTTAAAGATCATTCAAAAAAGCAAAAAAGGCTTATACCCTAATTATTTGTCTTCGTAAGTCGTGCGACCTAATTTTTTACTTTTTATTTATTTTTTCAGAAATCTCAAAGAGAACTTGAGGATGAAGAAGAAGAGATTGAATACGTAGTCAGGAAGCCTAAAAAGAAAACGAAAACAAAAGATGAAGAGGTAAAGGGTGCGTGTGATGAATTTTGGTTGGAAGTTAAACTATTGCTTTATTTCTAATGTTTTTAGAAGATTTGTTTTCAGGATTTTAATTTGGCGGATTTGAGATATTTAGAACGTGACGTGGTGGCAAGTCAATCACCAACTACCGCAGCAGAAGAACCATTGAGAGAGAAAAAATTTAAGGAAACACAGGAAAAAAGAAACAAGAGAAAAGAAGTAACTATGCCTTATTATTTGCACTTCGTTACATTTTGAAAGCGATTTCCAGTTGGACCTGTATGGGATCCACCTTCTTTTATTTTTAACTGTTAGATGGGTTAACTCTGGTGATTGTTGCTTGTAGCTAAAATGTGACGAAGCATTCATTCAAGGGTTGATAAGCACACTTAGCTAACCTAGCTGATGAGATGTAATATTCCATGAAACAGCAGCTACACTTGGCTGCTATATTGTGGGTAGATTATTATGACTGACAGACATGTGGTGTAACACGTGGGGTAGTTCATTTATTTTTTGACCTATTTTTAAACGCCTAGTCTGTCTACTGTTATTGGAAGGAAATTTTGAAGCATATAATGCGTGTATCTTGTTATTATGTTAGTGATGCTGTAAAAGTGCTATTGTTTTGCATGCAATGTGTATTATTATTTTAGGGTGGTGGCATTGAATCCGAAATTATCGTGAGATCAAAGAAAAAGAAAAAAAGAAAAGTTTTCATAGACGAAGAAGAACTTGACGAAAAAGATGAGGTATTTGCTTCCCTTTAACCCTATTTCACATGAGTTATTTTGCCAACTCATTTTAGACAAGGATGCTGGGTGAATGGCTAACGTGCTACTTGTGGTTGAATGAGTTTTATTCATTATTTTAAATATAATGTTTAGCAAAGTCAACTTCGTGTTGAGATTTAGCTATAAGCTTTATGGACAGAACTCTTTGGTAGTGCTCTCTAGATTCAAAATCCTATTCACCAAGTACCAAATTAGACAGAGATTGCTACTGAAAAGTTCTATCCGAAAACCTTTAAGCAAAAGCCTTAAATCAAATTTGCAATGGAAGTCATATTCACGTTTTTGTGCAACCTAGAAGTTGTTCATTGTTTTCACTTTTAAGGTTGTTTGTTGTTGCAGTTGATAGTTAGTACAATGAACTGAAAACTGACCAGCTGCTTTTGTCAGATTGTCATTAAATGTATCTTAAAACTTCTCCAACATTAAAAGCTCACTTTGCGTAAGATACCTTTAAGCTTAGACCGTTTTTGTAAGTACCTGTCACGAATAATAATTTTGAATGCCTGAGATATAATTATTTGCTGTATTTTAATGTGTACGTGACTGATTTATTACTTTTGCCACTTTTTTTTTATTTAGAATATTCGAGATGATTCCTTTCTAGTATATACTGTCTTCTGCAGTTATCGATTGTTTTGGTTGTTTACATGTCTTAGTTGCTATATTTAGATTTAAAGTTGCGACATCATAATTTTGTCGAAATTTGTTTATCTTAAGCTCATGTATTTTTTCTATTGTGACGTATCGTGGATTTTTCTGGGATATTCGATAGCTTTTGCTGTAGTAAAAATAGGCGAGTCGTTTTTCATTCAATGATTCTAATATTTTAAGAGTGGATGATTTTAGGTATTAGTTTTGTAGGCATCTTTGCCGAGTGTGTGTATCTGTGGTTGGCTTGTGAAGCCATATAGTTGGCGATCTGAATTGGACAATCACGATTGTGTGACCTGAATCTGGTTGGTCGTGGTTAAGTTTTTACGATCTGAATTGGTTGGTCGCAAGAAGTTTTAGTGGAGCAATTTTGCTCAGTGAGTTGGTTTGTGTTTCAATCTTAAACAGAAGTTTTAATTTAAGATTGGTGTGCTGCTTTCTGAGATTCAAGAAGCTAAAGGAACTATCAACTGCCATTTTCGAGTCGTTGATTAACTTCTCAGTCGTTCTCTAGTTTCAGCCAACGTGGACAATTTTAGAATTTAAAGGTTTTACTCTAGCCAAGTATCAACGATCGCGACAGCACCAACTATTTATTTTGATATTTTTTTTACCCCCCAAGCATTTTGCTATTGGTTATATTTTTAACAGGATGGTTTAGATCTGTCAGCGGTGTTTGAAGATGAAGACGAAGGTCGCTCCAGAAAGAAAAAACTAATCAGAGAAACGCCCTCAGTTGAACGAGATGAAGCCAGAAAGAAAAAGATTGTAAGGAGAATTTTACTTTTTTGGAAATCTCTTGACCAAAGTAGGAGAATCTCTGTAAGCAATTAGTCAACTTTATATAGCTTATACTCCGCTTGTAGTCAAATGAGTAATCTTCACACAACAGCGAAAGGCAATCTAAGTAGTGCCTTAGTCAATTGGCATAAACTCACGTGTTCCTAAAATTTCTTAGCTAAAAAACTTGACTGAGCAATATTCACCCCCATTTTACAGTTTGCTGTTGAAATATAATGTTAAGTCATGCATTGATCTGCGCAACACTATTTCGTGCCTTCAACCCTCATCGGTAGCCTTTAGCAAATTGATAACTGATCAAACTCAATGAAGTTGCCCAGTAGTAAAGAGTTACTAAGGAAATAAACGATTCTTCACATGTGGTACTTTACAAAAAGACAACCAAAAAACCTTTGGTCTCGAAAAGCAGCTATACGAGCTATCCTAACATTCGGGCTATTGGAAGCCAAGCTTTTTTAATATTTTTTAATGATATTAAGCGACGAAACGGTTTGTTGATGAGAGACTTATTGATTTTAAATTAATGCTCTCTGTATTATTGCATTTAGCGTTCAAAATCCCCAGTTTCTGCTGACGAATTCTCAGAAGCTAGCGTTTCTACATTTGCTACAAAGAAAGATAGAGGGAGAAGTGTTGAAAAGCGTGAACCTAAGGACCAACTAAAAGTAGGTTTTTATTGTCAATATTTGGTACATCAATTGTTTTGCTAAAAAGATTTTCAGAAACTACTAAATATCTTTAATTTGCTATCTGAGTTACACCCACAGAAGTAGTTATTTTCGACTATTTTTTTAAGGTTTCAACCCCAAAGCTTAGACTTACTCAGCATTGTTTGAAATTAAGCCCTGTAAAACTGAAAAACAAAAGTTAGCAAAACTTAATTTGAATTAAATTGTTTGGGTCTGTGAAAAGTAGGTCTGGTCTACAGTATAGTGGGCATAATTCAAAGCGTATGAGCGTATTCTTTGTTTATTTTAACAAAATAGCGGTTTTACAGGCAGGTGTACCGAGTTTGTGTTTAACACAAATCAAAGATACGCTCGCACGCTTACAATTTTACAATTAGTTTAGACCAAGCCCGACTCGTAAAAAAACATGCATAGACCAAAAGAAGTTTCTTGAGGTTCAAAAATTAGGCGGATGTTTGCTTGTGACCAAACTAAGCACTATTTGCAAAATGCTATCAGTTGCTATGATGAACTAATCACGTATGCTCAAAAACACGTGGTGATTTTAAAGAGCTTTAGAAATATTTTTAGCACAAGAGCAAAACCGTTACTAAGTCTCATGTTCAGAAATGTATTTGACTCAAATACAGGCTAGTAGTTTCGTACCGGGAGTAACCATTGCATCGGAAAATTTTAAGCTTGGCGTTGAAGAACTTACTGCCGTATACAGAATGTCTACAAATTCTATGTTTTTAATGGCTAAGCTAGGTTAAGAGAGTTTTGACGTTTGTTAATGTTTATGTCATAAGGTTAATTTTGTTTTTGTAAGGTTTACTAAATTGAGCCAGAATGGGATTTTATTAGTAAAAATGTTTATCAAATTTTCCGGCAAACCATATCTTGGGTTTTACAATTTTTTAGGTGGAAGAACTAAAAGTAAAGCGAGGGGTCTCACCAGCGTCAGATAAAGCCAAGTCCGCTGTAAGTTAAGACGCATCGAGTCGCATCACCGATTATAAGAGCTTTTTCACTAGACATTATTTTGCTTACGATGAAATTGACAAGTTAAAAGTTTGCTATAGTCAAAAACTCATCAGCAAGACACAACCAGCAAAGTATGTCAGCATAATTAAACTGTAAACAACAAAAGTTTCTTGAGATTTTGTTACTATACATAATATTATGGTGTTGCTTCATTAGAAAGTTTTTGTGTATTGCAATGGTTTGAGTTTTGTCGAAGATTTATCGTAGCTTGTGTTGACCAAATGTGACACGATCACAAAATAAAATGTGGTACAATCACAAAATAAAATGTGGCACCATCATAAAATAAATGTTGTACAATCATAAAGTAAAATGTGGCATAGATAAAACAAACATATTCTTACGTAGAATAAAGTCTAATTTGGTAAGTATCCTATCAAACAACTTTAAACCAAAGTTTACTGGGTTTTGTGAAAACAAAAGAATATAATCTGGAGTTTCATCATGCGTAAAACGCCATATTTCTATTCTTTCTAGTGGCACAATCTGACCAAAGACTTGCAAGCATACCGCCAAAAGAGGGATTTTGAAACTGTGCAACTAGACGAAAAGTAGTCTACGTAGTTAACTGGTTATACAGTAATACAGTAAAATACGTATGAGGGTTACGCATAGAGCAGTAGCGAGAGTTACATTAGGCGGCTTTTAGCAATCACGCGTATTTGGAAGCGGAAATAAGCATGTGATTTGACTTTAGAAGTTTTTCTTTTTGTTTTTTGCATTTGCATTGAAAAAATATCACGCGCATTTCCGCTCGTAAATACGTGTGATTGGTCAAAGCCGCTTTAGTTAGCAAAATTTAGCTTAGAAATAAATAAAAAAAAACTAAAAATCAGGTTCAATCGAAACCTGTCACATGTTTCGATTGCTTTTAGGAGAGGAAAGCTGGATCGAAGAAAGACAAAGAACCAACAGGTTAATTTACGTTACTTCTCTTGTTTTTGGTCAAGATGTAGAAAATGTAAAATTCTAGCAAGTATAGAAAAGCAAAATTCCTGCACCTGTGTTCTGCCATCTCAACGCAGTAATACGTGACGAAATGTTTCCTTTGTTTGAGTGATGAATCGAAAGTGATGGAAAATTGTCTTCAGGACCCGACCATCAGGTATATCCCAAAAACCAAGGATCTGAACCACCTCAGTAGAGTGTGCTTGTCAACTCCTCCCTTGTTTGGCCACATTTGTCAATATTTTAAAGTTGTTTAGTGATACAGAACGTAACAATTGCTTTGATAAGCATGTTCATTCCTTTAAA
The DNA here is from genome assembly GCA_963965965.1 of Trididemnum nubilum. NCBI lineage: Eukaryota > Metazoa > Chordata > Ascidiacea > Aplousobranchia > Didemnidae > Trididemnum > Trididemnum nubilum. Next base: position 28,174,890 of record OZ014487.1, read on the forward strand.
GATTTTTGTCTGACACTTGTTTCGTAAAATCGGCAGAGATTAGAATTCTGACAAGTTTTTGTGACATTCAAGTGTCAGACAAAAGCTTCGTAAAAATATTGAACATTCCGATGACAGCATTTCTCAAGTTTGTCAATATTATTTTGTCATAATACACGTTCCGTAATTCACAGGTCTTATTGGTCCGAACGTGTTGTCTTTCTCATTAGCTTCAAGCCGAGTTTTGGATTCTGGGTGGTTGGTTGAGCCAGATGATGCCGCGCTAATGATGGAAACGTCAAAAGATGTCATTGAAGAAATCGAAGAACTAACTATCACTGTACGTAAAGCGGAACGTTTCGTATTTGAATCGCAATGAAACGAATTGAATAAACATAGCTTGATAATAGTCGATGATTATGAAGTCATATACAAACATATTTCTCAAATTACTCACGGCCATTGAGAAGAAGATAAAGGGGTGCAAATTAGACATGCTCGGCAACTTTGGTGGGCCTTATGTTTGTGATCCCAAATGATGCGAATGGGCTACGTAGGCAAGAATCTAGAATTGGTGAGAAATGGAGCTCCGGTAAAAGTCATAGTCAGTTCGGGGTGATGACCTTTTTACTTTATGTCTTTATTTAAAATTCGGGAGAAAAACAAATTGAGGTTTGGCAAAGACTGTTTTTGGTCTTCACTCTTTCTGGATAAAACACTGCTTGGCTGCGCAAAAATTACCTTTGTCTCCATGCTGTACCCGGGTCCACGATTTCTCAACAGTTCTGAACTTACTGGAACTTCTTCTTTCAAGTGAGAACGCCTACTCGTCATGTAATGGTTGAGAGTTGTCGAAGCCACTTTCGTAAAGGGTTGGTGCAGAGTTAAACTTTGCGTAGTTTCATTTGCTAACTACTTGCAATATTTAGTTAGTTATTTGACGTTGGCCTAATTTTAAACGTTACTTTAGGAAGGAATTTGTCTACTCGATGCGTTACAAAGCTCTTAAACTCCCCAACTAAAGCGAATTTGATCAATCACGCGTCTTTGCACGCGGAAACACGCGTGTCGTTTAACCGCATGTTTTTGCTTTTTTTGAACATTTACATTGAAAAAAATATCACTTGTATTTCCGCTCCAAGTAACGCGGGATCAATAAAAGCCGCTTAAAGCAGTGACTTGTTTGTTTTAGCGGTACGATTATCAGTTTGCTCGCAAGGAATACCCGGATGGTGGTTGCTTCGTCAACTTGTTTCCGGATGGAACCGGTACGGTCTGGTATCAATCTGGTAACGTGGCAATCTCAGTGCTGTCATCGGATAGAAAAGGAAGAACTATTTTTATTGTGCAAGAGGTCAGTGCCTACGAAAGAAGCAAAACAACAAAACAAAATCAAATACGCCAGAATGTTTAAAATTTCGCTCGCATCAAGACGAATTCCAGTGCTAGGTTTGCAGGTCTATTTGCCCAATTAAACCAACAACTGAAGAACTGACCTACTTTACTTGTTTATTGTTTAGGATGCTGCAATTTCTCCTCGCATTCAAGCTGTGTTCCAACCAAATGGCAACTGTACGTGTTATTATCTAAATGGGAGCATAAGAATCACTTTAACTGCTTTTGGAGGGGATTATTTTAGGTGATAAGAACTTACATACTGGTATTACTTTTTTGCATAATATTATATAATCTTTGTCTTTAAATGATTTTATATCGTACTGGTCAAACAACGTAGCTTTTTGAACCCTTCTTTTAAAAAAAACAAAACTTTTTCCGGTCGCTTATAATAATTTTGATCATATCCTTTCGGTGATTACTAAAGATTTATGGCTGTAGATGAGAATGGAGACAAAATCTTTGAAAACCGATTGCTCAATTTCAATAATTCTTATTTGAAGAGCTTTAATTGTTTAATTTAGATATTTTTAGTAAAAAACTGAAATGTCTATTTGTAGTCCAAATGGTGAAAAAATAAAACGTTGGAGATGGCGTCACACTGAAGCGCACGTACACGCCCCTCCTTTCCAACCTGTCACTTTCGGGCTGAGCAAGCAAGTCGGAATCAGACTTTTATCTCAAGAAAGAATTTACGTCATCTTCACTGATGGAACGAGAAGTGTGCGTTTTAATGTTGGCACCAAACTGAGGGTAATTTGTGAATAGCTATTGTGACGTTTTGCTGTTTTTTGTCAACGTTTGCCGTTTTTTTGCAAATTTTAAGTAAGAAGCCTGCTTGCCATAAGGATTAGCTTTATTGCTTTATTTTAACCCTCAAATTAATTCCTTATTTCAATGCTGATTTGTATTGCACTTAAGCAAAACTTATCTTACTGGGGTACTTTAGCTTTGTTTTAATAAAATTTCTTAACGATGACAAACTGTTGGCTGCGATACATCGCTATTTATCCAAATTTTCCTGACACGAAATCGATCCAAATACTTTTACTGCTAAAAGGGACCTGCTAACAGCTTTAACAACGCCCGGTCTATTTATTATCTAAAAAGAAGAGATTTTTTTGTTGTTAAGGAATACACTCTGCTATACTCTGTTTTATCCAGTGGCTGATTGGCAATGATACGGCTACATTCAAGATCTTTGACGCTGTTAGCGCGTCTTTGGTCGCCTGGGATATTTGGGTTACTAATACAGTTAAACCTTTGTATTAAAATCACCGTTGAATTGCAGTAAAACTTATTATTTTTGTATTAAACTCCCATTTTTTGTTTAGTTATACCCGGGCCATCAACCAGAAGATCCGAACAAGAAAGCAGTGATCGAGCTACAAAATAAATTTGCCTATTTACAGTAAGTTTTAGCAATTGGCGTAGCCGTAGAGTAATGAAACACACTACCTTCATAACGGTCAGTATTGGACTAATGTTGGGAAAATCTTGTTTGGTTTCCTTTTTGCTTTATCTCTCAACCTTGTTTGCACTTGTTCAACTTTCAAACAATGAATGGATCGACTCAGAGCGCATGGCGTCGAACCAATCAAACACGAACACGTAGACCTGCCAAACAATAATAGCAGCATTGGCAAAATTGATAAATTAAGCCTGCCTTTTCGATCAGGACTTAGTTACCCAGTGTGGTTGTTCACTAACTTTTTCGAAACCTCTTTGGCGCTGCATATGACATACCTACTTTTCTGCTTTATCTGTGCTTGTTTTTTCTGTTACGCATTGATAAATACAATCGAACTCTCTTACAGTAAGATTTTACTTTCAAGTTTCTAGAGACTACCGCCAGTGGTTTGACTAAAATAATCTAGTCTGGTTTTGGTCAGCGCAAGATTCGCACAGATTGTTGAACAATTCATCTACACAATTCCAATAGCCCTCCCAGCTGGGGCATTATCGCCGCACTTAAAATATTCAAATTTTCAGTTTTTTTTACTATTCACTTAGTGAGTACTTTTGGTTAGAATCGAACCGTCGTTTCGCGAAAACAAGACTCAAAGTCCAAATAAATGTTTTCAGGTCGATAATGTACAAGATGCACTGCACTTTACGTTTCACTCATTCGCCAAGACGCGCAAGAATCAAACTGCCGAGCTTTTTGAACAAGAAACTGCAACGTTTTATCTCGCTACAGCCAGCACCGCCAAGTCCAAGAAAGATCTCCGTTGTTCACCCCATTGTGCAAGAACAGGCAAAATCAATACCACCAATTAGTGCCGCTCCTCGATTGCCACCTGTAAGTTTAAACAATCACCAGTGACTAGGTTTTTGGAGTTGCGTTGCTCTTAACCATGTTGGACGAAAGCATTGAGCAGCGGAAATGCTACATTAAAAATCAAATTGGCTGAAAAACCAGGAAGAAAAGTGACCGTTTCCAAATCCTATCAAAGACAAAATTAAGTGGGCACCTCATCAACCCACATGCGACAACCATCTAGTTTCCAGATGCCTCCTAGAACCGGCTGGGCGGGTGGCTTCACTTTTCTGCCTCGAGTGAAATTTTATTTAGCCCTAGTAGGTAAGCAAGTAGGGTTAGACATCCGCCAGGTTGAACCGTTTGCATTTAAATTGATCTTTACATCTTTTCTGCTTAAAAGTTCAGCACTTGTATAGAGCTGGAGCTTGCGTTCAACAAAGACAATTAAGCTGGGTTCACGGCTTCATACTTCAGAGCACAGGAGCGATCAAACAATAGTGCAATTTGTTAGTTTGACACAATTCTTTAAAAAACTGAATCACGTGTTGTAGCAGCGGAAGTTGCGTAAAGGTAAACAATATCAACTCAAAGAACGCGATTTTTCTTGACTGTCTTTTTTATTGCTACTAGTCAGGACATTGAAACTAAATGCAATATTGATACAAAGCAAAGAGACAACACGCGAGCAAACATTTTTTCTGAACGTCTCAAGACATTGCCAATCTCATAATAAGCAGATAAATGATTAGGGAACAACAACTTGTCACAAGCAAATAAGCACACGGAAAAAAGGCCCAGCGGCGGCACAAAGTTGTTTGCTTGTGACAAGTTGTTGTTGCCTTGATCATTTATCTGCTGATGATGAGAATAGTAATGTTTCGAAACGTCCAGAAAATATGTTTGCTCACGTTTTGGCTCTTTGCTTTATATTGAGATTATTGTTCCAGTCATTATACTCAAAAATAGAATGTTGATTGATGACAACTATTTAAAAATCCCGCAACCTAACTTTGATTTTAGATTGCCAGAAGAAACAGTAAAATTGAAACTGTTGGAGAAGATAATGAAGTGTCGGACGTGGAAGAAGTTTATAGCGTGATTGTCAACTAAATATATTATTTGTGCTCAATAAAATATACAATCTGCTTTGTTTGAAGTCACCAAAATATTTTCAGCGCAACTCAAATAAATAATGTCCTCGATTTAGGCGAGCAAAAATTTTAGAAGCAAATGTCAAACTTATGACAACGTAAATCGGACGCTATCTCCATGGGTTGACTCTGCGCTTTATTGCACTGCTGCCGCCGTCAACTGAAACAAACACTATATAACTGCGACGTGACGAAGCAAATAGTTTCATGCGGGAATATCAATGTAGAAGCAATTGCTAAATACGCGTAAACGGAGAAGTATGCCACTTTGAATCACCCCGTTGTTGCTGTTTTTGATGTTACTACACGCACCCCTCCTGTAAATAAGAGCATGGTGCAACAGAAATGCTCCACCACAGAACCCAACTGGAATAGAGAACCCGAAAGTGACCATTTCCACACCAATCAAAGAGTGGGTACTGGATATACTCCATCATCACACAGGTGGCTAGTGGGCATCGCTGATGGATGTCCATTGGTCACTCTTACGAGCCATTGGGTGGGCGGCTTCACTTTTTTGCCCCGAATGAAGCACGGGTTCAATCATCGCATTCGTATAGAGAAGTAGTCATTAGCAAACCACCTTAAATAATAAAAAGTGTTGTAAATCGGATACTGAGGTCTTCACCATGCAGATTTTGTTGTATTATCATGTCAAATACACGTAAAGAAAAAAAGGTCTTACCAAAGCGCGAAGTCATCGGCACTGTGCCATTTTCCATTTGGTAAATCCAGCCCTAAATACTAACACAAAAAAGCGCAATTAATTCAAACAAAAATTAATAGCCTATTAGTTTTTATATTACGCACTTTAGGTCGTTGCACAATCATTATTTTTCAACCTAAAAACTTTTATTTCTGCCAAAGAAAATTTAAATGTAAGAGTATTTTTTGAAACTCAAGATTGACCACGACGAGCAATTTGTAGGCAGCAAGTTAGCAAACAAAACATTTCAACTACAAAATCCAGATTTTAATATTGATCACAATCATACTGTTACCAATGCCACTGGCTAGAGATGAAATAGCCAGGGAGTGATGAAGCTAGGCGCAACTGTGCATGGTTTGTGCGATTATTTATTCCATTTTACTTTCCATTTGACGTGACTAAACAATTAGTTACATCCGGGAATGTCAATGTAGACGCAATTGCTGAATACGCGCAAATAGAGTAGTTTTCCAGTTTGATTCACCCATATCTTTTATATGGTATTACTATTTGGGGAAATACATACAAAACCCATTTGAAAAGACTAAAATCTCTCCAAAACAAAGCTGTTAAAATAATCGCTGGAGGACAATACCTTGATGATTTAACAGTATATTATAAGCAGCTGAACATTTTAAAGATTGAAGACTTCTACACTTTGGAAGTGGCACAATTAATGCATAAATTTTCCCGGAATAAACTACCCAACAGATTCTTCTCTTTTTTTACTCCATTAAATGCGATACACACATGAACCACCCGTTTGGTATCCTCCAAAGTAAATCTCTACATTCCATTGTATCAACAGTAAAAATGCAACGATTCTTTAAATTTTAGGGAGTTTGCATTTGGAATTCTGCACCTCAAGATATGAAATTATTGTCATTTGACTCTTTCAAAATTCAATTTAAACAACACTTAATGTTGAACTACGTGTAATTAACTTTAAAATATTGCTCTAATATTAATTACTATTAAAATCATATCCCTGATCTTAGGTTGAGTTTATACACTGTCCACACTACCCCCTCACCCTGGAAAATTTCATGCAGAAACAGAGCACCCTGAATTCTCGATTGACTAACAGGGTAGCTGCTCGACTCGATGACCGAGCGTTCCCTTTGCAGCTTCCTGTTACAATTCACTCGACTGCTCTCTTTACTGCTTAATTGTGTTATCAATTTTATTTTTATTTATTTTTCGTTGTAATAGAATTATTGTCATTGATTATCTGGGCGAATTGAACAAATAAATTACTTACTTGAATTGGTATCCTTACACCTTGCAGAAAAACACTTTCCAGAAAAACATTTTTCAGAAGGTTTATTTTCCAGAATTAGCTTTTGCCATAAATCACACTTGCCAGAAATTACATCTGCCAGAATGAACACTTGCCTGAAAACACTTCTGCCAGAATGAAAACTTGCCTAAAATTACACTTGCCTTGAACACTTGATTGAAACTACAACTGCCAGAATGAACACTTGTCTAAATTTACATTTCCCCGAAAACTTCTTTTTTGGAATTTACAATTGCCATAATTTACATTTGGCCGAAATTACATTTACCCGAAAACTTATTTTCCAGAATTTACACTTGCCAGAATTTACATTTGGTCAAAATGACATTTCCTCGAAAACTTATATTCCAGAGTTTACACTAATTGTCAGAATTTACGTTTGGTCGAAATCACATTTTTCCGAAAACTTATTTTACAGATTTTACATTTCTTCGAAAATTTATTTTCTAGAAACTATTTTTTATGCGAAAAAATATAGTATGTTTGTGCTTTTCTAATAAACAGAACGAACTTTTAGTTAAAATTAAGAAAAGTAGCGATAACAGTTAGCTTACTGAATGAGAGATATAACCTGGCTTAATAGTCAATTTGCCATGATAAGTGATGCTTTGAGCGTGATGAAAATTATGAATTAATATAATCGATGCAAGGATTGCGGAAAAGCACTGAAAAAAAGCATGTTTATTTTAGCCCTGGTTTCATTTCATTTTTTGAAGAACTAATACATTTTGAATTGAGACTGGCTGTTTTTGATTTTTTGCCAATGTACAGCATAGGACAATGACTAAAAACTTTTTTGCATAATTTTAAAGTGCCTGCTATGGCATTGGATGAGTTTTTTGTTATGTATGAAAAATTTCAAAACAATTTTTGAAAATTTTACAAAAAGGTCCCACACCAACCCGTTTTTCTGACCCAACTTGCCGAAAATTTTGGGTTTTCTGGTTTGTGGTGCATGACAGTGACAATTTGCAACCTTAAAAACCTTTAAGTGGATGGGCCTTATGGCTACACAGTACACACAGTTTGAAAAAAATTTGTACGGAATGGAGCAATAGGATCAAAAGTTATGGCAATAAAGTGTTAAACTTGTGAAATGCTGCCTCTAGCGGCAGAAATGCAAAAGCACCCTAATTGGATTATTATTGTGTAAAATTGATGTCAAATTTTATTTTAATGGTTAGGAAACAACTAAAGCAAGCATTTCAATAAAATTTTGTCATTTTAAAGCAATATACATAATTTTTTTTGCTTAGGTTGACATAACTTTAACTTGTCTAAGTTTATAATACTTTCAAATTCCAATTTTCAGAAGTAAAACTCTTAACATTGTCCTAATTTTGATTATGTCATTGCAATTGTCTTCACAAAAGTTTAACAACTTCACAACAGAAAACTAAAACCATCGTAGCCACTAGGGCACAAGTATTATAGTAAGCGGGGTCCTGTAATGGGATAATTCAGTTTAAAAGCAAAATAGCGATGATATAATATTATTTCAGCTATCGGCCACATAAATTGACTAAATTTCATACTTCTGCGCGCGATAGCTGCGTATCATCAAGTCCGGCGGAAATATAATTCACCGAGGTCGCACATATACTGGTCGCATTATTATTCGCATGTAATAATAATATTTTTAATTGTTGCGACCTCGCAGCATTATTACCATATATGATAATAATATTGCAAAGAAATAAGAACACCGAATGCAATCAGAATCTCTGGATTAGTACTATCCAAAACCTACACCATCATTTTTCAAATTTCTGCACAAAAGTATTTCAAACTCATATCAACGACAGATTGCTGTGAACTACCGTACTTGATTGTTTTTCTTTCTCACAAAAGCACTGTCCCAGATAGCCATTTTATCTGGCTCACATCAGAAACAGATCGGGCAAGATCGGGCAAAATGATCAGGTTCAGATCGGGTTTAGAACTGGTAATAGTTTAACCAGATCTTAACCTGATCAAAGCCAGAGGTAGCATGCAAAGTCGACCCGATCGGGCATGCAGATCAGATTCAGATCTGGTTATTAGACCAAAACCAGGTCGGGCAAAATGATCAGGGTCAGATCGGGTTTAGAACTGGTAAGTTTAACCAGATCCTAACCCGATCAAAGCCAGAGGTAGCATGCAAAATCGACCCGATCGGGCATGCAGATCAGATTCAGATCTGGTTATTAGACCAAAACCAGGTCGGGCAAAATGATCAGGTTCAGAACTGGTAAAAGTTTAACCAGGTGTTAACCCGATCAGAGCCAGAGGTAGCATGCAAAGTCGACCCGATCGGGCATGAGGATCAGATTCAGATCTGGTTATAAGACCAGAACCAGATGTGGAAATCTTATCTGTTTCATATCTGGCTATCTGATCATTATTAGATCTGGCAATCTTGATCTGTTTCGGATCGGAAATTTGTATCTCTGCCAGATGTAAAAACCAGGTCTTTTTAAGATCTGGCATCTCGATCTTTATCAGATGTGGCATTGCCATCGTTTTCAGATCTGGCATTTTAATGTTAACCAGATGTGGCATCGCTATCTGTTTCAGGTCTGGTATCTTGATCTGTTTTAGATCTGGAATCTCTATCTTGACCAGATGTGGCTTCGCTATCCGTTTCAGATCTGGTATCTTGATCTGTTTTAAATGTGGCATATTCATTGTTTTCAGATCTAAGGTCGTGATTCTTAAAGGCGGTAAATCATCCAGTCAATTCCGGTGATTACAATACCCCGGTAGCTAAAATTGAAATAAAATTTTGATATTTTTTTGTTTATATCTTGGGGCGGCTGTTGCAAAGATATTCAACAAATACAAAAAGATATGCCCCGTGGAACTCTTGAGTTTTGTTCTTCCCGCCAAACCACGGTCAAAAACTTTTTTCGGGGGATATCTTTTTGTATTTGTCGAATATTTTTGCGAAAACAACCACAAAATTAAAACAATAAATATCAAAAATTTTATTACAATGTTAGATACTGTAAACCATACGAAATTGGCGGGATGATTCACCGCCTTTAACAACATATGGTATCTTGATCTATTTTCAGTTTTAGATTTACCATTGTGGGCTTAGTCACACTGCTTTTCGACAATCAAGATCTGGCAGAACGATTAAGCTTTTGCACTTTGAAAACCAGCGATGTACTCATCATGTAAATGCGACCTAAATGGGACATTAAAAACCCTTGTGCTGTTATTTCAAGTTTTTAAAAATGACACAAAAATTATATTCAGCAAGGTAAGGCAATTTATTGCACATCAAATTAAGGCACAGAATTAAACACTCGATGCCGTATCTCCCGAATCGGCAGCGGGCTCAACTTGCTTCCGCTGCAAGCGGCCTCCTTTACGATCTTTTGCGCCGTCAAGCCAGTTTACGACTGTAATGTTGTAATCTTTTATCGTGATATCTGCGTGCAATTTTCGCAGAGCATCTGCAAAACAAAATTAAAGTTTGCTAGGTTTTACTTCGTTTCTACGTACGGAAAAGGTTTTTGGCAATAATAAGCATATTGTGTAATTGTCATTATATTTTTATTTCATTCACCAAGTTGCCTTGACCAGGAGATAGCAACCTGACCGGAAATCGACCAAAGTCTAGCGTTGCAATAGCAGACGCTTTATTCATTCAATCATTGATCGGTTGGTTAAGTAAAAAACTATAGTGGAAAAGGGATATTATGCAGTAATTAAACTGCATCCGTTTTGACAAATAACGGCTCTTCAAGTGGATATAATTACAGTATGATAAAATGTTGGGAATTAACTAGTTAATAACGAAGTCAAGTTTTTTAATTAACGACTTAAACTTATTAACTATATAACTTTCGTTAAACTACTTAAATGTTTAAAAGTAGTGCTAGGTTTCGCCAGCCTGTTCCAGAAAGTGCTCAATAACTGGTTCAAAGTTCAAGCTGTACTTTTAAAGTTTACGTAAATCCGTTAAATTTCTAGGCAACATCATGCACCACAATAATGCCATAATCATCTTACGATGTAAACTGATTCACTAAATACCAAAGGAGGAGTCGAGGACACAAGGCTCGAGGCCAAAAACAAAAAAATCCGAGGCCAAGGGCAAGGACAGCTTTTCCGAGGACAGACCCTCTCGAGGCCAAGGACAGAAATGCTCGAGGCCAAGGCCAAGGACCAAGGACACATCCGCACGTGTTCTCCAAAAAAAAAGGTCTTCAAAAATTTTTTTTCAGGCGATCTCCAATTCATAGGCGTATCCAAAATTTTTAATTGGGGGAGGCCTAAACCGATAATCACATGAAATGACATCATCAAAATTCTTCCGAAGAGAAAGTTTTTGTGGGACATTGATATCGTTGAATGGAAGATCTGAAATCGTTGCTTGTTGGCACGTAACCAGGATTTTGCATCGGGAGAGGGATTAAACTTATAGTTCAAAAACGCAAATATCCAACTTTGGAAACGTGTTGAGAAAGCTAGTGTAACTCAAAAGATATCACAGATGGGGTCTGGGGGCGGGGCCCCCAGCCGCTGGGCGATCTTTTGTAATTTTTTGGAAAAAAAAAGCTATTTTAATGCCACATTTCGCAAGTGTTTAGAATCATTTGAAAGCACTACATTTTTGACATTTCAAAGCCGATTGAAAAAATCAAATTGTTTAATCCTCCTTTTACTTGCAATTTAAGTCCAAAACACGTTTAACATCTTGCATTTTGGAGTTATATTTCAATTGTGAGTGATTTGGTTCAGATAAGGGGAAGGAAGTAAGGTGCATTGTCTCTTGCAACATTTTAGACGTAAATAATAATCTACCCGAAGATTTTCCTACGAGATTTTTGTTTTGTCATGAAAATATTCAATTATGGGAGTACATGTTCGGCCAGGGGGCCCAGGCCCCCTCAATTGAAGTTCAATGATTTGTTCAATCAGAGCATTTTCCATGGCTAATTTTGTTTTTAAGTATTTTGTGCGTAAAAACCGGCGAGGCTGGAGGTGAATTACTGAATTGTTAGATTTTGCCAACATCTTTCTGTCAAATATAGGTGAAGACCAAAAAAGTCATTGATAAAAATAGGTGAAGACCAAGACCAAAAAAAGTCCGGGTTCCTTCCCCCCCTTGGCAACGCCTATGCTCCAAGTGAGGAAAACAAAAAAGTCTTCGCAAAATTTCCGCGAGGTATCTGGCGGTTTTCCAACGAAGTTTCAACTGTTTAAAAAATAGTGATGTTCTCGAGCCGAGAACAGGGCAATTTTCGAGGACTTGAGCCTTGGAAGCCAAGAACTTTAAAATGTGGCCTCGAGGACTCCACCTCTGCTAAATACCATAATAACAGATATCAAAGTGAGTAATTTTTATCTCGTATGGAAATGAAATCATTTTATTTGGGCATCAACTGCACGAAATTAACGAATTAACTTTTAACTTCAACTTGCGTTACTTTTGTTTTTCAGTTAACTACTACTAAAAAATTCTTAGCAAATAAACTCTTAACGAAATTAAAGTTTTTCATTAACTTGCCCAACACTAGATAAAACAAAAAATCAAGCCAAAAGGATGGATAAAGTACAGTAGTATAGACAATACTAAAACAATTTTGCACGAAGACGATCGGTTAAAATTTATGCAAAAGGTTAGTTACAAAACATGAAAAATAATTTTCTTTTAAACAGTTTCTTGCGCCTCTTTTAATGACCATAATATTGAACAAAGACATTCAAAATTAAATTCAGTAAAAACTCTCTTACAATATTAACTATTAGAGGGCGCTAAAGAGTAACATTACTGAGGACAAAATGCTGCTGGCTTGCACTTATGGCTGGCGATACACTAATTTTAACTCTTTAGAGGGCGCTAAAGGGTAACATTATTGAGAACAAAATGCTGCTGGCTTGTATTTGTGGTTGGCGATACACTAATTATTAGGTCGTACTCTTAACTCACACGGTCAAAAGTTCAATCACAAAAGAGCATGTAGAGTGAGCACTTAAATGTTTCACTTACAGCAAAGTTGTTTTGTATTAGCGATTCTTCTTAAGTTTGTACCGAACTAAATGTAAGTTTTCGGCAAGAAAACATAGGGGGTACATTTCGCAACAAAAAAAAGTTGCACTATACTGTAGATCATTATCTAGAATAGTTTTCCAATCAACAATTACATATACCATTTCGTCCAAAACAATGAATTTATTGGTGGAACTCGTACTCAAGTACAAGGCTACGCCGTGTTTTATATGCCTTTAAAGAGATACTTGTTCGAGAATGCCCAAATTAAACAACTGAGAACTACTTGGGGTAAAAAAGAGGTTCACCTTCTGCTATAATTTCTTGTATTCATAAAAATAAATTTAATCCGTTTAACTCTTTATCATTCGCAACCCTGCGTATCGAAACTTCCTGACATCAGAAAATATGTTTGCAAAACTTCTAGCAGAATAATGAGCAAGATTATCGTTATGCAACACTTAACCCTACAACACGATTCTGGTTCGGCCAGCCACTCCAATATAAACTGATTTACTAGTGCCATTATTCGAGTCATATCCTTTCAAAGTTAAATTACTTTTACAGTTGTTTTTAGGGTATGGATTGGATAATGATAGTCCTTTTTTTTTTATTAAAGAAAAATAAATCAGCAACTGATTTTGATCACGGGATTGTTTGAGTAAAACACTGTAAAACATGAATGGCAAAAACTCCTAAGTACGTGCAAACTTCTAATTAAATAAAACAATTGAATAAGTGCTTTTGATGTTACAGCTCGACCGAAACTTTGCATAATATAAACATTGATTAATAAATTTGACTTACTAAAAATTAGGGAAAATAATCTTAACTTCTGGAAACTTTTTTCCCAGATTTTCCCTTTCCGCTTAGATTAAATTTTAAAGCCATATCGTGGCCAAAAGTTTCTTCCAGCATGACTCTGCATGCTTCAAAAGAAGTCTTTCCGTTGAAAGCCAGGAGGTGTTGAATCTGAAACAAACGTATAACAGAAAAGATTGAAACGCACCAATTTTTTGTCTTAGGTAGCGGTATCAATATTATGAAATAAATTCTCAATATTAATTGCAAAACGATATTTAGTCTCTCTTTTGCTTCGTCACATGTCGGTAATAACATTTCTATCTCAATACTGGAGTTGCTAATTGAATGTCCTATCACATAGATGGCAGTAAAGAGTAGCGACGTGAGAATGAGCTTATTCACCATTCTCGAACACTTCACAGATCAATTCGTTTTAATCATCAAAAAAATTTGCAAACTAGATGAATGGACGTATGTACGTATTGGCAATAAACAAAAGCGAGCAAAGTTTGGGCGCTTATTTCTTTCTTTTATATTTATTTATGAATAATAGCAATAAAAATCGAGTAAAGGTTTAAATTTTAAGCAGTATAACCGATTAATGCTCGAATTAGGACTTACGATTCGAGTTTGGGTTATAGGTAAGTTAATATTTTTTTTTATTTTTACGTAACGTAACAGCATCCTCTGCCTTACTAATAATCTTTTTGGTTGTCTTTATCCGTTGATGACAGTTTTCTATAAAGTAAACTAAATACAATTGATTTGCAAATGGCGATAGCTCCATTGGTGGAGAATCGGTTGGCTAATTAAAAGGTTGCTAGCTTCCCGTTTGATTTCCGAACTGGCATGCGTCGCAGTGTTCAATCTTGAGAAAGATACTTAATGCTTATATCCCATTGAAGACTTCATTCACCCGCTGCAGCACCACAGTTTGAAATGCG